>OY979767.1:78523169-79139640 GCA_963855975.1 Andrena chrysosceles | reverse complement strand
CGTGGGCTTCTGGAACTTGTGGTTACGACACACACCGTCTGAAAAAGAAATGTATGCAAAGTACGTCAGCATCAATGGAACATACAGTAATAGTAACAATAATTCTACGTAAAAAGATGAAAAGTGCTTATTGCTTCGTACCAAAAATTGCCATCGCGATACGGGTGTCGAAAAGTGATCTATGTCCTTCGCGGCCAAACCAAGTGAAGGACGACGTTAAGTCGTCCGGCAGTGCTTCCTTGAAGCAGCACTTGACCGCTCCCTTCAAGTCGAATCCACCCATGTATTCGAAATACGTTACCTAAACAAAGCGAGTAAAGATTGATGTAAGTATATATTATATATAAAAGTAAATAAAAGAATAATTTCGTTTTCACTTACGACTTTGGAATAGGTGTCGTCATCGATGTCCTCAAAGCAGTCCACCTCCTGGACTGAGGACAAGGGGAGGACTGCTGGCTTAATGGGCCGGCCAGTGTTATGGGTGGTCTGGACAGATTTCTGAATACTCATCAAGAGAGTATTCATTCTTCTGCAAACAGAACGGATGGAAACGTAACGTATTAATAAACACGATACACGCGATACTTACATTAGCTCTGCCTCGATCCGATTCCGCCCAGCGAGATCTTCCATGCTTCTGTGAACATTAACATTTATAAGAAAATATCCTTACAGTGATATTTTTATAGCAAAAAAAGAAACATGTATATTTACCTATTATCAGGGGGTTGGGTCGGCGCTGTATTATGCTGCAATGGCTCACTGTGGATCACAGTGGCGCGTGCAGACGATGTCCCAGAAGCTGTTGTTTCTTCGAAGACAGGAACATTGGCGGCATACGTATCCTGAAACATATTATCCTGGTTAAGAGCAGGAACATCGTTTGACGTTGTTGGACCGTGTTCCTGCAAGATCATCGACAGATCCTGTATGTCCTGGTCGATGGTCGGTAACTGCGGGATTAACGTCCTTCGCTGCTTCGGAGTTTCCTCCTCCGAAGAAGTGGTTTGGTATCGTCTGGGTCTCACGATCACACGTTTCTCCTGCCTGTTCATGCCAGCCTGTAAGGAAAAAAAAGTACATATTACGATGCGTAGCAAAGGCGTGTGTGTTAGATGTTTCTTCAATTTTACGTGCAATATTTTATCCACCAACAATTGTCACCTTTTCCAGATTATATTTGTACGTATCTTAATTGTACTAAACCTCAAGACGAATCTGTGTAACGTACTACCCAATAATTCGAGTGTAACGCGACAAAGGCTTCAACAGTAGAAAACGTGAAAAAATGACCCATGCAGAAACATTCAAACCAAACGATAAAATAGCCCTTCACCAGAGATTAACAAGGATACGTGTACATATGATTGTATTTAAGAAGAGCAATACAAAAGAAGAAAATATAAATATTATAGCACGTCACTCACCAGAAAATAATCGTAACTTACCAAAATGAAGAGACGAAGCTAGAAAGCGATTTTTTTTTTTTTTTTTTTTTTTACATGGTGGAAATCCCTAACGGATACCTCACCCCCCGTGGGAGGGGTAAGATTATGTGGGGCTTGCACCCACTAAAACCACCATGGTGGCCCACCAAGGGAGAGGGACTGACAGCGAGATACTTCTAACAAAAATAAATATTGAAGAATTTGAATACTACGGCTTCTCGCTGTGTGTAATAACGGCAACGACATAACTACGGGTTTCTAAGGGGATGGGGTCGCCGTTATTGCCAATGGGCGTACTATCGTAAAAAGGAATTCTATAACATTTAGCGCGAACCTGATTGGGGGAGATGTTTAGAATTTCAGGGCTCAATCTGGCGCATTTATATACACCAAGAGCGGAAGACTTTATGCCGATATCATAAAAATCATCGACCTCTAGAAATTTTTTAATACCTAAATGGTAGGAGTTATCGGAGTCCATGCTAATATTGAAAATTAAGCAGATCGAGCCGTCGACTGAGATGCAACAATTATCGCGTACACTGATGCCCAGAGATATGTTATTGAACTCTATCTTGTGGTACTGACAACAATTGGGGTCGTTACTAAGTGGTCTAGATACGTGAATAGAAAAATCGACATTACAATGAATGTTTGTGCCATGAAATTGTATCTCCCTCATTCTATTGGAAAATTGTTGAAGAGGAAGACTTGGCTTTCGCAGATACTTTTTAAAAATGGACATGTTGTTTTCGTATGGAAAAGCAGAATATGAATCTAAATTACCAAGACATCTGACATCGTTGGTTAGGTGAAGAAGCCCATGGACGTTATAACTATTAAAAGTTGGGCCATAAAGTTCTTCGTTACGGAGAACAAATTTCTCCAGAGATGACTCTGCGAATTTCAAGTGTAGGCTCGATGGAGATTCTGAAACTAAAATCCGTATGGCTGCATGTAAGAATAAGAAATGCTTGTATACGGTTCCCTGCAGTACACCATTCAGTATAACTGGCCCTGTATACAAAAGGAACTGACGAAATTCAGTCGCCTTATATTTAGAGCATACTTCAATAGCTCTGGGACGTCTGGCAAAGTCTGAGGGACAATATCTGCTAAGACTCTTCAGTCTCGTAGACAGTATAGAAATGTCTCTGCGACGCAATTTTGAGAAAGGGGAAAAATCTCCATGTACCCACGCAGACAACAATTTCTTTACTACGCCCAGGCATACAAGATGCATGTACTCGAAAGGAACTTGCGAAACCATTCCTATTTGTAGCAACGACAATGGGCTTCTACCTAGCTTGTGATGTTTCTGTGATGCTTCTTGTGATGTTTCTAACTGCCTAATGTAACCCTCATCGGTTCGAGGAGAATGATGTATCCCATTGAAAGCGTAATGCCTACCGTTCAGGGTACCAGAAACCGTACATTTGGAACAGGGATGGAAAGACATATGCCCACGATGATTTAATACAAATGCTCGAGCTGGGGCATCGGCTATGAAACATCTCAGTCGTACGGGCAACTTAATGGAATGAAAATTTATGCCTCCGTTGGACATGATGGCCCCGACATCTGCAATAAATTGCTCAAAGAAAATATTGGGGTCGTGTGGTTTTTGGGGACCTTTATAAATGCCTACCACTATCGGCTTAATCTGAGGAATATTTGAAATCCTACATTGGACGGGCCAGATATGAATGGAACTTGATTTGTCCAAACTACATCCATCGGTATGAAAATCTAATTCTAACTGTGTAACAAATGATACCGACAAAGTGTTAGGGAGACTTTTAATAATTTCTGCTTCCAGATCAAAATGAATGTATTCTCCTGGTGGCACGACGAATGTGACAGCAGGATTACGTGGCGTATCGAGAAGTGTTCTAACATCCTGAGGCAACTGGGAAAAACAGGAATGCGTTCGAAGGAGAGATAATATATTATTTCCTTGAACGTGTGTCAAATTGTTATCTACGAAACAAGACGCTAACCGTTCGCGAAAAGATGGCTCGGAGGAAGTAGCACAAGACAATGAAACGGTATCGCGGAGATTAGAAACGCGTGACGTGGAAGTAGAAGGACCGGCCTCTTCTACATTTATATCGCGCATAACACTGATTCTATCGGGGATTAAATTAACAGGAACGGACGAACTACAACCTGCAGATGTGCTAGCAGCATCTTGCACGGTAGAAGTATTATCCGCTACTCTACTGACCGTATTCAATCCGGAACGGTATCGCACGCGTAAGTTATTTCGCATCTCGCGCATAACCCTCCTTTTTTGTCTCGCCGATAATGCGCGTCCGGGTTTCCGCGACGTAGACAATTTGAAATTATTAAATTCCATAATTACTTACGCCTTCTGGATGTCTCGGATTCGCTTGAATATAAGAAATATCTCGGAATTCTTCGGTATTGCTGTCGACGACTGCCACCTCAGAATGAACGAGAATTCGAAACAAACGCGAACTAGGAAGTAGAGTCCCGACCAATCACGAATATCGGCAATACGGCGCAGCCAATCCGTTGCGTCGTCCACAGTACCGCCAAAATGTACGACCAATCCGAGCCATCCCTTGGTACCTCATACCCAGTGGTACCCTTTGTTCGACGTGGTACCCTTTGTGCTTGAAAGGGATGGCTCGGATTGGTCGTACATTTTGGCGGTACTGTGGACGACGCAACGGATTGGCTGCGCCGTATTGCCGATATTCGTGATTGGTCGGGACTCTACTTCCTAGTTCGCGTTTGTTTCGAATTCTCGTTCATTCTGAGGTGGCAGTCGTCGACAGCAATACCGAAGAATTCCGAGATATTTCTTATATTCAAGCGAATCCGAGACATCCAGAAGGCGTAAGTAATTATGGAATTTAATAATTTCAAATTGTCTACGTCGCGGAAACCCGGACGCGCATTATCGGCGAGACAAAAAAGGAGGGTTATGCGCGAGATGCGAAATAACTTACGCGTGCGATACCGTTCCGGATTGAATACGGTCAGTAGAGTAGCGGATAATACTTCTACCGTGCAAGATGCTGCTAGCACATCTGCAGGTTGTAGTTCGTCCGTTCCTGTTAATTTAATCCCCGATAGAATCAGTGTTATGCGCGATATAAATGTAGAAGAGGCCGGTCCTTCTACTTCCACGTCACGCGTTTCTAATCTCCGCGATACCGTTTCATTGTCTTGTGCTACTTCCTCCGAGCCATCTTTTCGCGAACGGTTAGCGTCTTGTTTCGTAGATAACAATTTGACACACGTTCAAGGAAATAATATATTATCTCTCCTTCGAACGCATTCCTGTTTTTCCCAGTTGCCTCAGGATGTTAGAACACTTCTCGATACGCCACGTAATCCTGCTGTCACATTCGTCGTGCCACCAGGAGAATACATTCATTTTGATCTGGAAGCAGAAATTATTAAAAGTCTCCCTAACACTTTGTCGGTATCATTTGTTACACAGTTAGAATTAGATTTTCATACCGATGGATGTAGTTTGGACAAATCAAGTTCCATTCATATCTGGCCCGTCCAATGTAGGATTTCAAATATTCCTCAGATTAAGCCGATAGTGGTAGGCATTTATAAAGGTCCCCAAAAACCACACGACCCCAATATTTTCTTTGAGCAATTTATTGCAGATGTCGGGGCCATCATGTCCAACGGAGGCATAAATTTTCATTCCATTAAGTTGCCCGTACGACTGAGATGTTTCATAGCCGATGCCCCAGCTCGAGCATTTGTATTAAATCATCGTGGGCATATGTCTTTCCATCCCTGTTCCAAATGTACGGTTTCTGGTACCCTGAACGGTAGGCATTACGCTTTCAATGGGATACATCATTCTCCTCGAACCGATGAGGGTTACATTAGGCAGTTAGAAACATCACAAGAAGCATCACAGAAACATCACAAGCTAGGTAGAAGCCCATTGTCGTTGCTACAAATAGGAATGGTTTCGCAAGTTCCTTTCGAGTACATGCATCTTGTATGCCTGGGCGTAGTAAAGAAATTGTTGTCTGCGTGGGTACATGGAGATTTTTCCCCTTTCTCAAAATTGCGTCGCAGAGACATTTCTATACTGTCTACGAGACTGAAGAGTCTTAGCAGATATTGTCCCTCAGACTTTGCCAGACGTCCCAGAGCTATTGAAGTATGCTCTAAATATAAGGCGACTGAATTTCGTCAGTTCCTTTTGTATACAGGGCCAGTTATACTGAATGGTGTACTGCAGGGAACCGTATACAAGCATTTCTTATTCTTACATGCAGCCATACGGATTTTAGTTTCAGAATCTCCATCGAGCCTACACTTGAAATTCGCAGAGTCATCTCTGGAGAAATTTGTTCTCCGTAACGAAGAACTTTATGGCCCAACTTTTAATAGTTATAACGTCCATGGGCTTCTTCACCTAACCAACGATGTCAGATGTCTTGGTAATTTAGATTCATATTCTGCTTTTCCATACGAAAACAACATGTCCATTTTTAAAAAGTATCTGCGAAAGCCAAGTCTTCCTCTTCAACAATTTTCCAATAGAATGAGGGAGATACAATTTCATGGCACAAACATTCATTGTAATGTCGATTTTTCTATTCACGTATCTAGACCACTTAGTAACGACCCCAATTGTTGTCAGTACCACAAGATAGAGTTCAATAACATATCTCTGGGCATCAGTGTACGCGATAATTGTTGCATCTCAGTCGACGGCTCGATCTGCTTAATTTTCAATATTAGCATGGACTCCGATAACTCCTACCATTTAGGTATTAAAAAATTTCTAGAGGTCGATGATTTTTATGATATCGGCATAAAGTCTTCCGCTCTTGGTGTATATAAATGCGCCAGATTGAGCCCTGAAATTCTAAACATCTCCCCCAATCAGGTTCGCGCTAAATGTTATAGAATTCCTTTTTACGATAGTACGCCCATTGGCAATAACGGCGACCCCATCCCCTTAGAAACCCGTAGTTATGTCGTTGCCGTTATTACACACAGCGAGAAGCCGTAGTATTCAAATTCTTCAATATTTATTTTTGTTAGAAGTATCTCGCTGTCAGTCCCTCTCCCTTGGTGGGCCACCATGGTGGTTTTAGTGGGTGCAAGCCCCACATAATCTTACCCCTCCCACGGGGGGTGAGGTATCCGTTAGGGATTTCCACCATGTAAAAAAAAAAAAAAAAAAAAAAATCGCTTTCTAGCTTCGTCTCTTCATTTTGGTAAGTTACGATTATTTTCTGGTGAGTGACGTGCTATAATATTTATATTTTCTTCTTTTGTATTGCTCTTCTTAAATACAATCATATGTACACGTATCCTTGTTAATCTCTGGTGAAGGGCTATTTTATCGTTTGGTTTGAATGTTTCTGCATGGGTCATTTTTTCACGTTTTCTACTGTTGAAGCCTTTGTCGCGTTACACTCGAATTATTGGGTAGTACGTTACACAGATTCGTCTTGAGGTTTAGTACAATTAAGATACGTACAAATATAATCTGGAAAAGGTGACAATTGTTGGTGGATAAAATATTGCACGTAAAATTGAAGAAACATCTAACACACACGCCTTTGCTACGCATCGTAATATGTACTTTTTTTTCCTTACAGGCTGGCATGAACAGGCAGGAGAAACGTGTGATCGTGAGACCCAGACGATACCAAACCACTTCTTCGGAGGAGGAAACTCCGAAGCAGCGAAGGACGTTAATCCCGCAGTTACCGACCATCGACCAGGACATACAGGATCTGTCGATGATCTTGCAGGAACACGGTCCAACAACGTCAAACGATGTTCCTGCTCTTAACCAGGATAATATGTTTCAGGATACGTATGCCGCCAATGTTCCTGTCTTCGAAGAAACAACAGCTTCTGGGACATCGTCTGCACGCGCCACTGTGATCCACAGTGAGCCATTGCAGCATAATACAGCGCCGACCCAACCCCCTGATAATAGGTAAATATACATGTTTCTTTTTTTGCTATAAAAATATCACTGTAAGGATATTTTCTTATAAATGTTAATGTTCACAGAAGCATGGAAGATCTCGCTGGGCGGAATCGGATCGAGGCAGAGCTAATGTAAGTATCGCGTGTATCGTGTTTATTAATACGTTACGTTTCCATCCGTTCTGTTTGCAGAAGAATGAATACTCTCTTGATGAGTATTCAGAAATCTGTCCAGACCACCCATAACACTGGCCGGCCCATTAAGCCAGCAGTCCTCCCCTTGTCCTCAGTCCAGGAGGTGGACTGCTTTGAGGACATCGATGACGACACCTATTCCAAAGTCGTAAGTGAAAACGAAATTATTCTTTTATTTACTTTTATATATAATATATACTTACATCAATCTTTACTCGCTTTGTTTAGGTAACGTATTTCGAATACATGGGTGGATTCGACTTGAAGGGAGCGGTCAAGTGCTGCTTCAAGGAAGCACTGCCGGACGACTTAACGTCGTCCTTCACTTGGTTTGGCCGCGAAGGACATAGATCACTTTTCGACACCCGTATCGCGATGGCAATTTTTGGTACGAAGCAATAAGCACTTTTCATCTTTTTACGTAGAATTATTGTTACTATTACTGTATGTTCCATTGATGCTGACGTACTTTGCATACATTTCTTTTTCAGACGGTGTGTGTCGTAACCACAAGTTCCAGAAGCCCACGCGATCCGACTTCCAATTGCGGATGCAAGCCGAACTGAAGGCTGCAAAGGAGAGGGTTCGCAGTAGGAAGCGTGGTCCACGATCGAAGCCCTCATCATTCCGGGATAATAGAAGGCCCCGCAGTTTCTGGAATGAAGACCAGGAAGAAGAAACAGATGACCTATGAAGATCTGTTTTCACGTGACAGTAAAAATCATAATTTACTGTCACGTGAAAACAATATTTAACTGCAGTTATTTTTCAGAGATATGCCTATTAAAAGGAGAGGTGTGTCTCCTTTTACTGGCGAAGACAACAAACGGTACTTTTCAGTGCTTATTTAGTTCAGTTTAACGGGAACTACCTCTCGACGTTCGCAACGAACAACAATCGGCACTTTTCAGCGCCACTAATTTAAAACGTACTTACATACCATACCATTTCTATATACTTCAGTATAACCAGAAATAAAATATACCTCCCCACGTTCATCCTTTTAATTCTAGATCAATATTGTACTTGTTTTCAGAACCAACACAAGCGGGAATATGGTGATTCTGCAAAAAAATAGTCGAAAATTGACTTATTTTTGCATGTAGAATCACCACTGCTTACAGAATAAATATTTAAAGTTTAATAAAAAAAACCATACTTTTAAACACGAAACTATTATTATTTACAGAATCCATTTCACCGATTCCTGTCAATTCTCCGCGCGTACTAGAAAGGTTAGGGATACACCTACAGCAATAACGGTACATTTGTGTTGGTGCGTATGTCCATGTGACGTCACGCAGAGGGAATTGTTTGGCTATTGCGGCCTACAGATGGCGCTCTTGGATGTGTCAGGCGGGCGGCAGGATCTGCCGCGGATCTGCCGTGGATCTGCCGGCAGACCCTGCCACGCAGACTCTGCCGGCAGATCCGTAGTCGAATGCGGACGTAGACTGCACCGCAGCTGCCGGCAGATCCTGCCGCCAGATCTGGTTATCAGGGTTAGGTCCACTTCGACTAAGTTCAGTTATCTTTAACCAACGGTTAAACCCAACCAGCAGTCAGTTAAAATATGTAACTGTCGCTTGAACCTGTAACTATTGGTTAAAGATAACTGGATTTGGTCGAAGTGAGCCTTAAAGTAGCAAAATAAATTTAGTAATTATTGGCATTTGCATACCTAACCTGTCCTTTCATGCTTCCAGAAAAATGTTCATAGTATTAAGTATTGTAATATTTATAATGGCATATGTATTCATGATCCGTCCCTACCAAGGAAACAAAAAATCTAAATGTGCTATAGTGCAACGCCGTCAATATTTGAAAGAACATGCAAAAAAGCAAAGTTGTAGAATGAGTGAAGTAGCATTGTATGAACGTTCTAGAAATAATGTTCAATGTAGTACCTCAGCAACTTTAATTCCCATGATGCAAATATAATTAGCAATACTGCAAATATCTTTCCATCTAATGGTGATCAATTCAATCTTCAAGAGATTGATGCAAATACACATCAGCAGACAAATTATTATGAAAATATCGATGATAGCTTTGATGAAATATGTAATGATTTTGATGGTTGTTGCGTAGATGAAACATCAAGTGATGATGATCATAATGAACTGTGGCAGGAAAAAGATAGCTTAAATCAATTTCAGAATAGACTTGCTGCTTGTTTTGTGAACACTAATATCAGTCACTCTCAAGGCGACAAAATACTTTCTGTTTTACATTCTCATTCATGTTTTCGCCTATTGCCTAAAAGTACAAAAACATTATTACACACTCCTCGACAACCTCTAAATACAAAAAAAAATGGGTGTAGGTGAATATTTTCATGTAGGTCTGCAGAAAGGAATAATTAAAAAACTGGAACGTCTTTCTCCAAGATCTTTAATGTCAATAGACTATATCATATTGGATATTCACATTGATGGAATGTTAATCCATGGAAGCAGCAATACGCAGATATGGCCAATACAGTTCAAGATTATAAATATTCCTGATGACAAACCAGGAATAATAGGTGTATATGTTGGTGTAAAAAAACCTGATAATTCAGTCGAATTTTTGAATGATTTCAATCACGAATTTTTAGCTATTTCTGCTGAAAATGGGGTGAAATGGAAAGGAAAATACATTCCACTTTACATCAGGGCATTAATAGCAGATGCACCTGCTCGTGCATTTATTTTAAACCATAAAGGGCATAATTCTGCCAGTCCATGCTCAAAGTGCAAAGTGGTTGGACAGTCCATTCAAAGAACAATGTGTTTCTTATCCATTTTCAATGAACCTCGCTCTAATATCGAGTATTTATATGCAACTGATCAAAATCATCATTTACGAAATAGGGAATCAGTCCTTGCATATTTGAATTTCAACATGGTAACTCATATACCCTTTGAGTATATGCATCTTATCTGTTTGGGAGTCTTGAAAAAATTTGTCACTGCCATTCTTGAGAAAATGTATAAGTGCAAAGAATTAACAAAATTGGATGTTCAGAACATTTCAAACCGTCTGCTTACAATACAATCATATTGTCCATATGAATTTGCACGTAAACCACGGCGTATTGAAGAGTATGTTCGTTAAAAAGCCACCGAATTCAGGCAACTACTGTTGTACACTGGTCCCATCGTATTTCACAATATACTGGAAGAGGATCCATATACACATTTTCTGTTAATTCATTCGGCTTGTCGAGCATTATCAAAATCACAAGTATGTGAAGCTGATTTAGAGTTCGCAGAAGTATCTCTTAAAGTTTATGTGGAATGCTGCCAACATATTTATGGAGATAATTTTGTCACATACAATACCCATGGATTATTGCATGTAGTATCAGATGTACGAATGCTTGGTAATTTGGACAACTATTCAGCGTTTTGTTACGAAGATAATTTGAGTTTCTTTCGCAAGTTTTTGCGAAAACCCAATCAACTTTTGCAACAACTGTATAATCGACTCGAGGAGGAAGATAACTCATTTGTAAAACAAAAAAATGAACAGCCCCAAATTAAACCACTCCATAAACACATTAAAGGTCCATTAACAGAAAATTATAGAAATTCAACTGTAGAACAATACAGAGGACTGCATTTGGAATTTCTTCGGTTAATGTCAAACAACCATTGTGATGACTGTATCATATTAAAATCTGGACACATATATCAAATTGTGAATATTATCAAAACTTCTCCATCTGGTTAATTTGCCCTTATTGCAAGAAAGTACAATTATGTATGCAATTTTTTTGATATCCCGTATTCTATTTCATCAAACTTTGTGGGAGTTTATATTTGTGGCGAATTATCTACTGAAATATCATCAGTAAATTTAGATGAGCTCCAAGCGAAATGCTATTTCTATAATGCTATTGCCATATTGGGAAAAGAATTACAGTATTGTCTCCCTATGTGCCCGATTTGGTGTACGCGTTGTGAACTTGTCGCTATCCCCACCACTTCTGTCTCACTCTTGTCCGGCGAAGGCGAGAGGGAGATGGAACGAAAGCGAGCGAGACACGTTCGCGTACGTCCGCCGCGCATGCAAAGCGTTCCATCTCGCTCCCCCTTTGGCCAGAAACAAGAGAGAAACGAACACTCGGAATTAGGGATCTGTCCTCTCTGAGTGCCCAACGCCGGTCCCGATCAGCGGGTACATACGGAGACAATACTGTATATGGTGGAAGATAAGTTTGTTGTCATGACACTGCTTTCAAATGTATAAAGTATGCATAAAACACTAAATGATCATTGTTGAATGATTGTATTATATTGCATATTTGTTAAGTAAAATTTTGTATTTCAGATAATTAATAAAAAACATGGATCACCAATCACCACATCATCAATTTCATCAAAACACTTCACTGCAGTATCTTTCACCAAGTGCAGTAACAGCGGTTTCCCTTAATCACACAGATCAGCTACCAATTTCAACACCATTAATGTATACAAATTTGCCACCTTCTACAACCGTTGGAATGAATAATAACATTGAATATTATAATTTTCAAAACAAAATATTACATGAATTAAGGGGGGAGACCACTGTCTCGGCCCGAAATGTAAGGGTATTTTCGGGAATTTATTTCAACCAAACAACGCAAGTAAATCAATTTATTGCTTAGTATAGTCAATAGTGTATATATCGAAGGGTAAGAAAATTTTTTTTTTAATCAAATTCATAAATCCGTTTTCTGTATACACTCCGTCAAAATTTGCGCTCCGGAAAAAACATGCTAGTCGCGTTGACAGTCCCCAGACCATATGGTTCATCGAAATTAAAAAAAAACAATAATATTTAGAAACTAGAAGCCTGCCTCTATTACGTGACGATCGAAAAATGTCGAATTTGTAAAAAATAACAAAATGGCGGACCCCTGAAAAAAAGTCATGTTTTCGGGGTACAAAATTGGGGAAATGTTGCTAAAAAAATTAGAAGCAGGTTGAAAATTGAAAATGTCGTATAGTTTTCTCTGTAGACCGTCAACGCGGTTGAGAAATGTCATTCTGAGAAAAACGCGTTCAAAGTTCCGCGTGGCTCACAATCAGTCACGCGTTTGACACCGCTTCACGAAAAACACCATATCTCCGTCAATTTTGCGAATTTCTTCATCAAATTTGGAGAGAACATTCTTGAAACATACGCCTTTCAGAAAATGTAAAAAAATTCAGATTTGAGACAGTGGTCTCCCCCCTTAAATGAATTACGAAGGTAAGTTGGATTTAACAAATTATTGAGTATAAACATTTCTTAACAGTATTCTATACATGTTTTATTGTATTATAGTAGTGTAGCTAAGCATAACGAAGAGGTGATATCTCTATTAAGGAAATTTGATGAAAAATTTGATTCGAAACAATCCATTGATGAGAGTAATATATTTGAAATACCTCAAGGTGTTCCTTTACATAAAATTGACGATTTCAATGCATTTGAAAATGCTCAACAAGTAAATCATGATGTATTGGTATGCACATATATTTATATTTTCATTATCATATTGTGATAACAATATCAATTATTTATACAGGGTCATCGTTTAATCCTGCAACCCGCGCGCGCGCGAACAGACGAAAATGGCAACACCGCCTCACGGACGCATTCCACTACAACCATGCACCGGCCCAGCGCAGAGCTGCCTGCGACTGTTGGACAAGAGTGATGCCCGAGCTGCGAAAATTTTAGCGTCGCAAAGAGCTAGGTATTGGGAATTTCCCGACCCAGGTAATCGAGCCGCGCGCTCCGCTTTTATGATCGGTCTACCACTCGCACCCCAGATCACTGTAATGAGGTTTGAAAATAATGTCAACAGATCTCGTACCCGTCTCAATTTCAAAAATTTTAGCCACGACAGGATTGACGGTTCCTTGTACGGAGAGATTTTTCGCCACCTGCTTGTAAAAACCACAGTAACGGCACATCGTTCCAAAAAATGACATTAACGGAAGCCGGTATAGGCGTGGCGTTGAGTAGCTAAAACATTCTAACACAAAAATTCTAGAAAAAAAATTCAAACACCGCTACAATCAAAGACACGTCGCATTAGTTACCCCTTACGTCTGATCTAGGTATGCACCGCATTAAGGATAAAATCATAAAAAAGAAAACCAGAACAATAGATTCTGAGGTCTGCAGAACTAACACATAATTGAATAAAAATTTAATTTCTCAGTTTATAAATGTAATGATACAGAATCAACTAGCCTATTGTTTATCAACACCACGAATTTTAAAAACAGCGTTAAATACATTATCAAATAAACAGTTTCCAACAGCTTTTTAAACAATTATGGTTAAAAAATTGATAAAAGAAAAATTAAGTAAACGTAAAATATGTTAAATTATCCATCATTAAGAGGGATTAATTTTTCCTCATTTTTTTGGCGCAAATTGCATTCCGATATGTCTTACAGTTCAAAAGTTATACGAAAAAGACCCCAAAATTTTCAACCGCGGCCGGGAAATTCTGAATAGTTCTTTGCAACGTTAATTTGACAAGGACCAGCCAAAAATTCTCGAAGCTCGAGCATCACTGCTGTCCAGCGGTCGCTAGCAGCTCTCCGAACGCGGTGACGGTGCATGGTTGTAGTGGAATGCGTCCGTGAGGCGGTGTTGCCATTTTACAAGTTCGCGCGCGCGCGGGTTGCAGGATTAAACGATGACCCTGTATATGTACATATGTATACATTCATGTATATACAGCAGAGACATTGGGATTTTGAAGGCCAAAATTTGAAGGACTCGTTACATAATTTTATTCGCATAGCTATGACGAGCGAATTAGCCACAAAATTTTCATGGACAGGAAGAAGTGGCAGTAACCAACATTGCATTATGCAACAGCAAATTAAACAGCGAATATTTTTGAGTAATACATTTTTGTTGTTGAAATAATACATTTGCCAGCATAGGTATCATGTTTACTCATATTTACATTAATTTCATATTCAACAGGAACAGCACGGAAAATCGAAAGGGTTAAAAACTTCACCAAGGATGAGTTTATTACAAGTATGAAAGACGTGTTAAGATCATACAAATTTCCAGAAATACGCGAAATGCAATGAACCGGAGAGTTCGCCAGCGGATAAGTGAGGATGAACGTGCATTATTTGATAATGAGGAGGATCTTGATCAACCACGTCAAGAAAATAATTAATATTGAAATAATTGGTAATTATTTAGAAGTTTTCCATCCTCACCGATTTCAATGATTTTTGGATATGTTATCGGGGACACGATTCTGAACAACTTTTTCCTATACATGTTACCGTCGCTCGACCTTTGTTTCCGAGATATTCGCGAAAAACTGCTGCTACTGCTACAATGTATTCTGCTGTAAATCTACCTACAGTACACGTTCGTGACAGCGTATGCGACAGCATGGTACAAAACTAATGACGAATCTTTGTTTTCGAGATATTTGCGAAAAACTTCTGTTGATTTATTCCGACGCAACGCCTTCCACTTTCCAACTTGGAAGCATGGTACCGAACCGATGTGCCGGCGTCGCCGAACATAGTCGGGATGTCCAACAGGTGTTCTTGAAAGTACTCTCTTTCTAGCGAAAAAATTATGTTTTAGTTAAACTCAAATCGGTTCGCTGCCATGCTTTACGCGCCCGCCAGCGGGCGCGCGCCCCCGCACTGGTCTAGCCAAACCAATACTAATACCCGGGTCAAGTTAGAAAGTGGAATGCGTTGTGTCGGAATAAGTGAACAGAAATACTGTACAGTGAGGCGATCGTGGTGAGGTGATTAAAACAATTTTCCTTCAAATCCATGAGGAAAAGTTTACCAAAAAGTAAGGCCGACCAAAGGTTACATGTATAGGAAAAAGATGCTCAGAATCATGCCCCCTACAACATATTTCAAGGTCATCGAAATCGGTGATGGTCATGCTAATCGACAAGTTTACCGAAGTTTTTCGCAAATATCTCGGAAACAAAGGTCAGCTTCGTTATTTGTTTTGTCCCATGCTGGCGCAGACGCTGCCACGGATGCGTACTGTAGGTAGATATACGGCAGAATACATTGTGTAGTAGCAGCAGTTTTTCGCGAATATCTCCGAAACGAAGGTCGAGCGACGGTAACATGTGTAGGAAAAAATTGCTCAGAATCGAGTCCCCGACAACATATCCAAAAATCATTGAAATCGGTGAGGATGGAAAACTTCTAAATAATTACCCTTACATTAATTGTATTAACGATTTAATTAATTCACTAATCGGTAATACATATATATATCTACGTATAATATAGAAGGTGTTCGACTACAAGTGGGAAAAAATTGAAGGAATGATTCTAGACACCAAACTAAGACGAAGATCAAGAGTAACGAAATTGTTAAGAAACAAAAGTTTGATTGTTTACCGCAACTTCGTTAGTCTTGATCTTCGTCTTAGTTTGGTGTCTAGAATCGCTCTTTCAGTTTTCTCACACCGGTAGTGGAACACCCTGTATGTGTGTACATATATATAATCATCGCATGATCGAAATATGACGAAAACATGCGTGTCAATTTGATTCATACAACGTCCGTTGGAGAACGTAAATTTTGTGTAAATATTAGCAGCACGTCATGACTCAAATATGATTCAAATATGACCTGAATAGAATATCCTCATCGAGTGTATAAAGATTGCTACAATATTTTCTGTTCTAATTGAATCATTACATGTCCTAAATTTAACGCCAAGGTGAGCACTCACAACATTGTTGCATTACGTGATTTGATATTCGATAAACTTTACGCAAATTTGTTGTAAATTGTCTGGCTGGGTACCTGCTTACCAGAAATTTGTATAGATGCGTAGTTACTTTGTAACGCGGACGACACCGCGTGCTCCTGCTAAAATCAAAACAAATGTCAGCGATACTCTCGAATTCTTTCCACCCACATACCTCGAAAGTCAGTCAATGTTCACAGACCGCTCTGGTGAGATCGTACGTTCATTTACGGTTTGTGAAGTAATTGTGAGAGTTATATTACCTACCGTTTTGCGATTTCGGCTGTACTTCCGAAAACCCCCATGCTCCGAATTGGCTGAAATTTTGGAAACAGGTTCATTTTGCATAGAAATAATGATTGCGAGAAGGATTTTTGGCGACTTGAAATTTTTTTTAACATATAAGTGGCATTTCCTATGTTACCGACACGTTGCAGGCGGCTCTAAAGCCACAGAAACTGCGGATTTCAATTGTTTTTAAAAGGTATCGGGATTGTTGAAACTACATTGTAACACGTGGTTCAGTTCGTTGTGGCTCGACGTTACTAGTTAGTCTTTATGTAAAATTGAATCACATCAATTTATTTTTCCTTGCGAAGAAATTGACCGAGCACGAAACAGGAATTGAATGGCTAAAGGAAATGTCTTTAATTCCCAGAGAAAAGTGTTGTGCCAAACATAAAAAAAGATGGTTTATATCGAAACAAGAGGAGGTTTGGGCTATTTTCGGTGTTATAAATCAGGAAAATATGATCATAGTATTACAGCCGCACATAATACATGGTAGTTATTACTTTTATTGTCTAACTTATTTTGAAGTTATACTTCTATTATGCATGTTATTGTTATCTTACGTGAAAATTTCCATAGGTTCGAACGTTGTCATTTGAGTTTTCAAAGTTGCATGCTAATAACTTATGCTTTTGCATGGCGATATTCATGCGAACAAACACAGCATGAATGTTCTATCGCTGAAGACCAAACAATTTCGACAGAATCAATTGCAGATAGATTTTCATTCTGTAGAGAAGTATGCACTCTAGCGCTTGACAGACGATATGAAATGCAAGGTTTAATCGGTGGTTCTGGTATTATAGTCGAGATTGACGAATGCAAAATTGGACGCAGGAAATTTGAAAGAGGACGTTTGCGTGAAGGAGCATGGATATTAGGTTCAATTTTTATGGCCATTGTTATTTTAAAAGTTTTTAAATAAGACTTTTAATTTCTATTGTTTATTTTGTATGAAAAATTTGGAATAGGTATGATAGAACGAGGAGGACAGAAGTATCGTTTAGAGATATGTCCTGAAAACAAACGAGACGAAAATACGCTCATTTCATTAATTCAGAAACACGTAGCAGTAGGTACAGAAATACACACTGATTGTTGGAAGGGCTATGTAAATTTAGAAAAACATGGTTACGTTCACAAAACTGTGAACCATAGCACTAATTTCGTAGACCCGGAAAGCGGAGCGTATACACAAAATATAGAGTCGTCATGGCGTGTTTTGCGAGCTCGACTAAGTAGAGGTGGTATTAGAGAAGATACCCTTATTGATCACGT
This sequence comes from Andrena chrysosceles, assembly GCA_963855975.1. Taxonomy (NCBI): domain Eukaryota; kingdom Metazoa; phylum Arthropoda; class Insecta; order Hymenoptera; family Andrenidae; genus Andrena; species Andrena chrysosceles. The sequence goes on along the minus strand of OY979767.1, from coordinate 79,121,721 downwards.
GTGAATTTCTATGGCGGTTTGAAATAAAACGAGATGGGACAGATCCATTTTTACAAATAATAGAAGATATTAAATATGTATATCCTGCCGATTAATAAAACCATTCTAAAAACGTAATCCAAGCCTGTAACATTGGTCATTGTAATTCCTGCCGCGGAGGGGGGCGGGGAATGTTTTATATTTTATTATGGCATTCCGACCCAATGCAAACCAGAGTTAGACTGTACTTCCGAATGAACTAGACTTATTCCGACATAACCGCATTCCACTTTTCAACTTGTTCCGGATATTAGTACAGTATTTCCTCGCTGTGGGCTCGCTGGTCGGGACCGGCCACGGCCTGGTATCTTAATAGAAAATCTGAGGTCAGAGGTAAGCTTTTGAGCCGCGTCGCGGGCGGCGCGGGTGTCGCACTTTCGTGACGTTAGGCGCAGTTACGCGTCACGCGACTATGTCCCCCACCACGATCGTGTCCCGGGCCGGGACTCCCCCCGCTAGAGCGCGTCTTTTGATTTTGATTCTCTTTTGTTTCGGGGTCTGAGAATTGGCTAACCACGTGCATAAGACCACGTTTTGCATATTCAGATAATTAACGTTTTATGTGTCTGAGACTCGATCACAGCGTGTAATTCGTGATAATAAGATTCGTAATTTCTACTTAGAATAAGATACAATTTATTAAAAATGAAGTGTTGTGTTCGTAACTGTAAAAATTGTTCCAGAAATCAGAAGTTACATGTTCTACCGAAGGATAAGGAGGTAAGAGCCGCTTTTTCCCTCGAAAACGGTTAAATTAACGAGAAATATAATGAAAAAACTTATTTCAGATCCGGAAAAAATGGTGTGCTGCGATATCCAGGGAGGATTTAATTGAGGTTGATCCAGCGAAGAGGCCAAACTATCGCGTATGCGACATACATTTTGCGGCCGATTCAAGATTTGCAAATGTTCGCAATAGGTCAACATTAAAATACAATGCTTACCCAACATTGCATCTGTCAGGTTTGGATGAACAAGAATATATAAATAATACTTGTTTGAACTCATGTTTTTACTATGGTTTTTAAATTACTAAATGAGGATTTACAATTTTTATACAATTTACATGCAAATATATATTTCCAAATTACAATTTCATGCTTTCCAGATACCCTGATGCAGAGCAGTGAAGAGAGTGCCATGAACCCACTGCCAGGGACATCAAGCAGCTTTGTGCAATATTCTGTGGGACCAGGTATATTCTGTTTAATTTTTTAAAAAGTAAATAGCCACACAATTTATATGCAAATATATATTTCCCTATTACAATTACATGCTTTCCAGAAACCCTGATGCAGAGCAGTGAAGAGAGTACGATGAACCCACTGCCAGGGACATCAAGCAGCTGTGTACAATATTTTGAAAAATCAGGTATGTTCATTTCTTTCAAACATCCTCCCTTTTCAGACACTCTCGAACAAACAGCGGTGCCTTTAATTATTATTGAATAAACCAAATGCGAAGTCCTTTCCTAACGTGTTTAATAATTTGGCAGAAATTTCTTTACGTTTTATTTGCTTCCACTATTCTGTGTGAAATGAGGTCTCGTTTTAACGTATAACTTTTCTTTTAGATCGTAAAAGGAACCTTAATTTATTAAGGTCAGTTGACGTTCATAGTTCAACTGCATTGAGTCCTACAGCGTATAAGATGTACAGAGTTGCAGTGAATTTGCGTAGAGTAGCGAAACGTCTCAAATGTAAAAATTTAACGTACAAAAGTAGAATTTTAAAAATTGAAAAATACGCGAAATCAAATGAATTTTTATCTACGAAAATGAACGCGACTTCCGCGCTTTTTTTTATTAGCCAAATGCGTTTGCAAAACAAAAAATCCAAAGGACGTAGATTCACTTTTCAGGATAAAATTTTTGCACTTGCGTTATTAAAACAGAGTCCTAAAGGATATAGATTATTGCAGCAAGTTTTTGCTTTACCTTCCCGACGGACATTGCTGAAAGTTTTGAACAAAGTTCCATTCCAATGTGGAACGAATAACCGCATCCTCGAGAGCTTAAGATGCGCAGCAATGAAAATGAAAAACCCACTTCATAGAATCTGTACGCTAATGTTTGACGAGATGGCATTACAGCCGTCTTTGTCATACAATTCGACGACGGATTCTGTTGAGGGGTTTCTCAACTGTGGGGAAGGTAATAAACTCGAATTTGCTGATCATGCCATGGTTTTTGTGGTTCGCGGTGTTCACATTAATTGGAAACAACCGGTAGCTTATTTCTTTACACGCGGCGCGACGACTTCGGTGCATATTATTAGAAATATTAAAGTCATTGTCAATTCACTACACAACGCTGGACTGAGTGTAGTTGCGACTGTGTGCGACCAGCGTGCAGCGAATGTAGCGGCTATCAACACCCTAATTAGGGACACTGACGCCGATTACATTCGCAAACGATCTGAGATGAGACACGATGGATTTGAGCTGGATGGGAAGATAATTATCCCACTTTTTGATCCATCTCACCTATTAAAGGGAATTCGCAACAACTTCCTGGATAATCGGGTGAAGTTTTCCTGGAAACGGAAAGACCAGGTCGGTTCATGGGCGGACATTGTCCAGCTATATCAAATGGACAGGGGCGACGTCACGTCACGTGTGTGCTACAAGCTGACTAACTCCCACGTTTATGCAAAAGAAATGCGTAAAATGAAAATCAGCATAGCTGCACAGGTTCTGTCCCACAGAGTTTCCGCAGCTATACGATGGGCTATAAACCACGGTATGTATATGTTAGTTTGTATATTTATAAATGAAGCTTTGCACAACATGATGAAATATGTACATAATATCTACAAGATAATATATACAGCTGTATATTCCATTTTCAGGACGAGAAAACATGCCGCCTACCGCAGAAGACACGGCAGATTTTTTTATATTCTTCGATCAACTATTTGACAGTGTCAATAGTTCGTCGATCGAAGCACCGGAAGGAAAGGCGTTAAAAGGTGCAATCATCGCAGAGACCACGCACGAAGAATTTTGGGGAGACGCGTTAAAGGTCCTCTCATCGATGGAATTCATCAGCGCAAGCGGAGTGAAGAAACCACCGACGATCAACAATTGGATCCGCACCCTTAAAGGATTTATATGTATATGGAGAGATTTGAAGGCTCGAGGCTTCAGTTCTCTTCGCCTTAGAAATTTCAATCAAGATCCACTCGAAAATTTCTTCGGGTGTATTCGAAGTCATGGTGTACGAAATGTGAACCCCACGTGTGCTTCTTTCAAGAATTCGTTTAAAAGTATAATTGTCAACAATTTTATGTCGAGTCATTCGCGTAATGCTAATTGTGAAATTGACAGTGAGGAAGCACTCGATACCCTGACACATTTTGTAGCGGATACTGTTTGAGATTCGGTAGTTCCGATCTCCGCCACACCCAACTCATCGCAGCACCTCCTGGACAGCGGATCGACAAGCCCGATCCACAATCGATCGACCAATCAGGTGTCAGCGACAGAACGCTCAGCCAATCGCATTTCCCCACGTCACTCGATCCTCCAGACTTTTGGAGAAGACGACTAACGGAAATCGATCGACCATATTGCGTTCTTCTTGTTCACGCAGAGTACAAGTTCAGACGCGTCGGTTTCACTGAACGTTTAGCTCATTGTAACTCGTGAATTCTCGCAAAATTGCTCACCTTAGTGCTCAACCTCGTAATTTCTCACCGCTCAATTTAATATCTCGTGCTCAGACCCGTCGTGTATCGATTGTGGATCGTGGTCTGTTACGCGGCCACGTGCGCGTCGTTTTGCGATTCGTCTCAACGAGACAAGAACTGTACATTCTCTGCACAACGTGCATCTGCTCAGGCTCATCCACTCAGCTTTTACGTTGTGACTCACTCCGCGAGTGTGAAATAAACTAATTGTACATTGCTCATTAATACTGTGCGTTCTTCACATAACCTCACCGGCATCTCACGCTCATCGCGAATTCTCTCGCGAACAGATACACTTCGAGTGGATTTTTCGAGTATACCACAATATACGCATGCAAGTTCAGCGTCTCTCACAAACGTAATAGAAAACACGCATGCGTATATTGCCGGATACCTTGCAAAGAGAATAATCAAAAGCGTAAAAAATTGTTCTTTTTGCAAGGCACAGTTACTTGTAACTCATACGGATTCGAGCAGTACATTTATAAGTAGTATGGAATACAGACAGAATCTATTACTTCGGCCCCATACTACTTTTACTAATATGTTTTCACAGCTTGTCCATTTGAATAGTTTTTTTATATCCAAATTTATCACGTTTGATCGCATAACAGCACGTTTAGTTATAGCTTCCAAGAGGCATTTGCCAAATACGTTACGGAGTTGCAAGAAACATAATTTATATGATATATTTATAACAAAATTTGTTACATTTTTTATTCTTAATTATACAAAAAATATTAATCTTATACTATTAGGAAAGCGCTCCGGACTGCCAAATGATTGTATACACGAATTGGCTCGCACAACGTATTCAAAAAAGTGTGAAAAGAAATGATGTGCTTGAGTTGTTCGGAAAGTTCGTAGCTTTTCTAACGGCTGTTGAACATATATAGAACCCCAGAAGTTTTCATGTTTTTTTTAAATTACCCATTTCTTTCAAATGGCGTAGGAACGTTCGGCGTTATTTGTAGGAAAGTTGTTGTGTTCTACATGTTTAACAGTCGTCAAAAGCGCTACGAACTTTTCGAACAATCCAATATTTTCGATTTTTGTATTGTTATCGTTCTTCTTTTTATTCTTCGTTTTATTCTTATTAGATTTAAGTATTTAATTATTATTAGGACATAAGACTTTTGTATATTCTCTGTAAAACTACCTGCCCCCTCCCCTAATAAAGCGCGAATGTGGCCGTGGAGCAGAGTTGGGCAAACTGTAATCTAATTACAAATTACAAAGTACGATTAAAATAATATGTAATCAATTACACAATTACATTTTAATCGTAATTTGTAATTTGTAATTAGATTACATTTTGCCCAACTCTGCCGTGGGGTTTTAGTGAGTAAAAGTCTCACACTACCCCGACGGCTCCAGTCTTCCCCTGGAGCTATCGGGGTGTCCTATGAGGATTTCCCCATGTTAAAAAAAAAAATGCGCCGTTATATTTTAAGCTATTGCATAGAACATCAATTATAGTATTTATTATGAAGCATTGTAGATCTTCGTAGAAATGTTTCTTGTAATCATAATAAATTACACATTAACAATTTACGAGTTTAAATTTGTGCAAAATTCCCCAATAAATTATACACAATTTTATTAAATGTATTATTATGTGTTCTTTTTCAGGCGAGACACTCAGTGACTGACCACTGGTGATTGGGATACGATCACGCATTTTTTATCTTTTGTCAAAAGAGAAAAAAATGCGCGATTCTGTCCCAATCATTAGTGGTCAGCCACTGAATGTCTCGTCTAAGCGATTAATATATTCAAATGGATCAGAGATTTCCCGCTCTCGACGCTCTCGTTTTACTTTTGAGCCGCGTCGCGAGCGGCGCTGTAAAATGTCCCACTCCGGCTATGAGAGATACTTATCTATAGTTATCTATGGGACCGGCGTTGAACCCATATCATGAACCGAGCCCAAATTCCGAGTGTTCGTTTCTCGCTTCTTTCTGGCCGAAGGGGGGAGCGTGATGGAACGCTTTGCGTGCGCGGCGGGCGTGCGCGACGGCCGCGAGCGCTCAGATGGAATCGTGACTGCTCGACGCATGCGTGTGACGTAATTTTTGTAATATAGCGTCTGTGAGATATTGTAAGTTTTTTTATTAATTACAATAATTTGAGTTTTAGATTATGTCCGGGCCTAAGAAGTGCGAAGTGAAAGGTTGCGAATCGGGAAATATCCTACTTAGGACATTTCCCGATATCCTTAAAGACCGAGAGAGGTGCTTAAAATGGATTGCTGCTTGCGGCAATCCATTGTTAATGCACCAATCTCTTCGCAACAAGAAGATCTGTGATGCGCACTTCTTAGGCATCTACAAATTACAAAGCCAACTTTGTAAGACTGCTGTTCCAACGCTTCAACTTCCAGGTATGTTTAATATATAGAGTGTACGTTTCTTAAAACGTGCTGAAAATATTGTAAGGGGTGATTCTAGAGGTAAAAATAAGACAAAAATTAAGAATAACGATTTCGCGTTTGGGCCTTCATTTTGCAGTAATAATGGTTTAAAGTTAAATTTCTATCTCCTGAACTAATAGTCGGAGGACACTGCGCTTTTATAGTTACATTATTGACTAGCAATAGAACAAAAAAGTATTCATACATTTTTCTGTATCTCTTCGGGTTTCACATTTATAAAGTTTATAGTATTTGAGATTCATTCCTTAACGACATCTTGGATTTTAAAAGCTTTATAAATGTGAAACCCGAAGAGATACAGAAAAATGTATGAATACTTTTTTGTTCTATTGCTAGTCGACAATGTAACTACAAAAGCTCAGAGTCCTCCGACTTCTAGTTTAGGAGACAGAAATTTAAATTTAACCCATTATTACTGCAAAAACGCGAAATCGTTATTCTTGATTTTTGTCTTATTTTGACCTCTAGAATCATTTGCATAGTGTACATATAATTTACTTTACTAAAAACTGTTTTAATATTTTGTAGCACCAATTGATGTAAGCTGCTTGCTACAGCATGCAGTTGACCATCAGGAGGTACTGGAAGTAAGGGAACGTTGGATGTACATATTGGTAAGGAAATACAAATATATATTTATTATAAAATTTAGAATGCATGTGTTTGTTTTTTTTAAACTTAGAATTTAACTAGTTTATACAATATGAATATTTGTAATTGTGCTTTTATTGGATTGGCGAATAAGTTCGTACCGTTTTATGTTTTCTTTTATCCTGGAACGATTTGTTTGCTGTTTGGCAAAGTGTTTATATGCATTCGAAAGACCCTTTCTGTTCTACAAAACTGTGATAATCGTTGTTTTGAATAATTTATTTTTTTATTATTTTTCAAGCTTAGAAATGGAATTTCCAGGAGGCAAAAATCAACATTTTCGCGCAATTGACTTGCCTATGACACCTTCTCCGTACACGTCGCAAATCTCCCGAGCGGCTGCGGCAGCTTTTTGACTTCGATGAAAGCGAAGAAAAGCAGATGTCGAAAATGTTGATTTTTGCCTCCTGGAAATTCCATTTCTAAGCTTGAAAAATAATAAAAAATTAAATTATTCAAAACAACGATTATCACAGTTTTGTAGAGCAGAAAGAGCTCTTTCGAATGTATATAAACACTTTGCCAAACAGAAAACAAATCGTTCTAGGATAAAAGAAAACATAAAACGCTACGAACTTATTCGCCAACTCAATATATATCCGAATCTACTTTTAAGTCTTTTTGCATGTATGCGATTGCAGTATGAGTGTGTAATGCGTTTTTTATTATGTATATATGTTTGGCTGTCGGACTGTTGCACGAGTGTGTAATGCGTTTTTTATTATGTATATATGTTTGGCTGTCGGACTGTTGCATGAGTGTGTAATGCGGTTTTTATTATGTATATATGTTTGGCTGTCGGACTGTTGCATGTGTGTTTCACTTTTTATATTGCATGAGTGTTTGACTTTTTATATTGCATGTAGGAGTGGAAATGAGTGGTTGGAATGCGCATGGGGTTAGCGGTTTTAGTCGGTATAAATCCGACACTGCCTAGTAGTGCGGATCCTACTAGGCGTCTTTTGAAGATTCCCGCTGTTTTCCCTCGTAAAAACAACCCAAAGAAAAAAATAATTTTGTAAACAATTTAATTATTTTGCAGATTCTATTGATGTCAACGAATTGAAGCAATTTGGGAAATAAAGTAAAATATTTTAGGAGTTGTATAAATTTTGTAATATTATTGTTGAATTTAATATGATCATTGTTATTGTAATAATTGTAATACCTAATATTATTTAAAATTAATAAAGAATTTGTATATCATTTAACATGTATTTATGTATCTAATTATACTTTTACTTTTAATTATATTTATATTTTCAGAAGGTAAATCGGAGGAAGTACGGACGTGATTCAAAGGACCCCTGTCATTTCTAAAATAAAATTTAAAAGATTAAATTTTGGAATGACCAGAAATCCTTCAAATGGCGTCCTCACTTTCCCTGGTTTACCTTTTCTAAGGCCGTCTGACCATGGATCGTCGCATCAGTGACGCGTATGCAGCAAATAGAAGGATATACAAAGAAATTGAATATATTTTATTTTACTATGAAAAGAAGAAATATTCAATTTCAATGTTTATCCTTCTATCTGCTGCATACGTGTCGCTGGCGCGACGTTCCGTGGACAGGTTTTAAAGTAAGCGGTGCATTACACGTATACACGTACACATACGTCCCGATTCACACCAATTCACACATTCACAGTTTAGTACGCACCTTATCGGTAGGAGGCGCTACGAACTCTGCTTTAACTTTCGTAAGAGGGAAGCTTGGCCCCCCTGTCTCGTACCGCCCGTGCTCGTTTCCGGTGCCTCTCGCTCGCTCTCGTTCCATCTCGCTCTCGCCTTTGCCGGAAAAGAGTGAGACAGAAGTAGTGGGGATAGCGAAAAACCCACATCGTGTACATCAAATCGAGTCCACAAGGAGACAATACTGTATTGGTTTAGGTAGGTTAGTGGGGGGGGGGGGGGGGGGGGTGCGCCCGCAAGCGGGCGCGTAAAGCATGGTAGCGAACCGATGAGAGTTCGGTAATTATTTGTTTTCACAAGTTTTGACCATTATACATTATACTATATTGCATCGATAAGGTAGAAAATGACATCAAAATGATAAAATTTTTTTTTTAAATTTGGAGTCGCCAAAAATCCTTCTCGCAAACATTTTTTCTATGCAAAATGAACCTGTTTCCAAAATTTCAGCCAATTCGGAGCATGGGGGTTTTCGGAAGTTTAGCCGCAATTTCATTGTGGTCATTTGTGAAAAGTGCCTAGAAAAGCGCTGATACACCCATGCGTTATTCTGGACGTGTTGCAGATGTGTAAAAAGTGTGAAGTATTTGATGAGGAGTACAAATTGAAGTGTTGTTCGAATAAAGAGACGCGACAAAGTGTGTGCAAATTTTTTGGATAATATGCCACCAAACACCTTAAACCTTTACGGTAAGAACAATCGATTTTGATAATATATTCGAAAAAAATCGAGCTTATACGCGATCGCTTCGCCAGGACCCATATTTTTCGCGATTTTTATTAATTATTCAATTCCGGAGGGTGAACAAACGGAATCACGGGGTGGACAAACGTCTTCTACATCTAAACTAACAAAATGAATCGTTGGACAAACGATTTCATCGTTTAATTAATGGAAAATCGAACTTATACGCGATCGCTTCACCAGGGCGCTTCTCTTTCGAAATTTTGTTTAATTATTCAATTCTGGAGGGTGGACAAACGAAATCACGGGGTGGACAAACGTATTCTACATCTAAACTAACAAAATGAATCGTTGGACAAACGATTTTATCGTTTGATTAATGGAAAATCGGACTTATACGCGATCGCTTCACCAAGACGCTTCTTTTTGCGATTTTTATTAATAATTCGATTCTGGGGGTTGGACAAATGAAAATTTTTGGTGTACAAACGATGCTAGATCGTGGACAATCGTATCCCTCAGTTAAAAAGTTGAAAAGTGTTCATGGATGGTGCTGATGACAAATTTTTTAATTTGTTAAAACCTTTTTTTTGTAGGGTGGACAAACGAAAATTTTTGTTGGACAAACGTGGACAAACGATGGACAATCATATCCCCCCATCAAATTATTAAAATGTTTTTATGGGGGTGCTGGTGAAAATTTTTTTTTGCTAATAACTTTTTTTTGAAGGGTGGACAAACGAAAATTTTTGTTGGACAAACGTGGACAAACGATGGACAAACGAATGCCGTCGAGTTTTTTAAAAAATTAGAATTTGGGGGTGCTAACTTCACAGACCTCATTTTCTCTCGCTCCCTCTCCCCCCTCTCTGGCTCCCATTATCTACATTTAAATAGATACCTTGCGCCGGTCGATTCACGCGTCACTTAAAAGTCGTCTTTGCTAATTACGCAAGTAACCTAAATTCCAACGGTGTGATATCTTTTAAATTCTAAAGTCTTCTAGGTGAATGCCAATATTATAAAATATAGGTTGTTCTGTTACTTTTCTTTACTAAATGTTCAGTATCGAAACGTCGGAGCTCCAACGCTCGAGAGTTTATTTAAGTTTAGCTTTAAATTAGATTATAAGCTAGTCTTTAAGTAAAGATGGTCGTTAAGAATAGTCGTTAAGTTACACGTAAGGTCACGGTCACTTTGTATTTACAGGACGGTTGTACAATATATTACACTTAAGTCTAAGCCACAAAGAACACTGAACTTAGTTAACAATAACGCGAAAGCACGCGAACAGTTAGATCTGCAATCAAGTAGCCCGTAGTGGAGATCTGGTACGTTCCAGAAAAGGCGCAAGCACGTAAGCAAAGACTGTTACTTATCGAGAGGACGATTCGTAGAAGAAGGATCGCGGTGATGGATCGGGCCGTTTCGCCGAATTCTGTGACGTCAGCACCCCACCCAACAGTCGCTCGTCCTGAGCAGGACGAGGACCGCATCGGCGAACAAAGCCGTTCGCACGATGAATTGAGACAGCTGTCTAATTAGGTGAGGTGCGCGTCAACAGATGGCCCGACCGATCGCATCACCGCGATCATTCCGCGATCAGGTCGCGTTTAGTGCGTTTAAAATGCGCGTGGCTTCGGTAGCGAATCCGCGCCGGCTTGGCCCGTGGCCGTTTGGGCCAATCCCAAACATTCCCGCCCGCCTTTGTCAGTATGACAAAATGCCCAATGCCTATTGGTGGAGTCTTGTCAGCAGTGTACAGTGCTGTACGGTGCAAGGACTACGAAGTTGAGGTGGTCGAGAATGAATGGGATCATCCCGTTTCCCAGTTGCGAGTTCTGAAGAAGAGAATACAGTGCACGATAACAGATTAAGAAAGTAGTTGCAAGTGCAACGTGTATCGACGCGAGCACGCGAAGAAAGTGGCAGAGGATAGTTGCAAGTGCAACGTGTATAGGCGCAAGTACGCGATCGTGGTAGAAAATACTGACCGTTGCAAGCACAACGGGTCTCGGCGCAAGTACGCGAAATCAGTATAACTACGTCTAGCTGCAAGTGCAGCATGTATCGGCGCGAGCACGCGATAACAGTGTAAGAAAGTAACTTACTGTTTTCTTCAATTCTATACTAACGTAAGACTACTAAGTTAACAACTACTTTTGAGTCACACCTGTCGCTTCGAAATTTGTATCATAATACATATAGCGCGTATGTAAAAGTTGCAGATTCATCACAAGTACCTACATGTTAAGTACATACATTGTATTTCTATCGCCCTTTCTCAATATTGTCAAACCAACATTAATTAGATTAAATTATTTTACATTTAAATTCACGTCTTTAGATTAGTTCAACTTCATTGACTAAATCCAATTAAACTACGAAAAACTTGGCACGTTTAATTGAAATGGCACCGAGTCGTTTAAAGGTCTAATTCTTTCGATCAAGAACGAACTATTATCCGTTCCTCTTTTGACATTGCGGATGATGTAACCAGTTTTTGTTGACAAGCGATGAACGAATCTACGTCTGAGACAACGATCTGGCCCATTAGCCGTACGTCGTGAAATTACCGGTAAGACGATATGCCGCATTGGCGATCCTACACCAGCAATTAGTTACGCCTCGACATCGAGATCTATAATGACAATTGACAGGGGTGTGTCCATCAATCGTATGAAACAATTTAAACAGAATCGGTTGCAATATAAGGAGATATATGTCGCGATGTTTCTTCCAGGCTTCTATAATAGTTCAATTAATGTTGAGATTGCAAATATTTTATATTTCGAAATGTATAATTGCGATAAAATCATATTAGTACACTTAGGGTAGACCGGGGCTAGTTAATACAGGGGCAGGTTGATACAGACGAATTATCTCGACACCGTATATATATATGTAGCTCCATTTGAGCGAGGTATATCAAGTTTGTTGCTAATTTTTTCCTACGATCCAGCGTATGTATGTGTCCCTTGACGTTAGCAATCATTTTTTAACTGTTTTCGTTTATATAGAGAAAATAGTATATTGTGTGACAAGGGAGAGAAGTAAGCGATTCTGACGAGCGTGAAGTTTGCTGCCCGAGCGTAGCGAGGCGAAATCGCTTCTCTCCCGTGTCACGCACTATATTTTTTTCAACACCTGCATGAAAGGTGTGTTTTTGAAAGCCTGCTGAGCGATTCGCAAAAAATATGCATTTTCTTTTAATGAAAAATGGTGCTGTGACAGTTGTAATATCAAATAAAACACGCATGCTCGTTAACGATTAGTCGAACAACTGCATCTTCATACCATACGGTAACGCCAAACTCCAGTATCTTTGGGAGGAAAGTAAAAAATTATGGGAATACGCATGCACGTAAAGTCTTTTTCCCTTGGGAGAAAAGTAAAAAACGCGAATACGTCTGAAATTGGTCATTTTTCTCCCGCTCAGCAGGCGTAAAAAACACACATTTTCATGCAGGTGTTGAAAAAAAGTAAATAGGTAGTTGTATTCACTTTCCAATCCGTCTTGAGACGGTATAGAAAATTTTATAACCCGAATTAATTTGGCATTACATTGAGTCTTTTGAAGGTAAGATAATTACGTTTTGTTATTTTCTTTATATGCTCTACATTCTTTTATGGACGTTTTTGTACATAATGACTTCCTGTGGAGTAAGTTGATACGTCTTCACTGGGGCATGTTGATACAGTGTATCAATTTTCTCCGACTACTTTTAATTGAATTTTTCTTTCGAAATTATATCAAAAGGACAAATCGTGGCAAAATATCGGAAGATATTTTTGAAAAAGCGTGTGCTGCAATAGAAAAAGACTCCATATCATTAAGGCAAAGCGCGAAAATATACAGTATTGATAAAATGAGTTTATTAAAATATATTAACAAAGAGAAGAAGAGACCTCATGTTAAAGTGGGATATTCCAGACATAAAAAAAAATAAAAAATTTTTACTATGTTTGTTCAAAAATCTAAATTAAAATGATATTTTTCAAATTTATTAGTTACCAATTAACGGATATTTTACAGATGTATCAACATACCCCAGAGCAGTATCATCTTGCCCCGTAGTAGGGTAAATTGATACATTTTACCTTCGTCCAAATAACATTTCTTCTTTTATTTTGTATGTATTTTCTCAAGTTTTCATCTTACTATATATTATAATTAATTTCCGAATTTGGAATGTCACGAGTTTTTACACTACAAAGGAGACTGAATTATTGTCTCAATTAATAAGGTAAGTCGCCAAAATTTTTTTAATAGATTTCTTATGTAGAGTCGCAGACTTGGAAGTTGTTCGGAGATGGTTCGACTGCGAAGCATCTCCTTTCACACAAGTTTCTGGAAATTTGTATCATGCATGTACAAAATAATATATTGTAGTAAAAAATTACATTGCATTTAAATTGCCAGATACTTGTTTTTGTATATACCAGCAATTTAGAGTTTTTATGTAAAGCTTATTATATATTATAGAAATGAAGGGGACGCACAGGACTTGGATAAAAATGAAGGGGACGCACAGGCTTGGATAGTAGAATTGAAGGGGACGCACAGGCTTGGATGGATAGAAATGAAGAGAATGCACAGGCTTGGAGGTTGGCCGGAGAAGATTAAATAGATATATAGATAGACAGAGCATCTTGTTTCGCACAAGTTTCTGGGAATTTGTCAAATAAGGTAAATTGGCAAAATTTGTCAATCAAAAGACATAGCATTAAGAATTATTAAGAAAATAGATTATGGTGTACTGCTTGCAATGTAGAGCAAGTCACATTAGTTAAGAAAGTACCCTGAAAACACATCTCCCTTGATGCTTTTCAATCTTTTGTGAAAGACATTCGTAATACTTTAATAAAATCCACAGTAGTTGTCACGCTATTCATTAATTTTTTAGATTCCCATTATTTCAATTCACCAATAAATTAAATTATTATTAGTTTTATTCCAACACCAATAAATTGTGCGTTAAAAATATTGGATCTCCTCATTCATTTTCGCTGAATTATTACCATTAGCATTTAAATTTCCTGCAACAAGACTTTCTGCCATATGCTCTCACCTGCTTTGGATACATTATGTAGTCTCTACACTCACTATAGCAAAAGGCCACTCTATTTCTATAAATAATTAATAAGTTCTACGTTAAGTTGTATATAATTATTAAAATGAGGCTTTATATATATATATAATTTACAGATACTCATCAAAGCAGAAGATGATGCAGTGTGATCTACGTTGGACTATGTACGCACAAATTTTCACGTAGGGTTTTGCATACGCAATTATTCATTCAATGTGAGCACGTGTGATAATATATTATATATTTACAGATAATCATCAAAGCAGAAGATGATGCAGTGTGATCTATGTTGGACTATGTACGCACAAATTTTCACGTAGGGTTTTGCATACGCAATTATTCATTCAATGTGAGCACGTGTGATAATTTATATAAATAATTAGTAAATTTGTCCTATTTTTCAGTTAACAATGCAGATGAAGAGAATTATTTTAACAGCTGAAAGAGAAAGTAACTCTGCTGCATGAGCAAATGAAATAACCACATTTTTATGTATGAAAATAACGAATTTATTTTTTTATATGTTATTGGCCGCCGCCACGTCCACGGCCCCGCCCCCATCCACGACCCCGGCTCTGGCCACGTCCCCGGCCCTGGCCACGGCCGCAAGCTGCTTCGCGCACTATGTACTGCACACAAAGTACTATACATTCATATAATACATATAAATCGGCAATGCAGTGCACATGTTTTTTGGGGGAAGGTGTTAAACTTACGTAGAATTTATCCTTAATCAAAAAATAATAAAAGTACACTCGCTGAACTGCTTTGCGCTATTCCGAGTATTCCGAGTAAGCTTTACTGGCTACAAACTAGCTTTATCTTCTAACATCACTCGATAGGCTGCAGTGCGCCGTAAACGCGTGGACGTGTAACGAAGATAGATCAGAATTTATTATTTATTGGGATTTCCTTACTTTATCCTTACTTTTAGTACCCGTGACAGGGAAAAATTTGTAAAAAAGAAGAAGCTGAAATTCTGAATCCCAAAAAAAACTTCAAAAAAGTAAAAAAATATGACGCCAAGAACATGAATTATCTTTGTAAAAAGAAGTGAGATCCCCATAAAAAACTTTAAAAAAGTAAAAAAATTACGCCAAGTACATGAATTAGCTTTGTAAAAAGAAATGAGATCCCCAAAAAAAACTTTAAAAAAGTAAAAAAATTACGCCAAGTACATGAATTAACTTTGTAAAAAGAAGTGAGATCCCCAAAAAAACTTTAAAAAAGTAAAAAAATTACGCCAAGTACATGAATTAGCTTTGTAAAAAGAAGTGAGATCCCCAAAAAAAAACTTTAAAAAAGTAAAAAATACGCCAAGTACATGAAAATGTCGAGGACAAAAAAAGTATTATCAAAAATCACAAAAAAAAAAGAAAATAGTATACATGAAAAAGTCGAGGAAAAAAAGAGTATTATCAACAAATAAATATAAAAAAAAGACAAAGAAACATGAAAAAGTCAAGGACGAATAAAGTATAATTAACAAAAAAATATAATCACATAAATAAAAAATAAAAAATATGATTACAATATAAAAAAAGATGTGAAATCAAAATGAGCTGCAAGTACATCACAAAAAAAGAAAATAATATAATCACACAAAAACAAAAAATAATATATTCACATAAAAAAGAAAATAATATATTCACATAAAAAAGAAAATAATATAATTACAATATAAAAAAGGATGTGAAATCAAAATGAGCTGCAAGTACATCACAAAAAAAAGAAAATAATATAATCACACAAAAACAGAAAATAATATAATCACACAAATAAAGAAAATAATCTAATTACAATATAAAAAAAGATGTGAAATCAAAATGAGCTGCAAGTACATAAAGGTACTTTCCAACTGCGCTTAAGATGACACAACTACATATACACAGCTAAAATGCTGTGTTATTCCATTACTCATATCGCGGACATTTTAATTAACCCATCAAAAAGAATCCCATTTAAAAACATTGTCGTAAATTATTATTAGCTTTACAAAATTAATGATATACAAAAATTGCGCCAATTATCACAATGGCTATTTATACAAAGAAAAAATCACAATGGTACAATGAAAAAATGTATTAAATAATATTAAGCAGATATATTTTATACAAATAAATATTTTAATACGAATAAATATTTTATTCAAAATACTTGGCGCTGCTCTCCGAATTGGTGTTGCTAAACTGAATAAATATGTATAAATTGCAATAATCTTTTTCTTTCTTTCCTGTGCGTGCGTTCGTGGATGTGTGTATGTGCATATGCTACGTATGATGTATTTTAGATCGCAGCGCCAAGTATTTTGAATAAAATATTTATTCGTATTAAAATATTTATTTGGATAAAAATATATCTGCTTAATATTATTTAATACATTTTTTCATTGTACCATTGTGATTTTTTCTTTGTATAAATAGCCATTGTGATAATTGGTGCAATTTTTGTATATCATTAATTTTGTAAAGCTAATAATAATTTACGACAATGTTTTTAAATGGGATTCTTTTTGATGGGTTAATTAAAATGTCCGCAATATGAGTAATGGAATAACACAGCATTTTAGCTGTGTATATGTAGTTGTGTCATCTTAAGCGCAGTTGGAAAGTACCTTTATGTACTTTATGTCTTTTTTTATATTGTAATTAGATTATTTTCTTTTTTTGTGTGATTATATTATTTTCTGTTTTTTGTGATGTACTTGCAGCTCATTTTGATTTCACATCTTTTTTTATATTGTAATCATATTTTTTATTTTTTATTTATGTGATTATATTTTTTTGTTAATTATGCTTTATTCGTCCTTGACTTTTTCATGTTTCTTTGTCTTTTTTTTATATTTATTTGTTGATAATACTCTTTTTTTTCCTCGACTTTTTCATGTATACTATTTTCTTTTTTTTTTGTGATTTTTGATAATACTTTTTTTGTCCTCGATACTTATAATACCGCGGGCATACAACAGATGGGGAAAACTGTAGTATATACATTAGGGTGGTCCTTAGCTACTCTTGGTGAAACTTTTATGCAAAATTTTTTCACGCCGCCCCTTAAATTGTTCCATTGGATAAGAAAATAATTTCCGTAAAAGATGAAGTTGATCGGATAAGAGGAAGACGTGGCACATTCACGTTAAAGTTGCAATAAATGGGAAATTTTGTATGAACGGAAAGGTATCAAGAAAAATATTATAATGATGGTTAAGCGTTCTTTTTGTGCACAAATATTTACGATAACAGTGCTACAGTATGATTTTTTCAACATAATAACTAATTAATATTTATATATTTTTAATTAATTATATTAAATTTTACGTATTTTAATGAAATACCATTCTTTTAATTTCTTTCTTATATTATTTGCGTTAAGTTAAGTTGCGTTAAGTTAATAATAATATTAATATTAAAAATAGAGGAATGTTCGTCATTAATATTTTATATTTAATATGTATGGTTCATTGTCTCCCTTGGGGTTACAAATCGCTCTTACCCTACTCCTTACCCTGTCCCCTTAACCGCTTATTCCTAGCCTTATATTCTACCTTAAACTATGGCCTTATCTTAGATCTTATCTCTCCACTTAAAACTATTCGATATTTACAATATTTACAGAATTCACAAATCCGCCTTCCTTTACTTTCTTTCGCCTCTTCCATCCGCGCTCACGATATAGAGAGAGAGACACTCCGCATCCCACCTTTCCGTTCCTAACCTGTCTCCCCCCGTTCCTGCCTTCTCCTTTGTCTACCCCTACCCTCCCTTTCTCCCCACCTCGCTCCTCCCTTACATTCCTCTTACTCTTCTCCCTTCCTCTCCCCTACTCACCTTCACTTCTTTCATTCCCTTTCGCCTCCTCCCTCTCCCCCATTCTCCTGCTCTCAATCTCTCTCATCCACCCCTCCCCCTCCCCATCCTCCCCCAAAATCCTTCCCACATTCTCCTGCCAACCTCCACCAACTTCCACTCTCCCACGTCTCTTCCTCATTCCTGCACACTCTGCATTCTCTCCTCCCCTCCGTTTCCCAGTGCAACCCTTCCTGCATTTCATTCCCTAGACTAAACCTAATCACCCTTTTCCATCTGCTTTCCCCCACCCTTTTTGTAGGTACCCCGGGATTAAGGTAGGTAACCCTCCCCCTTTACCATCCTATACAACCTGTTCACCCTTGACTCCTGTATCTTCTCCCATCTCTCCTCCCTCTGCTGATCCCTGTCCTTTCCCTCTATCTCCTCCCACTCCGTGCGTCCACTTACTCCCCACCTGCGCATGAACCCTTTTCTTTCCTTTTCCCAGCCTGATTTCTCTCTATTCGCCAGTTTCCTCGCTTCCATTTCCTCCCAACACCTCCTTGCCAATTCCCCCGCCCGCCCTTCTCTCAACTTCCCCTCGAACCTCCACGCCCCTTTCCCTGCCCTTGTTCTCCACTTATCTCTCTGCACTTCTACCCTCACCATATACCCCGGCGTCCACCAGTTTACCCCCATTGTCCACCTTATACTCCTTTCCTGCCCTCTTTCTATCCTTTCCCCCTCTTTCCACCCCCAAATCCCCCCCCCTGAAACCCATAACCGGCCACACCAGCAGATCCACTAGCCTCAAACTCCTGGCCCAGTTGTCCTTAAACCTCCTTTTACCTATCCCCCACACCTGCCTCATGACCGCTACCGCCTTTCTTACCCCTTCTCTTACATGCGCTTCCTGCCCTCCGTTCCTCTGCAACACATAGCCTAGATACTTCATCTCCTTCACCTCCTCCGCACTCGCTCCTTTCCAATACCACTTTGCCCTCTTCATCCTCCCTCCCCCTTTCCTGAACCGCATCACCTTCGTCTTTTCCAGGTTTAACTCCTGCTTTTTTCTCTCCAGATACCTTTCTAACCCCGCTATCATCTCTCTCATCCCCTCTTCGTCCTCCGCCATCAAAACCATGTCGTCCGCGTATGCTAACGTGTACACCTTGTCTCCCCCTAACCTCACCCCTCCCCACCCTCTTCTCCTGAATACCTCCTCCAGATCCGCTATCACTACGTTGAACAACATCGGGCTCAGAGGGCAACTTTGCCTTACCCCCTTTGCTGTCCAGAAGACCCCTCCGACCTCCTTCCCCACCCTAACTCTGCTCCTCGTTTCCCTATATATCTCCTCTACCCTTTCCCTTATCCCCCTTTCTTGCAAAGCCTCTCCTAACACCCGCCTGTCCACCGAATCAAACGCGGCCCTGAGGTCCACAAACATCGCTACCATTTTCCCTCCCTTCTTCGCCAACTGCCTGTTTACCAGGTAATTTAAAACATATATATTGTCCACTACCCTCATTCCCTTCCTGAACCCCGTTTGATTCGGTGACAGCACCTCCTTCTCCTCCATTTCATCCCTGAGCCTCTCCCCCAATATTCCCGCATATATTTTGTATAGAGTCGGCATCAACGTTACCCCTCTGTACTGCTCTACCCTTACCCCTTGCCCTTTCTTTCACTATTGGCACTATTATTCCTTCCTTCCATTGCTCCGGCCAACCTTCCCCCTCCCACACCTTATTACATATCCCCCTGACCCAGGCTCCCATTTCTTTTTCTCCGTACCTCCACACCTCATTGGGCAGTTCATCTATTTCCACTGCCTTCCCGTCCTTCAGTTTCCCTATCGCCCTCCTGACCTCATCCCTACTTATCTCTCTCTCCTCTTGCCCCCCCTCTGCCTCTCTCTTCCCCTCTCACCACTTTCTCTTCCACTCCGCCTAGAGCCCCCCATAAAAAATTCTTTCCACCTTTCCATTGGTATTTCCTCATTCCCCCTCACCCTTTTCCTCCTCTCCCTGTTTACTATGCTCCAAACCTCCCCCTCTGTTTTGGCCTTCTCCGCCTCTCCCTCCCATCTCTCACTTTCCTCTCTTTCTTTCTCTTACACAATTCCCGATACTCTCTCTTACTCTCATCGTACTCCCGCCTGCTCCCCCCTGCTCTTCTCCATCTCCTCATTCTCCTTCTCACCTCTCCTTTCTTCTCCTCGCATTCCTCATCCCACCAGCCCCTCTATCTCCTCCTCCCGTTTTCTCCCTCTTCTTCCTGTCTTTCCAACGCCTTTTTTATCTTCTCCGCCCCTTCCCTCATTTCTTCCTCCACGTCTCCTCCTCCCACTTCCAGCCCTTCAATGGCCTCCCTGAACTTCCCCCTCCCTACTTCTGTCCAGTCCCTCTTCCTCCCTCCCCCTCTGCCCCCTTTTCCCTCATCCTCCCTATCGTCCCCCTTACTTCCACTATCAGTGGCTGGTGGTCCGAGTCCATGTGATCCCCTACCTCCACCCTCTTCACCCACTCCCTCGTTCTCTCATCCCCCAATACATAATCTATAACCGTTTCCCTCCCTCCCCCTCCCGTATAGGTGAATTCCCCTTCCTCCTCCCCTTCCATGTTACCATTAAAAATCTCCCACCCCGTCTCCTCTATTACTTGTAACAGTCTCCTTCCCTCTCCATTCACTGTCTTATCCTTCGACTTCCTTCCCGCATGTCCTTCCTCTTCCTCCCCCCCCCTTTTCTCCTGTTCTGGCGTTAAAATCCCCCCTATCAGCCCTACTCTTCCCTCCTCCCTATCTCCATTCATTTCCTCAAATTCCCCTCCTTCCCTTTCATACCCCCACTTATGTATACCCCCACTACCCTCCACTTCACCTCTCCCAGCACTACTTTCACTGTCACAATCCCCTCGATCTCCTCCTCTTGTTCCTTCCCCTCTTTCTCTATGCCCTTCCTCGTTCCCACCACCATTCCTCCCCTTGCTCTCCCCTTCCTATTCCTTTTACTAGCCATTTGCGCCTCCCATCTGTATTCGTCGGTAGCCTGTGCCTCAACCTATCCCATCCCTTTTCGTCCACCCACGTCTCCATCATTACCACTACGTCCCATTCCCTCACACTTTTCCAGAACCCCCTATCTTTTTTCTCTAGACCCGCCACGTTCCAGAAGTATACTTTCCATCCCTCCCGCTCCCGTCCCCCTTCTACCACGTCCCCTATCCTGTCTACCAGTGATGCCAGATTCTGGACGGGAGCGCTCGACAATATCCCCCACCGCGCGCACACTACGCCGGAGCTGCGTGTCCATAAGTTGGACTCCGAAGCGCCGAGCTCACGGACACGCAGCTCCGGCGTAGTGTGCGTGCGAGGTGGGGGAAATTCTCGAGCGCTCCCGTCCCGAATCTGGCATCACTGCTGTCTACCCCGTTTCCCTCCTTGACCCCTTTTCCCCTTCGCCCCTCCTTCCTTCCCCTCCCGTCGCGCCCCCTCTAACCAGCATTTTCCTTTCTTCATCCCATTTCCACCATGACCCCTCCACCTCCACCTTGCCGTATCTTACCCATGCTCTTTTCCCCTTTCTCCTTTCATCTTCTACAATCCTCCTTAACTCTCCCTCTGCATGAGTCTCTCCTTCAGTGTAAGGTCGTCCTCTATCCGCTCCCCTCTCCCCTTCAATGCCTTTTTCTTGCCCATCACCTCCCTGTTCTGCTCCCTACCCTTTAACTTCACAATCACCATGTCCCCTCTTCCCTCTCTCTCCTTTTCCACTTTGTACACCTCCCCTATCTCCACTTTCGCCCCTATCCTCTCCATTATCTCTTCCGCGCTTCCTTTCAGATTATCTCTTACTACCACCCCTTTAATCACTATGTTATTCCTGCGCTCTTCTCTTAGACTCTTTTCCATTCTCCACTCCATCTCCTTCAATCTCTGTACCATTGTTTCCTCTCCCTCCCCCTTCCTTTCCTTTTCCAGCTCCTCTACCCTGCTCTCTAATCTTCTCCCTTCCTGTCCCCCTTCCTATAATTCCTTTACCTTTTTCCCCAGCTCCCCCAACCTCCCCCAGATTCTCTCTCTTCCCTCTCTCCATCTTCTCTCCCCTTCCTTCAGTTCTTCCCTTAACTCCTTCATCTCCTTCTTAATCCCCGCCCCTGCTCCTTAACCCCTCTTATCACTACGCTCAGGCACTCCCCCATCTTTCTAATCATCTCCCCTATCTCCTCCACGTCCTCCTTTTTCCCTTCACCGGCGACCTCTGCACCATCTAGGTGCTCTGTAACGCATCTACCTCCCTCTCCGCGTCCCCTCCCTGCTCCACTCTGATCTTTTCCTTTTCCACATTTCTTCCAACGCTCCTGTGCTACCACTTCTCCCCCTTTGAAGCCTTTCGGCGTTCGTCGGCCTCCCCTTCTTTATCCCTTTCTCCTCCACTGCTGAACCCGACTCCTTTTTCTCATCCCCCATTTCCCACATCTCTTCCTCCCTCTACCTTCCCACGCCGCCCTTACTCCACTACCTTCTACTCTCCTTCTATTACCGTTTACTCCCTACCTTATCCACCGTCCTTCCTATGCCTCTTCCTAGATGTCTCTCTCGATCCTACTCCTTATCCTTATCCTTCCTGCCTTAATACCGGCCTTACCACCTCACCTAACCTCACTTCCCTGTCACCCGTTCCCACTGACTTTTCTCCCCAACCTCGTCCTTAGCCCTCTTCCCACCCTTTGCCCTCTCACTGCCCCCTCTCCGACCCTTCCACCCATACAACACTCTCTCCCACAGCCCTACCACGCTTACTTTCCACTCTTATCTTTCCACCGATTCACACTTCTTCTTCCCACACACTCACCGGAAACGGAAGTCTATTTTATATTTAATAAGAAGATAATATTTTTAATATGAAATGGTGAATATTATATCATAAATAGGCGAAAAAAGAAAATACGATTATTGAATTTACACACTTTTTAATACTCGCATTTAACAACAATTTACAAATTTTTCATTAACGTAGTTTTTTTATGTCTGGATAGCGCTTTCGGTAGTCAGAAACTATTTGCATTATAATTTGTTTTTCCTCTTCATTTCGCGATAGTACATTATTAAACCCTTGCATGAGTTTCACTCCTCGTTCGGCCGAATCGTTAACTACTCTTAAATTATTAACTATATTTAATTTTTTGCTCCAAAATTACGCATGCGCCTTGTAATCGTCCCATATTTGACACTATGGTATCGCAAGAAAGTGCTTCTAGTTTATCAATAAGGTCCCATTCATAAAGTAAATCATAGACAGCATTGGCCTGTTCTCCTCCAGTGCCTGAAGAAATCGTTGGAATTCCAAGTAACTGTTCATTTCCATTGAAAGATATTATTATCGTTAATCGATCTACTTGTTCTTTACCCATTAATGATGGTAACATATTTCCATCCCAATGTACAGTAGGGTAAAACTATACAATACGCCCCACTTTTAAAGAAACATCTATAAAACCAATATTTTTTAATAAGTCTTTCAATTTTTTGTGTAAACACATTAAGTGTTCATTACTCTTCACAACTACACCGAAATTGTGATAAAAACATAACTGGAAATAACTTTAAATAATCATTTTCCTGAACCCTACATGGGGCGTTTTGTAACACAGTTGTCAGGTAAAACGCCCCACCTATGCGACAAAATAAGTACAAATTTGCCAACATACCTTGTGTTTGAGACTGCATTTTGGTTGCAATTCAATGGTACAACGATACATATTTGTAAAAACACGTGGCATCTCAAATTTTGACAACTTACCTTATTTAATACTCGTCAGGTTATAACCTGACTGTAAGCTGTCAAAATTTGAAGTAGATTGCATAGTGAAGATAACGATTAACGAACGAAACATGTGTTAGTTTCGCCCGTAATGTAGTCCTTATATGTATATTTGCGTGACGTTTGTGTTATCCAGGTGTCACGGGGAAATATGCAAATTTGATGACACAATATATTGGTTCGCAAGTGTCCTGCTGGACGGCTCGGAATAGCACGTGGAACCAGTGAAAGTGAAATAAAACAATGTTTTATTTCTAAGTAGGACTCGTAACGCGACAGCCCCTTAGAGGTAGACGCGGTCTAATAATAATTTCGGCTCACGCAGTACGCTTATCTATTAATTAGACTTAGAGTCGGGCAGAATGAACGTCACACGACAATAGACTTGCAACGACTGACGCTCATTTATTCCCTCTTGGCAACGGAATCGATTATTAATATAGGAATTTACAGAGTGGAGGTGCGATTTTTATCATTATGTCTAGAGTTCGATCGGATGTGAAGCATCGAATTGCTGGGTGGCGATTGAGTGTCGGACGGCATGACACAGGAAAAAGAAAAAATATTTTTCACGTTACTCGTGAAAAATATGATTTTGAGGTGAGGCGTATTGTAAATTCTTTGCTGGGGCATATTGTAAATTCTGGAGTACAAAACGTCCCGTCTTCAATTTAGCAACACCGTAGTGAAAAATGGTTCGGGCAATAACGATTTAAAGAGGTTAGTTTGTCTACTTTCGAAATATATGTGTGAATTTATCGCAAACACAATAGTGACTTCCCTGCCAGAACTGCCAGTTAGAACCGCATTAAATTTTTAACTGGATCTATCTGGTTCAATGCGGTACTACCTGGATTTTCAAGCAGTGATTTTTGGCAGATCAAAAAAGAATTCGGCTGAATGCGGATATCCAGATCAATGGATGAAATTGGATTTTTCAGATCCAAAATTTATCAGTTTCTATTAGTAATTGCCATTTGTATAATCCCGGAAGGTTCATATCTGAAATTGCGGATCAGAAATCCTACGGATTCAATCTGGAAATGCCACAAGCTCTTAAGAGCCCGTCTCGATCCGGATTGGCAGAGAAAATAATTCAGGGGATGCATACGGGGTTCGAAGAAAAAAATTTAACCCGGTTTTCAATGGATCGGCGGATAGAAAATTAATGCGGTTCCTTCCGGTTTTACGAAACTCATACTTCGAAATAATTGATTTGGTTCGAACACCGCTAGGTGGCCGCGATACTGGTAACTCTTCTCGCGGCAGCGATGTGCGCCGCGAGACATAAGATCGACGCCGCGAGCTAACGAGGCAGCTTGCTCCGTGATCAAGATTTCGATGCAAGATTGATACGGCCTATCAAACCACAGTTCACGGTGTAAACTGTAAGTGTTAACGGTTATTCGACGACGATTCCTTGATAACCTGAGTAAATCGGTCGAGGGACCATAAATATGTCGTGAATACAAATAAAACCAGGTAGTAAAATGGCTTGGAAAAACTGAACGAGTATCATCTGAATCAGAGATGGGCAAAGATAACATCTAAATAACATCTAGATAAAAGGTACTTTCCGTTTATTCGTTATTTGAAGATCAAATAAGATGATTCATTTGAAGTCCTTTCATCTTTGATTTCAAATAACGGTCTTCTAACGGTAATCTTTCATCTTATCTTCATCCTAGAACAGGCCTTCCCAAGTAGGGGAAATCTGCTCCCAAAACAGATGTTTCGGTTCTCCCTCCAACGCTGCGCCTTAGCTGCTAAGGCCGCTAAGGTGGGACGAGTTCTGCTACCCCCTCTCCGAGGGCACAGTAACGTCGCTGGGAAACATGTTGGGCGCTTTAGGGCGAAACTACCAAATGTGTCAAATTTTCATAGGAAATTTCATAATGACTTACAAATAGTAGGAAAAATTAAAATTTAAACTAGCATTTCAAAATGACGTAAAAAGAATTTAAAAAAATGTATTACATACAACGATACAATAATACAATAATCGTAGCGATGTCTTTTCATTAGAAAAATATATTCATTTTTATAAAAATACAAGTAGTAGTTATTTTCTAAATTTTCGTACAATACATAAATACATTTTATATTTTAAACAACTTTCGTACAATGCAAATGTGTTATACATTTTATTCAGTTTTATGAAAATGCAATCACTACTTATTTTATAAATTTTTGTACAATATATACATATTATATACATGTTATAGAAATATGCATTTTATACACATTTTGTGTATAATATAATTTTATTCCATAATAGTTTTGAATTAAATATCAACGCTTACAATATGAAATTTAACAAAATTAATATAAAATTCACATAATATTATACCGTTTTACTTTTTACATATATGTACGTACAATAATATTTTTAGGCTTTACGTTTCCGCGAGAAACGTTTCTGCCATTTTTCATCTGTCAGATTATAAATATTGACGTCCATGTCAGTTAAAGCAACTCGCATTAAGTTTTGTAATGTTGAATGGTTTAGCGACGCGCATTCGGACGATTTAATATATTTCATCACAGAAAATGCACTTTCGCATCTGTATGTGGATCCGAAAATAGATACAATTTTCATAGCTACTTTTTTGAGGTGTGGAAATTCTTCGGAATTTAATTTTCCAAATAAGTATTCGCCTTGATCGGTTAAATATTGTAGTTGGTGGTGTTCGCGCAAAGCGTGTAATTCTAATTGTACATCTTCCGAATAGTTATTTATATCTACTGAAAATGGATCACTGAATAATTCAAGGTCTTTTTTTAGAAATTCAATGTCTTTAAATCTAATTTGGAATTGTTCGTTTAAATCCTCGAGGACAGGTATGAAAATAAGAAAGTTCGCTGCGGGAAATTCATCTTTGATTTCTCTGCAGCTTGGAAAGTTATTTAAGTTGTGTATTTGCAATTGATTTGTATAATCTTGCAATGTTTGGCGAAAATTTTGAATATAATTCATATATTCTGCAAGGTTCTGTTTCTTCGTTTGCAGCAACGAGTTTAGAATATTTAAATGATAAGTGATATCTGTAAGAAATGCTAATTCAGTGAGAAAGTTAACATCTTCAAACTTTTTTTCAAATTCTGCTGTACATTTACTTAAATGTTCTTTTAAGAAAAGTGGTATTTCCTTTCTTATTGCAAAAAATCGTTTTAAACATTTCCCAGCACTTAACCACCTAACATCGCAATGCAAAGGAAGATCAGGATAAGCAGCTTCGCATTCTTTCAAAAAATCCTTAAATAGTCTATGGGAGAGCGAGTTATTTCCACCTCTTATGAAATTTGTAATTTTTACAACTACCGTCATTGCATTCATTAATTTTAAGGATTTTGCACATAGAGCTTCCTGGTGGATAATGCAATGAATGAACAGGCAACAGAGCCCCTCTTTTTTCATAAGCCCCCATAGGCCGCTTATATGTCCAGTCATTGCTTTAGCTCCGTCAGTTGTAAGAGCAGTTAATTTGTCAAATCCGACATATTTGTTGATAACATTTTTTAGCACATTGAAAATGTCAACCCCTTTCGTCGTGCGATATAACGGCTCTATTTCAAGCATTTCTTCGTGCACAGAAAAATCAGGAAGCACGAATCGAACAAATATAATCAATTCGCTTATATCTGTTCGATCAGTGCTTTCGTCTAAACAAATTGAAAAGAATGTACATGTTTGCAACAAATACTTTAATTTTTGTTTGAGATACTCAGCTATGTCCCCTATTCTTCTATTTACAGAATTTTTTGAAAGTGAAACGTTTTTAAACTTCTCAGCTGCTTTCTCTTCATTACAGTACTCTGCCATTAAAATGGAGCATTTTTTTATCCGTTCCCCGTCGATGATGCAACATTTATCGCGAGCTAATTCGAAGGAAACTGCATACGAAGCGGCAATTGCTTGGCGGTTAACACAATTAATACTACCTTCGCCTGCGATATCTGAATCAGTTGAGGATGATGAAATGGACGAGTTTTGTGACGCCGTTGACATGCTCCTTGATAAACTGAACTCCGCTAATTCCGTGGGTGACACGAGGGCAGATGCAGGTGCAGAATTTTCCCATGGACTGGAATCATTTAATTCCAAGGATGTTGAACCACAAGCACTGCGAGAGTCCGATGAATCAGTTGAGAACGATGAAATGGACGAGTTTTGTGACGCCGTTGACAAGCTCCTTGATAAACTGAACTCCGCTAATTCCGTGGGTGACACGAGGGCAGGTGCAGGTGCAGAATTTTCCGGTGGACTGGAATCATTTAATTCCAAGGATGTTGAACCACAAGCACTGCGAGAGTCCGATGATGACGAGTTCCTCGATGGCTCTGACGGTTTTGTTGAAAACATCAGTTTAGCGAACGTTTGTTTATCCCCTGGATTTTCATGGTTAAAGAATTTGCGTTTCAACAATTGCAACAACTGAATTCGATTTTCTCCTTTGATTTGTTTATAAGGTTCAGAATGATGTTTTGCATAGTGGCGCATAGCATTGCTGTTTCCATGTTTTGGGATTTGCATTATTGTCTTGCAAAACAAACATTTTAATTCCCCATCCTTTTCGGTAAAAAAACTATTTATTTCCCAAGTTGGAAAATCACGATTCTTTCCTTGGTCCATGATTAATGAACCAATTACAAAATCTGAAAGTAATAAATGATTCATGAAATGAATGATAACATGAAATAAATTTAACAAAGAACATAAATTTACACTATTAAAATTGCATAATTACGTATCGATCTGTTTTTTTTTTTAAATCAAGTTAGAGATCAAATTATAAAGTATAAGGGAATGTGTATCACTCTTATTATTAGATAGGAGAATGCAACGTAAAAATAATGAAACACTGCTTACTTTTAAATGTTTCGATGGGTTGATGGTGATGGTATCCAAATCTTCCTCACGTGAACTGTAGCTGGGCTCCACAGAAAATATACTTATAGCGCGCTTCAAAACGAGCGATTACTAACTTTTCCAATGTGCTGCCTACGACTGCGCGTACGATAATTCCAGGTTTTTAGATTTGTACCTGTACTTATAGGGCTTCTCAACCACGCGGAGGGGATGAAAATAACGTTTCCCTGTGAGTCTCACCTGCATGACTAAGACTACGTGATTTCAGGTGTTTTGCTAATCGGAGAGCAAAACAACCCACGCACAACACCGTGATTCATACGGTCACTCTTACTAATATTCGGACACCTTTCAAAAACAGAGTAACTTTTTTAAAATTAGATAAATTATTTAAATTAAAATGCTTTAACTGACATGGACGTCAATATTTATAATCTGACAGATGAAAAATGGCAGAAACGTTTCTCGCGGAAACGTAAAGCCTAAAAATATTATTGTACGTACATATATGTAAAAAGTAAAACGGTATAATATTATGTGAATTTTATATTAATTTTGTTAAATTTCATATTGTAAGCGTTGATATTTAATTCAAAACTATTATGGAATAAAATTATATTATACACAAAATGTGTATAAAATGCATATTTCTATAACATGTATATAATATGTATATATTGTACAAAAATTTATAAAATAAGTAGTGATTGCATTTTCATAAAACTGAATAAAATGTATAACACATTTGCATTGTACGAAAGTTGTTTAAAATATAAAATGTATTTATGTATTGTACGAAAATTTAGAAAATAACTACTACTTGTATTTTTATAAAAATGAATATATTTTTCTAATGAAAAGACATCGCTACGATTATTGTATTATTGTATCGTTGTATGTAATACATTTTTTTAAATTCTTTTTACGTCATTTTGAAATGCTAGTTTAAATTTTAATTTTTCCTACTATTTGTAAGTCATTATGAAATTTCCTATGAAAATTTGACACATTTGGTAGTTTCGCCCTAAAGCGCCCAACATGTTTCCCAGCGACGTTACTGTGCCCTCGGAGAGGGGGTAGCAGAACTCGTCCCACCTTAGCGGCCTTAGCAGCTAAGGCGCAGCGTTGGAGGGAGAACCGAAACATCTGTTTTGGGAGCAGATTTCCCCTACTTGGGAAGGCCTGTCCTAGAATGTCAAATAACCGGTGTGAGCCTTTGCGGCCTGACCCGCGCGTGGTCCCCTACCGGTCAGATTCTACAGAATCTGAATTTGTTTAATTTTCATCGTATCAATATGAAAGTGACACCAATGGATTCCTGGTGTTCTCCCGATTAATTGGGCAAAAAATAATTTAAATCGGACTATTTTTAACGAAACGGGCTTTGAATTCTGCAAATAAATTTCCTACGTAATATCCTTAATTATGGTCCGAATTATATCACTTTTGGGGCTATTTTCATCGGGAAGACATGAGGAATCGATTGGTAATATTTTCATCAACAATATTGCCAAAAACATGAAGATTTTATGTGGCCCGTCGGTTTTATTGCTCTCGGCTGTCAACGGGCGGTCTACTACGGCCCGAAGGTCTTCGCTCGCAGCGAGAAAGCAAAACAGTGGGGTGGGTACGTCTTTCCCGATAATCCGAGCCCAAAGGCTTTTTAACAATCGAAAGATTGTACATACATATTCTTTCTGATGCTTTCGCCTACAATTATTATGGTGGGTTAATTAACAAGAAACGACAGTTTGCCAACGTATATTCATTGTTGGGCCTACAATTATTATGGTTGGTTAGTTAACAAAAAATTTACAACGATGATTAAATGTCGTCTTACAAACGTCAGAAAATTTGCTACATCCAGAAACCTGTTATTATATTCCAAGTTGTGATTTTTCGGTTAGAAAGGAATAAGTGTATTAATTTAGCAAAAGGTAGTGGAAGGTTGTGCGAAAGGAGGTGATGTGTTTGTTAGCCCTTCAGTCCAAACGGAATCGAAGGCCTTTTCGGTATCGAGGAGGACCATTGCCGTGGTATTCTTGCTGGTCATATGGTATTTAATATCACTTGTTACCTACCCTTGCTAATTGATGTATAGTGGAATGTTTTTGACGGAATCCGAATCGGGTGGAACGGATAATGTTATGCTGGTTTAAGAAGGTGGATAGCCGGGAGAGAATGATTCTTTCAGCTAACTACCCAATACATTTCCTCGAAAACAGTGGCAATTTCTAGTTACATATCTAGTACTAATTGTTTATAAAAACTGCGCAGTGACGCCAAATATTCTACGAAGTATCATCATTCGACCTTTACACTTATTCCTTCAAATTTCACATTCGTCTTCAAACAGGCGTCCACATTACGTATTTATAAATAAGGAAAGAAATATCACAACTTGAAATATAATAACAGGTTTCTGGATGTAGCAAATTTTCTGACGTTTGTAAGACGACATTTAATCATCGTTGTAAATTTTATGTTAACTAACCAACCATAATAATTGTAGGCCCAACTTTCTCGCTGCGAGCGAAGACCTTCGGGCCGTAGTAGACCGCCCGTTGACAGCCGAGAGCAATAAAACCGACGGGCCACATAAAATGTTCATGTTTTTGGCAATATTGTTGATGAAAATATTACCAATCGATTTCTCATGTCTTCCCGATGAAAATGGCCCCAAAAATGATATAATTCGGACCATAATTAAGGATATTACGTGGGATATTTATTTGTAGAATTCAAAGCCCGTTTCGTTAAAAATAGTCCGATTTAAATTATTTTTTGCCCAATTAAACGAGGGAGAACGCCAGGAATCCATTGGTGTCACTTTCATATTGATACGATGAAAATTAAACAAATTCAGATTCTGTAGAATCTGACCGGTAGGGGACCACGCGCGGGTCAGGCCGCAAAGGCTCACACCGGTTATTTGACATTCTAGGATGAAGATAATATGAAAGATTACCGTTAGAAGACCGTTATTTGAAATCAAAGATGAACGCCTTCAAATGAACTAGCTTCATCCGTGGCGCTCCAGATGAAGCTAAATTTATTTGAAAAGTTATCTTATTCGATTTTTATCTAAATAATGCCCATCTCTGATCTGAATTTTGGTCTACACTTCTAGATTCTAGTTAGAAACAACTAAAAATTTGAGTGTATTTCATCCAGAAATATGTGTTTGAACATGCATTTACGATATGCAAATCTGTGTAAGAACTGTTAACAAAATAACTTGAAAAGATCAATAGATTCCATTTTGGTTTGGATACGGATTTCCAGATAGAACCAGCTTAAAAAATGAACGAAGTTACTCAAGAAGTTTACTAGTAATATGCGAGTTACTTCGTGTAAATCCGAGCAGAACCGACGACAAATTGTGCTAGGAAATACAGATAGATACCATCAAGATTTTTACATGCATATCCAGTTTGAAACTGATAGAAAATGTTTCATCTGGTTCAATCTGCAATTTACGAGAAGAAAACCGCATCAATCCGGATTTAAAAATTTTTAATGCGGTTCTAACTGGCAGTTCCAGGAGGGTTAGAAAATTGAATTTCTCACATACTAACCGCAAATTATCTCAAGGCCGAAAATATAAATTCTTGTATATTTTTTTAAAAGCCGTAATATTTGCTCGTATTTTTATTGTGGCAGTTGTGGCTGACTGAGGCAAGTTCGAATCTGATGATCGCGTTGACGCATCCTGGTTTACCTATGTGCGAGCTATTCCACGTCAAAACGGATAGAGGGAAAATTTAGTTTCTCCGATTCTCTTCGAAATTACAGCATTTGTCGATAACCTTGCAAAAACAAAGTATACTGAATTTTAAAGGCCTATGTCAAATATTTTTCGCAATATTTAATATTAAAGTGTTAAAAATTGAAACAAAATCGGCTGACGCGTCATCACTTAAACTGCAATATCTCGGTCATTTCTAAAGATAATGCCTCCGTCTTAGACTCATTTTAAAGCTGAAGGGATGCTCTCTCAACCCGTATATAGAATATTTTGTTTATTGTTAATAAACTTAACAGTAATCGATATCAAAGTTTCAAATCGCGATTTGACATCGTCCCCACCCTCGGTCCGGCTTGAAAAAAATACCATTTGATTCGTTGAGCCTTCAGCTAATAAATGCGTTTTTCAAAAAAGTGAAGAGATTTTGGGAACAGTCAATAAAAAAATAATACATACGATAGTGGACACTGCTTGGAAATATACATACATAATATGCGTACAAGCTCGTACCCCTAGGTTTAAATAACTGACACTCTTTGGGATCCCAGGGAGGCGACAAAAGTCGCCCCCTTTGCATTATTTCGGGGCTCCTTGATTGCTATTATATAGGAAGTTCGGTAACTGGAGGTACAACCGGAAAGGAGGTGTATCTCGCTGTAAATTACTGTCTCGGTTCAGATTTGTGTTTATTGTACTGGCTAATCAAGAATAAATTAAAACAGCTAGTGTTCATAGTAATTCAGTTTGAAGCGCAGAACAGACATTTGCCACAATTTCTATAATAAAATTTATGCTACGTACAATAAACACAAATCTGAACCAGGACTAGAGGTGGAGAACTATCGATAGTGTTGACTATCGATTTTATCGAATGTGATGAAAATTTAATAAAATATATATGCTTTAAAATATTATGTTTGATTTTGTATTTCATTTTATTTTATATATTCCTATATTTGATATATATTTTATTAAATTTTAATCACATTCGATAATATCGATAGTCAACACTATCGATAGTTCTCCACCTCTAACCAGGACTATTGTCTTTTACAGCGAAATACATTAACTCGAGACATAGTCAAGTGCACGCGGACCCAGCGAATATTTAAAGTCGATTTTATCGGAGACCAAGCCTAGCCCCTACAGCACATTTGTTGCCGAAATGTCTCAGTTGCGTTGCGGTTTAATACTTGGAACATTGCACGGAATGTTGCCGAAAAGTTACAAGTAAATTGCTATGTCCGCCCATGTGCAACATTGCAGGATATATTTCTGCAACATTGTTTCGGGATTTTACACCAATGGTAGCGCAACATTTCTGAGATTTTACAGCAATGGTAGCGCAACATTTCTGAGATTTTACAGCAATGGTCGCGCAACATTTCTGAGATTTTACAGCAATGGTCGCGCAACATTTCTGAGATTTTACAGCAACGGTCGCGCAAGTTTTCGGGCAGTAGGGCCAAAAAAAATAACGGTAACGGTAACTTTATAGACATATATTCCGGATGTGTCTGTGAAGGGGGACCCGATGACATGAATGTGTGCAGAATCGTAGTAGCATAACGTCCGTGTGTCTTTTATAAATAGAAAATACTTTACCCCAGGGAGATTCGAACCCGCGACCTGTAGCACCGTAGACGAACACTTTACCGCTGCAGCTATAATCCTTGATTAGAAAAATTGCTTCCGTATTCGAACTTATATTTCTACCGTGCAACACATTAAACCCAAATTATTCAAAAACGAAGATTTGTTTTGACAAACCCCATTACATCTCCCTAATTGTGGAGCAGATATCTCACAACAAATTCATTTCGACACTTGATGTTGTATTAAGTTGATTCATATTCTGTTATGAAATATTCTGCGTTGTACAAAAAAATAATGTTTTTTTAGTTTTTAACGCATTATTAATACAATCGTTTAACAGAAATTTTGTTTATATATTTTTTTATTTTCTAGTTTTTAGTGTTTGTGGATTTACATTTCTTTACAAATATCTTTTATTGTTGTATGCAGTTTAACAGTTTGCTTAAACCTTATAGTCCTCGCTCCTATCTACTCTATCATAAAACGGTCGCGTCGTCTTCAGCCGCGTATTCGGCGAGTCAAGGGTGGCTCGCCAAACCGACCACACGGTGACCAGGCGTGGGGAAAAACCCCAGGTCCGGTGTTAGCTATTGCAAGTACAGTGTAAGACTGTATTCTATTTGTTGACATATCTGATATAAATAATTAATACAATTATTCAATTAACACTATAGAGTTTAAACAAACTCATAAACTATATACAGCAATAAAAGAGATTTGCAAATAAGAGTTACACGTGCCAATTACTGGCAGTGTCGCCATATATTCCCTCGGTGATAGCCTGTGAAATCTTAGACTGTATTCTGCGTGTCGACAATTCGAGATTCGTTGCTGAAACATCTCATGTGGATTGTACCTCAATATATGCGCAATATTTCACGCCAATGTGTGCGCAATATTCCCGAAATATTGCACAAACTTGGCCTGACAGAGTGGGGCATTATTCGGCTAAATTTTCATTCGAATACATATTCGAATACATTTGTGCGAATAAGTTTTTATTCGAATAATCTTCGAATAAAAAAATCGAATGAAATGAAATTATTCGACAATAACGAATAAGTTTTTATTTGACTGAAAATTTATTCGAATAATTTCTTATTTGAATAAATATTTAGTCGACTCAACGGACGAATAAAATGATCACGTGGTTTCAGCGATGTATCGTGACACCCGTGAGACCTAATGTTTTAGGTTAAGTAGCTCTTGTGATAGCTCGGACTTTGCAGGAAGATGTATGACCACGGTATTACATAAAGTGGCGTTTTGATTTATTTTAAATAAAATTTGCTCACGTCAATCCATTTAAACTAATGAAAAAATCAATCTCTTCAAATTATAAGCGTTCATTAAACATTGTTAAATACATACAAATTCGCACACTTCCAGACCCACACGTCCAAACATATGTTGAACACAGTACAGACTTCCATCGATAGATACCCGACAGGGTATCACATTTATTCGTCGTTCATTCAGGTCGAATAACGAATAAATTCTTATTCGAACGAATCTGGCTAGAATAACGGTACAGATTTATTCGCGAATAACGAATAATTTTTTGACGAATAAAATCGTCATTTGTTATTCGCGAATAAATCTTGGAGATTTATACGAATCCATATTCGAATGAAAATTTAGCCGAATAATGCCCAACTCTAGTTGGCCATTGTAATATTGCACTTCAATATGTGCGCAATATTCCTGAAACATTGCATAAATCTGGCCATAGCAATATTACACGGCAATGTGTGCGCAATATTTCTGTAACATTGCACAAAGGTGGCCATTGAAATATTACACGGCAATGTTTCTACAATTTTGCAGTAATATTGCAATGCAACTCGCAACCAAAAGGCAACATTGCAATGTACTGCAACTTTTGTGCAACGTTTCTGCAACAGAATGTGCTGTAGGGAAACATTATTCTATGTTTTCATGACGACTTAGTTTTTCATGCAGAATCGTCCCTTTCCGCCTGGTTCATCAGTTAATGAACACCCTGTATAATAAAGGATCTGATGAGGTCTCCAAACTCAGAAATTCCCCCCAACGGACCGCAGCTCCCGATAGCTGTACATATAAATAAGTATGCGATTCTGAGGTCGCAACGGAGTGGCTCCTGGAGACATGAAATGGTCGGGCCTGCTGTAGAATGTTAATTTCGAATGTAAGCGATAAGCATACATTGTTCTACATGCATTCGTGTATTAATGGAAGTTAGTTTAAACTATAGTCCGTGTCTTGAAAACTTTCTCAATATATTAATCAGTACTTGCGGTAAAGGTAAATTTCTGTATACTAGTAGTGTAACATGCAGAAAAGGAAGATTGAGAAGCGCTGACCATCGAGACGTTTCGAGAACATGCTTGTAGGCCGCCCGTGAGGAGAGACGTGCGGGCGCGGGACCGCGTCTCGCGAGGCTCGCGCTTGATGACACGTCTGTTGATTTCTGCGGCCGCGGATAGAAACGATTGGGTATAAATTAGAGGCCCGCAATGGCATTTTCTTCTTTGCTGTTCTGAGAGAGAGGACGAGGTACGACACACGGCCGCTCTCAGACAGCTTAGGGACTCCGGCAGGAGAGTTCGGCGATAATACCTGGACGCCTGCTGGAGGGAGAACGCTTTAAGATCCGCGCACACATATCCGTTCCGTGTCAGTTCCGTTCCGGCGTAGCAGTGGTAAGAAGAAGAGACCCTCTACGCCCCTCTTCTTCTTACCCCTGACTTGGCCATTTAAGAAGAGACCCTCTACGCCCCTCTTCTTCTTACCACTGGCACGCTGGAACGGAACTGACACGGAACGGATATGTGTGCGCGGACCTTTAGAGTCTGTTCCTGGACGCTCGACCGACATGGAGAGTACGGCGATAATACCTGGACGCCTATCGGTCGAGAGAGTACAGAGCATCTCATTAGAAAGAGGAGAGTACGGGAGCATATGCCTTGACAAAGCCCCTTTCTTAAGGGGGGAGCCTGGTGTAGCGGGTTGAAGAAATCGATTTTTTTTGCATAAATCAATAGTTAAACATCACGATAATATGCTCCCAAAGCAGCAAAACGAAATTCGAAAAATTAAAGCGGATATAGGGTAAGTGTGGGTATTACTGCGGACTTTTAAGGTAGGTTAACTTTAGAACCCTCGATACGGCGTTCAAATGAATGAAAGTTCCTCCTTCTTTTTTTAAAAGAAAGGTGGGACCTTAATAATTCCATAAAAAAATATGAGGGCGGAGTAATATGTACAGTTAATTAAAAACACAGAGATTTGTCGATCAATGTCATTGCATGAGTTACTGCGGACATGCATGTATTACTGCGTGCCAGTTACTAACGAAAAATCAGTTACTGCGCATGTATTACTGCGGTCTGATGTCAGGCGAAACATAACCTTAATACCTTTGCAGGTTACGTAGACAGAAGTGAATACGGTCGGAAGAAAGGTTAGGTGGCGCAATGGTCGGTCCGCAGTAATACATGCACATGGTGTAAAGTACTGCACCTAATACTGCGGTGACAAATAAAAATTAAAACTAAAATGTAGACGACTGATTGATTGTTTTTCTGGAAAAATAACTCTTATTCTACCGAGCAATAATGCTACATTACATGTATTACTATTAATAACAAAAATATAAATGTTTTTCTAGTAGGTGTTCATGACCGCCATATCGGGAATCGACCGAAGTTTCGCCTTGACGAATTTCAAACTACGATAAAAGAATTAATAATAACTTTGCTGTACATATTTATTAATAATTACCTGTAATAGAGTTTAAAATAATTTTATTAAAAATTTTCAAGAGATTATGTACTTTCTAACATTAAATATGATCTGTTTTAGAATATCCGCAGTAATCGGGGCATCCACAGTAATACCCACACTTACCCTAGCCGATTTTGCTACGGAGCACCAGGTTACGAGAAAACTTGAAATGTGTTTTTCTCGAAACGACAGTTTTACACTTTGCGGGCAATGTAACTAAAAAAATATTCAACCAATCGACTTGGCCTTGTGCATGGATATTTGTGAACAGTTTCTTCATAGCATGAAGTTATTAGTATGATGATATTGTTTAAATAAATAACTTTTTTTTACACATTTAAGGCAAAATTTCGTTGGAAAAAGTGAACTTTTTATACAAGAGGCCGCCATTTGTTCAATTTTGCATCTTTTAAGTTAAAATTTGTTCCATCTATGCGTACACTCATAAACTAAACGAAAATTGTTCGATTTTTGGTTTCAGATGAAACCAAAAGACGCTACGTTGCCCGCAGTGCAACAATTGTGTCGCCAACGGACTGGGCATAAGCCCTTATAACTTTGTTATTTGCCGCTCTTTTTTAATAATAATTTTTTTTATCTACCTTAACCTGTTAGTACAATATCCTAAAAGTTTCACAAAGATCGATTAAATACTTTATTCAAAAAAAATTTCCGAAAAATACCTCGATTTCCAGCTAGTTACACCAGGCTCCCCCCTTAACAAGTTATATTACATCCTTGGTATTTTTCTTCGATCGTCGAAAAGCATTTTGTACTCAATATCGTGCATAACTACATATGAACTAAAGGTTAAAAATAAATAAATAAGTTTTGAATACTCTAGAGTCTAGATAACACTTTTCCCTTCAGTCTATACATTATTTATTGATAGGGTACAAATTGAATATGCAATAATTCACACGTGCTAGCAGTGTTAAAGATCTGAATGTGATAAATATTACGACCATCCGTACATGAAGTACATATAGTGCAAAATGTTTGTACCTAATCTAGGGTTCACAATAATTTCGATTGTACGATGACAAAAATGGACTAAGTCAATATACATATCTGTATCTCTGTGTATAATTTCTTCGCCTGAAATCTATGTAATCATAAATGTTTAAGCAAAATACTTGCATGCTGGTGGAGCATGGATGCTGTGCGACGTCGCATCGTTTTATTATCGATTCTCTTGCCCGACGTTCGTGCACACCCTCTCTCCTGCACCTTCCCCAGCCCCTGCCACTCCTTTTACCACCGCTCCTCACCCTTTACTTAGCTTTGTGCGAGCACGAGCAATCCCTTCCTGGTTTATGTGAAACACGGTGCCGCGGTTACAGTGGCCGCGATTTCGTGCAGCATTGAAGATTTTTGCTTTTTTTTTCGTTCACTCAGCATTAATAGTAGATATTTAATGGTTTTGTTTACGATAATTTTACATAGGAAGGCTTCGTAGTAGAAAGCTGTTTCGAAAAATAGGGAAGATTATGATTAAAGCGTTCCGTGTAGAAGCAAATACTCTCCTGACGAAAAATGTCAAAGAATAATGAGACACTAAATGTTCTTAAATGTGATTGCATTTGGTTTCTGAATAAATCTGTCGTGTATCTATTGTATTTAACAATTTTACTTTATTACTTATTATTAATTGAACAACGTTCTCGCGTATATTTTCCGTTTACAACCGAAATAACATCTAATTATCTCGACGCGACAAACACTGTTGTTTCATTAATTACACATACATTCATTCATTTAATTACGGGGTAATGTATGTAGTTGCGAAACCAAAAAAAATGATGAAATGAAGAACTCATTACTAGGTAGGTAATGAGAGTTCTGGATGCGGGTGGCGAGGGGGTGAGGCGGGGCGGGGGTACCGCACCCAGGGCGTGGGGGCGAGGTATGGGGGGGGGGGGTACCGTACTTAGGACAAGGGTGATGACGTCACAGGGGAGGGGAATTTCAAGCCGGTGTTGCGCGCGCAACCGTGGGTGGAATTGATCAACTGTTGGAGCTAAAATTCCCTAGATATTGACGCCACCTGCCGAATGTTTAAGGTACTTTGAACACGTGTCGTTGCCGCGGAATCTCGAGCTGAAAGACGGAGCGAGACAAAGTATCATGCTTTCTCTCTTTGTTGACTGTTTTGTTCTCGCTCGCACGTTCTCGGGGCGGTATTCACAGTCGCGTCTTGAGATCAAGACCATCTCAAGCATTTGCTTCAGATGCCGCCTAGATTCATAGTTGCGTCTTGAGGTCGTGTCTTGAGCATTTGCTTGAGGAAAATCTTTTTCAAATAAGTAAATCCTTGTATGACGTCACATGTGTCAAAATAGACGGTAAAACGAGGTTATATTTTCAAGACGACGTTTTACATGTCTTGAGACCGTCTTGAGATTCCACCAGAAGAATGTCCGGAGTAGAGGGGGAACATCTACGGCAGTGGCCGTATGTGTGCGTGATGATTCCATCACCCATGTACCGTTACGTGATAGTCCCCCTCCACTCCAGAGATTCTATTCCCCGGCAACGCGTTGAAAGTTTAAACTATCAAATACTTCCGCCATTACCTGCATAAAGGACGCGAAAAATGGATTTTGTAGACTATATCGACATTAATATTGATATTAACGATATTGACGAAGATGATTATATAGCGGACAATACAGTCGTTAGAAGGTATATTCGGGACGAATATTTTTCAATTTCGATTTTAAATTTTTAATTAAATTGGTATTACAAAACGTTAAAAAGCGAGAAGGGTATATATTTTTCTTTACCACCATCCCAAAATTGCCCCCCTTAAACTGTCCCCCGGCATCGCTGTAATATAACCTCGACTGTCATACGCATCACTCACTCACGTTCGAGTATCCTACTCCGTCGTCCACCAAGGAACGAACGGAATATCCTTCATCATTGGTTGTTCTAACAGAATTATTCTGAAAGTTTCCGAACGTGAATGAGCAAATGCTTGAGTAAATGCTTTATAAAGTAAATGGATACGTCATATAAGCAATCGCTTATTCCAAGCAAATGCTTAAGATCATCTTGAGTAACGACTATGAATACCTGATGTTTTCAGGCAAACAAGATCGTCTTCTAGAAGATGATCTCAAGCATTCGCTCAAGACGCCACTGTGAATACCGCCCTAGCTGCGGTACACCACTAGCGCCACCAACGGAGAAGCCTTTGAGCCTCATTCTGTTAAGTTTTCGATTCATAAATTCATTATTATTTCAATGTACGGTGGTTATTAGCGTTCAAACGCACCAGACCACCCTGCACAGATGTCTACTGAAGGCAACTGTACCCACAAACACTACCTTCTGGCCGATTCCAGGACGAAAGTTGTAATTTACGGTTTGCTTACTAAACGCGTATACGTACACGCTTTTCCTAGCTTGTGTGAGCGTACGCAGACATTCAAGGCCTGCTGAGACGGCAGCCTTAACGAAGCATTATTTTCTACGAAAAAAGCGGAGGGTGGTCGATCACCGAGTGAGTAAGTATTTGCTGCTGCACTTGCTTCTGAAGATACAACACTTACAGCTGATCATTCAGCAATATCACCACTGCGTGCATTAGCTTTACATACAGGGTCATCGTTTAACCCTGCAACCCGCGCTCGCGCGAACTTGTAAAATGCCAACACCGCCTCACGGACGCATTCCACTACAACCATGCACCGGCCCAGCGCAGAGCTGCCTACGACCGTTGGACAAGAGTGATGCCCGAGCCTCGAAAATTTTAGCGTCGCAAAGAGCTAGGTACTGGGAATTTCCCGAACCAGGTAATCGAGCCGCGCGCTCCGCTTTTATGATCGGTCTAACACTCGCACCCCAGATTACTGTAATGAGGTTTTAAAATAATGTCAACAGATCTCGTACCCCTCTCAATTTCAAAAATTTTAGCTACGACAGGGTTGACGGTTCCTTGTACGGAGAGATTTTTCGCCACCTGCATGTAAAAACCACAGTAATGGCACATCGTTCCAAAAATGACATTAACGGAAGCCGGTATAGACGTGGCGTTGCGTAGCTAAAACATTTTAACACAAAAATTCTAGAAAAAAAATTCAAACACCGCTACAATCAAGGACACGTCGCATTAGTTACCCCTTACGTCTGATCTAGGTATGCACCGCATTAAGGATAAAATCATAAAAAAGAAAACCAGGACAATAGATTCTGAGGTCTGCAGAACTAACAAATAATTGAATAAAAATTTAATATCTCAATTCATGAATGTTATGATACGGAGACAACTAGCCAATTGTTTATTAACTCCATGAATTTTAAAAACAGCGTTAAATACATTATCAAATAAACAGTTTTCAACAGCTTTTTAAACAATTATGGTTAAAAAATTGATAAAAGAAAAATTAAGTAAACATAAAATATGTTAAATTATCCATCATTAAGAGGGAATAATTTTTCCTCATTTTTCGGCGCAAATTGCATTCCGATATCTCTTACAGTTCAAAAGTTATACGAAAAAGGCCCCAAATTTTTCAACCGGGGCGGGAAATGCTGAATAGTTCTTTGCAACGTTAATTTGAAAGAGACCAGCCCAAAATTCTCGAAGCTCGGGCATCACTGGTGTCCAGCGGTCGCTAGCAGCTCTCCGAACGCCGGGACGGTGCATTGTTGTAGTGGAATGCATCCGTGAGGCGGTGTTGCCTTTTTACAAGTTCGCGCGCGCGCGGGTTGCAGGATTAAGTGATGACCCTGTATAGACTTACGTCTTAGTTTTCGCAAGTATAACATACTGAGAAATACCATAAATACTTGCACTCCAAACTTACCTTCCTACTATGTCTTAAAAAATGCGGAAAAGCAGCTTTTGCCATCCTGCATTTCTACATCTGAAATTCACGCAGAAGTACATTGTCAAGAGATACTGGGAAAGACGGTAATTAAAATTATTGAAAATAACGCCCCTCGATCAGTTACATTGATTTGTAAATGGGGGTTTGATGGCAGCTCAGGGCATAGTAGATATAAGCAGAGATTTAACCAATCCCACAACACAGATGAGTATTTGTTTCTCATTGCTTTTGTCCCTTTGCGAGTAATTGATGCAGATGAAAAGATTTTATGAGAAAATCAAACACCCTCGTCGACATTATTTTGTCGCCCACTTAAATTCATATTTACAAAGGAATCGCCATTATTAGTTGAATCTGAACGAGCGAAAATGGAGCACATAATTGATAACTTAAAATCGAACACAGTGCTTGTTGAGGATAACATTTGGAAAGGTTTAAACCGTATGTTCTTTACAATAATTGACCGCAGTGTATGCAACGTCGTAAGTGGAACTAATTCTACGCAAACGTGTTATATATGTCGTGCTACCCCTAAAATGATGCATAGTAAATTAGTTAATAGTCTTTCACCTAACGTAGAATTTTATAAACTTGGATTATCTACCCTTCATTGCTGGATAC
This sequence comes from Andrena chrysosceles, assembly GCA_963855975.1. Taxonomy (NCBI): domain Eukaryota; kingdom Metazoa; phylum Arthropoda; class Insecta; order Hymenoptera; family Andrenidae; genus Andrena; species Andrena chrysosceles. The sequence goes on along the minus strand of OY979767.1, from coordinate 79,078,381 downwards.
AATCCTTTGAATGCTTGCTACATATTGCCTATAGGCTTAATGTAAAAACTTGGCAAGTAAGAGGAAAGACCGCGAAAAAATTTTTCGCCGAAACTAAATGCAAAAAATGGGCCTATTGGTTGATATACCGAAACCTGGATTCGGATCAATCAACGATGGCAACACAGCACGTAGGTTTTTTGGAAATCCAGAACTTAGCAGCGAAATCACGGGTATAGATCTGTCATTGATTATTAATTTAAGTATCATCCTAAAAATAATTACATGCGGGAAAGAAATAAACATTTCAAAATTTACTACTTTAGTAAATGAAACAAACAATATTTATTTAAAAAACTATTCTTGGTTTTATATGCCTATATTTCTGCATAAATTGTTGGTACATGGTCCCGAAATCATTTCTTTTTTTATTACGCCTATAGGACAATTATCAGAGGAAGCATTAGAGGGTAGGCATAAAGATGTAAGGTACTTCAGAAAACATCATACTCGAAAGACCTCTCGTTGCGATACGAATTAAGACCTGATGAAAATGTTACTTCTTTCATCAGATCCTTATTTATCCCACATAAGAAAGAATACACACATTAAAACGAAGAAACTAGACAAATCTGTCTTAGAATATTTAGTTGTCAAAGAGACTGAGCTTCCGGTTCCTTCAGATTCAACTGATAGTGATGAAGATCTATAATAAAAATGAATAATTTAAATTTTATTATCAGTACAAATTATTTAAAAAATAATTCTATTTTTTTGTAAGTGTTCCATATGTTTGTTATTTCTTTGTGTATAAATGTATTTAAAAATGTATATATTTTATTTGTTTTAATTTTATTTTGTACAAAAATATGTTTTAATGAGTTATTTTATGTTAAAAATGATTTTTTTTGTGTATAAATATGATTAAAATATTAATTACGTGTAAATAACAATATCTTAATGGAAAATTGATTTTTGAATTTTTTTCCTATATACTAGTTACACTGTGCGCTGCCCAATGGACAAAAATCTAAAAATCAATATTTTTTTTGCGATGATTTTTAACTCGACCGTAATCCAGACTCTTTATTTGTATATAAACACTCGAAAGAAACCAAAATAGAAGACCCCAACACTCAGAAAACACGTTAGTATTGAGAGAATCTATTTAACGTATTTCCTTGATGTATTTAGTTCTGTCTTATACCTCAAGGCCATCTACATTATGAACATTAAGCATAAAAGAAAATAATTTTCAATGGATCATTTAACAGAAGGTAGGGGAAGGTGGGGCAAGACGGGGTACTTAAGCTTTGATGATGAATAAAACATAGGTTTTCATAATCAACTAATCAATTTTATGCCTGAACTATTCTTTGGTAATAAGTCTTTCAGTTTAACTATCAATCAACCGATTCTTTACTGGTTTTAATAGAATAATTAAAAAAATTCAGAAAAAGTCGTTTCTCCCCATCTTGCCCCACGGGTGGGGTAAGATGGGGTACCCCCAAGGGCAAGATGGGGTACCAATTAAAAAACAATATAAATAAAGTAAATATATATAAAGTATTTATTTATTTGCTTCACAGAAGAGGCACACATGTATATCGTTATCGTCCTCATCTCCTACGTCAGCACAGGACAAATGGGCCCATTTGCCACATATGTGGCAGCTTATCCATCCTTCCATAGATTCTAAATAGAGCCCATCGCAGTATAAACATGAAGGATTTTCATCTTCTTTGGTATTTTCTTCTGAAACTGATAAAGAGTTTCTCATTTGTTGTTTTTTTGGTTTCTTTTCATTTCCTTTTCCTTTTCCTTTTAATTTCAAGTTTGATGATTCTTTTAATTTCTTTTTCTCTTCTTTCTCCTTTTCTGTCTTGTTTTTCTTTATGATGGTCATTTCGAGTTCATGTTTATATGGTGACGATGTTATAATTTCAGTTCTCCCACGTTTTCTCGATACACGAGACTTTTGCTGTGCGACTGGCACGGGAATTAATTCTTGTGGGCTAGTAAATAGAAACGACGTATCATTGTTTGGTTCAGGGGTCTTCGTCTGCCTATCAGGCCAATATGAACAACCAGGTTGAGAATCAGTCATTTGATCTGTGGTCTGTTGTATGGGTGACTGCATTGGTTCCGGTTCCGCTGCTTCACTTTGTATATTAATGTTGGAAGCAAACTCTGTCCTTTCATTTAAAGGAATGTCAGTTGTCATAGAAGCGATAAAATCAACTTCTGTAAAAACAGTGGTATCAAATGGCCAGATCCCGCATTTTTTAAAACCATTGATGGCAATTTGCATAGTCGCTGCCCGAATAAAAGCTTTGCCAAACAACTCCGCCACTTGAAATGTAGTAACTACGCATCCTGGATTTGAACGAAGCCACGATGATATTGTCTGATCATAATATGTGCTTACAGGTTTCATAAACGCTACATCAAGTGGCTGTAGACGATGTGTAGTGTGGGGTGGAAAGCACAATATAATAACGCCATTTGCTCTTGCTTCCTCAATGATTTCTAAGTTTTTTGTGTGGGTGCAGTGACCATCCAGCAGCAATAAAATGGGATTTTCTTTGGATGCTCGGCTGAAAGGAATGAATTTCCTAAACCACTGTAAGAATAGCTCGGCAGTCATCCATCCAGAGTCACTGCACACACCCCAAGCACCCGGAGAAGCATTTACCATTAATTCTGGTTTCATCCGCTTACGAGGGAACACTAACATTGGAGGCATATACTGACCACTTGCGCTGAAGCATATTTCGATTGTGATTGTTTGACCTCGCTCAGCAGAAACCAATGCACCCACTTGTTTCCGGCCTGTTTTGGCTATTATTTTACATTTTGTTTTCGGAACAACTGACACCCCGGTCTCATCACAATTAAATATACGATCAGGAGTTAATTTGTGTTTGTCATAGATCTCGCCCAATAATTTAAAGAAACTGTCAACAACAGCTTTATTGAAACCGGCAGCTCTAGCTGCTGACGTGTTTTCCGGTTTCCTAATGGCTAGTTCCGGTGACGGTTTAAAAAACTGAGTAACCAGTCCTTGCCAGCTTTACCTTTATTTTCGCTGAAAGGGTGGTCTTTCTTGTTTCTAATTGGTAAGCTAAAGACTTTAGGTCGTCAGTCGTTAGTCCGAAAAGTCTGCTTTCCATATCTTGTAAATATTGGACCAACTCTGCTTCTTCTGTAGCTGAAAATATCGGAGACTTTGGCCCCAAAGGTACCTTTACTTCTTGAAAAGTATTATTATTTTCCCGAGCTAGTTTTACTTTTCTTTCAAGAGTACTCTGTGGGACTGAATATGTTTTTGCTGCTCGGTAATATCCCATCTTGCCTTCTAATACAGCCTTAGTTGCGTTCCGCATCGCTTCTTCTGACCATTTTCCTCGGTCCGTCTTTCTTTTGTAATTTCTAACCATTCTGGAACAATGAGAAACTTTGATTTTTATTTCTCGGTTAGTGAGGGGCATGATGGGGTACCGCTCATTTTCAGTACCCCATCATGCCCCATCTCGTCTCACTACAATCATATGAGCACTGCCCGAAACATTATTACCAAAAGTATAAAACAACATACGTACCTTATACCCTAGTAAATTCCGCTTCAGAAACACATACATGCACCGATAATCTTTTATATTATTACGTCACTGTCACGGGTGATACAAAGAAAGAAACAGGGAAGAATTTCCAATAAATTATAAATGTTGACGTAATTTCGTCACGCGTCCACGTGTTTCACTGACTCGCTGCGCAGTGGCGGTCCCGGTAACAACACGTCTAACGCGCATGCTCAATGTTGGTTCGTGCGTTTGTTTCACGAGATACGGGGGGTACCCCGTCTTGCCCGCCCCCCCCGTCTTGCCCCACCTTCCCCTATTACCTACATACTCTTTATTTTAATTTCGAAACAACTTTTTGTACTTACTTTACATGCAGTTTCATTGGAGTTTCAGTTTAAGTTGGAAACTATTCTTGGAACAGTCCCCAATATTATCATACAAAAAATTTGCACATGTTTGCACTTTGTTTAGTTATAGCAATTTTTTCAGAAACATGTTTAACGAGGACAAATCGAGATATATTTGAAAAGTGGTTTAGTTCTGCCACAAAAGACAAAAAAGTGGCAGTTCTTCGATTAATCCAGAACATATTTCTCTTAACTGACTGTACAGAAGAAATTTAAAATGGGTTAGACAAATATTGTAAGCTGGATACTGTCTTCAGATTTAAAATACCTGTCAAACGCGATACACGTGAAGAAAATAATTTCATACAAAAATGTTTCGAACAAAAGTTAGTCAATATTCAGTTGACAACAAATTGCAAAAGTAAATATTAATAAAAAACTTTTTTTTCAATAAAAAAGAGATCACCTCAATTTTTTTTTAATGCAACTTATATTTTTTTCTACACCAATCGATGCATCTATATATTCGGGTTAAACAAGTATTGGGGTATATAGCTCGAAAACTGATTAGTTCAGAAGTTATGATTTTTGTCCCGACTTCCCATTGATTCAACGCACTGTGCGCCGCTAAAAATTTTACAGAGGGTTAAAAAAACAACAACTGTTTTTCGCGAATATTTCGTTATATAGCAGTTTTGCGACAAAAATAGTTATTATACAATTAATAGCTTAGGAAATTCTCTACAATAAAGGTGTTATGGGTTTTTTTCGTAGAAGTAATGAGAACGTCAGCATCAATGGGTGTAGCATATATAGAGCGAATAGAAAAAACAAGTAGATTTATTGCTATGCTGTTTCAAAAATTGGAAGCTGCCAACATGAACGTAAAACACGCTCAAGACTATGCTGATGTTGAAAAACTGTTGTTATTTTTTCAACCCTCTCGGGTGGGTCATGAGATTTGTACAAGTGTTGAGGAGGGCGACGAGACCTTTATTTGTGATTTCTGTTCACTAAATAAATTAAAATAAATTGATATACAAATTAATATATGAAAAAAAGCCTTCCTTTATGGTTTCTAAAATAATAGCAATAAAGGTTTTATAATTATATCATATTTTATGCGTATTTTAATAGGTACCCGGTATTACCCACACCTATAGGGTAAAACTGGGTATTTGCATACTTCCGAGAAAACTTGTTTTCCTGTGAGCCAAATAGTTTTTTCATATAAGAATTCTCATTTTCTGATTTTGTAAGGTCCAATTAAGATTTCTAGCGGTGTCCAAAGTTTATTTTGCCGTCTGATTTTATGCTAGCAGGAAAAATACATTAGGTACCGGTTATGCCCCACTTTCCCCTACCTTACTTCGCCCGATATTTTTCGCGGGGATTTTATTAAAGGAATAGTAATATCAACGAGATTGGGGTTTGTGCTGCTATTATACAACGAATGCTGGCAGAAGTGTCTCTCTAAAACCACATCAGTAAATATGTACTTAGAAATTGGTGGAAGGCTTTTTAAATTTATTTTCAAGGAAACTGTAGTCAATATGAAAATTCATGTTCGCGTGTGCGCGTGTGAATCAATCTAATTGGTAGGCTGGGGAATTCGACGACGAAGGCGAAATGAACGCGAGGGGTAAGACCGCAACGTTATAATAAGTTCAGCATACCCCACTTTAGCTCTTTCCTTGCTTCACTACTTTTCTTTCTGCCATCCAACCTTATTTCTGGTTATTACAAAATATATTAATATTTTACTCAGAATCCGATTCTGTTTTACTTCTAAAATGATAATAAAACTTGTAAATCGCAATCATTGATAGATTTTACAATAAATGAACTTTAACACTTACAAATTAAGATGTAACAGGAATATCAGTGGAAATACTGTAACTTCTTTATCTCTTAGATAATAATTTTAATTAGTACTAGCTTAAAGTACCCGGCGTTGCCCGGGTTGCTCATATGTATTTACGAATCCGACTCTCCCATCCCTCTCTGCTCGCGCCGCGCTATGTGTCTGAATTGGCAACCACTCGTGCGGGGAACCGTACGCGCATCTCTTATGCGCGTATCACACTAGCTGCTGCGGCTGCCGCTGCCGCTGCAGCCGGTTGTTTCCCACTCACACACAGGCGGCGGTTGTTGCAGCCAGCAGAAGATGCCTGAACATTACGGATACTGCTGACACATTTTTTAACCTATCTTAAATGTCAGCGCGAAAAAAATAGCATTATGACGGATACTGCTGACATTTGAATTTCAAACAAACGCCAAAATGTGAAATAAATGTCAGCGCGAAAACCGATGAACATTTGTTTCAAATTCAAATGTCAGCAGTATCCGTCATAATGCTCGGTGCAACAAACTCACGTTTGCGGCCGAACGCAAAATTTAGTTTTGACCAGGAGGTAAGGCTGGCACATGAAGTCGCGAAACGCCCAATACTGTGGGACTCTACAACAGATATTTATAAGAGATCTGATTTGAAGGACGAAGTTTGGGAAGAGGTAGCCAGATGTATGGGTTCGCAATTTTCAAGTAAGTCGAGAATTTCTTTCATCCTCTCCTTAATTATGAAATCACCTCAGTAAATCCAGATTGTTTGTTTTCATCTTTCTTGTGCCTAACTTACAGTCTTGCTTCTGTAGGTAATGATGTATCCACCAGATTCAAAACAATCAAGGATACATTCATGAAGAATCAGAGGAAAATTGAAGAAAGCAAATCTAAATGCAGCGGTGCAGGGGCAGCAGATATTTATAAACCGAAGTGGAGTCTGTACACCAGTTTGCTGTTTTTAAAAAAGATTTGTGTCCAGGCAGCATCAACATCAAATACACCTGCATCCGTCATTTTGGAGTGTGATGAGCAGCCTGGTTCTTCACTGAGTTCAACTGAACCTGAATTCACTTCTCTGGAGAGAGATTTGGCGGCCACTCAAACTCATTATAATGAGGATAATCTACAGGTGGATTTTAAAATTAAATCATTTCTTAATTACTATCTATTTGGGTTTAAGTCTTAACATAAATTTGGTTCGCAGTTTGAGGACAGCAGTTTGTAGGAATCAAGATCAGGCCCAACATCCCCAAATCTGTTTGTGCCATGCCGCACAGTTGCAGCCTCAACCCCAATTAGCAAGCGACCAGCTCAGGAAGAGGTTGGTCAGCTCTATCGTGAAAGAGGGCAAACTAAAAGGGCAAACGCTTATTTAATGGAAGAGGCTGTGAACGTTATGAGGGATATTTCAAAACAGCCTACTATCCCTCCTCTTGCTGCTCCCCCTGATCATGAGGAAATTTTTGCAACATTTATAGCAGGGATCCGAACCGCCTAGTAACCCTAACCCTTACCCGGTTAACCAAGGAAGGTTTCTGTAACCTGTAGTAACCGCGAGGGAACGGTTCTTAAATTCTAGAAGAAACCGAAGTAACCCGGTTAACCCGCTACGAGCCGGTTACTAGCGAAATAAGACAGTCTTGCCTAGACTAGACAGTCATTTAAGGTAAGGAGCTACGCCCGACAATGGATGCGGCCTGGTACCCTGTAGCGGGGACAAGCCCCCGCAGTGCCTCACCGAATTGTATGGCTTTCGACCCTCGAAGGGGTTTGAATACCATTAAAACTTGAGAAATGTCCAGGATTTTCGCATTTCTCATCAGATCTTTGGGAAAACGACACCGATCGATTCCTTATGTTTCGCCGATGAAACTAACACCAAGAACGACGTAATTCGGACCATAATGAAAGAAATTCCATGGAAAATCGATTTATATGATTTCAAGCTGACTTCGTTAAAAATAGTCCGATTTACATGAAATTTGGTATGATTTTCATCGGAAAAACATAAGGAATCCATCGGCATCATTTCCACATCGATATGATAAAGAATAAAAAAATTTGTTTTAAACAGGTATGAATCCTCGGCCGACCGTAGCGAATTGAGGTCGGCGCCCCGCAGTCAAGGGATGATAATGAGAAATATCCATTTCAGCGTAAAAGAAATTCTTTATTCTTTATCGTATCGATATGGAAGTAATGTCGATGGATTCCTTATGTTTTTCCGATGATAATCATACCAAATTTCATTAACGAAATTAGCCTCAAATTATGGAAATTAATTTTGCATGGAATTTTCTTCATTATTTTCCGAATTACGTCGTTCTTGGTGTCAGTTTCATCGGCGAAAGATCTGATGAGAAATGCGGAAGTCGAGGATTTCTCACTTCTTAATAAGCACTCCAAACCCTGTATTATTCCAATATTACTGTAACCGCATTAACCCGGTTAACCCGGTTAGTCGGGTTACAGAGAAATTCTGTTACCCGGTTAGATGGGTTAGTCGGCGGTACGGCGTACCGAACCGGGTACGGGTTAAGGTCCGCGCACACATATCCGTACCGTATCCGTACGGTACCGTCACCGTGATCGTAAAAGATATCGGTTGCTTGTTTTCGAATGGAGCAGCGCACACTTGTCAGTTCCGTATCCGACCAGTGAAATTCGATTGCCTCTCCGTACACGTCTGTTCCGTGCCATCAATGTCAGTGTTAAAAAAAATCGTTTGCGTGCTTTTCAATGGAGCAGCGCACACTTGCCGTGTCAGGGATGTCAGTGTGGAACCCGTATCCGTACGGTGAAACTAAGATTTGGGTACCAACGATATTTTGGCATTTGTACGGACGGTGTACTGAAATCGTTTGAAAGGGACGACCTTTTTTATGACCATGAAAGGTTCTCGGGTCGGAGCTCTCGAACCACGAGCTTCGGGGGTCCTAGACCCTAGAGTCATAAAGACAAGGACAGCAATAGGCCATTCAGTAACGAAAATAAGAATTTCTATAATTAATATTAGATTTCCATACAAGTACCACCAATGGATTGCTGGAATTTTTGCAATGAAAATGATACCAAACGTGATATAATTCTAATGATTTTTAATGGTTGCAATGAAAAGAGTTTTGTACTTGAATTTTGGGTGGTATAGGTATAGAGTATAATCGGATGGATGAATGCTGTGTGTTAAGGCGGGATCTCCTAGCTGCGACGGTCGCAGGTACTGGTGCAATGGGGAAAGCATGCATCTGTTCTCCTGCATGCGACTGCGATCGTCGGGTATGCGCCAGACATAGGAGCCTGACGCGAGTCTGTTTGAGTACCAGCCTAGGCTACTCGAGGTGCAACACAATGCGATGAGGGTCTGTTTCCCATTATACCTAGTCGCAGGCTGGCACTGCGACCACCGGTCGCTAGACTCCTCCCGAAGGAGTCCAGCGACCAGTCGCACTGTGGGACGAAATGTAGACATCTCTGGACATGGCCGTATCTTTGTTAAAAAAACATCCTATTTTGATGAGGTTTAACTTATTTTAAAGGCAAATGATCATACATTCCGACAGTGAACATAAAAATTGCAATAAATATTGTTTGCACTCTCTAGCTTTTGACAAACATCAACAAATTTTTGCAGCTTGGCACACTCTTCTTTGAGGGCGGATTTTACCCCCTGGACACTCATTTGGATAAATGTGATTCAACGAGTCGAAAAGTAGAAAGTTCAAACTTTAAAATGGTTTTGTTTCATCAATTTTGGATGAATTTTAGCAAAGTTGTGAGACTTTGAAAATTTAGCAAATTTAAAAATAGTTTTATCTGGTTTTCGGTGCAAATATAAAGGGCTTCAGGAGATGAACTATTATTTCCTGCAAAAATGTATATGAGAAAGGAAGGTAAATAGACAGTGGGACGAAACATATAAATTGCTGGACATTCAAACTTCTTGTATGTGACCTATCATATCTTTGTCAAAAGTGGCATAAATATTACACACATAAACCATTTTGTTTTTGTGATTTTTTGTTGATCTTGAACTAATAACCGGTCAAAAAATAAACAGAAAACGCACATATGAGGATATTTTCCACAATCTCTTAATTTCATCGGATCCTCTGATTTCAAATATTAGATCACACATTGCAGACAAAAGATAAAGTAATTAATGTTCCCCTAAGTACTTTTGTTATTAAATAATTAAGTTAATGAAGAAAATTTAGAAGAATTAATGGACATGCAGAACACACCAGAATGTGATGTAGACACGGACAGTGAAACCGGCAAGCCTTCAAGAGGATCTAGGTACATAGAACCAGTATTTGACACGGAAATTACTACAGATATTGAAAAGTGTGTTTTGTTGAATCAATTTATGCATAGTATTTATATAAATATTATGTTTGATCATAATTTCGACTCCCCAAATCTATTTCTAAAAAATATATTTCTTTTTAAGAAAATAAGAAAGCGATGCGATGCTTGTGTCGTTTATTTATTAAGGTTCAACTAACTTTAATAATAATAACCTTATTTTATGAATTATAGTTCACTATATCATATTTATATTCATTTCCATAAAGACATCATAAAGACATAATGAATCGGATACAAGAAAAGGAATGTCTAGATACATATTTACTCATTTCGTCCCACATGCGTACACAATTTTATTAATTCTGCTCAAGATCGCAAGTTGACGCAGCTGGTGTTTGGATTTTCTAAAACTACAATGTTTAGTGATTATATGGGTATAAAATGTTTTTTGGACAATTTTCGACATTTTTTTAAATAGACAAAAACAAATTTTTTTTGACAAGTTGAAAACAAATAAAATCATTGGGTTTTTTTCACATAAACAACTTCTTAACAATCAACCCCAATGTGTAGTATGATGGTAAAAATTTTTTTCATTATTCTAATACTAATTATTTACATTCATATTACAGCCGTCTCCAGAAGTGAACGTATTTACTGTTAAAAATTCGGGATTTAAAAAGTTTATATTTTCATAATTTTGTATCCATTAGTGCTCAAGGATAATGCTCATATAATTATATCAATAAAAAAAGGTACTTCATATTTTCGCCAATGTCTGTGGATTTGTATGCGTAGTCCGACTGTGAGTCGCACTGCGATCCGTTGTCCACAGTGGGACAGAATCCCAAGAAATAAGGACAGAAGTTAGATTTCAAAAGATATGGGAGTACGTATTTTTATATGATACCTGTAGACTACTAATATGAGTACCTAAAAAAGGTAAAAATATCATGACGCCTACTTCTGATCTAGGTATGTGTAAACACGTGTCTATGTTTGTATGTATTTTTCCTGCAGAATTTTAAATCTGGGCTCAGAGCGAGGCGAAAATTCCAATTATCTTTTACAGCCGGTAATTTAGAATTTTTAGAAGCGAAATTTCTTCATTCGTTTACGGTAGGCAATTGCTTGTTTTCGAAGCGTTCGTCGGGAAGCATTTGTGTACCTGATGTCGATCAGGGACAATCGACACCGTGCCGATTTTTGCAGGGGTTTAAACTTTCTTCGCACTGAGTTAATCCGGTAATTGCTCTGTCACCGGGCGCTACACGAGGACTTGGGACCGGCACGTACCGTTGTCCACAACCGGCTCGCGGCACCGTACGGTCAACCCTGTCGTATCTAAATTTTTTTATTACTACGGGTACGAAAGCAGTCGGCATTGTTTTCAAACATCATTACAGTAAATGAGGTACGAGTGGTAATCCTGTCATAAAAGGGGAGCGCGCGGCTCGTTTACCCGGGCCGGGAAACTGTAGCGAAACACGGTTTATTGCCCGCCGAACGTAGAGAAATTACAGTGGTCCCCGGATTATTAACATGCTTTTTTCCCCTGATCATCGAGAAAGAACTACCACCCCACAGTTTTGCTTCCTCGGTGCGAGTCAGGGCCTTCGGTCTCAGGTAGACCTCCCGTTGACTGCCGAGAGCAATAAAATGGCTGGGCCAGGTAATGCAATTTGTATTCCTTATGTCAAAGTAGTTCGATTTGCATGATATTTGGTATGATTTTCATCAGAAAAACACAAGGAATCCATTGGTCTAACTTCCATATCGATACGATAATGAATAAAGAATTTCTTAATACGCTGAAATGAATATTTCACATTTTCACCCCTTGACTGCGGGGCGCCGACCTCGAATCGCTGCGGTCGGCCGAGGATTCATACCTGTTTTAGAAAAAACTAATTCTTTATTCTTTATCGTATCGATATGCAAGAGACACCAATGGATTTCTTATCTTTTTTCGATTAAAATCATACCAAACTTCGTGTAAATCGGACTATTATTAACGAAATTAGCTTGCAATTATGGAAATTTATTTTTCATGAAATTTCCTCAATTATGGTCCGAATTACGTCATTCTTGGTGTCAGTTTCATCGGCGAAACATAAGCAATCAATTGGAGTCCTTTTCGCAAAGATCTGATGAGAATTGAGGAAGTCGAAGATTTCTCACTTATTAATAGGCTCTCGGACCCCTTCGGGGATCGAAAGCCCTAAAATTCGGGGAGGCACTGCGGGGGCTTTTCCGCGCCAGGCGGCATCTCTTTGAGTCCAGTGGCTCCAGGATCACCCTGTATTCATTTCAGCGTATTAAGAAATTCTCTATTCATTATCGTATCGATATGGAAGTTAGACCAATGGATTCCTTGTGTTTTTCTGATGAAAATCATACCAAACATCATGCAAATCGAACTACTTTGACATAAGGAATACAAATTGCATTACCTGGCCCAGCCATTTTATTGCTCTCGGCAGTCAACGGGAGGTCTACCTGAGACCGAAGGCCCTGACTCGCACCGAGGAAGCAAAACTGTGGGGTGGTAGTTCTTTCCCGATGATCAGGGGAAAAAAGCATGTTAATAATCCGGGGACCACTGTAATTTCTCTACGTTCGGCAGGCAATAAACCGTGTTTCGCTACAGTTTCCCGGCCCGGGTAAACGAGCCGCGCGCTCCCCTTTTATGACAGGATTACCACTCGTACCTCATTTACTGTAATGATGTTTGAAAACAATGCCGACTGCTTTCGTACCCGTAGTAATAAAAAAATTTAGATACGACAGGGTTGACCGTACGGTGCAGTGCCGCGAGCCGGTTGTGGACAACGGTACGTGCCGGTCCCAAGTCCTCGTGTAGCGCCCGGTGACAGAGCAATTACCGGATTAACTCAGTGCGAAGAAAGTTTAAACCCCTGCAAAAATCGGCACGGTGTCGATTGTCCCTGATCGACATCAGGTACACAAATGCTTCCCGACGAACGCTTCGAAAACAAGCAATTGCCTACCGTAAACGAATGAAGAAATTTCGCTTCTAAAAATTTTAAATTACCGGCTGTAAAAGATAATTGGAATTTTCGCCTCGCTCTGAGCCCACTTTTGTCCCACAAGGCGAAACATGCCGAAATATTTGTGAACCTGTATCCGTTATCCTATAGGTATATCAAATACTGTTCACAAAGTGTTGATACATTCCTGCGAAAGTATAAAATATTTTGGTAACCTTCCAATCGGCCAATTGGGTGGAGGGACCCAAGATGAAGCCAGAAATAAAGATTTTAAAAATTATAGAAAAAATTGTAGGTCAAACGATTCACACTGGAATACAGGCGAAGATGTTTAAAACTTTTTATGCATTTCTTTAGATCCAGTAATAGTTTTCTATCTTTGCCGAAAGAAAATCATAAACCTTTTTTTATAAAGTAGTTTAATATGATTCGGCATTTCGATTGCGAAAAATGGCAAGTTGAATAGTTTCTCTACTTCTTGAGATTCCACCCCCTTTCTTCTTGTGGCTCTCCACGAGGCGTATTGGTGTTTCTACAGAATAATTTCTTCGATCTAACATAACAACATCTTCTTTTGGTAATTGTGCGGACCATAAAATTAATTTTCGTCACGATCAACGCTCCGACCATACTTATTATTCTTTTTTACTGTAGCGAAACACGGTTTATTGTCTGCCGAACGTAGAGGAATTAGCTTGGAGCAATTGGGGATTAAGCCTTCAAATTGCTCCGTTGTTCTGCAAGTTGCTTGGCAGATGTTTCCTAATTACTTTATATCGCGTAGGGGGCCAAAGGTCTAGTATCATAAACCTGTATTAAACCGTGACCCGCTCACAATCCGTTTAGGGCGGCTGAAACTCGCGCCCGCGGGAAAAACCTAAAACACCGGTTTTACTTTATAATTGTATTTTTCCACTTCTACCCTTACGATCTGCAAAGTGGGAGTTCTTTCGCGACCAATAGCATTTAGAATTTCGCCAAAGACTCCACCCTCAAAGTGATGCACGTCCTGGTGGAAATGCTATTTAAACTGCGACTTACAGGGATAGTTAGTCAGTATAGGAAACAGACCTGTATAGTATCAGTGCTAGTTATTGTGTGTAGTCAGTGACAACAGCATAAAATGCCAAAAAAGTTGTGTTTTCAAGCGAGGAGGACGATAGGTTAATAGAGGCGGTAGCCCCTCATCGCATCCTGTATGATGCCTCTCACGTGCTGCATAAAAGAGTCGACATGAAGAACAAAGTGTGGCAGGTGGTGGCACTTGATGTGCACAGAACAGGTACAGTATTCTTTAACTATGTTTATTAACATCAACTAGAGCTAATAATACAATCGAAAAGCCATTCTTATAATTAACCCTTTAGGCCCTGTTGGGGCACAATGTCCCAGGGAATTTTTTATGCTGGATAGGTTTTATTTTGATAGAGTGTCTGGCTGCAGCGTCGCAATGATAGAAATCTCGTGATTTATACTACGTGTGATTGAATAATTATCTGAATTTTTTTATCGCAGCCTTTTCATTCACACTATGATACAACTATTTTGCTTAAAATGTTTTTAAATTATTACTTTTTTATTTATCTTAGTGAACATATAGATATGCCTATGCGTTTTCGAGACACATATGTCCCAATTTTTATAACTGACCTACAACTGTCAAGTTTGATCTGTACCCATCCGCAGCCAAGTACAATCAATGTCTGCAAGAAAACATAATGAAATCCAAATAAAAAATAGTCGGGTCGAAAGGGTTAAAGTATAATGATTCACTATTTTGAGGGCACAATATTCAAGCACACTTCCCATCAAGTATTCCAATGCTATTTGCAATATTCCATTTCATCATAAAGACGTTTGCAATTTTTTCCAAATCGGAAATTTTAGATTGCGGTAAAAATATGGGCACTAAGTCATTTGTCGTATAATTGTTTCCATACGTCTCTTGCAACAACACTTACACTGGCCCACGAAAGTATTCAGATACCCTTTGAAGTAGAATAACTTTTGGGACATTCCACGCGAAAACGGACACTTTTTGGAGTAATATCTCGGATGTGGCTTAAATTTGAATATGTTGCAGTCTTTAGGGATGTATTTTTTAACATTGGGCACGATTTTAAAAATCTGAAAAAAAACAGAATATAGTTCTATCCTTCCCCTTCAAGGACTAATTGTCAAAAATATGGAGAGTTTAAAATTGGCCTTGTAAAAATTGCCGAAAGTTGACGCTGCGTCAAATAACACCGGCTCGACTGGCTGAGCCGAGTGGTACTCGCAGCGTCCAAGCGGCTATATCTTAACAGATATACTTATACAGTGTTCTTCTTATTCTTATTATTCATATTCTTATACACTGTTCTCGAATGTGGTAAGGATTTGTAAAAAACTGAAGAAGGAAAACTTTTACTGTTTTTTATATACAACATGATACGGTAACTCAATTTTTGGGGTTCACAATATTTTCCTTGAAACGAAGGTGACTCTCAGTTTTTTAAATGGAATGCTATATATTTGATTATCAAATATGAAAGAGACTGTCAAGACAAATCCAACCATTTGGTATACTATGACCTTCAGTGCTACACATGGCTAGGAATTAAATAAATATATCGAACTATTTGTCTAGTAGATTGAATTTCATCTTTCATTCCTAACCATGTGTAGCACTGAAGATCATAGTATGCCATATGGTTGAATTTGTGTCGGCAGTTGCTTTCATATTTGATAATAAAATATATAGCATTCTATTTAAAAAAACTGAGTGTCACATTCGTTTCACGGAAAATATTGCGAATACCAAAAATTAAGTTACCGTATTATGTTGTGTATAAAAAACAGTAAAAGTTTTCCTTTTACATTTTTTTACAAATACTTACCATATTCGAGAACACTGTATAAGAATAACAGATATAGCCGCTTGGCCGCTGCGAATACCGCACGGTTCAGCCAGTCGAGCCGGTGTGATTTGAACTTTCGGCAATTTTTACAAGGCCAATTTTAGAATGTCCATATTTTTGACAATTAGTCCTTGAAGGTGAAGGATAGAACTATATTCTGTTTTTTTTCAGATTTTTAAAATCGCGCCCGCGGTTAAAAAACTGCATTTGTTTATAATAATTGCACAAAAATGGTTCAAATTATTTTTTTTAAAAATTGAAATAATTTTTTCTTAAAACTTCAATGTCTTCTCTACAAATCCCCGTAAACCTCATCTCCATCCGTTTACTACTTCCCTAGTTATAATTTATTGAAAAAAGTTGGCAATTACCTTCAAACAGCTGTAAAATCGACATTTTTAAAAATTTTCAAAAATCCTTCGAGATATGTTTATACATCCTTAAAGATTGCAACATATTCAAATTTAAGCCACATCCGAGATGTTACTCCAAAAAGTGTCCGATTTCGTATGGAATGTTTCGACCCTGTACAGTGTACAGTGTTTATTGGCCCGCTTCATTTTCATGAATGCATCGCGTATGCTCCTCCATCTTATTTTACAGTCAGCAGCTGAAATAATTAGATAATATATTTTTTGCAGGTTCATCGCTACTGGAGAAAGTTTCAGATCATTGTCATTTGCATTCCGAATATCTTACGGCTATATAAGCGTGGTTGTTAAAGACGTACTGAAACACTTATGCAATAAATTAGTGCCAATATTTTTACCGAAACCCACTGTTTCAAATTTTGAAAAAATTGCAGAAGATTTTCAAACGAAGTGGAATTTCCCAAATTGCGTTGGTGCATTGGATGGGAAGCACGTCCGTATATTATGCCCAAAAAACAGTGGATCACTGTATTTTAATTACAAAAACTATTTTTCAATCGTATTATTAGCTCTAGTAGATGCTAACTATAAATTCATTATCATCGACGTTGGCTCTTACGGAAAAGAAGGCGATAGCGGCATTTTTCATAAATCTATTATGGGGCAAAAAATTCGATCCGGGGATTTTAATTTCCCCACTGATAAACCACTGCCAGGATCCGACGTGACGATCCCCCATGTAATTATAGGCGATGAAGCTTTTCGGCTAACGAAAAATTGTATGAAGCCGTACTCGAAAAATCAAGCTTCGGAAAATGTCGAAAAAACCATTTTCAACTATCGCTTGTGCAGAGCAAGACGAGTATCGGAAAATGCTTTTGCACTCTTATCGCAAAGGTTCCGGATATTTTATTCGGCAATAGCGGTACTACCAGAAACGACTGATGATATCATCACTGCAACATGCTGCTTGCATAACATGTTACGCGATGAACATGATAACAGCATTGAATATAACAACTCCCACATGGACATATCCGTGAATAACATGTTGCCGTTAGTTAGGCCCGGAGGTTACGGAGATGCGGAGGGTTTTGATGTGCGGAATAAACTAAAAAGTTATTTTAATTCAGCCGAAGGGGCTGTAGAATGGCAACAGGACCACATTCAAGGGGGTGCAACAACTTAAACAACTGACGGAGGTAAACACGGCAGTAAATAATAATTTAACGGCTTCCGTGGTAGTTTGGTAATTAGCTTGATATGTATACTGTATATTGTGTGGTATATATGTTTGATTTTTTTTCTACGTGCACAAAAGGGAGTGATGAGCCAATGGAGTGGTCGTGGAGTCACCATTTGTGACAGAGAGGGATACGGCGAGGGACGGGGGAGATAGCACCCGAAGACCCTGGGCTCGTCGAGGATGACGACCGCTGTGCAACGCCGCAACGTCGAGAGAGATGGTCAATGATGAGAATGAGGTGTTCACATAAACATACGTCTGTGTGACTGTGAGTGAACATAGAAACTGAGACCATTTCTAAAAATCCCCAAATGGACATGGGACTGTCCGACGTTGGTGTGATTGTGGATGAGCATGTGTTGTTCTAGATCAAGTCGACGTTGGTTTGTGCATAATACGCGGTATTATACCACAACAGCGAGCGTTAAGGGTGGTTAATTTCAGATGTTGTGAGATGTCAGATCAACATGATTCAGGTCATCAGGAATTTCATAGTATCTGCGCTGTGTTCCCAGGAAGAATGTAGATGACAATGAAATAATTATCATCTGGACTTGTTTGTCCATTGGAGAAAGGATAAGTTGACTATTGTGATATTTGGTATTTACGCTGCTCATGCAAAATTTGGAGTTGATATTCTGTTTTTTTTCTAGATGATAAGTCCGAGGACAAATTTAAAGTCAGATTGGTCGAATGTAAGATATATGGGGCTTCGACTGTTTCTCGATGTGTATCCAAGCTGTCGTCGAGAAGGGTCTTGGAAAAGAGAAAACCCGATTGGCACTAGAGGGCGTCATAAACGAGGCCTTTCGGGGGACTATTGGATTACTTACATTATTTACAACATTATATTTAACGATTTAACTAACCACTTCAGTTATAAATTCAAAAGTTTGAAAAACGTCACTTGCATCCCTTTCGTTGCAAGTGTCTCATGTATGAGGAAACAATAAATAAATATAATTAGAAATAATAAAGAAATAAATATAATGCCTTACATCTTCTGTTTAATACACATTTTCTTTCCCTCCGTAATTCTTGTAGTCTTTGTCCTTACAATCATAAATGACAGGACAATTTGATATATCCTCTATCAATTTTTCGCCCTACTCATGTCAGTCGAAAGCTCCAACTGCCTCGATATTTTAGACAATTGTCACTAACACACGCGCAAAATATGGCACTTGGAAGCACTTTAGAGGTATGCGTGTGATTCCGCCTGCTTCGTCTTCCTGACAAATTCGAAACGGATCCCTTATCTCTAGAAGTAGCCGTCATGATATTTTTACCTTCATTAGGAGCTCATATAAGTAGTTTACAAGAAATATATAAAAATCCTATAACTTTTGAATTCAGACTTGTTTCCTTATTTCTTAAAATTCTGCCGCACTGTGGCGAAAAATACAAATAGTCCGATTTACATGAAATTTGGTATGATTTTCATCAGTAAAACACAAGGAATCCATTGGTCTCACTTCCATATCGATACGATAATGAATAAAGAATTTCTTAATACGCTGAAATGAATATTTCACATTTTCACCCCTTGACTGCGGGGCGCCGACCTCGAATCGCTGCGGTCGGCCGAGGATTCATACCTGTTTTAGAAAAAACTAATTCTTTATTCTTTATCGTATCGATATGCAAGTGACACCAATGGATTTCTTATCTTTTTTCGATTAAAATCATACCAAACTTCGTGTAAATCGGACTATTATTAACGAAATTAGCTTGCAATTATGGAAATTTATTTTTCATGAAATTTCCTCAATTATGGTCCGAATTACGTCATTCTTGGTGTCAGTTTCATCGGCGAAACATAAGCAATCAATTGGAGTCCTTTTCGCAAAGATCTGATGAGAATTGAGGAAGTCGAAGATTTCTCACTTATTAATAGGCTCTCGGACCCCTTCGGGGATCGAAAGCCCTAAAATTCGGGGAGGCACTGCGGGGGCTTTTCCTCTCGACCGAGGGTTCACCTCGGCCACGGGGCGCCAGGCGGCATCTCTTTGTGTCCTGTGGCTCCAGGCTTACCCTGTAGCCAGCACCCTGTCGCAGGCAAGGAGATTCAGCCTAGGGCCAGTCGCTAGGTCAAGTCGCAGCTAGGAGATCCCACCTTTAGGGAATTGAAGCTGGGTGTGCGTTTCAACAGGGCGTGCAAACTTGACGTTTCAACGTATTTGAACACGCAGGTGGCGAAAAATCTCTCCGTAAAAGGGTATAGCGCCGCGGTCAATTCTGTCGTAGCTAAAATTTTTTAAATTGAAACGGGTACGAGATCAGTCGACATTATTTTCAACCCCTCATTATAGTAATCTGGGGTGCGAGTGGTGAACCGATCATAAAAGCGGTCGCTGGCAGCTCTCCGCTGGGCCGGTGCATAGTTGCAATGGAATGCGTTCGTGAGGCGCTATTGCCATTTTACAAATTCGCGCGAACGCGGGTTGCAGGATTAAACGTTGACCCTTTATATTCAAGCGATAAGGGATCCGTCCCCAATTTGAAGGGAAGTCGACGCAGGCGGAACCACGCGCAGTCAGAGGACTACCCCTTTTGTCCTGTATTCCTCTGCAAGGCATGTTGCCACCGTTGCACACAGGATGGTCATAAAGTCAGTATCAACACAAATATGACGAGCTAAGGACTTCGGCCTCTTTTAGGATGAAACAATCGTCATCGCTTTACATCAATTATTGGTGTCGCAGCTCGACACTCCACTGTGCGATCTCGCAAATGTTCTCTTTACATATGCATGGCGAAAACGACGCCAATTGATTCCTTATTTTTCGCCGATGAAAATGACACCAAGAACGACGTGATTCGGAAAATGACAAAGGAAATTCCATGAAAAATTCATTTCCATAACCTCAAGCTAATTTCGTTAATAATAGTCCGATTTACATGAAATTTGGTATGATTTTCATCGGAAACACGTAAGGAATTCATCGGCATCACTTCCATATCGATACGATAAAGAATAAAGAATTATTTTTTTCTGAAACAGGTATGAATCCTCGACCGACCGTAGCAAACTGAGGTCGACCCCCCGCAGTTGGGAGTGAAAATGTGAAATATTCATTTCAGCGTAGTAAGAAATTCTTTATTCCTTATCGTATTGATATGGAAGTGACACCAATGGATTTGCTCCATCGAATCATGCAATTCTATATAAATACTTTTTTTAACATAAAATATTCAGTTGTAATTACTCCGAATTACAATTGTTAAAAAATTATTGATTTAAAAATATAACATTTAAATTATCTGTACAGATTATTTAAAACATAAATTTTGTAAATTTAAAGTAAATTTTTAATTTTATAGCTAATATTAATTTACAACAAAATTAATTTTTATTATCTTTAATCTGCAAAATTTATTTATTTATGTTTTTATGTTATGCTAAATAGTGTTTTCTACAGATTAGATCAACAGATACTGGCTTTATTGCAGTGCTTCGTCAATGCTGAGTCCTTTAGGATTATGTTAAAGAAAAATTATTGGAATCGGTCAAGATTTGTGCTGTCGGGCGATTTTTGTCGCGAATCTCACACCGTTGCGACGGTGTAGGTTTGCGACCCTGTCGTTCAGTGCTCCGGTAATAGAGGAGACCGGGGCTAGTTGTGACATTTTCAGTTTTGTATTTTTAATTTTTGTTGCATTCCATATTCAATACTATTAATGACTCTCACTTAAAGTACGTACTTTCCACTACAGATGACCGCTATTGCCTGTAATGAAACGAAAATCATAAACGATATATGAATTTTCGCATCGCTCTCAATTGTCACCTTCCAGGGTCCGCTTCGTTTGGGATAATTAAGAACACAACATAAAGGCAAAATACAGAACACAATACAGGGTCATCGTTTAATCATGCAACCTGCGCGCGCGCGAACTTGTAAAATGGCAACACCGCCTCACGGACGCATCCCGCTACACCATGCACCGTCCCGGCGTTCGGAGAGCTGCTAACGATCGCTAAACAGCAGTGATGCCCGAGCTTCGAGAATTTTGGGCTGGTCTCTTTCAAATTAACGTTGCAAAGAACTATTCAGAATTTCACGGCCCGGGTTGAAAAATTCGGGGCCTTTTTCGTATAACTTTTGAACTATAAGAGATACCGGAATGCAATTTGCGCCGAAAAAAATGAGGAAAAATTATTCGCTCTTAATGATGGATAATTTAACATGTTTTACGTTTACTTAATTTTTCTTTTATCAATTTTTTAACCATAATTGTTTAAAAAGCTTTTGCAAACTATTTATTTGATAATGTATTTAACGCTGTTTTTAAAATTCCTGGTGTTGATAAACAATAGGCTCGTTGTTTCTGTATCATTACTTTCATAAATTGAGAAATTAAATTTTTATTCAATTATGTGTTAGTTCTGCAGACCTCAGAATTTATTGTTCTGGTTTTATTTTTTATGATTTTATCCTTAATGCGGTGCATACCTAGATCAGACGTAAGGGGTAACTAATGGGACGTGTCTTTGATTGTAGCAGCGTTTGAATTTTTTTTCTAGAACTTTTGTATTTGAATGTTTTAGCTACTCAATGCCACGCCTATACCGGCTTCCGTTAATGTCATTTTTTGGAACGATGCGCCATTATTGTGGCTTTTCCAAGCAGGTGGCGAAAACTCTCTCCGTACAAGGGTATAACGCCGCGGTAAACCCTGTCGTAGCTAAAATTGTTCAAATTGAGACGAGTACGAGATCAGTTGACATTATTTTCAAACCTCATTAGAGTAATCTGGGGTGCGAGTGGTAAACCGATCATAAAAGCGGAGCGCGCGGCTCGATTACCTGGGCCGGGAAATTCCCAATACCTATTTTGCGACGTTAAACTTTTCGAAGCTCGGGCACACTGATGCCAGATTCGGGACGGGTTCCCTCGAGAATTTCCCCCACCGCGCGCACACTACGCCGGAGCTGCGTGTCCGTGAGTTGGTCTCCGAAGCGCCGAGCTCACGGACACGTTGCTACGGCGTAGTATGCGCGAGGTGGGGGAAATTCTCGAGGGAACCCGTCCCGAATCTGGCATCAGTGCTCGGGCATCAGTCTTGCCCAGCGGTCGCTGGCAGCTCTCCGCTGGGCCGGTACACGATTGTAGTGGAATGCGTGCGTGAGGCGGTGTTGCCATTTTACAATGACCCTGCATTGTTCCCCGCACTTCGACAGTGGGCAACGGTGGGTACGGGTGCGAAATTACCCTGGACCTATACCTACCACCCCCTAACAAAGCAATATACGGATTAACGTAAAGGTCGCTCTTTATTCTATTTTCAAATTTTATTTTTAAGCCGTTATACAGTGTCATCGTTTAATCCTGCAACTCGTGCGCCCGCGGACTTGTAAAATGGCAACACCGCCTCACGGACGCATTCCACTACAACCAGACACCGGCCCAGCAGGGAGCTGCCAGCGACCGCTGGACAAAAGTGATGCCCGTGCTTCGAAAATTTTAGCGTCGCAAAGAGCTAGGTATTGGGAATTTCCCGGCCCAGGTAATCGAGCCGCGCGCTCCGCTTTTATGGTCGGTTTACCACTCGCACCCCAGATTACTCTAATGAGATTTGAAAATAATGTCAACTGATCTCGTACTCGTCTCAATTTGAACAATTTTAGCTACGACAGGGTTTACCGCGGCGCTATACCCTTGTACGGAGAGAGTTTTCGCCACCTGCTTGGAAAAGCCACAATAATGGCGCATCGTTCCAAAAAATGACATTAACGGAAGCCGGTATAGGCGTGGCATTGAGTAGCTAAAACATTCAAATACAAAAGTTCTAGAAAAAAAATTCAAACGCTGCTACAATCAAAGACACGTCCCATTAGTTACCCCTTACGTCTGATCTAGGTATGCACCGCATTAAGGATAAAATCATAAAAAATAAAACCAGAACAATAAATTCTGAGGTCTGCAGAACTAACACATAATTGAATAAAAATTTAATTTCTCAATTTATGAAAGTAATGATACAGAAACAACGAGCCTATTGTTTATCAACACCAGGAATTTTAAAAACAGCGTTAAATACATTATCAAATAAATAGTTTGCAAAAGCTTTTTAAACAATTATGGTTAAAAAATTGATAAAAGAAAAATTAAGTAAACGTAAAATATGTTAAATTATCCATCATTAAGAGGGAATAATTTTATCTCATTTTTCGGGGCAAATTGCATTCCGATATCTCTTATAGTTCAAAAGTTATACGAAAAAGGTTATTCGAACTTCGAATAACGGATAAAGATATAGTATATTTTATTCGATTTATGATTTAAATAATTTCCTTAACTAGATAATGCCCAACTCTGCCGCTGGACAGCAGTGATGCCCGAGTTTCGAGAATTTTAGGATGCTTTCTTTCAAATTCACGTGGCAAAGAGCTATTGGGAATTTCCCGGCCCAGGTAAGCGAGCCGCGCGGTCCGCTTTTATGATCGCTTTACCACTCGCACCCCGGATTATTTCTGTTTATGTACAAAAAAAGGCAGAAGACCAAACATCGCACATTAGCCAGCTGCGAAAATGCTTGGTAAATTAACAGTTTTCAAGTTTTTGTTCTACTGAAAATATAGAAAGAGAAGTTAGAGAATAATTAATGAAAAGAGTAGAATATGCGCACCGGAATTTGAACCTCGGACTTTCTGTTTGCGACCCAAGCTCTACGATTTCGGTGAAATGAATTTTTGGCGGAGAGCGCCGGCCAGGCAGCGCGGCACACGGATGGAGGGACGGGTATGCTTGTGTGGTGCGGTACTGGCGCTAGGAGGGGGTACGCTTGGTCGTGGAGTGGTGGTAGGGTCCGTGGGCGAAAACCCACGGTTCTGGCATCACTGATCCGCACACTCCTAACAATCATTTCTTATTCATCTGATCTTATCAAAATTATCTTCTTCTTCGCTTTCTTTACTTCTTCCTTTATACTTTTTGAAGTGAAACTTCCTTACGCGCGGTAGAGTGCATTGGCCTCATGCCGCTGAACGTGCAACGAAACGTCCCCGCCGTATTGGAGGGGGAACCGACGCGTAGTAGAGGGGGAACACCTACACACCGACAGTCTCGGGATCCCGAGACCCGATTCGGGCTACAAGCATAGCCCCTTCCGTCTCGGTCCCCTCGTAATAGCTGGCTTTCGAGCCGATCGCGTCCGAATTTTGCCGAGCCGACCTGAAATCAAATTGCCCGCTCACGGCGGTCATGCTTGTAGCCCGAAACGAGTCTCGGGATCCCGAAAACTTCGGGATCTCGAGCAATACGAAAGTATCGAGACCCCGCCCGATCTCGCCCGAAATTTTCCGACCCGTCCCGAGGGCCGGGAACCCGAGCCTCGGGACGATCCGCACACCCCTAGCAACCATCGACGACAATGTAGGTGTTCCCCCTCCACTGCGGTGGGGAATTCCCTAACAGCCCTGCGCTGCACCCACTCCTTTGTTTTAACACCCAAAAAGTTTTCTTCTGTTAATCGAGTGAATTCGCTGCGTTCCTCATTACATTTCTGAGTGATTAATAGTATACCGTATACGTAACGTATTCGGATTTTTAACCTATTTCTTACACGGTGCGTACATATGTAGATTTTGCGCAAGTTTCACTTCTGTATTGTGTAGTGTAAAATACACGGTCTTTTTTTCTATTTTTTTGGATTTTCGATTCTTCTGTTTTTCGTTTAGAGCATCTTTTTCCGGTGTGTCAGCAAATAGCTTGCTTTATCACCATTTGGAGCGGAGTAAGTATAGTAACATGTTATAATTTACCCCGAGGTTGAATTTTTGCGTTTTATCTCAGCAAACGAAAAACTAATTATCAAATCACTAAAATGCATACACATTATAATAAGCCAATGTGTACTGAATTGTTTGCGACAAAGAAGCAAAAATTCAAACGGTTTCTAATGACGGTTAATTAAAATAAAAGTGCTAAGACAACATTTAAGTAGTTACGTGCTCTAAAGTCTAAATAATAAAATTCTGGGCTATAACCACAAAATGAATACGAACCTTTTTTATTTGCGCGCGCCAAAAATTTATAAATAATATTTATAGAATTACTGACGTGGCGGGCAGTTTTTAATAGGCAAAAAATTAGTAGAAAATTAATTATTAAAGAATTTTATTGAGACAATTTTAAAAATTAACATAGAAATTCATAAGAATTAAGTAGACAGAGTTGGGCATTAACTTAATAAAAAATTATTTAAATAACGGATCAAATAAAAGTTACTTCAAGTTTAGAATATTTGATAAATGTAGTTATTTTTTTATTCGACGAATAAAGTTAACCCGGGTCAATTTTATTCGACACATGCCGAATAATTTTTTGCCCATCTCTGAAATCTTACAAAACTGCGTAAAAAAAATTCTCCAAAAATCCTTATTTTTTCAAGTTACCTCCGCCACCAACCATTAAAATTAACTTGTCCCGGTCTCCTCTAACATTCACGAGGAAAACGCTGCCGAGTAATAATGCGAACATCCTGTATTGTGAGAGAGCCATCTTTTGACAATTAGCGAAGTCAAATTTACCCCACGCGAATAGTATGAGTGTGCCCCTTCCCCACCCCCCCCACCCCCGATAGTCGTGAAAGAACCTTCGTGGAGAATCTATCACACCTACAAGGACAGTTTTTCCGCTGAATTTGACCGCGACATTTCGTGCAGTTTCAACAGTGCAGTTTAGCTTGCTTCATAATGCCAAAAACGTAAGTTGAAGTGTGTGACATTGTATATATTTAAACATTCATCCAAATTATCTTCAGTAATATTCTCGCCTTTTTAGTAAGTTGGAAATCAATACCGAGCAATTAATTGAATTGGTGCGGATACATCCTGTTCTATACGATGCATCACACATCAAACACAAGGACGCCGATTTGAAGACGAAGATTTGGAAATATATAGGAGATCAATTAAACGAAGAAAGTAAGCCACATATATCTTATATTTTACAAAAGAATAACAAAACTGTACAAAATTATAAAACTATTTCAAACACACACGTACGCGCACTCCATTCACAAGTATTTGCAACAAATCACATTCAACCCGTTTCACTCAATCGCAACTCATATTCGCATTTCATTCACGCCATACACAGTATGTCAGGTTCTTTCGGACACGCGTTATTATTATTTTCTTAACTATTGGAAAAGCGAAAAACGTTTCCATACGAAAGTTGTTCGATTTGATGAAGAAAACTTAATAGAAATTTAGGATTTACGTTTAAGCACATAAGAACGCAAATCCTAATTATTAAATATTTAATGATGTAATGATTAAATTTGCGTTCTTATGTGCTTAAACGCAAATCCTAATATTCTATTAAGTTTCCTCCATCAAACAACTTTCGTATGGAACAGTTTTTCGCTTTTCCAGTAGTTAGAAAAATAATAATAGCGCGTGTCCGAAGGATCCTGACATACTGTGTATTTATAAATACAAAAGTAATAATTAATTAACAATATAATCAAACTATTAATTAAACTCTATCATTTTGCCATGAAACCGCTCCTTCGCAATTAAAATAATCCTTAAAGCATTCCCGCACGCGAAATGCTTCCCTTGTGGAATTACCCCCCTGTGGGGGCAAGTTGTTGCAAGGTGCATTTTCTGTATTGCCCTGCGACGTTGATGGGTCTATATTCGCGGTATCACTTTCAATCGTCCTGATGAAATTGTGCAAAATGCAGGTCGACAGCACTATCATGTCCAAATGATCAGCGGTGACGTGTATGCGTCGATTGTATATTCTAAACTTTTGCCCTAATATGCCGAACGCGTTTTCAACTAATCGCCTGGCCCTGGTAATTAAATATACGTTTCTCTACAGTGTCCAATTGTTTCCCTGGATAGGGTCTCATCAAATATTTCTTCAAGGGAAACGCTTCGTCTCCCACGACGACAAATGGGGCTTTTTTATTTGTCCCAGGCAAGAATCTGTCAGGGGGTAAATTCATTGTTCCCCGTTCTAACCGCTTTCCCAAGTTGGAATGGCTGAAAATTCCCCCGTCGCTGTTTTTTCCAAACGATCCCACATCGACTGCAATAAAGTTCGAATTCGCATCGACAAGTGCTAACAGCACAATGGAAAATGTTTTTTTGTAATTAAAGTACTGTGATCCGCTGTTTGCGGGCGCCTGCATCACAACGTGCTTCCCATCTATTGCTCCGACACAGTTGGGGAAATTCCAAAGATTATCAAAATCTTCCGCAATACTTTTCCATTTATCTGCTGTTGGGGTAGGCATTGTCTCCCCAAGCAGTGCCTCTACAATTGCTTTACACGTTTGGTGAATTATCGAACGCACCGTGCTTTGCCCGAGGCGATAACTGAACGATATAGTTTTCATTCCATCGCCGGTTGCTAGATACCTGAAATAAAAGAAATGAGATAATAATATAGGACAATACAAAAATTCTTATTTCATTAACATGTATTTGTTGGTTTTCAGCGTCAGCGTGCAAAGATAGGTGGAATAATATAAGGGACAATTATCGTAAAACGCTGAGGAAGAATGAAGGAAGAAGCGGGCAGGCCGCCAAAAAAGTCAGCCAATATAAATATTCTGCGGAAATGTCCTTTATAAAAAAATTTTTCACGGAGCGAAACACCAGGCGAAATATTGAAGATGATTCAATTAATCACGTGCAGCAGGAAGCACATAACCATACGGGCGAAAGTTCTAATGAGCACGCCACACGGGTAGTGGCAGAGTCATGCCGTAACACATACCATCCAATATCAATGGAGGTATTACTACCAGCAACAACTCCAGCACCAGCACCAGTACCAGTACCAGCACCAGTACCAGCACCAGTACCAGCACCAGCACCAACACCAGCACCAGCACCAGTACCAGCACTAGCACCAGCACCAGTACCAGCACCAGCACCAGAAATAGAAACTGTAGACCGCGAGGAATACCATCAACCTCCGTCCAAAAGGAAAAGAGGAAGCGCGGAGCCAACGCAGCCAACACAAACGGCTGCCTCGCAAGTGTTGCGCTATTTAGTAGAGAAGCAACTTGAGGAGATTCATCCGGTGGACTCATTTTTACAGAGTCTGTCACATATAATAAAATCTCTCCCGCTAACTCCACAAAATCATTTAAGAACAGAAATGTTTAATCTTGTACAACAATATGAATTGCAATATTTGGCGCAAACAGACGGCACCGATTATTGTTTTCCGGAAAACGGTTCGGGCGGTTCTTTCAATGTAAATTCAAGAGAATCGCCAAACAATACTGTCAGCCTCCCTCCAAATAGCGTGTTAATGGATAATACTGAACCACAATAAGGTAGCTTTTACAGTAGAATCAGGATTTTAAGGGTACCCTCCCATCAAATCACTCTAAAAATAGGTAATTGTTATGATTTTATTTTAAGAAAAGAGTAAACGTCACAGTGTTAACAAAATGTTAGGCTGCATTTGCATATCATTCAAGATAATAATTTTGTTTTCATATTTTAGCTAATACTGCTGTCTGTTGGTAGATGTGACTGTCCTGATGATGCAAAAAAAAAAGAATTCCGCATCTGCGGAATTTATAACGCCTTATGGAATTATCTGAAATCAACAAACCAAGAAAATTGTTAAAGTTTATAATATTTTTCATGGAATCATCTACGATCATAACGTTTCGACCAATCTTCTTTTTATAAACATTTCCGTCCGTAAAATTATCCGTTTTTCGAAGTTTGTAGTTCAAACATCTGCCAAAACATGGGATTACAATATTTTGCTATGACCATAGATGATTCCATGAACAATCTTATAAAGTTTAACAATTTTTTTGGTTTGTGGATTTCAGATGATTTTACAAGGGGTTATACATTCCGCGGACGCGGAATTTTTGTTTGTATTATCAGAAAAGTCACATCCACCAACAGACAGCAGTATTAAATATAATATGTATAAAAAGATTTTATTATCTTGAGTTATGTACAAATAAACCCTAAAATTTTGTTAACACTGTGACGTTTACTTTTTTTTTTAAATAAAATCATAACAATTACCTATTTTTGGAGTGATTTGATAGGAAGGTACCCTTAAGCCATTGTAAATAATTGTCACTCATATTGTATAAGTAGTGTTTAGTTAGTATCTAATGCAGAATGTACATATAGATTATATACGATAACAGAATAGAATAGTACCTAGGGGAGAGTTGCCAATATCGTACTGGTCACCTAAATCGTACCTCATCAATTTCTCAGTAATTAATGAATCTAAACGACATTGGACAATAAAAATATCAAGTAAATGCCAAATAAGAAATAGAGACAAAACCTTTCGAGCCTATACCCTATTTTGTGCGTGCTATAAACATTTAAAAAAATCAGGTATGACTGATGTAACTTTTTACAAGTTTATTTTAGCTGATAATAATCAAACAATGAAATTTTCTGCTGCATTATTGTATTTTTCTAAAAGAGGGTTTAATGTAGAATAATTTACATTCATTTTAAGTACATATTACATTCATTATAAAGTTTAAATTGATATTTATAAATAAATTGATCATGTTTCCTAAATCGTACCACTACAATCGTACCAGTAGGATTTGACAACTCGTATGTTATATAGATTATTATGTACAAATATTATATTCATAGATTATTGCGGCCTGTGTATGATCCATATACATATGTGTATGTAACTATATAATAATCATTACTTTATTTTGAATATTTTCTTCCCTATTTGTTATTTGACACTATTTTTAGAGACCGGTTGCCTAAATCGTACCTTTTGCAGTATGTGACGAAAAGATTAATAACAAATTAATTTGTTCTGAACAAACGGTTAAACATATAGTAGTAGGTGCCTAAAAGATCAAGCTACAATATCCAATAGTCATTTGCGTTCAAATTAGTACCAAATATGAAATATAACGTAACATGTCTCAAGTGGTACGATATAGGCAACCCTCCCATACTTATCATCATATAATACAATAAAATTATTATTTCAACATACCTTATACAAACTGCCAACCGTTCTCTGGCTGTAATTGCTTTTCTCCACCGCGTATCTTCCTTCTTCAACACGCCTTCTAGTTTTTTAAATAAGGTGTCGAACGTATACGGAGTCATCCGGAAATACTCATAGAATTTTGTCGTGTCATCGAGCAATTCTTTATAAAGAGTAGCAAACTCTCCTTCAATATCCCTTGTGGACCACGCTTTATGAATCCACAGCCTCTTTTCATTTAATGTCGAATCACTTTCAATACTTGCTGCATTTTCTTCCTCCTCGTCTAAAAGTATAGCAAGTGCTGCCAGTACTGCTTTGTTGTTGCGCGCCATAACTAAAATTCACTCCGAACACAAAGCGGTGTTTCCAGTTCGGCAGGTATCACCCGACTGACGAAAAGAACTGTACAGCAGGCACTGCAGGCCTGCGTAAACGGCTGAATTGGGACTGCAGGCTGGGCTTGAGCAGGCCCCTTAGTTGTCAGTGAAATCAGTAATACTGAGCGGACACCGTACGAACACGGAACGGATACCGTACGGATACGGTACGGATATGTGTGCGCGGACCTTTAGGGTTCGGTTCCCTGATTTATAGCGTCTCGACTCCACAACATGGATGCAGAGAAGAGAAAAGAATGCGAGAATGCTATATTGTCAGTTCTCTTGCAGTATTAATGATAATAATAATAATAATAAGTTAAAAATGAAACATCGGAATGAATTTATTTATTTATTTATTTATCTTGTATATGAAAGATAAATTTCAATTTTGTTGTGGGACCCTGATCATTCTGTTTTGCCAGGGGACAGCTCCAACACCATTAACATATGTACACAACCACTCTCTGAGCTCAAGTGCACCAACTGGATGACGGTTACCCCCTTGGTTAACCAATCCCACAACAACTGTCCCTACATTAGCCTGCCGCCACTCCCCTTCTTGTACTGTACCCATCGCCACATTCTCATTGTCCACATATTGAGGAGGCGAGTACATAGCACGACCCACAATATCAGTGCGAAGCCAATTGTGCAAAGCACAAGTTGCAAGGATAATGGCTTTGGCATCTTGAGGGTCGTATCGCATTGGAGCTCTGAATATATGAAATCTAGTGACAAGAATACCAAATGCATTTTCTGAACATCTTCTAGCACGTGATAGCCTGAAAAATTTGAAAAATATTAAAATTGACAATCTTATTCTTTTTATAAATTAGTCAACACAAATAATAGATACACTTACCTGTAGTTAAAGATTTTTCTGTCCATTCTCCCTGATAAAGATGCCTTTGGAAATGGTATCATGACTTTTTCAGATAAAGTGAATCCCTCATCACCCACAATAACATAAGGGAACATAACATTTGTGCCAGGAAGAGGTGCAAGGGGAAAATTACTATTTACAACATACTTTTTCATATCACTATTATTCCAGATTCCCCGATCACTGACTCTACCATTTGCTCCAGCATCAATAAAAACAAATCTCAATTGTGCATCCACAATGGCCAACAAAACAACACTGAAGGTACCTTTATAATTAAAATACATTGAGCCAGACTTGAGAGGATGCTCCAAAATGAAATGTTTGCCGTCCATTGCGCTTAAGCAATTAGGAAAATTCCAACGCTCATTAAAATCATGAGCGACAGCCTTCCACTCCTCTAGTGATGAAGGAAATTTTAAATATTGGTCCTTCAGCACTTTGTAAATGGCCCTTACTGTTTCCTTTATAATTCCAGAAATAGTACTTTGTCCCATTCTGAAACTTAATGATAAAGATTCTTGGGATTCGCCTGAAAAATAATACATGTTACAATAAAGTAAGAGGTATTTCAATAACATATATTAGTCCTAAATATGACTTACCTGTGGCAAGGTGTCTCAGAGTGAGAGATAATCTTTCGGCAGGCGAAATACTCTTTCTTAAATGAGTATCTCTCTTTCGAATGAAAGGACTGACTTTAGCCAAAAGGTCCTCAAACATAGCAGTTGTCATGCGAAGACACCTAATCTCCGAAATAGAAAAACACCGATAACAGTGAATTACGACGATGTGGTCACATTATCATTCAAAATGCGATTTAATAGTTTTTCTTACCTGCGGTATTTCATAGGATCTTCTAATTGAAGCTCTACAAAGAGGTTGTGATGAACACCTTGCTCTTTCCTACGTGCTACCCAATGTTTTACCCAGACACTACGTTCTGGGCATTGAGAATTATAAAATGCCAAGACCGTCATGAAAAAAGCAGTTGCCAATTTTCGTTTCCTCGCATTTTCTTCATAATATGACACAAGCAGTCTCTTTTGCATGTTCATCGCGAATATCAATAAAACGCCAAAAAGGGGAAATAAATGACAGCGCGAAAACCTTGCGCGAAAACCGACGGGCTATTTTTTTCGCGCTGACATTTAAGATAGGTTAAAAAATGTGTCAGCAGTATCCGTAATGTTCAGGCATCTTCTGCTGGCTGCAACAACCGCCGCCTGTGTGTGAGTGGGAAACAGCCGGCTACAGCGGCAGCGGCAGCCGCAGCAGCTAGTGTGATACGCGCTTTACGCGCACCGCGGTGGACGCCACGTAAGATTTATCTGCCTCGCTTCACTATTTCGCTTATTGTTGCGTGGCCGGCTGGTTTCTCTCAGGATCCTTGCAGGGAATTTGGCGAGGGTCGATGCCCGTGGAACGCTAAGGCGTTCTGCTCCTTGGACGCGGATTTTTGTACGATAAATATAATGAAAACGATGCTAATTAATTGAATAAAACAATTTGAACACAGTAACTAATAGCAATAATCAATGAAAACAACGATTTTATCACAAAATAAATCTTTTGGAAATTTTATTAATATGTACGTCCGTTCACTTGTGCTTTCGGGGCTCGAGTGACGCTTTCCAAGCGAACGCTCTTACAACTGTTTTTCATTTTTACAAAATGTCCTTAACAACTAAGCCAAACAAACTAAATTCCTCTTGGTCGATTTTGAGAATCAAGCGTTTAACTACATAGCTCTGGAATTTCACCTAGGAGAGAGGATCAAAGTGCGGTTCATTTATTCAAAACACCCGTTTCCAAGGGGGTATCGATTAATTTATAATCTTGAAGTCCTCTCATTAAAGGATCTCTAACTATTTTCAAACACCTCGGCCTTGTGCGAACTTCACTTTGTCTCCTTTTCCCATTACATTCAGGTGATTCAATCTGAACTTCGCGCTTCCGAAGCTTATACTGCACGCCGCTAGACGGGAGTCGCAACACTTCCCCCCTTATACAAAAGGTGTTTTCCAATGGAAACAGCTTTTCCAAAATTACGCTTATCAATGTCGACTCACATTCTTAATTTAATCTATTCATAAACGTCTCACAGTGAAGCTTTCCTGAGCCTCCCCTCCTCGCCTCCCCACAGTAGCCGAGCTACTCGGTCCACCCGGTTTCCCGCGAAGATTGCGATTCGAAAGACGCTACAGAATGTTCACTGTGTTACAATTTGTTACAATTTTGTCTCCAAGTCTCGACGTTTCCAGATTGCTTCTGGGTAATACATGAAATGTTAATTATAAACTAACGCGGCATCGAATTCACAAACAAATAGGATAAAATAATTTTAACTTATGTCAAGGTGATGTAGCCAATTCCAACAATAAAGGACTACAACAATGGTACTATGATAAAGGTAAGTATTTATAAGGACTTTAATCTTATGCAGGCTAATTTTAATTTGTTCACATGAACTACTTTGATTTTATTAACCTTTATGCCTATTTCTGCATTCAAATTTTCAAACATTCTAACAATTTTACAAAGTGCTAACTAATTAGAACTGAGTTTAGATGTTTTTGGTTCTATCACCATCTACTGAGAATTTATAAGAATTGCCACTTTTATCGTAATCTAATTTGCATTTCTATTTTGCCCTTTCCAGATTTACCGCTGCTACAGCCTGGGTTGTGCTTATCTTAGAAAATAAGTCATCCAAAATGATCAACAAACGTTCGTGGAATTTGTTTAACAAAACTCCGGGGAAATATAGCGTTTGGGCCAAATACAGATTCACGTGGAAGAATTTATGAATATCTGAAGACCTCCTACTGCAAGTTCATAAAATTCTTTATGGAAGAATTGAAGCCTAGATGTAAATGGAGCTACAACTTTGTAGGCGCAAACCGTAATTGTATATTTTGTTACATGGGCCCTTCAGGTCCATTCCGTGCTGACTGTCCTCGCGTGTTTTTCCTAAGGCGATTCAGCGGAATCGCCTCGCGCGTGTCGGTCACGTTGTGACAAAACGTGAAGCGAGCGTCGGGGACAACGACCGCGCTCAGCCCGGGCCCCGATTATTTCTCAATAATCGAGGAAGGGGTTAAGCAAGCGACAGCTGCCGACGGGGCAGTTATCCCCGTTCGTAGGGATCGTCCGAGGTGAGACCGCGATCGCGAACCGCGAAAAAATCATTCTTATTCGGGAACTCGACTTAGGAAGTCAGGACGAGCCAGAGAGCCGTCAAGAAGCCGCGATCACGTCATAGCGTCTAGTCCGCGAAATACGTTCGGCCGTCAATAAACCGTGCAAGGGTAACTCCATCCAACATACCGCGAACGGCATAGCCGGGAGAGCCCCTGCGCGTCACTCGTGTTCGGCGTAGGAACGCGTAGAATAAGAGACGATTAGAGACAGTGCGATTCGACGGTCTTCAGTTGCGCCGACTCCCGTGTGCTACCCGAGAGCACGGAGCGAGCGACCACGACCTGCGCTAAGTTGAGCGTCCTCCTGTACGAAGCGATAGACGGCAAGCGAGCCGAAACCCGAGCGCACTGCGATAACAGGGACGGAGCGCTGTCCCTAGGGTATGTCTAACAATTATTTTTATCTTTTACTAAAGAATATATTTTACTTTGTTGTTTCTTCCTTAAATCCTGAGTATTATTGATTTTACTCCTTTTCACCTTCCTCACTTCCCCGCGAGTATAGTCAAGGCGTGCTTTAGCACCTTGACCGAGCAGCGAACCCTGCGGATCACCCTAACCGCTCGGGGTGGTTCGCAACAGTCCCTTCAGGACGTAACAAACTGGTGTCAGAAGTGGGATTTTATTCCCTTATATTCAATCTTATTATATATTTAAAAGGGCGCGCCGTTTTATCTACCGCGACCCGCCCGACTTATCTGCTCATAACTTGACTATACTTCCTACTATCTAAAAGTCTTGCAAAGCATTGCTTAACCATGACTGGTGGTATCCTGAGATCACCGCCTTCATCTAATACCTCCGGTACTAGTAATCCCTCCAATTCCCAAATACCTCAGTCAGCCCCTCCTCCCGTACCGACTTTGTCGAACAATCGTCTATCGTTAGGCTATCGGACGAACGACCTAGAAACGTCTGCATTAGACGTATGGCGTTCCCGAGAAGATGAGGAGAGAGTATATCGGGCACTTGACAACATTCCCCGTTTCGATCCTGATTTCATAACTTTGGAGGACTTCGCTGCCTCAATACAGCGCGCCATAAAGCGCGTACCACCCGGTCAGGAAGAAAGATTTCTGACCGAGCTCATATACAAATTAAAAGATCCTATCAGATATTATGTCGAGGATAAAGGTTGTAAAAGCGTGGCCGATCTGCTCTCCCTTCTAAGAGTCCGATATTCCCCATGCCGCGGTTATGAGGAGCTCCGACTGGAACTCGAACGTATAAGCATGTTTCCCCGCGAGCGTCTAATAGATTTTATTCACCGCGTGGCCCGCCTGTACCGACAGGTGACCGTAAGGGCGAAAGAATTAATCGGGGAAAATGTCGAGAATACTCTAATAGACGTGGAGCGATTGGCTCGAACTTCATTTATTACTGCAATACCTCAAAGAATCTCAATTAAAGTAGCTTTATCAAATCCCGTATCTTTGAATGACGCGTTTGATCTAGCCTTACATACGCAAAGACGAGAACAAGACCTGGCCGGCTTGCCACGCGACGACACGTACGACGGCAACCGGAGCGCGCGTCCCCCGTCTCCGTATGACCCACAGCGTAGATGGACTGAATGGAGGCAACCTAATGAAAATGATTCATACGAAGAGCCCCGCTCCTCGTACTCCGCGTATAGTGCCCCTCGCTATCGAGACGAATATTATCGCGAGCCTTATTATCGCGATCCGACGCCGGAGCGCCGTCCACCATCCTTGCTGACGAGGCAAGGCGAACGCCCGTTGGGCTACGAACGCCGACCCAGTGCTCCCCGCGGAAGAGCAGCGCGCGGGAGACCTTGGAATAATCGGCAGTCACAACCTCGCGATCCTAGATTGTATGATCCTTACGAACCTCGCGGATATGAACCCCGCGGGTACGGACCTCGCGGGTATGGACCTCGCGAAACGGAAAGATATGAACCTCCTCGCGAGTCGCGGGCATATGAATCTCAAGAACCGCAAAGATCAGAAGCACGTGAAGTTATCCCTGAGAAACCCGACCATTTAAACTCCCAGCGTGCCCGCCCGTTCAACCGGAACGAGGCGGGCGGGTCCTCCTCGCAGGCCCAAAGACCCCCTCAAAATCCACCCCGGAGCCAGAGCCCGCAACAACGCTCCTACGAGCGGACTCCCCCCGCATCCGAGTCAAGGCAGAACAACTGGAGAACGGTGAGGGAGAATTTATCATAGACACGGGTTCGGCATTGAACCTATTAGAAATCGGGTCCGCAAGCTCAAAGGCCCGGGTTTTAAGTACCACACCCCTAGAAATCACCGGATTAAACGGGAAGGTCTTGACTTTAGGGACAACCGTCCTAAAAATTAACGGTAGCTGGGCATTATTCCACGTAATACGTATGCCCCATTTACCCAAAGGGATTGCGGGCCTCGTCGGAAGTCCGTATCTGCTTCAGGAAGAAGCTATCGTCTCTTACCACCAGCGCACGATGGTAACCGCGAAACACCCGATCAGCCCCGTAATTTTCTCAAATTTTGAAGATTTAGAAGGTACGCTAGAAGGCTATAAGCAGTGCCACCAGGATTTTCTAAAAGACCTCAGTAAATCAGAGGCCAACGCGAATGAAATAAACATCTGCCTCCCTGAAAATGGTGATTGTTCCGAAGAGGACGAACGAGATTGCCCCTCCCCCTCTTTCGGAGAAGAGTTCGACACTAACGAAGACCTCGATCTAGGAGAGTACCAAGTAGATCCAAAATCTCACGAAGTACGTTTACAGCATATATTCGAAACGCTGAAATTGGAAGACTTAGATCCGGAATCGCGTCGAAAAATCGAAAATTTGGTTATAAAATATTCGGATAGGTTTTTCGTACCGGGAGACCCTCTTGGCGAAACCTCATCGATAGAACACACTATCCCGTTAACAGATTATACGCCCACGTTCACTAGACAATACCCCCACCCACCACAGATGGAGGAAGAAATTACCAAGCAAACGCGTAACCTGGATGAGCTGGGAATAATCGCTCCTTCGTCGTCACCGCATAACTCACCCTTGCACGTGGTAGAGAAAAAGGCCGCCGAGGATGGAGTAAAACGATGGAGAGTGGTAGCAGATTTCAGAATTGTGAACGCGAAAACGATTGATGACCGCTTTCCTTTGCCGCGAATCACGGACATTCTCGATAGGCTAGGTGGAGCCAAGTATTTCTCAGTTTTCGACTTAGCAAACGGTTTCCATCAAATCCCTATGGCCCCCGAGGACCGTGCAAAAACCGCGTTTACCACCCCGGACGGACACTACGAATACCTCCGCATGCCTTTCGGATTAAAAAACGCCCCGGCTACCTTCCAGCGTTTAATGAACAACGTTCTGAGAGGGCTTATCGGGAAAGAGTTATTCGTGTATCTAGACGACGTGGTTGTATATTCGCGTACACCCGCGGAGCACGAGCAACGACTCGAGACTTTCTTCGAACGCTTACGTAAGCATAACTTAACCCTACAGACGGAAAAGGCCAAGTTCTTAAAAGATAAAGTCACGTATCTAGGTCATATAATAGCAGCTGACGGAGTACGACCAAACCCCGAAAAGATTAAAGCCGTCGCCGAATTCCCCGTCCCTAAAACCCGTAAAAATGTAAAACAATTCTTGGGTCTCGTAAATTATTATCGTCGCTTTATCCCAAATATGGCTAAACGAGCTAAACCCCTTACAACTTTGACTAGCACTAAAATTCCATTCTATTGGACTGAAAAACATCAGGAAAGCTTCGAAGACCTACGCCAGGCACTTTGTAAAGAGCCAGTTTTACGCTATCCAAATTACGATGAACCATTTATTATTACAACCGACGCGTCCGATGTAGCCGTCGGGGCAATATTAAGCCAAGGCAAAATAGGTGAAGATCTGCCGATAGCGTACGCCTCACAAGTGCTCAATCCTGCTCAAGAAAATTACTCAACTACCGAAAGGGAATGCCTCGCGATAATTTATGCCGTAAAACAATTCCGTACTTATATCTACGGGCGAAAATTCTCCTTAGTAACTGATCACCGGCCACTGCAATGGTTATTCTCGGTAAAAGACCCGATGTCGCGACTCGCTCGATGGAAAATCACACTCGCCGACTACAATTACGAGATCGTCTATAAACCCGGCCGTGTTAACGCGAACGCTGACGCGCTATCCCGAAACCCGGTTCCGTACGCATTCCCGACTATAGAAGAGGAAAACCCACCAAAGGGCGACGATGAAGGGATAGGAACACGCGTACAGGCACGTCGCCAAGCCATGCCAAGGCCGAACTACGAAGAACCACCGTCGTTTATTGACGATACCGCTCTAACAGGAGAAAATACGGACGGTATGGAGAGCAGAGCCAACTCTACCGCTCTGGATACAGCGGAAGAACGAACAGGAATGCCCGAATTCTTGGAGGAAGATGCGGACCAGGAAGAAACTGTCCTAGACTCCACTTTCGGAAGCAACGATTCGAACCCCGGTCCGTTCACCGAAGAAGAAATCACAATCTTGAAGAGTATGGAAGACGAGAACTCTCCGGAAGCATTACCGTACCGACGAACCTGCCAACACAAGTTCGAAGATTTCGAAGTCCCATTTTCCCCCATGATCGCGGAAGGTCCCTACAAAGGCCAATATACGTACGATGAATTAGCCTTCCTAAAAAGCCTAGACGCGCCGCCCACCTGGACAGAGGCAGAGGGGGAAGACTGCGAACCCACCTTCCGAACCATAAACACTCCGCGGGGTCCAGAAACGGAAATGCGCGTTATCATCGGGAAGAATTTACCCCGAGAAGGCGAGGAAACATCGAATCTCCCCGAGAACGCTAGCCCCCCGAAGACAACGTCACGAGCAGGCCCAAAGAAAAGAGTGTCATGGGGTATACCTCTGCACGATGAAGCCTTGGGCGTCCCACAATCAACTATGATTTGTCCGGAAGATGAAACCCTGGAGGAACTAACAGAACAATTGCCCCCGAGGGAAATTTCTAACCCAAGTCCGGAACCAGGCACAATTAAGATTCCGCCGGAGCGATTCAGAATAACCCCCGAGTCATACTCCGACTCATCAAGTCCTCGTCAAATCACGCGAGAGGCACCAGAGAACCGCGAAAACGCGATAGACTCCTCTAAATATGAAATCCAACCAACGAAATGCAAAATGAGAATCGTAAGGACCACGCTTGCAGCAACTCCAGATAACTATGTTCACTTTATATCCTCGGATAGAATACTAACCAGCCCAATTTGTAAAACTTTGAAAGCTATAAGACTTCTCGATGAAACAAAATTATTATCTGAAGAATTAACCAGAAATCGCGTAATAATTAGCCGTAATGAAGAAGAAAAAATTTTCAGCATCGTGGGAGCGAGTAACTTTTACCACGAAATGAAAGAAGCCGACCTGGCATCAGCACTAATGGCGCTCAGGGACGCTGTGGAAAGCGAACACGTCCGCTCGTTTCGTATAGCGGCACATGGCGAAACCCTACACCGATTCGACGCCGAAACGCTCCAACGACATTTGTTAATTGTTTTCAATCTAACACCCATCACAATCAAAATTTGCACCGGTGAAGTTCAACAACCACCAAAAATAGAATGGGAAAATATTATCCGCCACTATCACGGAAGCCTGATAGGAGGACATAAGGGAGTGACAAAAACATACCGGCGCATACGTAGCGTATTTGATTGGCCACACTTACGCAAACACGTAGAGGATTACGTGCGAAGTTGCCCTAGCTGCCAAGAACAGAAACTTGTACGAATTAAAACTCGGGAACCCATGCTAATTACAGATACACCTGCACGACCTTTTGATAAAGTAGCCTTGGACACCGTAGGACCGCTTCCCCCAACCCCTAGCGGAAACCGTCACATCCTTACAATGCAATGCCTATTATCTAAATTTTGTATGGCCGTGCCCTTGCCCGATATACGAGCCAGCACCGTGGCCGATGCGTTATCGCGTTATTTTATTGCAATCTTCGGTGCACCACGCGCGATATTAACGGACCGCGGAACGAGCTTCATTAATAACACAATACAGGGAATAGCTCAAACGTTCAGAATTAAACACGTAACCACGTCAGGATATCGACCGCAGACTAACGGATCTCTAGAAAGAAGTCATATCGTCTTAACAGAATACCTGAAACACTACCTGGAAAAATATGAGGACTGGGACCTACTTCTCCCGTTCGCTATGTACTCGTATAACACCTCGGTACACGAAGCAACAAAATTCACGCCTTACGAGGTGGTTTTCGGACAATTAGCCCGCGATCCGTTTATACCTATGAGTCGCGAAGAATTATTAACTTACCCTACCTACGTACAAAATTTGGTAGAGCGCCTGGATGAAATCCGGAAAACTACGCGATCAAATTTAGACACAAGCAAATTACGTTCGAAAACCATTTATGACCGTAAAAGTAATCAAGTCACATTCGCGGTAAACGATCTCGTTTATGTACAAAAGGAACCGCGACTTCACAAATTTGATCCCCAGTACATAGGCCCCTTTAAAATAGCAGCAATTACCGAACAAAACAATGCAATATTAATCACCGAGGAGGGTCAGCAGTTAATCAAACATTTCGACAAATTGAAACATGCTTATACAAAGGATAAGCCACCTTGACGCTAATAGAGTGTATTCAATGTGGTTTAAGCTTTCAACCGACCGGCAGGAGGGCTCATATTGCCAATCCTCCTAACCAAGGTCCCTCACCCCAAAAATCGGACCCCCCTCCCTACTCTCACTTGTTTTACATACCTGTAAAACAATAGAATTCCCACCCTTTCCGTAATTTCACTTGTTTTTCGTATTTGCAGTAGGCAATTACTTAAACGATAGGATTCCCCGAATAAGACTTTTCGGGAAATCCCGAATCTCGGCCACCATGAACGGATGTGGCTTACTAATATACACGTTCCTATGGATGAGCGTTGCTAGTAACACCATAGATGGAGACTACAAAATATCGTCACTAGCCCCCAATCCGGGCTTGTACTACGAAAAAATCCGACCTCTCCGAGTATTCCACACCCAATGGAGACTGGTCACGGGTATAGGAGTCGCTGAGATACTGGCCTCGCGACCGCAAACGCAACCCCAGATCAACAGCATGAAAGCGTTATGCACAACATATAACTGGACATCTTGCCCAGCCGATGCCCTCAACACGGCTCTACAGCGCAAACTCTTAGACGGCAAACGATACGAGGAATTGTTACTTAACATATTAGGGAAACCACAATTTCGCCGTTCCAAACGATCTGTACCATTAGGATTCATCGGATCGCTGAGCAAGGCCCTTTTCGGAACCCTGGACAGCGACGATGCGCAATATTACAACAAGGAAATAGATAAGCTGTATAAGGATCAAAATCGTCTCGCCGAATTGTTAGCAAATCAAACGCACATTATAAAATCGGAATTTCAGGATATACACGAGTCACTCAGAACTGTAACGGGATCCGTGGAAACCATGGGCGATAGAATTAAGGAACTAGCGTCGGGTACTCTTCGACTAGACGAGCGCGAAACAAAAATAGAATTAGAATTAGCATTTTCGTCGTGGACATTCTTAATGACCAGACATGTGGACGAATATGTGACTGCGTTAATTGTAATTACGGACGCGCTCACGTTCGCGAAACTTGGTATCTTACATCCGGCCGTTCTTTCACCTGCCCAGCTAGCGCAGACTTGCGAACGAATTCGCAGAACCACTCCGTACGAATTCCCGCTGACCCCAGAAGAATTGAATTCCGAACAGCTACAAGGGGTGACTAAATTAAACGTAGTTTATTCACATGGCCGAATTATCTTGTCACTCGACATCCCTTTATTAGATCAAAATCCCTTCGACCTTTATTACCTTCAACCCTGCCCTTCATTTCAAGCAATATCGACCAATGTCTCTACCCCTATCTTCATAAAACCAAGAACGGCATATTTAGCAATCAACCAAATCAACTCTCAATACTTCATGCCCGACGAGAACTACATCATGGGATGCAGGAAACACCCCCGGATGTACATGTGTGAACTCAGCGTACCACTCCAAGATTTGGAAAAAGCACCAACTTGCGAAACGAACGCCCTATTAAAACCTCAAAACATCAAGTGGTCTAGCTGCAATATTCAAGTTCTTCCCGGAGGCCGAACATACCTGAAGAAGTTGATCGCACCCAACACCTGGATATATTCCGTTAAGGACACCCTGGCACTGCAGGTTCGATGCAATAAGCACGCAGCCGGATATGAAGTGCTACAGGGGGCAGGAATATTACAACTGAGGAGAGATTGTGAGGCCAAAATCGGGACAGACCAGATTTGGGCAACTGGAGTGGACACCGACGAATTAACAACCATCTACAAACCATCTATTGGCATCAACATTTCGGAAATTCTACCAACCCTCACGGAACATCATGTAAAAA
The DNA here is from genome assembly GCA_963855975.1 of Andrena chrysosceles. NCBI lineage: Eukaryota > Metazoa > Arthropoda > Insecta > Hymenoptera > Andrenidae > Andrena > Andrena chrysosceles. Next base: position 79,034,890 of record OY979767.1, on the reverse strand, counting down.
TTTTAACGGACTATCAACAAAAGGAACCTCAAAGAACCCTTCAAGATTCCCATGCGAAAGCTAATGCAATCGCACTGGACGACATAGAGAGACAAGCAAGAGAAATAGCAACACATCATCGGACAGAAAATTTATCGACATATGTAACCTATGGACTACCAGGATTAGGAGGCACTATCGTAATCATCCTCATTATCTGGATCGGATACTGTGCCTTTAGGGCACGTCAAAATCAACATCGGGAGCCCTTAAGGAAAGAGACAAAGGTTAATATTGAAATGACGCCACACCGACCCGCCCCTCCAATAATTTCAAGACCCCGTCCCCTAGCAATTACATCTTTTCCTCCAGACCTACCCGTTATACAATCCACGAGGACAGGATATAGAGCCGACGTGGAACAATCGCGAAGTTTCGCGGGCACCGAGCCGTACTTTGACGTATTCTAAGAAGTACCTCGCTGATAGCAGCAGAAACACCCGCGCTTTAGCTCTAAGAATCAATCCCCACGAGGCGCTCTGCTGCGAAAATTCGATGGTAGGGACATTAGCATATAAGTTAGCAATTAAGACAAGCGCGGACAGTCAGTACGAATTTTCACGGCTTCAATCTACGATAAGAACAAAATGTACGCGAAATTCAACGACGAGAAGTATCCGCGAACATTTCTCGCCGAAGTGGTGCTGCCCCGGCACCTACACGCCCCGTTCGAAAGACGAGTCTGCATAAGACCAGCGAATACCATAGATGGAGAGGGCAAGGCATGGGTGCACCAGTTCCACAAGACGCGGGTGTTGTGCGACGCTTGTGCGTGGATGAACCCCCCCGAGGATTTCAAGGAATACAGGCGGGCCCCGATTCACTGGCTCGCAATAGAACAGCGGGCCATCGACCTCACCAAGTGCGTGAGATGCCGGGCCAGGCACTTGAGATGGACATCTCCGAACAACTGCACGGGTTGCATCCGAGCAGTATTGGATGCAAACCCGAGACACCTGCCGGCATTTCCAGTGCTAGAGGCACCCCGGCCCTTGGAGGCGCCGAAGCCCAGGGACATCCCATGGATTGTCCCGGCCGGCGCAGAATAAGGGAGCACCACCCCTCACACTAGAGCGTCACCCGGCACCACGATCGCTACCACCATCGGCAACGCCCAAACCCCCGCCCCCTCCCCTTTTATTATGACTATTATAGTATTTTCCCCTTGTCCGTATAATTATATCCAGTACCCCTTTGCTTATATTATTACATCGAGCTTTTCTTTTATTATTATATTCAATTATTCAATTTCGTAACAATATATGGGTTTTGGTTTGTCTCTAATTAAGAATCATTTATTGTAATCCCCTTGCGATCCCTTAATTTTAGTTGCGCCTACATATATAGTTTTAAGCCGCGAGGAAAGCGCACGCGACGACAGCTTCACACGGGTTGACGACGAAACAGCCTCGCGAGACCATTTCGTGTCTAGGTGGGGAGGTGTTACATGGGCCCTTCAGGTCCATTCCGTGCTGACTGTCCTCGCGTGTTTTTCCTAAGGCGATTCAGCGGAATCGCCTCGCGCGTGTCGGTCACGTTGTGACAAAACGTGAAGCGAGCGTCGGGGACAACGACCGCGCTCAGCCCGGGCCCCGATTATTTCTCAATAATCGAGGAAGGGGTTAAGCAAGCGACAGCTGCCGACGGGGCAGTTATCCCCGTTCGTAGGGATCGTCCGAGGTGAGACCGCGATCGCGAACCGCGAAAAAATCATTCTTATTCGGGAACTCGACTTAGGAAGTCAGGACGAGCCAGAGAGCCGTCAAGAAGCCGCGATCACGTCATAGCGTCTAGTCCGCGAAATACGTTCGGCCGTCAATAAACCGTGCAAGGGTAACTCCATCCAACATACCGCGAACGGCATAGCCGGGAGAGCCCCTGCGCGTCACTCGTGTTCGGCGTAGGAACGCGTAGAATAAGAGACGATTAGAGACAGTGCGATTCGACGGTCTTCAGTTGCGCCGACTCCCGTGTGCTACCCGAGAGCACGGAGCGAGCGACCACGACCTGCGCTAAGTTGAGCGTCCTCCTGTACGAAGCGATAGACGGCAAGCGAGCCGAAACCCGAGCGCACTGCGATAACAGGGACGGAGCGCTGTCCCTAGGGTATGTCTAACAATTATTTTTATCTTTTACTAAAGAATATATTTTACTTTGTTGTTTCTTCCTTAAATCCTGAGTATTATTGATTTTACTCCTTTTCACCTTCCTCACTTCCCCGCGAGTATAGTCAAGGCGTGCTTTAGCACCTTGACCGAGCAGCGAACCCTGCGGATCACCCTAACCGCTCGGGGTGGTTCGCAACAGTCCCTTCAGGACGTAACAATTTCAAGCTATTTAATTCCTGTTCTAGAAGATATTCAATGAAATCCCAACTAACACGCTCTATGTTATTATCATATTCAGAGATGCTGACTACTTGGACATTCTAAGTATCTACAAGATGTTTGAAGGAAATTACCGAAGATTTAAGATGGTTCTGGTTTACTGATTCTGCTGGACATGACTTTACGAAAGATGAAGGTAAAAGATTTTATGTTGAGAAAGACCATTGTTCTTATGACATAGGTGTTATATCATTTAATCTGTTCGAGTGAAGATTCATTATAGCTTAACAAATCTATAATAAAAAGAATGAATAAAGTTATCCTTACACATATAAAGATAATCCTTGAAATAAGTAATATTAGGGAGAGGAAAAAAAAATGATGGGTGATTGGCGTTAATGAGATCGTCTTTGTCATTAAAACACTACTATTACTTTGTTCAACTAGGTCACCATTTCCTGAGGTCGTTTCAACGGAGGATCGTGTCTTATCATCGACGGACTTGGTCTCAAATAAAAGCCGGCATCTTTCAGCCTCTGTTGGCTCCTCAGCCCCTAACCTGACACAAGCCGTGGGTGCCAAGTTGGAGACCTGGGCGGGGTGCTTTTTGTCAAAGCCTATCCGATGTCCCAGGTCGAACACCGCCTGCTCACCCTGAGGTACGTGGGCAGCCCCTAGCGGTGTCTGTGGCGGGGTGCCTTCAAAGTCGGCCTTTCCGATGTCCAAACGACTCCCAAATCGGGGCATACCCCCACGACCTCTCAAGAACGATCCTCCAACCACTACACCTTTAGTTGGGACTCCGCCTCTTTTAGATATTTTTGTCATAAGAGAAGGTGACATCTCTTTGTCTGCAGTAAAGTAAGCGTCGCTGTCAATTGAACTGTCGTCTGAGTGTTCAATCTCAACGAAGACCTCAGGTGGACCGTTAAAATTTACTTCATGGGCAAGAAAATGGTAACTATTACCTTTCCATTATTTTCCCATATTCTATTACAGTCTGTATTCTCTACTTTTCAGAATCTGCAAGTGGCAAATCGTTGGCGCCTACGACAACCCTTTGCAGACGCTTAGAAGAAGAGATGTCTGTAGAGTCCGTCTTAGTACAGTTAGATGTGCGATTTATGGTTTTTATGTCTGTTCGGAATATTCTATATCTATGGCAAAAGATTTTGAAGATGAAAAGGTCTTGAATAGTCAACTAATTCTGACTTTGGCTCTATCTTTCTGGCAATGATAATAGCAGTTCCGAGATCAGGTAAATTTCTTTTGCTCTCTTTCTGTCTATTCAAATAGAATCGCGCGGTTTAATTCCAAAGGCTCTTAATAAAACTGGTTATTGCCGTGTTCCTTAATAAATCGTTAACACCAACGTTCTGTATTATACGCGTCCCTGGCGGTGTCTTTAATCCACTATTCTGCATTTCATTGACTCGCGCTCCGAAAACATCTACAGTTTCATTTTATTCCTGGTATTAGTACGGCATTCAAACTATGGACATTAAATGACTGCGCGAAAATTTTTAGAAGATCAATCAATTCGTTTAAAGTTTCAAGCTCTCGTCGATTTGACAACGCTAAATTGGCATGTCTGTCGATCCTACCCCGGATTAGGAATAGAAGAATAGAGAGATAAGATTTAAGAACAGGATTCGCTAATTCCGATGATTTTGTTGAGGAACTACACTCGAGCAAGACGACTCACTACTTAATTAGGACAAATTAAAGACAGGTGGATCCAATCGTATCGGGAAAAAGTTCAGTTCGCGCAACTGTGACTCGTCACCGGGAATTTCTAAATTAGCAGCAACAACCGTGGCTGGGCAGGGCAAAGGATACTCTGACTCAGGCGGATCAATGAAATAATCACTGATTTGTGTCGGCAAAATACTTAATGTTCGAGATTGTGAGAAAGTAATAGGGCGCTTTACTTGCATCGTTTCAGCAGATATATCCTCGACTTCGAAAACCCGTAAGCAACCCGAACGTAGTTGTCGTCTCTTACGTTTTAATAAATTCTTACTTCTACGCAACATTTTCATAGTGTAAATACGGAACTCTATCCTATCCACTAATAACTAAACTCAATGCAACGATAAACTGTAAAACTTTAACTTAACAATTGGAACATAAATTGAGTATTTTAATTAAACTACGATCTCTCACACAGTTGCAGACGAGTGTTTGATGTCGCCCCGTTGTCCTGATTGATCTCAGCGAAGAAAATCCTCTGGTCGTGTGCGTGTGGCTTCAGGAAAAACTGGTACGGTCGTCCGAAGTCACTTCCCTCTGGCAACCGTCCAAAAACCCAGGAAAGAGGGACTGCACAAGTTGGCCGATGGCTGCTCTTCGAATCCTGCGTCCACGAGCCGGCGAATTTGAAGTATCCCACCGCTGTCACCAATTTGTTGCGTGGCCGGCTGGTTTCTCTGAGGATCCTTGCAGGGAATTTGGCGAGGGTCGATGCCCGTGGAACGCTAAGGCGTTCTGCTCCTTGGACGCGGATTTTTGTACGATAAATATAATGAAAACGATGCTAATTAATTGAATAAAACAATTTGAACACAGTAACTAATAGCAATAATCAATGAAAACAACGATTTTATCACAAAATAAATCTTTTGGAAATTTTATTAATATGTACGTCCGTTCACTTGTGCTTTCGGGGCTCGAGTGACGCTTTCCAAGCGAACGCTTACAACTGTTTTTCATTTTTACAAAATGTCCTTAACAACTAAGCCAAACAAACTAAATTCCTCTTGGTCGATTTTGAGAATCAAGCGTTTAACTACATAGCTCTGGAATTTCACCTAGGAGAGAGGATCAAAGTGCGGTTCATTTATTCAAAACACCCGTTTCCAAGGGGGTATCGATTAATTTATAATCTTGAAGTCCTCTCATTAAAGGATCTCTAACTATTTTCAAACACCTCGGCCTTGTGCGAACTTCACTTTGTCTCCTTTTCCCATTACATTCAGGTGATTCAATCTGAACTTCGCGCTTCCGAAGCTTATATTGCACGCCGCTAGACGGGAGTCGCAACATTATCACTCAGTCCCATTTAGTAATATCGTGATGATAGATAGCCTAAAACCTTCCCAAATGTTGTCTCTACACATTTGTGTAAACCGCAGGAGAATTGGTTCAGTAGTTTCCGAGTTTACCCGTTGCAGACACAATAATACTTTCCGCTTTATATATATATAGATAGATTGACCGCAAATACCTACACCAGAATCGTCACAGAATCGGTATGAATAAAAAGATACGGACAACATATGCGTTGACGCACGCGGCAATATTTGGTAATTCGGTTAGTATTAAAAATACCCAAAATGTTCAGTCTAATAGGAGTTTTAAAAAATGTGGAAACTGACCTATTACTTTATTAAACATTTTAGTGTTACTCGTCCCTTCTACGACAACTACAAAATTGTAATTGGTCGAAAAGTGGTGATTTTTCGTGCAGAATTAAGTTGCAAATGTGGGATATTTTTTTATGTGGGGCTTCATTTTCGAAAAAAAGTGAAATTCAACGTCCAGTAAGTCGATACGAATGTAACCGTGCTGCGGTAGTAAATACTATGTACTTATAATACGACTTCAAATCAGATGAATTTCTGTGCAAAAGTAGGTCAAAATTGTGGAAGAAATTTTCTTCGAACGGGGTCTATGCGTTCGAGAAAAACAATTTTGAAGATCCATGGACTATGTATGATTTGACTAACATAAACATGGATTGCATCATCAGCACCAATTTTCTTGGAAATAAATTCATTTCATTCGCAGTTATACTACACTTATCGCCATGTTGTCATTTTGTTTTAATCAAGGCCCCAAATCAATATATAATTATAAATATTTATCTTATTTTCCATGTATGGGGTAGCCCTTATTTATACGTGTCGACATTTTTTGTATTTCTTTGCTCTCACCTGCTAGAACCATTTGATACAAAAATAGTCCCTGAAAAAGTTTATTGCAATTGGACAAAAGTAAAGGGTGCCGACAGGCCTTAAAGTTTAGAATGCTTCGATAGTTTGGAATTAAAGATATTCTCCAAAAAAAATTATGTTACACGATTTTATAAAAAATGCACTAAAAACTAAAAAATTATTATTTTTCTTGTACTACAGTTTTGATGGCGTTAATATCGTTTTAAATAAAATCGTGGGGCCCCATATGCAACCTGAAGTTGAAGTATTAACCCTCTAGGTACGGGGATGTTTTAAACTTAACGTAGAATTTTTTTGAGCATTAAAATAATCTATTTTATACTTCGGATTTGGAAGCTACTCGGTTAGAATGCTGAGAATGTGAAAATGATTGATTTATGGAATGGGACGTAGGAGTCCCACCCGGACTTACGGGTAATTTTTTGAACATTAATCGGAAATATAGAAAACAACATAAATATGTACTTAAATGATTTTTTTTATGTGGGAAATCATGTTTGAGCAGTAAGTAGTAATGAAAAATAATGTTACAATTTTTAATATCTATTCTGTTTTTTTATGGTAATCGTAAAAACAACTATTGCTTTTGTTACAGACATCTTGTTGCTGTAGTAACGATAAATAACATAAACACTAATAAAAATATGTAATTATACACGATTTAACAAATAATATAGAATAGTATGAATATTTAAAGAAATAAGAATAACATATAAGTACTTAACAATTTTCATAAATATTTACTCCTAAGTCCCGGTGGGACATACACGTCCCATAACTTTAACCCGATAGCCCCTATATATAACGTAAATAGAGTGCAGTGCCCATACAATATTTTGTCAAGTAGGACTCACTTTTACTATATATATATGCTTATTTTACTATAAAAAGTTCTTTTACTTACTTATATTTATAAAAATTGTCGACAAATTGCAACAGGCACTGATCACGATCAATAGCGTCAACTAGGGTAGATGTCCCAATTACTGCCACATTAAGCTCATCGCGTAACTTTCGTTAATTATTTCAGAAGTTATTTAGCCTCAAAATCATTCCAAGTTGCAGCATACTAATGCTTAAGAACTCTTTTATCTAAGAAATTTTTTTTATAGTATAAACAGTATGTTTTAATTGCTAATTAATTGAAAAAGTATAAGGAAGTCCAATGTCCCTAAAACTGTCATTCACCTTTTAATATTAATTTATAAATATCAGTATGCAATGCTTCTCTATTATTATCTAACACGGAAACCTAATTTAACATTAAAATTTTTTTCCCTTACGATTTTGCACGCATTATTTCACTATTAAGTAAAATAATTAAAGTGACAGTAATAGGGACACTGTCAGTAATTGGGACATCTACCCTAGATTCATTTGTTTATGACAGAAAAAAGTTTAATTTCGGGTTCTGATGGTCAAACAGTTTCTTCCCTGTCTACTAAAAGTTACTATACCTAATAAACCTCGAGCTTATTGTTGGAACGTAAATAAAAATGTGTTAGTCTGAATGGAACTCTGGAGTCCCACTAGTCCCTAGAGGGTTAAAGTGATTCAAATATGAAATATCGTGTCCCACGATTTTATTTAGAGTGATATTAACATTATCAAAATTGTAGTGCAAGAAAAGAATTATTTTTTATTTTTTAGTGCATTTTTAATAAAATCGTTTAACATATTTTTTTTATATATTTTTTATTTCCTAGTTTTCAGTGTTTGTTTATTTAGATTTCACAGCTCAGACTTCTATACAGATATATTTCATTGTTGTATATAGTTTAACAGTATGCTTAAACACTGTAGAGCTAAAGTCGCTAGAAAGTCACAAGAAACAAACAGAGGATCGAAGCTGAATAAAATCGTTCAAAAATGGTAAGCCATACCAAAATTTTATTCAAATAATATTAAAAGACCATTCAATTTTCTACAATTACTGTATACATATTTTTTTTTTTTTAAATAATAGCGTTTGAATATATAGAAAGGTATAGACAACACGTCGCGTTGTACAGGTGGGACGCGCGAAGTGCGGACCTCTCTATATCCAAACGCTATTATCTAAAAAATGGTTGGAAGCACGAAAAAATTATATATACAGTAATTGTAGAAAATTGAATGCTCTTTTAATATTATTAGGACAAAATTTCGATAGGGCATACCATTTTTGAGAAATTCTTCAAATTCAAACCAGTGATGAATTCTAAACTTTATTGTCTGGTCGGCACCCTTTCCTGTGGTCCAATTGCAATAATTTTTTTCAAGGATAAGTTTCTTTTGAAATGGAACCATTATAAGGAGTGAGAACAAAGAAATACGAAAGAAAAAATTTCGATACGTACTTTTTTTTTAAATTTGTTTATTGGCGGACATAACAAAAATAAATCTTATACAGTCTTTGGCATCAAAAACATAAAAAACTACCATAACATCACGTAGTCAGCTAATTGGTCAGAGCCTCCGAGTCTCTTAGCCTGAGTCTTTGTTACATGATTACTTATTACGACAACTAGGATTAAGATATAACAATTCATCATTAAACTCTTTGAACCGCCGCAACGAACTTAGGAACGCGGGGAGAAATCGTTCCGAAAAAATCCCTGAGACGATCTGTGTGTCGGCAACTTACAACTAAAAGATTACAGTCTAACTTAATACCTAACTATGTACAATGTAGTCCTTAGGAGGGGGACTCGTCCTATCATCTGCCAATTAATTAGGCCTCGAGAAGGTCTTCCAACGGGCATGATGCTAAGCCATGTGTCTACTGGTGCAGTTCAACCACCAGTATTTTCTGAAATTCAGTCTGTGGAAGTCGGCGAAGTCTCTCCCTGATATTTTCGTGGAGAATTTGAACTTTTCCGTATAATTTCGATACGTTTCTACGTAGAAAGAAGGGCCATCTTATTTAAGTACAATTACCGCATATCAGCTTGGACTGTTTACTGCACAATATTTAAACCAACTTAAGGGTTTCATGATTCAAGCAAAAATGTAAAATCTTTTGTATTTAGCTGAATATTAATAAAGCTGCCAGATTAAAATATGATTTTAAGGCAACATGGATTATATTCCTTCCCTTCTTTTACGATACAAAAGCGAAGATGTTCTTATCTGAAATCGTTCTGTGCACTTCAAACGACAATTAAGCACCTCGCGACGCGGGTATCAATGTGCGTACTAGAGGTGATTGCATTGTACGATAGGTACACTTTTAAAGCTGACGTAATGATCGGTATGCTAGGATCGAGGCGCTATCGATGCACGGTTGTTGTACAGGTAGAAACGACATGTCAGGCGTGCGCACCTATACATGTATCTTTAAACCGCGTCTCCGTCGCTACGGCTTTGGTCGTTCTGAGGACGCGTTTACGTCGCGGAGCTCAGCCTAGGGTAAGTGTGGGTATTACTGCGGACTTTTAAGGTAGATTAACTTTAGAACCCTCGATACGGCGTTCAAATGATTGAAAGTTCCTCCTTCTTTTTTTAAAAGAAATGTGGGACCTTAATAATTCCATAAAAAAATTTGAGGGCGGGGTAATAAGCGCAGTTGCTTAAAAACACAGAGATTTGTCGATCAATGTCATTGCAGGAGTTACTGCGGACATGCATGCATTACTGCGTGCCAGTTACTAACGAAATACCAGTTACTGCGCATGTATTACTACGGTCTGATGTCAGGCGAAACATAACCTTAATACCTTTGCAGGTTACGTAGACAGAAGTGAATACGGTCGGAAGAAAGGTTAGGTGGCGCAATGGTCGGTCCGCAGTAATACATGCACATGGTGTAAAGTACTGTACCTAATACTGCGGTGACAAATAAAAATTAAAACTAAAATGTAGACGACTGATTGATTGTTTTTCTGGAAAAATAACTCTTATTCTACCGAGCAATAATGCTACATTACATGTATTACTATTAATAACAAAAATATAAATGTTTTTCTAGTAGGTGTTCATGACCGCCATATCGGGAATCGACCGAAGTTTCGCCTTGACGAATTTCAAACTACGATAAAAGAATTAATAATAACTTTGCTGTACATATTTATTAATAATTACCTGTAATAGAGTTTAAAATAATTTTATTAAAAATTTTCAAGAGATTATGTACTTTCTAACATTAAATATGATCTGTTTTAAAATATCCGCAGTAATCGGGGCATCCGCAGTAATACCCACACTTACCCTACAATGGAAAGCGGAACAAATCTGGTAAAGAGGCGCCTATCCGAGTCCTGTTCGAACACGACAAATTGATACCATGCGCGACTTCGATAGTTTCGTTTAAGAAAAGCCATGCCCGCTCGCGATCGTATCAGTTATGTAGATTAACTGCGTTGCACCAAGCGCGGTTTAGATTTGTGTCTGTTAAGGTGCGTCTAGACGTTGCGAGGCGTGCGCGCGAGGCACGCCTCGCCTGTTGGAAAGTCTTCGGAGCCTACCTCGACATGAACGATTCCAAAGCAACTTCGAGCTACCTCGAGCAAAGCTCGCAGGGTGATTCTCCAGCTACGCCGGTCACCCCGTGGCGAGGACAGACCTTTGCAGTGCCCCATCGAATTTTATGGCTTTCGACCCTCGAAGGGTTTGGAATACCATTAAGAAGTTGTGAAATCTTCGACTTCCGCATTTCTCATCGGATCTTTGCGAAAACGACGCCAATGGATTCCTGGCGTTCCGCCGATTAAAATCATACCAAATATCATGCAAATCTGACTACTTTGACACAAGCTATTTGTATTCCTTATGTAAAAGTGGTCCGATTTGCACGATATTTGGCATGATTTTCATCGGAAAATCACAAGGAATCCATCGGCGACACTTCCATATCCATACGATAAAGAATAAAGAATTATTATATTTCTGAACCAGGTAGGTACAGTGTTTTCCGAAGCGACGCCCGTCGAAGGATGCCGCCTGGTACCCCGCAGTGCCCATCGAATTTTATGGCTTTTTTCGGAAAAAGGTATGAATCCTGGGTCGAACGTAGCGAATTGAGGTAGGCGCCTCGCAGTCAAGGGGTGACATATCCATTACGGCGTATTAAGAAATTCTTTTTTTCATCGTATCGAGATAGAAGTGACGCCAATGGATTCCTTATGTTTTTCTGATGAAAATCGTACCAAATATCATGCAAATCGGACTACTTTGGCACAAGCTATTTGTATTCCCTATGTAAAAGTTGTCCGATTTGCACGATATTTGGCATGATTTTCATCGGAAAATCACAAGGAATCCATCGGCGACACTTCCATATACATACGATAAAGAATAAAGAATTATTTTATTTCTGAAACAGATACAGGGTAATTATGGAGGTACGCCCGTCAAGAAGATGCGGCCTGGTATCCCGTGGCGAGGACAACCCTTCGCAGGGTCTCGCCCGATTTTTATGGCTTTTTCCGGAAAAAGGTATGAATCCTGGGTCGAACGTAGCGAATTGAGGTCGGCGCCTCGCAGTCAAGGGTGCAATGTCCATTACAGCGTATTAAGAAATTCTTTTTTTCATCGTATCGAGATAGAAGTGACGCCAATGGATTCCTTATGTTTTTCTGATGAAAATCACACCAAATATCATGCAAATCGACCTACTTTGACACAAGCTATTTGTATTACTTACGTAAAAGTTGTCCGATTTGCACGATATTTGGCATGATTTTCATCGGAAAATCACAAGGAATCCATTGGCGTCACTTCTATCTCGATACGATGAAAAAAAGAATTTCTTAATACGCTTTAATGGACATTGCACCCTTGACTGCGAGGCGCCGACCTCAATTCGCTACGTTCGACCCAGGATTCATACCTTTTTCCGAAAAAAGCCATAAAATTCGATGGGCACTGCGGGGTAACAGGCGGCATCCTTCGACGGGCGTCGCTTCGGAAAACACTGGGCCTACCTGTTTCACAAATAAAATAATTCTTTATTCTTTATCGTATGGATATGGAAGTGTCGCCGATGGATTCCTTGTGATTTTCCGATGAAGATCATGCCAAATATCGTGCAAATCGGACAACTTTTACACAGGGAATACAAATAGTTTGTGTCAAAGTAGGCCGATTTGCATGATATTTGGTATGATTTTCGTCAGAAAAACATAAGGAATCCATTGGCGTCACTTCCCTTTCGATACGATGAAGAAAAGAATTTCTTAATAAGTCGCAATGGATATTTCACCCTCGACTGCGGGGGCTCGATCTCAATTCGTTACGTTCGGCCCAGGATTCGTACCTTTTTCCCGAAAAAGCCATAAAAATCGGGCGAGACCCTGCGAAGGGTTGTCCTCGCCACGGGATACCAGGCCGCATCTTCTTGACGGGCGTACCTCCATAATTACCCTGTATCTGTTTCAGAAATAAAATAATTCTTTATTCTTTATCGTATGTATATGGAAGTGTCGCCGATGGATTCCTTGTGATTTTCCGATGAAAATCATGCCAAATATCGTGCAAATCGGACAACTTTTACATAGGGAATACAAATAGCTTGTGCCAAAGTAGTCCGATTTGCATGATATTTGGTACGATTTTCATCAGAAAAACATAAGGAATCCATTGGCGTCACTTCTATCTCGATACGATGAAAAAAAGAATTTCTTAATACGCCGTAATGGATATGTCACCCCTTGACTGCGAGGCGCCTACCTCAATTCGCTACGTTCGACCCAGGATTCATACCTTTTTCCGAAAAAAGCCATAAAATTCGATGGGCACTGCGGGGTACCAGGCGGCATCCTTCGACGGGCGTCGCTTCGGAAAACACTGTACCTACCTGGTTCAGAAATATAATAATTCTTTATTCTTTATCGTATGGATATGGAAGTGTCGCCGATGGATTCCTTGTGATTTTCCGATGAAAATCATGCCAAATATCGTGCAAATCGGACCACTTTTACATAAGGAATACAAATAGCTTGTGTCAAAGTAGTCAGATTTGCATGATATTTGGTATGATTTTAATCGGCGGAACGCCAGGAATCCATTGGCGTCGTTTTCGCAAAGATCCGATGAGAAATGCGGAAGTCGAAGATTTCACAACTTCTTAATGGTATTCCAAACCCTTCGAGGGTCGAAAGCCATAAAATTCGATGGGGCACTGCAAAGGTCTATCCTCGCCACGGGGTGACCGGCGTAGCTGGAGAATCACCCTGCGAGCTTTGCTCGAGGTAGCTCGAAGTTGCTTTGGAATCGTTCATGTCGAGGTAGGCTCCGAAGACTTTCCAACAGGCGAGGCGTGCCTCGCGCGCACGCCTCGCAACGTCTAGACGCACCTTTACGTGATCCACTCGCAGACAAGTGTTACGAGATGTTTGCACGAAAGTAAACACGTTGTGTTCAAAATCGCGGCACACGGTATACTCAGGGTTACCACCTCTCCGGTTTTGGCCCGGAGACTCCGGGTTTTGAAGCAAATCTCCGGGCTCCGGTTTTACTGAAAAAATCTCCGGGTTGTACAAAATAATGAGATAATAAGAAATTGTGGTATTATACAGTGGTATCAATTTTATATACAATAATAGTTATTAATTAAAAAAACAGAAACTTTTAAATTTTGAATTGTTTGAGCTTAATAGAATCGCACATCTGTTGTCTGGATATTCGAGAACAAAACCCTTTTTTCGCTTTTTCCATCTCCGGGTTTATATTCGAATCTCCGGGTTGGAATGTGTGGCACTCCGGGATTTATATGGTGATAAAATGGCAACCCTGGGTATACTCCACTCATTCATGACACAAAACTGCGCGTGACACGATTATGCGTAATAAAAAAAGTCACGTATCAGTTGCACGCAATACTTTTACTTCACCCCGTTACCTTCTTGCCATGTTAATTAGTACAATACATTTACCGATGAGTTTTCATTTGGCATGTTACCTAATATCAGTTCCTTTCTTACATACCTATTAATAAAAGTAGATAGGCACATGATGCTTGAAGTAAAAAGTTCATAGTAAAACTCGAGACTTTAGGGAAATTTGAAAACTTCCTGAGTTATGAGGACATTATCTTGCCGGGGAAGGTAGTATGGAAATCAAGTACCATATTTTGGATCTTTCGTAAACCAATTTTTGTAGAAACTAATATACTGTTTCAACTGCTAAAAATTTTCTATGAAAGTAAAATGTTTTTTAAAATAATTATTAGGTATGTGAATATGATACGAAGTATCATATAATTACTATACTAAATAATCAGACAGCCTATTCATCTCTAATTGATTATTTATTGCCATGTGACAATGCGCGTTATCTGTACTATTGGCGAAAGAATTTTACAGTCTGGGGAAAGATGCTACCAAGGTCGCAGTATAGTGTTCCACGACATATATACACCACGAATTATTGCATAATCGTGGATTGTCGGAACGCCTCGTTCCAAGAATAGATATGATTCTAAAGTTGTATTTAAGGGGGGAGACCACTGTCTCGGTCCGAAATGTAAGTGTGTTTCCGGGAATTTATTTCAACCAAACAACGCAAGTGAATCAATTTATTGCTTAGTATAGTTAATAGTGTACATATCGAAGGGTAAGAAAATTTTTTTTTCAATCAAATTCATAAATCCGTTTCCTGTATACTCTTCGTCAAAATTTGGGCTCCGGCAAAAACATGCTAGTCGCGTTGATAGTCTCCAGGCCATATGGTTAATCGAAATTCAAAAAAACAATAATATTTAGAAACTAGAAGCCTGCCTCTATTACGTGACGATCGAAAAATGTCAAAATTGTAAAAAATAACAAAATGGCGGACCACTGAAAAAAAGTCATGTTTTCGGGGTACAAAATTGGGGAAATGTTGCTAAAAAAAATAGAAGCAGGTCGAAAATTGAAAATGTCTGATCGTCACGTAATAACGACGGGTTTTCCGTAAAATAAATGTCCTTGATCATGCCAATTGGACGTATAGTTTTCTCTGTAGACTGTCAACGCGGTTGAAAAATGTAATTCTGAGGAAAACGCGTTCATAGTTCTGCGTGGCTCAGTCGCGCGTTTGACACCGCTTCACGAAAAACACCATATCTCCATCAATTTTGCGAATTTCTTCATAAAATTTGGAGAGAACATTCTTGAAACATACGTCTTACAGAAAATGTAAAAAAAATTCAGATTTGAGACAGTGGTCTCCCCCCTTAAGTACCGTAAAAAGAATCGCAACCTTTGTGTCATTTTGCGAATTTTCTACCGATATAGCGACAAATAAAAATACAATATACTTGTATTTCTTTTACAGTAGATTTTTATACAAATCATTTCATTTATTTTGACACAAATGTTACTGTTTTTTACACTGTTTGATTTACTTTTTTACACTGTTTAATTTTTACACTGTTGAACAAATGATACGTTTTTACTATAAGGTGGTCCCTTTACCCCTTTAAAAAAATCATTATTTTTACAAAATATTCTCTAATTCAAAACAATTTTAAGAGATAAATGGCCTAGAATGAATTTATGTAGCTGGCGAAATATATAAAAACACTTCATTACACAAGCAATAACCGGTTCAGACACTGAAGGATGTAAATGTAATCAATTGATTCATTAGTAATAAGTGCAGTTGTACAGGCTGAGTCACGTAATTGGGGCAACTCCTATGTCCTGTTTGATTGCAATTCAGAAAAAGTGATAGAGGAAACAGTTGAATGGTTTAAAGAAATCTAAATTCCTAAATCTATATGAAAATGGCCCCAATTGGTGGTAATAATACTATTGGTGGCAATAATTGTTGGAAATTGCTTCACAAAGGTTTAGAATTAACACCACTTTATGAACACTACTATAGTTTATTAAGTAAAACAATACACAGTGTATCCGCGTATCAGTGTGAGTTAGTAAATGTGAAAGTATACAAGAGAATGAATTGACTTGACGAATCAGAACAGGCTATGCACGGTCTTGTAACATTTCTTAGACTGACAACGGTCGTCGCTTCTCGCTCCAGGCAGGACCCTTCGCCCCCACCCTTTTTCCCGAATAGAGGAAACACAGCCCCTTGTACCTAAGACCCTAACGGTGTGAATCGTTGAACTCCAACAATAATTACCATGTCATTGCTTGTTTTAATATAAAAACTAATATTGATAGACAATAAATACACATAGGCATGCAAGTGATGTTATATGTAAGATAAATGATGAACAGATGTACTGTGCAAGATGTTTTGAAGAAAGGGGGTAGTCTTCTGATAGCGCGTGATGCAGGTCAAATTTTTTCACCCACGCTCTTGCGTGGCGCGTTCGAAAAGATGTGGCGCGCCAGAAAGCACCACACTCCTGCCCGCGCGCCAGAAAGTACCACGCTACTGCCCGCGCTCCAATCTGGACTCCAGAAGAGTTTACGTAAGAGACAGAAAAGGTAGTTAGAAAAGGAAAAAACAAGTGCCATTTTTTCCTTTTCTAACTACCTTTTCTGTCTCTTTTCTGGAGATATATTGAAGTAATGCAAAATGTCTCGTTGTTAATGAGCTTACTAACACTTTTTATAGGCAGTATGATTCGAGAAATCGATTTATGTAAACAGAATTATACGGTTTCATTGAAAAAAGAAGTGTAAGTACACCAATGTACTTGCAGAAAAATCGTATTATGGTTAGATAGAACTCATTAAACCATGCAAAATTTTCCTTTACAATTTTTTTATGTCCTCACTTTACCACAAGAAAGCTTTAGCCTGATCAGTTACTAGAACCCCTCTGTGTATATTTCAGACATGTGTGTATAAGAGGTCGCAAAAACTATCATTATGGAAAAGTTTTGCTAAATATAGTAGGTCTTCATATTTCAAAAATTACGAGTCATTACTCGTAATTGTTGAAATATGAAGACAGTTTAGGTATTGCATTCAATACCTAACTTCACAGAAATCACAATTTAATGGCAGTTTGTCATAGCAGCCGTTTGATTCGCCGCTCATCGCAAACTTGATTTTATACCTATTAGATACAGTTACAACCTATATGAAATTTCAGTCATATTTAACAACCAGTTAGTCGCATTAATAAAGTGTGAAGTCGCTTGTTTGTTTACAGTTAGGTTTCTAAAAGTTGTACATAGGAATAATAAAATTGTAGTTGTCAGACAACAGCTTACGAACAAACGGTATTAGAGACACATTTATGCGCTGGTGATTATGAAAATGACCTACACAAGTCATATATGTTTCACTTTAAGAAATTTCTTTTTTGAGTTTGTGTGTATTAAAAAATACGAAGAAATTATAAATGCAGTTTTATCAGATTTCTTACTTAAGCGACTTTCATTAATTTCATTATTACTGGCTCGTGCTATTTTACTCAAATTCTTACAGCTAGACAGAAATGACCATGAGCAACACTACAAGTAAATTTGTTAAGTAGATGACCTAATATTAATACAGAAAATGTGCTACTCATTTATTTTACAATATATCATTTCCGACACAATTATCCGCGGAAAATAAATGGCCGCTTTTGCGACTAGAAAAATAGCGAAAAATATTTTTAAAAACTGAAAGTTTTCAGGTATGTTAATTCAAGTGGAGTTATCTGTCAGTGAGTGGCACGTTTAAGTGGCATAAAAATTCAACGAGCATGAGAGCACGATGCAAATCGTTCTAATAATCACGAGGTACGACAGGGCTTAAAGCGGAACATGGGTAACAAGGAGGACCTTGGCCCCTTACTCGTGTAACGATAAGCATTCGCGTAACGATAGGTACTCACGTACAGTTATTGTAGTAACTTTATCAAACCATTTGCCTAAGTGTGACTACTCGTTAAAATTCATTTAGAAAAATCGTATACAACCATGTTGCTCCTGTAAATTTCTAGTAATTAACACAATGAATGCTACACGTCATTTCTTTCTCGTGGCTCAAACTGTCTGACACAAAAATGGCCCACATTAATCGTGTTCCAAATAGCTACTTTACAGGTGTTCTCCAAATTCCATTTTCATCGTTTGTGAAATTGCAGGAGACGATAATAAAGAAATTTTATAATTCCGAATAGTAATCATGCCTTCGTATAAACAAGATTATTACATTATTCAGCTTCAAAATATTATTTGTTATTAGGACAGATGTAGGGCCTGGTTTTCCGGAAGCGATAAAGAAATTGCGGGCAGCAGTTCGCCCAAAACGTCGTTCCATTTAAGGACCAACCGAGGGTCATTCGATTAAGGCCTCATGCTCATCACTGAAGGTAGACCCCGTCAATTCTGCAATTACACGCCCACAAACATCGTTAACTCTTTGACGTTCGTCTATTTCTTAATTGGCATACGATACAGCCTGCTTTCGACGGATTTTTCCGCCTCGTTTTGCTGACAACGTATGTAATTGGTAGCTCACATCGTTTACAGTAGTGACTCGAGTTGAACACTGCGAACTAACAAACCAAACACCAATCGGTAACGAAATATTTAAATGATTAGCATATGTTTTGCAACTTGCTAAAATCGTCGAAATGGCACCTTTCATTTTTGTGGCCGCGAGTCTCAAGCGTCAAGGTAAAAGTTTAATATTCATCTCGGTGTAAAATTGATTCAAAGATTGGAGGAAAATATTGCACATCATATTTCTCATCATTATAAATTTAATTAGGTAGATACCCATCGTTAGAAAAAAGATAGAAATATTCAATGATTTATATTACTCGAATTATGCTGATAGTTTACTTTTTTAATACTGCAGTTAAGTGGATACCAGTTTCTAAATGAATTTTATTACATAGAAAGAATGTTCATATTATAAAACTTTTGCTGGAAGCAACTAATACATTAGTCATTAATTTGTGCCTAATACACCGGGATAGACAGAAATTTTTGTTCTGAATACACGATGTACAAGAAGACGCGACACTTTCAAATATGTAATAAGTAAATGGCTGAAACGAGTGCTTAAACACTTAATAACGTACTTCGGCCGTATGCGCTGTAAATTCTCTTCCTGTCATCCTCGTTCCAACGAGAATGTAACGATTTCATGCCGGCTTGATACCCACAACGAATAACAATAGTCAACCGTGGTTATCTTGATTCGAGTAAATGAAGAACGAGATAAGAAATCGGAATTAATTATGCATGGGGTGCCTGACGGCACGCTGCAGTACGTTAATCAACATCTAAGGGACTTCCCAGTCTTACGATCCCATATTATGTGCCCAGTTTTCTCATCACTTTGAGTCTAATGCCCCCAGACACGGAGGCCATTGTACAGTCTCCAACGTAAACATCTGGTTATGTAGGAGTACCTCTTAATTGTCTATTCACTTATTGCACATGACATATGGAGTTCATAGTGACAATAATTGCTTCCATTCTGTTACAAATTACGTCATGTTTTTTAAAAGTGCATTCATAACACCGTGTATATACATTCAATGCTATAAGATGCACTTGCATCTCGTGTACAGTTAATATTTTATTCTGCATGACAAACTATATAACGTGTAAATATTTATTATTCTTTTTATATCTTGGTGTGGTTTTCCTTTTAAATTCTTATCAATCATCATCTTTATCAATACAATTTTGCAGAACATTGACATCAGTGTATACCTATAAAAGAATTATTTAACCAAGGTACATTCTCGGGCGTGCACATTGATACGATTGATAAGTTATCGATAAGCTATATCGTGACGTAACGAAATTCGTACATCAAGCTGCAAGTAGGAAACAGCAGTAGCGCCAGTTGACTTGTAAAATTGACGCTTCAGTGAGCCTTGCGATAGGACCGAATCCTCCCTGCCATTTAAATACCACTAACCCAGTCATAAACACACCCTCCCATGGCCAGATACCATTTTCGCGTTGAAAGTAAACACGTTACACAAGGTAAAACAAATACGTAGCATTGTATTCGGAGTAATTTTCGTTGATTTTCCACAAACTTGAATTTTGACGGAGTGGCGATGAGATGAGTTCCGACGATCGCGGAGATAGACGCAAATTTCCGAGAACATATTTGCCAAGATGGCGAGACGCTTGTTCGGCGGATGGACATCCCCGAGCTTCCGTTTCAGCTTGCACGCCGAAAATAGTCTGTCGTCAGAAGTAGAGCGCATAAGAATCACCAACCTGTTCGCTGCGTGACGTCGTCGTTCTGCTGCAGTCTGCTACCAGCGTCGTCCTTGCCCGGATTCACCTGCACATCCGTCATTTTCTCCTCGGCCGACAGCTTTGCGCGTCGCTCTTGTCAGGGCGAGGGTCCTCGCTTCTTGCAGTGATCGAACTTTCGCGCACCACTCTGAGCTACGCGCGCGTCAGTATTGACCCTCGCGGCGGGAACCGATCAAAACGATTGCAAAATAAGAGGGATCAGCCGCGACACTCCGGTGCAATCAAACTGGAAGCCGAAACGCGCGACACTTGCGACGCATTTGAACTGACTGGCTCGACCGCCGGCTTCCCGGGATCACCCGAACACCCCACGCCTCACCATCGGAAATCGCCGAGAGTTTACGAACCTCTCGCTATACAGGGTGCGTCACGCAATTGGGACAGGTCGTACCTCTGTCTCGTTGAAAATGGTACACATTCGCAGAGCAAACTGTCGGAGGCTATAATAATATCTATCTTTCTATGATCTCACATATTTCGCACGTGAAGCAACACTCTTGCGGGATACAATTGTAACTTCTTTTTTCAAATGGAAACACGTATTTTTTTCTATTTAGATAGATTCCTGCCATCGTTTTATATATCGACGGCTTACAAGGGAACACTGCGAACCCACACTCACCGATTGGAATGCAACTTTGTAGGTTTATAGAATGACTCAAGACATGAACAACGGTATGTTTCATTCATTTAAAGGGGTGCAAACTAACCTCAAAGTCAAAAAGAGTTTTAAAAAAAAACCTGATTTTGAAAAAAACTTTTTCAAAATTTCGTTAACGCAAGTTTGCAGCGCTTATTGTACGATTATACATCTGTTTGAAACATTTTTTTCTGTCTCTTGTACTTTTGGAGTTATACGCGAAAACGTGGAAGTGCCTATTTGAATTTGAGGGTAGTTTTCATCCGCTTAAAGGGCGATAGGGCCCGAATGAAACACACTGTGGTTCTTGTCTTGAGTCACTCTATAAACTCACAATGTTGTGTTCCAATTGGTGAATGCGGGTTCGCGGTGTTCCCTTGTTAGTGCACGAATATTGTATGTCCACTTTTTGTGAAATTTGAATTTTTATATGCAAAAAATAGTTTTTGACTGTTTCTTGACCTATGGCGTATAAAAATCACATTTATATGTACTTCCGAAATTTGTTAAAAATAATATTTTTGTGGATTGTAGATCCCTGAATCTTATTACCATTGCATGTTTATACCTACCTGTTTTTCTCAAAAACGCTAAAAGTGTATAACTTTTGAACTGTAAGACATATCGGAATGCAATTTGCGCCAAAAAAATGAGGAAAAATTAATCCCTCTTAATGATGGATAATTTAACATATTTTACGTTTACTTAATTTTTCTTTTATCAATTTTTTAACCATAATTGTTTAAAAAGCTGTTGGAAACTGTTTATTTGATAATGTATTTAACGCTGTTTTTAAAATTCGTGGTGTTGTTAAACAATAGGCTAGTTGATTCTGTATCATTACATTTATAAATTGAGTAATTAAATTTTTATTCAATTATGTGTTAGTTCTGCAGACCTCAGAATCTATTGTTCTGGTTTTCTTTTTTATGATTTTATCCTAAATGCGGTGCATACCTAGATCAGACGTAAGGGGTAACTAATGCGACGTGTCTTTGATTGTAGCGGTGTTTGAATTTTATTTCTAGAATTTTTGTGTTAGAATGTTTTAGCTACTCAACGCCACGCCTATACCGGTTTCCGTTAATGCCATTTTTTGGAACGATGTGCCGTTACTTTGGTTTTTACAAGCAGGTGGCGAAAAATCTCTCCGTACAAGGAACCGTCAACCCTGTCGTGGCTAAAATTTTTGAAATTGAAACGGGTGCGAGATCTGTTGACATTATTTTCAAACCTCATTACAGTGATCTGGGGTCCGAGTGGTAGACCGGTCATAAAAGCGGAGCGCGCGGCTCGATTACCTGGGTCGGGAAATTCCCAATACCTAGCTCTTTGCGACGCTAAAAATTTCGAAGCTCGGGCATCACTCTTGTCCAACGGTCGCAGGCAGCTCTGCGCTAGGCCGGTGCATGGTTGTAGTGGAATGCGTCCGTGAGGCGGTGTTGCCATTTTCGTCTGTTCGCGCGCGCGTGGGTTGCAGGATTAAACGATGACCCTGTACATCCGATTCGACCCAAGTTTTGGGGCGAAACGGATAACCCAGAAATCTCTGAAGAAACCGAAATTTTCATAACAAACTCTTTAGAATCAACTTTAGATATTGCCGTTTTTGCCGCCTCTATCAGCACAATTTTCGTGGCACCACTCTTCTCAGACAATCTTCTAAAAGTGGACGAATTAATTTTTCACCGCAGTAAATACAATGCCATCTTCTTAAGACCATTCAATTATTTATTAGTTTCGTCATTTCTTTAGATTTAATTTTTATCACGGCTTCCTTTATTTTTTTTTTTTTTTTTTGACACCATGATCCCCGATTGATCTTATTTATGTGCGTACAAATCATCTGTATATAAACAATTATCATATTTATAATCATAAAAATACTCAAATGAAAAAAATTGAGTGATCCAATTTGCCCCATGTATTATTGCCTGACCGAATGAAGATCCCCAGCAGGCGGTCTCGGGCGATGCAGTCCGCCGATGTGACGATTGGTCGACTCACCTATTTGGGCACACTTTTAAGGGGACATTCTACTCTCTCGGTCGAAAAATCCGCCACTTTTCGGTGATGGTTTTTATAATGAAATACACACTTAACGTTTTAGAATTTCGGGGGGTATATTATACCACTCTTGAAATACAAGAACAAATCTTTGTTGTTTGTTTATTTGACTTGTTTACTTAAATATTTGGCAGTGACGTTGGCAGCTTCAGAATTGCTGGCGGTTGAAATTTCTGACGACTGGATCAACGGAAACAAAAAAACCAAACATATTTTTAATTTGCAGGAGTATGACTATCTCGCTAACCACAAATATTTTAAGTTTTTTTTAATATTTTCCCACATTTTATATCTACTGAACAGAAAAGAAATGCCCTTTTCGGTACTTTCAACTTTGATCGACTCCCATTTGAATGATTTTGGTTCAAAATTGTTCTTTCGTGGTAAGCGAGATAACCATACTCCTGCGAATTAGAAATATGTTTGGTTTTTTTATTTCCGATGATCCAGTCGTCTGAAATTTCAACCGCCAGCAATTTTGAAGCCGCCAACTTCACTGCGAAATATTTATGTAAAAAAATGAAATAAACAAACAACAGAGATTTTTTCTGGCATTTCAAGAGTGGTAGAATATACCCCCAGAAATTCGAAAACGTTATGTGTTTATTTCATTTTAAAAACCATCACCGAAAAGTGGAGGATTTTTCGACCGAGAGAGTAGTGTTGCGACTCCCGTCTAGCGGCGTGCAGTATAAGCTTCGGAAGCGCGAAGTTCAGATTGAATCACCTGAATGTAATGGGAAAAGGAGACAAAGTGAAGTTCGCACAAGGCCGAGGTGTTTGAAAATAGTTAGAGATCCTTTAATGAGAGGACTTCAAGATTATAAATTAATCGATACCCCCTTGGAAACGGGTGTTTTGAATAAATGAACCGCACTTTGATCCTTTCTCCTAGGTGAAATTCCAGGGCTATGTTGTTAAACGCTTGATTCTCAAAATCGGCCAAGAGGAATTTAGTTTGTTTGGCTTAGTTGTTAAGGACATTTTGTAAAAATGAAAAACAGTTGTAAGAGCGTTCGCTTGGAAAGCGTCACTTGAGCCTGGAAAGCCATCACGAGATGTCGTATAAATAAAAGTTCTGTTCCGATTGAAATTGTGTTTTAAAATCGTTTATTTTCTTCCATTACAGTTACAAATTTGCTAAGTTCAAGTAGTTTTATTCCAATCTTATTATTATTTTCATTATATTTACCATTCACACATCTGCGTCCAAGGAGCAGAGTGCCTTAGCACTCCACGGGCGTCGACCCTCGCCGAATTCCCTACCAAGGATCCAGAGGACCCAAACGGCCACGCAACAAAATTGGTGACAGCGGTGGGATTTTTCAAATTCGCCGGCTTGTGGACGCAGGATTCCAAGAGCAGCCATCGGCCAACTTGTGCAGTCCCTCTTTCCTGGGTTTTTGGACGGTTTCCCCCGGAACACGGGTGAATGCCAGAGGGAAGTGACTTCGGACGACCGTACCAGTTTTTTCTGAAGCCACACGCACACGACCACAGGACCTTCCTCGCTGAGATCAATCAGGACAACGGGGCGACATCAAACACTCGTCTGCAACTGTGTGAGAGATCGTAGTTTAATTAAAATACTCAATTTATGTTCCAATTGTTAAGTTAAAGTTTTACAGTTTATCGTTGCATTGAGTTTAGTTATTAGTGGATAGGATAGAGTTCCGTATTTACACTATGAAAATGTTGCGTAGAAGAATTTATCAAAACGTAAGAGACAACAACTACGTTCGGGTTGCTTACGGGGTTTTCGAAGTCGAGGATATATCTGCTGAAACGATGCAAGTAAAGCGCCCTATTACTTTCTCACAATCTCGAACATTAAGTATTTTGCCGACACAAATCAGTGATTATTTCATTGATCCGCCTGAGTCAGAGTATCCTTTGCCCTGCCCAGTCACGGTTGTTGCTGCTAATTTAGAAATTCCCGGTGACGAGTCACAGTTGCGCGAACTGAACTTTTTCCCGATACGATTGGATCCACCTGTCTTTAATTTGTCCTAATTAAGTAGCGAGTCGTCTTGCTCGAGTGTAGTTCCTCAACAAAATCATCGGATTTAGCGAATCCTGTTCTCAAATCTTATCTCTCTATTCTTCTATTCCTAATTCGGGGTAGGATCGACAGACATGCCAATTTAGCGTTGTCAAATCGACGAGAGCCAGAAACTTTAAACGAATTAATTGATCTTCTAAAAATTTTCGCGCAGTCATTTAATGTCCATAGTTTGAATGCCGTACTAATACCAGGAATAAAATGTAGATGTTTTCGGAGCGCGAGTCAATGAAATGCAGAATAGTGGATTAAAGACACCGCCAGGGACGCGTATAATACAGAACGTTGGTGTTAACGATTTATTAAGGAACACGGCAATAATCAGTTTTATTAAGGGCCTTTGGAATTAAACCGCGCGATTCTATTTGAATAGACAGAAAGAGATCAAAAGAAATTTACCTGATCTCGGAACTGCTATTATCCTTGCCAGAAAGATAGAGCCAAAGTCAGAATTAGTTGACTATTCAAGACCTTTTCATCTTCAAAATCTTTTGCCATAGATATAGAATATTCCGAACAGACATAAAAACCATAAATCGCACATCTAACTGTACTAAGACGGACTCTACAGACATCTCTTCTTCTAAGCGTCTGCAAAGGGTTGTCGTAGGCGCCAACGATTTGCCACTTGCAGATTCTGAAAAGTAGAGAATACAGACTGTAATACAATATGGGAAAATAATGGAAAGGTAATAGTTACCATTTTCTTGCCCATGAAGTAAATTTTAACGGTCCACCTGAGGTCTTCGTTGAGATTGAACCCTCAGACGACAGTTCAATTGACAGCGACGCTTACTTTACTGCAGACAAAGAGATGTCACCTTCTCTTATGACAAAAATATCTAAAAGAGGCGGAGTCCCAACTAAAGGTGTAGTGGTTGGAGGATCGTTCTTGAGAGGTCGTGGGGGTATGCCCCGATTTGGGAGTCGTTTGGACATCGGAAAGGCCGACTTTGAAGGCACCCCGCCACAGACACCGCTAGGGGCTGCCCACGTACCTCAGGGTGAGCAGGCGGTGTTCGACCTGGGACATCGGATAGGCTTTGACAAAAAGCACCCCGCCCAGGTCTCCAACTTGGCACCCACGGCTTGCGTCTGGTTAGGGGCTGAAGAGCCAAATTTAGAGGCTGAAAGATGCCGGCTTTTATTTGAGACCAAGTCCGTAGATGATGAGACACGATCCTCCGTTGAAATGACCTCAGGAAATGGTGACCTAGTTGAACAAAGTAATAGTAGTGTTTTAATGACAAAGACGACCTCATTAACGCCAATCACCCATCATTTTTTTTTCCTCTCCCTAATATTACTTATTTCAAGGATTATCTTTATATGTGTAAGGATAACTTTATTCATTCTTTTTATTATAGATTTGTTAAGCTATAATGAATCTTCACTCGAACAGATTAAATGATATAACACCTATGTCATAAGAACAATGGTCTTTCTCAACATAAAATCTTTTACCTTCATCTTTCGTAAAGTCATGTCCAGCAGAATCAGTAAACCAGAACCATCTTAAATCTTCGGTAATTTCCTTCAAACATCTTGTAGATACTTAGAATGTCCAAGTAGTCAGCATCTCTGAATATGATAATAACATAGAGCGTGTTAGTTGGGATTTCATTGAATATCTTCTAGAACAGGAATTAAATAGCTTGAAATATACAATTACGGTTTGCGCCTACAAAGTTGTAGCTCCATTTACATCTAGGCTTCAATTCTTCCATAAAGAATTTTATGAACTTGCAGTAGGAGGTCTTCAGATATTCATAAATTCTTCCACGTGAATCTGTATTTGGCCCAAACGCTATATTTCCCCGGAGTTTTGTTAAACAAATTCCACGAACGTTTGTTGATCATTTTGGATGACTTATTTTCTAAGATAAGCACAACCCAGGCTGTAGCAGCGGTAAATCTGGAAAGGGCAAAATAGAAATGCAAATTAGATTACGATAAAAGTGGCAATTCTTATAAATTCTCAGTAGATGGTGATAGAACCAAAAACATCTAAACTCAGTTCTAATTAGTTAGCACTTTGTAAAATTGTTAGAATGTTTGAAAATTTGAATGCAGAAATAGGCATAAAGGTTAATAAAATCAAAGTAGTTCATGTGAACAAATTAAAATTAGCCTGCATAAGATTAAAGTCCTTATAAATACTTACCTTTATCATAGTACCATTGTTGTAGTCCTTTATTGTTGGAATTGGCTACATCACCTTGACATAAGTTAAAATTATTTTATCCTATTTGTTTGTGAATTCGATGCCGCGTTAGTTTATAATTAACATTTCATGTATTACCCAGAAGCAATCTGGAAACGTCGAGACTTGGAGACAAAATTGTAACAAATTGTAACACAGTGAACATTCTGTAGCGTCTTTCGAATCGCAATCTTCGCGGGAAACCGGGTGGTCCGAGTAGCTCGGCTACTGTGGGGAGGCGAGGAGGGGAGGATCAGGAAAGCTTCACTGTGAGACGTTTATGTATAGATTAAATTAAGAATGTGAGTCGACATTGATAAGCGTAATTTTGGAAAAGCTGTTTCCATTGGAAAACACCTTTTGTATAAGGGGGGAAGTGTTGCGACTCCCGTCTAGCGGCGTGCAGTATAAGCTTCGGAAGCGCGAAGTTCAGATTGAATCACCTGAATGTAATGGGAAAAGGAGACAAAGTGAAGTTCGCACAAGGCCGAGGTGTTTGAAAATAGTTAGAGATCCTTTAATGAGAGGACTTCAAGATTATAAATTAATCGATACCCCCTTGGAAACGGGTGTTTTGAATAAATGAACCGCACTTTGATCCTTTCTCCTAGGTGAAATTCCAGGGCTATGTTGTTAAAAACGCTTGATTCTCAAAATCGGCCAAGAGGAATTTAGTTTGTTTGGCTTAGTTGTTAAGGACATTTTGTAAAAATGAAAAACAGTTGTAAGAGCGTTCGCTTGGAAAGCGTCACTTGAGCCTGGAAAGCCATCACGAGTAGTCGTATAAATAAAAGTTCTGTTCCGATTGAAATTGTGTTTTAAAATCGTTTATTTTCTTCCATTACAGTTACAAATTTGCTAAGTTCAAGTAGTTTTATTCCAATCTTATTATTATTTTCATTATATTTACCATTCACACATCTGCGTCCAAGGAGCAGAGTGCCTTAGCACTCCACGGGCGTCGACCCGCGCCGAATTCCCTACCAAGGATCCAGAGGACCCAAACGGCCACGCAACAGTAGAATGTCCCCTTAAAGGCGGGACACACGTATTTTGGTTATTGGCTGAATTAGGCACATACATTGTCGCACCGCGCGACGAAGAGAGCGAACAAAACACCTCGAGATCGAGTGGGATAGAACGATCTGACCGAAGAACGCCAAAGCAATAGCGTAGGCATCTTTAACGGTTAACCATTAATATATAATAACATCAAATTATCCGTATTTTTCACAATATGTTCAGGAAAGTATTATCATTGGGTTGGTATCACGATAATACGTTCCCGAATATATTGTGAAAAATAAGGAAATTTTTATGTTATTATATGTTAATTGTTAACCGTTAAAGATGCCTACGCTATTGCTTTAGCGTACGTCGGTCAGATCGCTCTATCCCACTCGATCTCGAGGTGTTTTGTTCGCTCTCTTCGTCGCGCGGTGCGACAATGCATGTGCCTACTTCAGCCAATAACCAAAATACGTGTGTCCCGTCTTTAAAAGTGTGCACAAATAGGTGAGTCGACCAATCGTCACATCGGCGGACTGCATCGCCCGAGACCGCCTGCTAGGAATCTTCTTTCGGCCGGGCAATAGTACATATAAGGATTTCGAAAGTTGTAGATTGCATAAACATATTATGATATAATAATCTAAAACATATCAAATACTAAACTTGGACACCGTGCAAACTAATAATAATAAATACATTTGAATTTTCAAGCTTATGTCTTATTTTAAATACGAAATTGCAGATTACGTAGGTTAGATTCGGTCCAAAATTGTAACGTTTGCACGCGTCTATCCCACTGAAAACGTATACCAGCTCTAAACAATGACTTAAAACAATTGACGAGTTATTGCGGCAGTGCGGGGGAGAGGGACAAGGTACTACGAACGATCGGAATACTCATTTCTATCGCGATGTAAGAAATATGGACTAAATTCTTATTTTGATCCGATTCGCCTTGGTCGACCGTATGTGGAT
Organism: Andrena chrysosceles; assembly: GCA_963855975.1. Lineage (NCBI taxonomy): Eukaryota > Metazoa > Arthropoda > Insecta > Hymenoptera > Andrenidae > Andrena > Andrena chrysosceles. The sequence continues at coordinate 79,005,506 of OY979767.1, read as the reverse complement.
CCATTTAAAGAAACGAAGTGGGCTTTCACATGCTCCCTACACGTCCACTTACAAAAAGCTACAGACAGCAAATTGTCTCCCCGACGGAACTATTCAAGTTTTGTTTGAAATATTTTTCGGTATCATCAACAGTTTCGAAGATATTTGCGGGGATCGATTTAAACAAGGCATGATACATTCTCGTTACAAATTGTATGTTAACCTTTAGAGGGCCGGGCTGGCCACTATAGTGGCCACCTAAGAATTTGGATACTTTGCGGGCCATTTTGGTGGTATATATGCATAAATTTTTAGTAAATAAAATTTACGATTTCAATGAAAAAATCCCGGCCCTCTAAAGGTTAAAGTTTCATCCTTGATAGAATACAACAGTCCGATTCCCATGTCCAAAAATATAATACCTAAATGATTAAGTTAAATGAAAATTTAGGCAGTCCGCAATTTTGTAGAAAACATATTTTTGTGATTTTATTTACATTATAAATATAATATCATTCAAACGTTCCTTAAATCTTCAATTCTTTTATAAATGTCGCTTGACAAGCTTGACAGAAGATAAAACGTACATGTACAAATCCAGAAGTTATTCCTAAAATTCCATTAGTCTAACGACGTGAGAGTTTTGGCACTCCTCGTTTACGAGGGGTACAGTTTATTAAATTAACGATAAGATGTAAAATAACATTGATCTTTTAATTCGGCCCTGTACAATGGTAATACATACATATAAATATATTCAACTATTTATACGATAAGGTACAAATCGTACTCATTAACAATATATAGCCTGTGTTACAACAATACACGACACCGAATCAAATAACGATGGTTTTGTGCGTCCTCTGTGCAGTTCTTACATTGTCTCTACATTCACAGGATTTGGTAAGAGCTTTTCAATTTTTCATTTTCATGTTTTTCTGTTGAATGCGATGACGATGTCCATTTAGAATGTGTTACGCGCCATTGAGAAATGTCTCGCGCATCTAATGATTTTTAACAAGGGATGAATGATATGATGAATATAACGACCAAGCATGTTCCTCGTTGATGTGGGGTTTACCAGCGGATGAACGCCGACATTACGGCGAACGCGTTGTCACTTCATTCTGCCGCCGCCCTATCACACAGTCTACGAAGGAACGCTAGAAATAAAACGATCAATAATTAACGGTTTTAAACGATAAGCGGCGCAAGTCGAATGCCAGTCAATGAACAAATATTTACAGTTGTCTTAGATCGCGATTTTACAGAATCGCAATGCCAATCAGACTTAGCGCCGTACCACAAATACAAGCGATATTGAATGTACATAGTAAGCATTAAGAAAGTATGAATTGCAATATCACCGAGTCATGTAAAATTATATTACATGCCGTACCGCAGTTTCAGCTTTGTAAGATTTTAGAAGCTCGAGAAGTCATATTTGTACAGGGTGATTTTCTCGGTGCGCCTGATCTAACAGTCAACCGTGACGGGGTAAACCTCCCATGGTGCCTCTCCGAATTTATGGATTTCGACCCTCGAAGGGGATGGAGTACCTATTAAGAAGTGCGGAATGTCCCGTTTCCGCATTTCTCATTAGATCTCTGCAAAAACGGTGCCAATCGATTCCTTATGTTTCGCCGATGAAACTAACATTGGTGTTAGTACTTGGGAACGACGCAATTTGGAGCATAATGAAGGAAATTTGATGAAAAATTAATTTATATAATTTCTCGCTAGCTTCGTTAAAAATAGTCCGATTTACATGAAATTTAGTATAATTTTCATCGGGAGAACGCCAGGAATCCATTAGTGTCACTTTCATATCGATACGATGAAGAATAAAGAATTCCTTAATACGCTGTAATGGATATTTCACCCTCGACTGCGGGGTGTCGACCTCAATTCGCTACGGTCGGCCGAGGATTCATACGCGTTTTAGAAAAACTGAATTGTTTATTGTTTACCATATCGATATGGAAGTGAAACCGATGGATTCCTTACGTTTTGCCGATGAAAATTATACTAAATTTCATGTAAATCGGACTATTTTTACCGAAGCTAGCGGGAAATTATATAAATTAATTTTTCATCAAATTTCCTTCATTATGCTCTGAATTGCGTCGTTCTTGGTGTTAGTTTCATCGGCGAAACATAAGGAATCGATTGGCACCGTTTTCGCAGAGATCTGATGAGAAATGCGGAAACGGGACATTTCGCACTGCTTAATAGGTACTCCAACCCCTTCGAGGGTCGAAATCCTTAAATTCGGAGAGACACCACGGGAGGTTGACCCCGTCACGGCTGACTCTTAGATCAGGCGCACCGAGAAAATCACCCTGTTTATCAGATTCAAGAATATTGCAGAAACGATCATTTTTCTTCCTCTTTTATTGAGAATAGAAATAAAAATAGAATAGAAAACAGCCATTGATAGAATGTTAATGCGATTAAAATCAAATTTACGATTGAAACAAAGTTTCGTTTTCAACCATTGAAATCCGTGACGCGATGGTAAATTAAATATTTACGAGAGAATATAAGTCCATTTTTGAAAAGCTAACGGTGTATGTAAACGTATTCATAAAAATGCCACATTTTAAAATTGAAAAGTTTACGGGGCGTATTAATCTGAGGTAAAATTCGTTGAAGATCTTCGCCCAAGATTATTAGAACAGCTAGCTACATAATTGTATTTGCCAAAAGACATCGTAATGTGTTGTGTCAGCATGATGGAAAGATTGTCTGAAGCAAATTTTATTAAATCAGTGATAAGTTTGAGAAGTGTTAAACGTAAAGATTATTTCGTGAAATCAACTTCACAAGCTGTCGAGTCATAGATCTCACGTATGACTGACTTAAGCCTTTGTACGTGTCGTTGTACGAGAAGCGGGTTATCGATTTCAGCATCCCTGCCACATTGAATCGTTGCATCCTATAAATTATAAGATGTGCGTAATGAAAGGGAAGGGAGAAGATCGTGTTAGTTTGCAGATAAAACGGGACAAAACAGTGGAAAAAGGCAAAAGGTTCACGAAGGCATACTCTACAGGGAGTACTTACGGAGGACGACTTTTGGTCACACTGACATCCAATTTGTTTATAATAACACCATCATCTTCTTCAAGAATGCTGTAGAACACAAAACACGTGGAAATGTGAAATAACAGGGAGGGGGGGAGACAATGATTTATTGATTCCCGTGACACGCCTGGACACTTCGGACAGCTGTGTAAAATTTTCTAAGGATCTACACTACTATACAAATACTGTACACCAGGAAAACGGGGGAAAGGACTCTTGTTTAGATTTACTACTGCAAAATCAACATCTACGGATAGAACGAATATTAACAAATGCATTTCCTACGGTTGTATTCTGCATTTCCGCTGCTTTCCCTCCAATTAGCGATGCTCTACATTAATATTATTTCTCACTGATGCAGCTCTTCTAACACTCATACTCTCTTTGTCTATTTCGCGAGATGCAAGTGCTTTTTCTATGCAGATGAATCGATACTTACGGGCATAGGGGATGAAACCATCTTCGTCTTCGGGGTCCATGCATTCCTTCAGCACCGTCTCTACTTCGTTGTCGGTGAGTTTCTCACCTATCAAGGCATACACAAACTTAGTTGAACAACATTTGTTTTCATCTCTTTCTCTTATGCTTTTTCAAATTCCATATATAACTTAAGTAACACAACTGGTATCGATTTCATTTAACACACCTTATGATAAAAGTTGACACTTCCGTTTTATGTCCTCGAAAATATTGAAAATAGACATAATTGTAAATTATAATTTCTTATTACATTTAAAAGTAAGGGCATAAAGACTGCGATGTTAAGTGCTTTGACATATTTCGTAACAGCGATAAGGGATGTATGTTTAACCAAAGTAACAGCTGTATTAATGTACTTTAAAAAGTCAATAAGTTGAACAAAATTATCGAGAATCGTATTGTTTTAAATAAAAAGGTAAACAATAATATAGTGTTTCATTTCTTCGGTATTGTTAAAGGGAATCACATTTTTTATTATAAAGTATGATAGTGTTACGTGTTTGCTTGCAAATAATTTTTCTTAATTAATAGCCACAATAAACGTGAATGATTACCAAGCGAGAGCAGTATATGCGAGAGTTCAGCGGCCATCATAGTTCCGTCTTCTTGTTTGTCGTAAAGTTTCAAACACTCGAGGAAGTCTTCGTAACATCCCTGTTCCTTATCCTTTTTACATTGGCTGTAAATCGGCAGAAATTCGTCGAGTTTCAGCAGCTTCTCGCCCCTCTTTTTTGTGCCACCCAGCTTTTCTATGGTGGCGTTTGTAGGATTCAGGTTAAGGGCCCGCAGAACGTTCCCAAGGTCGACGGCATCGACGACATTGGAACCATCGGCATCGTAAATGGAGAAGGCAAATTCAGCCTCTGTTTAATAAACAAGTGAGTATTAGCTTAGCTCATGCTTTAAATACTTAATATTTTGAATGCTTCGAAATGGAGAAAGTTTAATTGAAAATGCATCGGTGATGAATAATCTTGTGTTATAGTAAAATAAACTCCTCGACGGATTCAACTTTAAAACGCGGAACGCGAAATTTGGGTTTATATCAGCTGAAACGCGACTGTTCGAGCGTATCTGGTTCAAAAATATTGCTCTATTTTTAGGACGCAGCGGCTCCCACCCAGCAACCGATTCAAGAACTTGCTGGTGGAAGTAGTGGATCAGATTACCCCCGCCGAGCCATATAAGAACAGAGCACTATTTTTGAAATGGTGCTCCCCATTCGGGGTGATTACACATCTCTTTTTGCTTTGCCGGTTACAGGCGATTATGTAATACCACTGTCACGTGACGCGAATATTGTGTTTCATAGAACTTTTAATGCCAATATATACCAAACAGGATTATTAGATAGTTAAACATTTCAGCGTTTATTCTTTTGTTGATAAAAATTTAATATGGTTTAAATAAAATACGTTTTAGTATTAATGGGATCAGAATGTTGCCTAGATCGACGCACAAAAATGTCACGTGTTTAAATCTGCGATTATAACTTCTATTTTTGCAACGACATATCACAAACGCGTTCTTATTTCATTTTTAAAACATTCTCTTCGCGGTATTTAAAATTTTGTGAACGCTTTTCCTCACTTTGGTTTGAATGGTGCCACATATTTATTGGAATACGCAAAATTATTCAAAGAATTCACTCGGTACTTGGTGAGTACTTTACGAATCATATTTTATAATTTATTATTATTACTTCAGCGTTTTAACTTTTCATTCGCGATGCACAAGCAAAATTAAGCACATATGCCATATTTTACTCACTTTCGACATCCTTGGCGCTAAGATCTGCCTGTAAAGCAAACAGATTATCTTTAAAATTCTGGTTATTAGAAATTTGTTCTGGTGTATTATTTCATTCGTTTGTGCTGCTGTGATAAAATATCCAATATTCTCGATGGAACTGTACAAGCAATTATTGCATTTAATACGTTCAAAATTTAAAGTACAAAAATCAAAACTTAGGGAGGAATAGATAGCCGCAAGAATAAACAAAATACAAATAATTCTAGAAACTCGTTGAACATAAAACTGACGAATATGTAATAAAGCCAATAAACAAATCAAGAAGCGGAACGAATAAATTCATTGTATCGTATTAAAGTCCCGAGGAAGGAATTGGGGACTCACCATTGTAGTGTATCTGGTGCCTGTGGATGCTAACCGAACGGAGTGTGAACCAGAAGTGCCACCGGGTGTTACCAAATTTATTCATTTTATTTCTGTAGATGGCGCAACAGTCAGGACACACGAGAATTATATCAGGAGGTCCAGCCTGAAAGCTCGCCTCGGACGAAGAGGGTATCGGCAACGCCGCGGTCCAAAAACAGTTCGAGAGGTAATCGCGTTTTAAGCTTAAGCTGTGCTTCCTACTACGATAAATGGTTTTCGATGGTACCGTTCGTATGTCAGGGCTGCCAGATCTGTAACGCGGGTTTTACGGGCTAAACAAAAATATACTTGAGGCGGCCTTCGATGTCGGTATACCTGTTGCGCCCTTATCACCTAATTTCCACCTTTACCTAATCAATACCGTCACGCAACATGCTAAAGAAACTCTCATATGGTTACCAAAAGAGTCAATGTATTGTAAAGAATTTTTCGGCTACAACTGTACTCCCCACGGTGCTCTTAGGAATGCGATGAATTTATTTCATGTCTGATATAACTTCGCGAAAGCGTTGCATGCGCAGGCTACGCGGTAGTCGTCGCAGATGATGACTAAGCTGAGGAGTTATTTTTATCAGTTCGTCGTAGACGAATAAGGCATTTCTTTTTAAAAAAGTAGGTCTGCAAGTAGACAGTACGATGCTTGAACCTCCATTAATTCCTAACACTGTCGAGAAGAAACTATAACCGCGAGTTAGTGTTGCATCAGTTCTTTCGCCGGCCGAACGCAGCTCCCAACAATTTCCGCATTCTAGCCAAAACATTTTTCTCTTTCGGACTCTTTGAGTTCGATTCGTTGCAGCACTTTTTCTTGTTTTTCCTGGACACGGTCCCTGACAAATAATCGTCTGTTTGAGTAGGAAGAGGCGAGGGGGTAATTTCTTCGATCGCTACTTCCTCCAAATTGATGTTCTTCGAAATAGGCGTTGAGCACACGACGGATGAAGATTCCCCACACACGAGCTCATTACTGTCATACCGGGAGGAAATGGGGTTTGAATCGGGATCATCAACACCCTCGATAGTCCGTATTAATTGTTCTTCCGTTTCTTCCCAAGCTGCGATCCCTTCCTTTGCAACGGAATCGTGCTTCTCTTCTGTCTCCACGCTGGCTTCCTCTGTTTTGGTTTCCAGTTCTTCGATCATTCGATGAAGCAGACTAACGGATATTCTAGTTGCCTCGTTGAAATCGTAATTTTCCTTTTCCTTACGATTACATGCTGGTTCTATTGGTGTTTCGATAACTGCATTGTGCATTGTTTTGTGCACGTCACCTTGGCCCTGGAGGATGTGCATTTCTGGAGACTTGATCGTGTCTGCGAGCGAAACACTCCCGATAGTAGATATGGCATGTTTCACCTGTTTCAACATGTTAGATATTTATGAGACATAGAGGCTAAATAAAACGAGGTGTAACATATTTTGATTTCAATTTCAGGCTTACTAAATACTTTCCTAAAGATTATTTCCTTCGGTTATATTAAGGGAGGAAGCCACTGTGACAGTCGAAAATAAAGTGTATTTTCAAGATATTCATTTATAATGAAATGTACACAGATGTAATGTTTGTTGGGCAATATAAGACGATAAAAAATCTTGAAACGCCATTTCTTTAGTAGTGTACAAGGAATAAATAAATAACCATAACCAACCATAACCATAATGAAATGTAACTTTCTACGAAAAATCTTTATTCCCAACTGAAAATACATATACTTAACTAATATTTTATGCTCCCAGATTGAAAATATCTTCGGATAACGTTAGGCTCGGCAAAAAAAATACAAAACGGGCGCTCGTGTAACTTTCCAACATTTGCTCGGAATTGAAAAATTCGAACGGTTTCTTAAAGTATATTACAACAGCTTCAGTTAAGCATATAGATTTAAAAAAATATTAATTTTTTAAGAAATGGCGGACTTAAGAAGAAATCTGGAACAAGAGTATAAAAAATCAACAGGTTTTTGCAATGTTACGATTAAATGAATTATTCGATCAAAAAACTGGTAGGCTTAACTGAAGGTAATTGTATTTAGAATATTCTCTGAAAATTTCAAGTGAATCCAATAAAAATTGACTGAGTTATTAATGCGCCCGTTTTGAAAAATGCCGTTTCGAGATACTCGCGTTTAACGTTTCGACAGAAGTTATTTTCTGCAGCTCAGAGATCGCAGCTGTGTACGGGCTTGTCGTGGCCAGTGATTCTCTCCCTAGTTCTAAACAGTATATATGCTCATAATCCCTCTTATTAGATACATTTGGATTTTTGGTCATAAACTGTCCCGGCGATTGACACCAAGTTACCTATATGTGCACTCGATTACGAGCGCTGCGCAACCTAAACAAAACCTCCCGTAGATCCCCGAATTTTGCGATATCCACTTTGAAACTGAGCAGGTATAATCTTGAGACCCCAAGCATTAAGAAAATGCAACAAAAAAAAAATTTCAAAGTGGCTTCCTCCCTTAAGGGGCTTCATACATTCTCGGCGCCTAATAATTTATCACTTTTAGAATTTTTTTTTCTCGAGAGGTGTGAAATAAATCGAATATTTTATAATTGTATTTTGTCCTTGGGACCTTTATTCATGAAAAAAAAATTATTTGACACACTTTTGTTATATATTGCCGTTCGTTTTCTGCGGTTGCAGCAACCTCTGCACTCTGCACCACCTGGTCACCTTATCAGCATCATAACTTCGCCAATTTACAACCTTTTTTAACATTCTCTGAGGGCCATCGGGCCATTTTTTTAAATTTTTAATTTGTAATATCTTTTTTTACCATTTAAAGATTGAAATTGTAGACGAAAAATCGAATGCTTTCTTCAAAATGGCATAATTTTCTTATTCTCAAAACATTCTGCATAGGTGAACGCAAAGTTCATTAAAAATGTTGTAAATTTTCGATGTTATCATGCTGATAAGGAGGCCTCCTGCTTGGTGCAGAGGTTGCTACAATCGCAGAAAACGAATGGCAATATATAACAAAAGTGTGCCAAATAATCATTTGTATACGAATAAAGGTCCCAAGAACAAGATACAATTATAAAATTTTCTATTTATTTCACACCGCTCGAGGAAAAAATCCCAAAAGTGCTCGATTATTAGGCGCCGAGAACGTATGTAACCTCTTAATACTCTTTTCTATATCCCAAGGTTATAATATTGTAATTTGTGGCATTTTTACCTGTTTCTCTAATGTGGATAACGAGGATGGCACAGAATTCGAATCTCCGATTTGCAAGTTACGCAATCCACGTACCATTTTCTGAATAAGTTCTGTGGTTTTTGGTTCGTTCTGATCTGCACACGAGCTATCGTGCATTCGTTGTGCTGATTGCGATCGAACATCGGCTGATTCTTCTCGACTGTCCAGATTTCGCAATTTGTCTGATAACGGTTATTTTCATTGATTGGAATTTTTTACAATCACTATTTTGTCCCTGATTTTTGTTAATTACACGTCTATTAAATACACGACTATTTTAATAAAAATGTTACTCAAGTGTTAGTACGTAGGTATTCTGTGAATTGGCAGTGTATACTTTCTAGATGCTTATTAACCAAAATCAAATTTGGACGCACGTTTTTTGCATAGAAAAACAATAATTTACCATTATCAGTGTCCATAACATTAAAAGCTTCCATCATTATCTTATCGATCAAGCCTTTTGCAAATGCCTCGACCATTATTTGAGGCATTCTCATGTCGATAAGGAACTGAAATCGCAGCTGTCAGAATGCGCAAGACGATTGTCATATTTTATACGTGCACGGCAAATACGTGAACACTTGACATTTGTCAAGGATTTGTATATGTTTATCATGTGTACTTTCTATTCAAGCAATTTTCGTTGAGTAAATTAAAAGTAAATTCAAGCTTGAGTCATATACATTATTTATACAGTGTGAACAATAATCTAAAATAATTTTTCGAAATATCGAAACGTCGTCGTAGGTATTTCTGATTGCAAAGTGTCGTCCTCTTACTTCATACAAACTGGTTAAATACAGTAAATTACAATTTCGAATACACTCTTAACAGTTATATTTAAAAATTAACGTCAGTTACTTGAACAATAAATTTAACCTATATCTATTAAAAATAATTGCCTATGTAATAACTGTCAAATTATCGATGGAATATAGACTTGAACAGGTTATGAAGCATGTTCGATGAAAATCGAACATCCAGTAATTACTTGAATCGTTATAAACTTCCAATACAATAAACACTTAGATAATATTAAGAAATTTAGAAAACAGTTACCAAAGATGGATGAAAACAAATACATTGAAGTAAGGATAATCGACCCCATTGCGAAAATTCCAGCATCTGATATTGCACGTTCTACGACAGCATTGAATACAATTCAGGAACACGCAAGTGCGAAAGCTTTCCATTCTTACATGCAGAATGGGGACCAAAGAAACGCTGAAAATTCGAAGAAATTGGAATCGACCGACGAATGCTTGCCATCTTCCGCGCAAGGGGTAGACTCGTTTCGGAATTTAAATCAATCATTTGATATTGATCTACTTTTGAGGTACTACGCGTGTAATGCTAATATGAAGAAGTCAATAAATAAAGTGCTTACAAACACGGAGGAAAAATGTTTCAGTTATTCAAACGATCCTCCAGTTGATGAGGGCTGCAAAGATAGGGATCAAGGTCCATTAATTGAACTGCGTGCACTTTATAATATTTTTGATTCGCTGAAACGACCATCTTCTGAAGACACCCTTTTGTCCACATTTCGATTTCACAATGCGATAACTAAATTGCAATCGCTCGTCGCACGATACACTGATGAACAATTAGAGCAGATTCTTTCAAGTGATCCCTCGTTGAAAATATGTAAGCATTGCGGCGTGATTAGTTGTTCAAACTCTCCAAATGTTTCTATCCAACCACGGAAATCACCACCTAGGACATCCTATTTCTTGAATACCCAAATATTTTCAAGCAATGATAATAATAACTCAAAACTCTACAGGGAAATGGAGAAGTTCAAAATGAAACAAGTCACAACGCGCACTGGAAAGTGTTGGGATACGCAGAAAAATGCTAAACAATTTACCTACACGCGACATGCGGATAATAATGGAGATTGTAGTTCAAGAGGTGTAAATTTGAATTTTAGACACCAAGATAAACTGGGCACAGGTATTCCTCGAAGAGTTGACACTATGGTAGCAGAACGTGAAAATGATAACGTGACGCACGGAATGTGTAATATTCAGAGGCCAGCTGAAATAAATTTAGAGAATAATAAAAATGAAATATGTGACAACATAAAAGCGTTTGCGATGGAATTGCAGGGCAGTGCCAATGACACACGAATGACAAAATTATCACCTGTGAAAGAGGAAAAGCTTAAAATAAAAAAAACTGATAAGATTATATTTTCAGGCGAAGCCGATGATTTAATGCGTAGGAAACAGAATGGGCACGAGGTGTTGCACAAAAGTCAGCAAAGTTTCTCTGAATGTAACGAAAAAGTTGTAAAAAATATCTTGTACGTAAAATCCAAATCACAGTTAGACGAAGTCGAAAAGCAAAATTGCTTACCTTTAGAAAATATACGTGGCATGAAAAACAAACAGAATCAATTACTAAATTACCCTACTACTAATAACATTGGTTCGATAATCGATCTAATGACGTACTTGGCACACGGCGGTCTCAAATCAGCGGACAGGAAAAAAAAAGAATTTGTTTCGCAATTCGACGAAGGAACCTGTGTACCGTCTAGACGCTCTAACAATAAGTCTAGCTTCGTTTTACATGCTAGTAGAGATGATCAGCCGCAATTAGACTCGGCATTCAAGATGTGCAATAAATTAAAATATTCAAACGAGACAACTGGTAACAAATGCAAAGATCAGAAGCTTCACTTTAGAAATTATCATAAATGTTCGGAACATTGGGAATACATTCAATCTGCCGAAGATCATATAGAATCGAATAGTGTTACATGTTTAATGGATGACGATTCACTCGAGAACTGTACCAAAGCATCCAATTCGGTGCTGCAATCTGATCCAAGTTATACCACCAACTGCAGTTCCTCGTCTGCGGAACACATGATACGTGAATGGATAAAACCTCCGCAGACTGATAAGGAAAATTGCGCCTACGATAAAACTTGTGAAGAACCGGTTACACAAAAGTCTTCTACAGTTGGGTTAAATAATAAGCATCCCTCTTCCAAGACTATCAAATATTGCCCTCACTGTTCGCAGGCATCAGTTGGCATTCAACGAGGCCTGCATATCGACAGTAGAAGTAGCAAGTGGCATTCAGAGTTAGCAAAAAATCAGACTGAAAATGATGTTCCAGGTGAACAGACTATGCCGTACATTCTTTGTGACGGTTCAAAACGTCTAAACAGTCAAGAGCCAACAAACAAGGGTCTAAACAAAATAAACTTCAAAAAGGCTGAACATTTGGGAACTAGAAAACTTTTTAGCAAACAGTTGTTTGGACCTTTGAAATCTATTAAATCCATAAAATCTACGAAATCGGAGGGGCACAAGCATTCGAGCAATAATTTATTGGACGATCATTTGAAAAATATCACGCGTCGAATTACATACAGCGAGTCATCGTTCAAACCTGTCCTCGGTGATGATGGTAGGTGTAGCGAAGTGGCAAATATTTTGCTCCTCTATCGAGAAATTCTTCAGCACACGGAAGGAATGGATTGGAAAAGTTTCCAAAAATTCATCGAGAATTTGCATCCGAGTCATAAAGACTTATGGTGCGATGTCTGTAAAGCTGTTAACAACGAGGCGAAAAGAATAGCCGATAAAGGTAACGTTGTCACGGAAGTGTGTATAGAAATCAGCGCGGTTCCCTGCAAAGGAACAAAGAACGAGGGAGGAACGTGCAGCAACGAGATCGTGTTTGAGATGGACATGGCGCTTCGAGATGTTGAGAGGTTTCTCGATTGGAGGCTGGTTTCCACCGAGATAGCACAACCTGACACTCTTCAGAGAGACAGTCAAGTTATTGATGTTCAAAATGATGACGTTTGTGATACTGAAGTGGTCTCCAATCAGGCTGAGTAAACAATATTCGATGCTTTCCATTTTGCTTGTAAGTAACATTGATCTTTTCTTCCCCATATCCAATTTACCCCAAGTACTTAACCTTTCCTTTCTGTATATGTATACCCCCTCCCCCTCCGCTGTTACTCTAATTTGGATCATAATAAAATTCTATAGTTCATCATCTCGTATTTTATTTTAGAGTCAGTTTCTCGATTAACTATGTCAATATCCTGTGAAATAATATTAAATGATGTCAATTTGAAATCTCCCACGAGATATTATCTACAAAAACTTTCAGTCCTACAGAAATTAATTTCTTGTTTTTATCACGGGCACATTTTCAGAAATATTAATGTCACACATTGGATAACAATGATAACCGGGTTATTAGATAGAAAGATTGTTGTATTTAGCAATCGCGTGATAAGGTACATAGAATGATTGTGGCTTGGTGGATTTTGTTGAAACAAGATGACCTAGGTGGTTAAGTGGGTTGGTAGGGACGTGCCTAGCGCGAGAAGGGTGGGTCGCTCCTAGCACAGTGGGGGTGGTCCAGCGAGCAGATTCCTGGGCTGATCGATGGAACGACCGGCGCATAGGATTTTCCGAGAGTAGCGCGCGCATTCCCATCCTTTCCAACAGCATTACGTCCGCCGTGTCTTTCAGTTACGATCCTGCGGTGGTGTTGTATCCAACCTTTCGCTGAGTATTCTACCTGATACCCAGGATGATACAACTGTGTCACTAGGCCGAGTGGCACGTGATCCTGCATTCGCACTGTGCTCCTCCTCCTTGAATCCGTCGCGACGTAGTACGATCGTGTGAAAAATGCGTTCCTCGAATTTCCAAGGGATCTAGGACAGTGTGTGAACAACATCTCGATACAAACATAATCCCCGTTGAATCAGAATCCTTAGCATTGTGTCGGCATTATAACGTAGGTACGTAACAGCGCTCCATTCCCGATTGAGTGATGAACAATTCGTTAAGGTGTTAAGAAACGATTGATTTACTGGATCACAGGGTGAGACTGTAGAGTCGCATTTATCGGAACGCGGAAAATCGCCCGATGTCGCTAAGCAGTGGACGGAAGAACATTTGGTATTGCCAGGTGAGACACGTGGTGATGTGTATGTACAAAGTGTAGAGATCTCCGTTCGAACGTACGCCAAATTTCTTTGGCTTCTCCATCTCCTCTATTTCCTGGCGTAAATGATAAAAATGATTCTAGACGTTTATAATTGAAACATGGATAAACGACGGTCTATCGATGGACTCCTGCAGGAGCAGGCTTTACCCACTCCGGTTCAGATGTTCCTTTGGCGGCAATTGAGGTACAATATGCCTTAAAACATCACTTTCGATTTTATTTATTTGTATATTAAGTGATTAAAGAAAGATTAACTTTAGATGCTGCTTAGTCAACAATTATACATTTGTATTTTAAATATTATTAGGATTCAAATTTATTTACTAAATAAAAGTTTTGGCATACAAACAGCGATACAGATCAATGGTTGATCAATGTTTTTCCTCGATCACTAATCGTGCATATAAATTACATAAGATTATTAATTGTGATACATATACCTATAATTCATAAAATAGTATTTACGTTCCCCCCAATTATTATGTACGATTCCCTATCTTTCTTTTAATCGTTTTAATTTCGTACGCTTTGGTGTAGCGTGTCTTTGTTAGTGATTTTTAAATGCTTGTATAATGATTATGTGATACAGTAGAAGATAATGTTTTCGTATTACAGGCCATTCATACGTGCGAAATTGGGAAAGGTGCATGAGGCGTCCTGCACGGTAAAAATTTACATTTTCTCTTTTGTAAATATATCTTGAGTTATGAAAGAATGTAAGAAGTGTATGTGTGTATATGTATGCCTGCTCACGCGTGTGGATAACAGGGAAATTAGTGTAATACTGCAAAAGTGTCTGATGTTTACGAAGCGTGGTAGCGAATTTCGTGGGAAGAAATCAAAGAAATTTTATAAACAACACAGCTGCACACAAGTAGTTACATATGTTGTCTGCAGAGGCTTATGATGAGAACGACGATATCTCTCGTAGCTCAATTCAGTAATTAAAAGAAAATCAAACAGACAAATGGAGCATCGTTTCGTCTGGTGTCTTCGCTTTCGTGATTGTCTTTAACAAAGTTGTGGTTTTTATTAGGCGCCGCCTGATTTACGTGTCAACCAGTACGTACTTATATAAAATTTCAGTTTAATGTATTTACTACAATCAAATAACTGAATGTCATTTTAAGAAACATAAATTTGTTTCTACTAGTTATAACAGCTGTTATGTACGAAATCAAGACAAAAGTAAAATTTAGCATCTTAATATTTTATGCATAATAATAAGCAAACTGTTCATACGGAAATTTCTTTGTTAAACATATACATCACAGATTAGAGACTACTGAAAGACAATTTAAAACGAATATAAAGATTCGATATGGAACAAAAATTAACAATGTTATGTTTTTAAAAACATATATTCAAGCTTTTATGCAGTCATGGAATTCAAAATTTCAATATTACAAATAAATTATATGAATTGCATTGAGAATTGCATTTAAGAAGAATACGTAAAATTTCAATTCCTGGATAAATACTATAGGATTTTATGTCGTGCAAAATTCCTTATCAATCCCATCAACATTTTGTATTCCAATACCTGCCCGACCTGCACTAACAAAGTAAACTCCTCTACTTTGCCGCCTCCACGTGTCACCTGCAGTTCTGTCAACACGCGCCAGGCCATCATGTAAGTTCGTTAATTGTAAGCTTGATACCTGCCTGCCCCGATACTTTCACACCTACTTGCGGAATTATACATTTACATTCTGATTATTCTGATTATATTACTAGAAACAGCTTACTATTTAGAAATGATATTACCTTCTATGACTTTATTGCATGCTATAGATACGAATACCAATATTTGTTTTAATGCATTCAGATGCGATCCTGAAAAAGCTTTTCAACATGTATTTTTCATCTAACTAGGTACTGTGCAGATTTTATTAGAGTTTAATTTCGAAATAAATCCTGTAGGATATCCTGTATTTTGTTTCTCATATTTCACTGCTATTAGAACCAAATTTACACGAGCTTATTGTTAGAATGAAATTGTGAAGATAACTACTTTATAAATGAATTTACTTTTTTCAGCACTTTTTGGATACAGTATTTTAAAAATAAGTCTCTGTGTAGTTATCTTGCATTCGTAATTGTTAATTATTAATTTACATAGTATATGGTTTCGGCGCAATGGTTCGGTCACTTTAAAAACATTAACAATCAAAAAGCTATTTTGCAATTAATTCAATGATTTATATAAATTTCCAACGTTTCGGTCTTAATTTAGACCATTATCAAGGAAAGATTCCATATAAAGAAGCGAATACTGCGAGAGCTATTGAAAATAATAAATCGTAACGCTCGAAAATGAAAGTGCGACACTCAAGTCGGTTGGAAGATGACTGAGGTAAATAGTAGGCAACCCCAAAACATCTAGAAGGTGAACATAGGTATGGCTAGAACGAACCGTTGAGCAATATACCATCTAAATTCAAATTTCCAAACAATACTGTTAAAGAGGAAAACGAAACATTCTTGCTCATATGTCATATTTCATGAACATTTATAGGTGTTCGAGAGCAACAAAACAACTACATAACATTTTTAAGATATGTAAGAAACAAGATCACCAATTGAAAATTATTCGAGAACTACATCATAAGGCATTACTTTTTCAGTAATGTTGCGTAATATTCTTGTATTTTAGGTGTTTCATACCTAAGGTTAACGCTAGGCTGTTTAATCATGTGTAGTGTCTCTAAAAGAATTCTCTGATTTAGATTAGTTTCTTTATCTACAATTTTAGCATTGTCAAAGTCTAATCTATGATGGTACTCCAATGAATGTTTGGTTAAAGCAGTATGTTGCAAGGGAGATAAGAAGATATTTCTTTTGTGTTCGTAAATACGCCTTTCTAAACATCTGGAGGTTTGACCAATATAAACCTGATTGCAGCCCATGCAAGGGATTGAGTATATAATGTTTGAGGCTTTTGACATAGGTATTTTATTTTTTATTAAAGGGAACAAGTGCTTAGCATAAAGCAGTATTTTAAAAACAGTGTGTATTCCGACTCTTCTGAATATTCTTCTTATGTCATTCGAAATGTTATTACAAAATGGTAAAACGACCGTGTTCTTCCAACTGATGGAACCTATTTCTTTGTTTCTTTCCTCTTTCCGTTTTTCCACCAAAAATAGATGGTAAACTTCAAAAGTACGTTCTTTAATAATTGCAGAAACCATATCTATAGGATAACCATTCCGTTTTAACGTGTTTTTCAAAAGAAGCAAATTAGCCGGTCGAAATTCTGGATCAGAAAGCAAAATAGCACGATCTATTAATCCTTTAATCAAACCTACTTTATGTTGCATGGGATGAGCAGAAAAGAAATTGATATATCTGCCTGACCAACTCGGTTTATGGTACCAATTTGTAATAAGTTTATTATTTGATCTAATAACTATTGTATCAAGAAAGTTAAGACACGAATCCTTTTCAATTTCATGAGTGAATTGAAGTCTAGCATGGAAACTGTTAAATGCATCCAATAATGTTTGTAAATCCTCCAGTCCAAGACAAGTAATAATATCATCCACGTATCTTTTATAAAAAATAAGTTGAAAAGGTACCTTTGAGAGGGAAAACGTCTCTAATCTTTCCATTACTATATTGGCAATTACAGGGGAGATTGGAGAACCCATAGCTGTTCCAAACACTTGTTTGTAATAAACTCAATTGAATAAAAAAACATTAGAATCCAATACAAACTTAACAGCTTGGAGAAATTCGTTTCGATCGATTTTGGTGTGTTCCTTAATTTCGTCCCAACGGTGATGTAATACCTGTATGGCTAGGTCAGTAGGAATATTAGTAAAAAGAGAAACTAATCTAAATCAGAGAATTCTTTTAGAGGCACTACACATGATTAAACAGCCTAGCGTTAACCTTAGGTATGAAACATCTAAAATACAAGAATATTACGCAACATTACTGAAAAAGTAATGTCTTATGATGTAGTTCTCGAATAGTTTTCAATTGGTGATCTTACTCATTTCTTACATATCTTAAAAATGTTATGTAGTTGTTTTGTTGCTCTCGAACACCTACAAATGTTCATGAAATATGACATATGAGCAAGAATGTATGGTTTTCCTCTTTAACAGTATTGTTTGGAAATTTGAATTTAGATGGTATATTGCACAACGGTTCGTTCTAGCCATACCTATGTTCACCTTCTAGATGTTTTGGGGTTGCCTACTATTTACCTCAGTCATCTTCCAACCGACTTGAGTGTCGCACGTTCATTTTCGAGCGTTACGATTTATTATTTTCAATAGCTCTCGCAGTATTCGCTTCTTTATATGGAATCTTTCCTTGATAATGGTCTAAATTAAGACCGAAACGTTGGAAATTTATATAAATCATTGAATTAATTGCAAAATAGCTTTTTGATTGTTAGTGTTTTTAAAGTGACCGAACCATTGCGCCGAAACCATATACTATTAATAATTCCGGTCGAAATTATATTTATAAATAACTATTAATTTACATATTCTGTAAAAATCGTACGTTTAGTAACATTCAATATTCATGTTTTTTGTATAATATTGTATGAAATTGTAATGTTGAAGGGTGTTTTAAAAAATTTTCGGCGCCAAATTTTCAACAAATTCGTACATGTAGTTTCATTAATAGTGTAATACTTTAATGCAATAACTTATTATTAGCTTTGCATTGTAGCTTATCACAAGTGCATAATTACTTTCTTCTTATTCCTTTTTCTTATTTTCTGTCAACTTTGAATTCTTCTTTCTACTATGTCTTGCAAAAATAAACATTAATCTTGGTCATTTGTTTTCGATGCGTACACAGGAGACGAAGGAAGCTTGTACGGTTCGTATATAACAAATATAACATATCTACCAAACAGACTATACCCACTAAAAAGCGGTGACAGTACTTTTCCCAGTGTTTTTATTTTTACAAATGAAATGACTCGTCAATTCTTTAATTTTCAAATAATTCGTTTAGGAAGAACGTAACGACGTACGTCAAACATTTTTTGATATTTTGTTGTATATGTAGTTAAGAAAATTGGACGAAATACATCGTTTACTGTATCATTGTATAATTACTGTATAAATGTGATTTTCATCTTACATGATTACAAATGAGACGGACGAAGATAAATAAAGTATGAAAATAAGAATTCGTTCCGCTTAAGGTGGCCGTTCCAATAAGCGGCTACAGCCGCCAGCGACTGCGACCGGCGGCTACAGCCGCTGACGCGTTGACTGGTACAATGGAAAAGCATTCATCCCAACTCCTATGGGCGGCAGCGACTGCTGCGGCCGCGCCAGGGTTGCTATAGCCTATGCGCGTTTGGTTCATGAGCAGCCTAAGCTACTCGAGACACAACACAATGCCACGAGTGTCTGTTTTCCGCCGTAACAGCAGAATCTCCTAGTCGCACAGCGGCTGCCGCTCTACTGCTCCAGAAGCAGTCTAGCGACTCTAGCCGCTCTGCGACTCTAGCCGCTCTGCGATCCATCTCAAATTCGGACAGATTATCCAGAAATAAGGAAAGAAGTCAGAATTCATAACTTATGGAATTATGTTTTTTTATATATTTCTTGTAAACTAATAATATGAGCTCTTGTAAAAAAAGGTAAAAATATCATGACGGCTACATCTGATCTACGTGTAAACACATGTCAAATTTGTTGTTTTATGCAAAATTTTAAGTGATTTCTTTCAAAGTTTGTTAAAGTAAAGTTAAAGGGGTCAGAAATAGTTAGTATCGATTCTGCAAAATAATAGCAAATAATTCGTTATATACATTTATTTTTCTATAAGAAACCCATCGAAAAAATATCAGTATTTTTCGACTTTTTAGTTACCTTCCGCGAACTTGTATAATCAACATATATTTGTCTTTGCAACTGCGAAAACGAGATTTGACAATAGTTGCTAATAATGGAGTAATCACTTGTATTCTATATCGTACAGTGGGCCTGAATCCCAAGAAATAGGGGAAAATGCAACATTCCATTTTTCGCGTTGTAAATGCTGAATATTATTAAGCAAGTTCATAAAAATTTGAGTTAATATACAACTCATAACAAAGTTTGAGGTTATTTAAAAAAATAACGTCAACAATTTCAATAAAACTAAAAAAAAATGATAAATACATACTATGGAAAGTGTAGAAATAATAACTTGAAAACCGAACGTTTCCCCAGCGTGTGACTGAAACCACTAATAAAGTACCAAAAAACAGTTTCCAATTTTTTCAATCACGATTGAGTTAAAAAATAGAAAAAACAAATTAATAGATGTAAAAATATTAAATTATACACCACTAGAAAGGAATAGGTTTATCCTATTTTTTGCCACAATTTGAATTCCGATATTTTAAAAGAAACACCCAGATGTCATTGACTTCTTCAATCCGGTAGTAAACAGAACACGATGTACATATAAAGAAAAACGGCTAGTCTTTCACTGTCTTCGACGATCCTCGAGACCTCATACAACAATAGACCCTCTTTTCAAGTGCTCGAAAAGGGCCTGTGCGGCGCGTCGTTGCACTGGTGGGGGCCATGGCGTCGACGCTTAGGTATAGAAAATACCATTTGCGACGACGCCAGTTGGAGTCGCTGGCGGCTGTAGCCGCTTATTGGAACGGCCACCTTTATACATCAATAACTAGCTCCAACGATGTTACTCACACATGTGGCTTTCATGTGTTTTTTGTTGTCCCCTACTCAAGAATATTTTATCGTGTTTCGTTAACTAATAACTATGCAAGATTTGTTTTTGCATCTTTAAACGCTGATCTGTAAAAAAGTAAAGTACCTTTTCGTGCCATTTCAATGCGAAGAAGGAAAGGTGTGCTACCACTGCCCTTGGGAATAGTGTGTAAAACTATAACATGTGTCACACAATGAACTCTACTAACAAAATACGTTCATTACTACAAAATTATTTTGTAATAGTATATATAAAAAATTCTAAATACTGTAAGTTTTAACATTTTTCCCTTCTGAACAATATCAGTTCACTTTAAACAGAACTAAGATAAACATAAAAGTAGTTATATCAAGTGTAATATGTAAGAATTATTTAAAAGATTTCTTTTTTATTTCTTATTATTTTTATAATCATGTATTAGTATACGTAATAAAGCGATAGCCTTGTAAATAATATTTGAATACAATATATACTCGAGCTCATTTTAGAAGGAACTTGCCGACCGACGAGTTTAGATCGGTTCTGCGCATGTTGGCGCCGAAACAAGCTACTATTGGCTATACATCAAACAAATGCTCCCTTGGAACCAATGAGCTCATTCAACATGCGCGAAATAAGTTCCTTCTAAAATGAGCTCGAGATACGTAACAATATGATCTAAATTTTTATTCCACTATTGCGAAGTATGTGTATTATTTCATTAAATTTTAATATTAACAATTCATTTCTCCAGAATATACAAGCTTTAAGTAACTTTTGAATACACGCTTGCAGTCCCTGGAGAAGGTGCTGGTTCAGAATCTTCACAATGATTTGACACCCTCTTTGAGCTTGATATTGGGCAATGTGCCACGATGGCGTTTGATCCAAACCGCTCTACCCTATGTCCTCCATGCCACGGCCAATCTTCTGCACAATAGGTGAGCCATCTGCTATTGTGCTGCCTTTACCATGAAATCTTTCTATTTTCTCTGTTACGCGAGAATTACTTCCGTTAATCTTTAAGGAAAGACTTTCAAAGCCTCGGAACTATGGAAACGACACTTCTTTACATTCTTCATTGGATACTTCTTGATGCTGCTGAAGAATGTTCCGAAACCGAAGCCGATCCTGCGAATCCTTTCTATTATTTATTTTCTATACCCACTATGACCGTAAGTAACTTCTTCTTCGTCTACTAACACTTAATGATCGATGATTAACACTTAATGAATAATGTTAACTATCCTTAACAAATTATAATGTATCTTTTTTTACTTGTATTCAGTATTATAATCAGTAATGAATGATGCTCAAAAAAACTTTTCTTCAACGATCCGGATGTAATCTGTTGAAAACAGTGTACATTTTTCTTTTCCACAGTTATTCGTGTATCTGTTCGCACCCTTATGCAGCCACTTAAGAGACATCGACTTTAAAACTAACTTACGTTTGGAAAACGGCATGAAAATATGGTCGGCTATGTATGACTGCCGTCATCCAGATACATCTTGTTTTACTACTCATTGTCGAATAAAGCCGCAAGCTCTGTGGAATCGATACTTTAAGTCTTCTAAACAGAATCAGACGTCTGATGACGTATTTGTGGGAGGAAGTGAGTTGTTTTAATATTATATTGGCGAAATAATATTGTATACAAAACCTTAGTTTCTTTACTGGCTTCAACTTTATGGTTTGCAATCTCATTTATACCGTATTTATGGCTATACTTCTATAAAGTTGTAACTATTATCCTATGAAACTTCCTACTAATGCACATATAACACTTTTGGTGCGAACGTCGACTATAACCGACGGCCTTGGTTCTCGGCAACACGGAAATCGGCACTTAAATTTCAATAAAATATACAGGGTGATACATAAATGTGTGCCAATACTTAAAGGGGTAAATCTACACACTTTTGTATTTTTCTTTTATATACCAGTAATCAGAATTAGGTTCTATAAGCTGGTGCCTTGTCTTAGGACCCAACATTACAGTCCTTTGTGTAGTAGGATGAGGAGACTTCCAGTGAAGTGACCTTCTATCTCTCATTTGAGGTCAATTGGCCAGTGTCGGTTACACACTAATATAAGTAAAAACGTCATATAAACATATGGGTCCTATTAGGGTGGCCTTGATTTATACGTGTCGATTTTTTTTTATTACTTTGCTTTTTGCTACTTGTTTTTTTATTACCCATTAGAACGGTACCTTTTGCTAAAAAAAATAGTCCCTGAAAAAGTTTATTGCAATGGGACAACAGTAAAGGATGCCGACCAGGCCTTAAAGTTTAGAATTCATCAATAGTTTGAATTTAAAGAATTTCTCAAAAATGGTAACCCCTATCGAAATTTTGTTCAAATAATATTAAAAGAGCATTCAATTTTCTACAATTACTGTATATATCATTTTTTCGTGCCTCCAACCATTTTTTACATAATAGCGTTGAATATAAAGAAGTCCGCACTACCCGCGTGTAAACAATACGTCACGCCGTACAAGTGGGACGCGCGAAATGCGGACCTCTCTATGCTCAAACGCTATTATCTAAAAAGTGGTTGGAAGCACGAAAAAATTATATATACAGTAATTGTAGAAAATTGAATGCTCTTTTAATATTATTTGGACAAAATTTCGATAGGGCTTATCATTTTTGAGAAATTCTTCAAATTCAAACCAGTGATGAATTCTAAACTTTATTGTCTGGTCGGCATCCTTTCCTGTGGTCCAATTAAAATAATCTTTTTCGGGAACTATTTCTTTATGAAATTGAACCATATTGGGCGGTGAGAGCAAAAGAAATCGTAGGTTAAAAATAAGGGCCACCCTCATGTCCTATAGAGGCCCCGCGATAGGTATTTTTCTTACGCGTGCAATAAATTTTTGGCGTCTTAAAAGTTCCAAATAAATTGCGAATAAAACGAACAAGGAAATGAAAAGCAAATGAGAACCTCTCTACAATATGATCCTACTTTTGTTCTAGCTTATAGCATCATAGCATGCCATTCATTTTTAATTTAAAAATTTTTCATTTTTTTTAGGTCTTTTAGGCGCTTTTTCTCTCGTGGCGCCTGTGTGCATTGCGCAATTTGCACACGCAACTAGCTGGGCCTGCCTGTATACTTACCTTAATTTTCGAGGTATAGATGATTAAAAAAAGTTTCCAAGTGGCCGCCTCATGCCTCAGCGTGCGCTACTGCGCGCCTTAATATGTATTGACCTTATCTAATGTTTACAAAAAATATACATCGATATGAAGTAGGCAAAACTTTTGGAGTCAGTGCCTTATTCCCGCGAGTTATTATTTTCGAGCGTGTGTGGAACATTTTTTTTAATCATCCATAACTCAAAAACTAAGGTATATATGCTCATATGACGTTTTTACTTATATTACTGTGTAGATTTACCCACTGAAGTATTGACATGCATTTATGAATCACCCTGTATACTTTTACTCGCCAAATTTTGTTTTGTAAAAGTCATCGACATCCAGTTATCCGTTAGTATAATATTATATAGCGAATATTCTTAAGATGTAACAATTCGCATTTTTGAGCCTTTTACGTTTTATGGCCAACTTCGGCTGTGCCAAAAGGGTGAAATGAAAAAATTGCACGACACACGACACAGTATTGTTAATCAATATTGTACTTTACACATCCCCGTATTTAAACGAATTTGTTATATAATTTTCAGACATCGAAAGTCCACCTAGTCAGTCAGCTAGCGGCTTTTCGGATCAAAGTAATGATAAACCATTGTCAGGAAAACAACCAGATGAGGATGTAAGTATATCAAATTTGCAATAAACATGATGTTTTTAACATGTAGAAAATATAAGATAATGGAAATGGTGTACATAAACATACACCATACACAACAATTCTTACCACATATTAATACCAAATCGTTACCAATGCCTTAAGGGGGTAGACACGTCACGTGGTCTGGCCGATTCGGCAGGTCGGTATTACAGCAGGTTTTTTCTGCACTGAAATGGTATTACCCATAGATACGCCGCTGCCTGATGCACGCGAGAGGGAGCTGTTTGCTATTTCTGTATTCTATTCTGAATAAGGAAAGAAATTCTCAGCTGTTGCGTTGTACATACTTATAAAAATTTAAACGGAAAGTCGGCTGGTACTGCAAACGTAGAAAATTCATTGTACATTTCAATTACTTGAAATGTACTTATGTTACAATATTCTACGTTAGCAGTAAGGAATTATAAGTAAAAAGGAAAAATAGATGAGGAGATGTCCCCAGAAAATGAATTTTGTTAGGTTAGACATTTTTTCATTAGCAAAACATTGAGACAGAACATGAAATACACTTATAACATTGCAGAAGCAGTTATGAACAAACATTATATATAAAATTGTGTTGGATGTTGAATTGGGCTAGTAAAAATGCGTCGGCTGAATGCGCGTGATTATTATGTGGTCCCCTCCTCGAAGTGACAGAAAATATAACCTATGTGTATGCTATATGACAACAAATGTTTAGTAGCTATTTCGTTCTTTTACGCTACATTTGTGAACTTTTTATCATCCTTCCAAAACATTATTATTACGTCGCAACAGTATCTTTAGGAAATCGGGTATAGCAATAAGGTTATATTTTCTGTCACTTCGAGGACAGAAAATCCGTTCATGAAATCCGCTACTGAAAATGCGCAGGCTGGATGCGCGTGATTGTTATGTGTTTCCCTCCTTGACGTGACAGAAAATATAACCTATATATATGCTATATGGCAATAAATGTTTAGCGTCTATTTCGTTCAATTGCGCTACATTTGTGAACTTTTTATCATCCTTCCAAAACATTATTAATACGCCACAACAGTATCTTTAGGAAATCGGGTATAGCGCATAGGTTATGTTTTCTGTCACTTTATGGACAGAAAATCTGGTCCTCCAAGAGACAGAAAATCCGCTCCTTGAAGTGGCAGAAAACATAACCTATACTCAATACCCGATTTCCTAAAGACACTGTTGCGGCGTAATAATAATGTTTCGGAAAGATGATAAAAAATTCACGAATGTAAAGCAAAAGAACGAAATAGACGCTAAACATTTATTTTCATATAGCATATACATAGGTTATATTTTCTGTCACTTTGAG
This sequence comes from Andrena chrysosceles, assembly GCA_963855975.1. Classification (NCBI taxonomy): domain Eukaryota; kingdom Metazoa; phylum Arthropoda; class Insecta; order Hymenoptera; family Andrenidae; genus Andrena; species Andrena chrysosceles. The sequence continues at coordinate 78,979,766 of OY979767.1, read as the reverse complement.
GAGGGGGCCACATAATAATCACGTCCATCCAGCCTGCGCATTTTCTCTAGCCCGGTCGGCGTCATGGAAAGGGTACCCCCTCCACCCTGCATTTGTGGTAGATGGGTTTCTGGCATTCTCCCGATTAAATTGACAGAAAATAATTTAAATCAGACTATTTTTAACGAAACGGACTTTCAATTCTGCAAACAATGTTTTCACGTAATTTCTTTAATTATGGTCCGAATATCATTTTGGGGGCCAATTTGATCGAGAAAACATAAGGAATTGATTGACGTCACTTTCGCAAAGATCTGATTAAAAATTGCAGAACTTCAGATTTGTCACTGCTTAGTGCGCAACATTGTATAGTCCCGCTGGTTTCGAGCATCGAAGCCCACGAAACTCAGCGAGACACATGTAATCATGTGTTCATAAGAAAAAATAAACCGAATCCATCGATGGTAACACTCTTATCAAGGTGTAATGAGAAATATGAACATTTTCATATTCAGTACTGGATGACTCAAGTCGCCGTCGACCGAGGGTCTCTCGCTGGTGCGCTATTTCGCTCGCACTCGGTTTACGTCGTTCAGTCTCCTTGTCAAGCGGTTCAGGCGAGGGCTCTGATAAATCTGAATTTATTTGGGAAACCAAAGTCGCGCCATTCGTGACACCCACTGGCGAACAGATATATCGTATGTACGAGAAGAAGCAATGCAATTTCCCGATGTCTTGAAGCAACATTTCAATAGGTAAATGCATGAAACTCTGGAATCAGAAATTCCCAACCAAGTGATGCATATGTAAGAACTGGCGAAATTCAACAATAGTTCGTCGTGTAAATTTTATAATTAAAGTATTTATTTCACGTGAATATAAAGTTTGTCAGTAAAGTCGTTCTGGATAGAAGGCTGATTTTCCTTCGCCGTGGTTAGTCCCCTCTTGTCCTTCACGCTGACAATCATGCGATTCGCTGAGTTTCGTGGGTTTCGACGCTCGGAACCAGCGGGGCCATACAATGTTGCGCACTAAGCAGTGACAAATCTGCAGTTCTGCATTTCTAATCAGATCTTTGCGAAACGTCAATCGATGCCTCATGTTTTCTCGATCAAATTGACCCCAAAAATGATATTATTTGGACCATAATTAAGGAAATTACGTGAAAATTTGTTTGCAGAATTGGAAGCCCGCTTTGTTAAAAATAGTCCGATTTAAATTATTTTCTTCTTAATTTTCTATTTAATCGGGAGAATGCCAGGAAACCATTTGTATCATTTTCAAATTGATACGATGAAAAATAAACAAATTCTGTTTCTATATAATCGATGACACATGACCGAACAGGGGCGAGATCTCGCGCGGCTCGGGCCACAAAGGTTCTCGTCGGTTATTCGAGCTTCTAAGATCGTATTCAGATATATTGGCCGGTGAGTTTCGTAACGCGTATTCTCCCACTATACCGCTTGCCTGCCTCGGCGTTCTTTTTCTCAACGTTTTCTGACTCGTTCTCACCTTCGCAAAACAAGAGTGAGCCAAAAGTGATGGGGATAGCGCCAAGCTTCTGGCCTGACAGGTCAAACCAATCTGTCAGCGTAGAAATACACACATCAGAATAGGTGTGACTTAGCTCCGAAAAAAATCAGGAGCTTTATTGGCCAGAACATTGATTCTTTCTCCATAGCTTCATCTCGTATTGGTCTATGCATAGCTTCGTAACAAACACAATTACTACGCTAACAATAAGAATAAATAACAGCCACACGACTACGTTCAGACGGAGTCGAGCAGCATTCCCGTTACCCCACCATATCCTCGGCTTCGATAGCCGAGGAACTCCAACTGACAAATCCACGATCGTCAGATGGTGGTGGCTGATTTCTTCTTGATCGCTGTTCGCGAAAACGAATCGACCGGCCAATATATCTGAATAGGATTTTAGGATAAAGAGAGAATGAAAGATGAAAAATTATTCGAAGCCCAAGATGAACGGTCTTCTAATAATCAATGGAAACTAATAAATATCCGAAGCTAAATAGAATTTTAGATTTAGGGTATACACCCCCTCCCCCTAAGCCTCGTGTCGATCGGCCACTGGGGCCATTCGGAAGTATATTCTTTTATTTAAATAATGTCCATCTCTGCATAGAACCGTAAATATTTATAAAAAAATCGGGGTGTTAACTGTTGACCGATTTGGAGACTTTTCCTTGTTATATGTTATATACAATAGACGGAAGAATAATAATACGAGCAATAATTGGAAATAATTGTTGTAACTTCCACATTGTGAAAATATGATCAGTATATCAATATTTCAAGTATTAGTAAAAAAGTTCCAATCTGTCCTTTTTATTTTAAGTAATGTGGCCATATAATTATAACATAAATTCGAAAGTGATTTCATATAACCTAACCTAGAATCGTCCGAAAATGCATGCATTGACCGCATCACGCTTTTCTCGTAACTCGTATATCCAGCTAACGCTTTACTTTTGCTATGATTCCACGTTGGCAGTCCTCCCGAGTAGGCGCCATCTCGTATCCACTAGCTCAACTAAATTTGTCACGTGACTTGCTCTGTATTATCGTCAATATGGCGGAATTCTGATTTGGGAATGCAATCACGCCCTGACGCTTTTTGTCCTTATATGAGCAGATTTTGGACTGGGTGAGGTCTCATTCGAAAGAGGAAGGTTCAATGCAGCCCGCTCTGGTCATCGTTTGAGTCACAAAACTCTTTTAGTGACCTACAAATACTTGGAATCTGCGAGTGTATTTTCTCCATTTTTCCTCTACTTTGGACACTCATATTATTACATATCAACACAATCTCTTTGAACCATGACCAGAGCGGGCTGCATTGAACCTTCATCTTTCGAATGAGACCTCACCCATCCCAAAATTTGCTCATATAAGGACAAAAAGCGTCAGGGCGTAAACCCATGTTTCGGGCCTGATTGTGTCGGTATACAGCGCGCTGCATTACCCGTGTCTACCCCCTTAACCCCTCAGTGTGGTATGACGAGCAGGACTCGTCATGAGAAAAAGGTCCTCAACGACGGTATGACGAGCACTGCTCGTCATGGGACGTGAAGCGGAGGCGTCAGCATTAGGCCTTGGGACCACGGTCTATTGGACACTCGAATTAGAGGCGTGTTGTGCACTTCCCAAATACTTTCTGTAGGCCTTGGGGAGGAGATATGTACAGAGTGATCTTAGAGCCACTGGACTCAAAGAGGTGCTGTCTGGCATCCCGTGGCGAAGGCAACCCTCCCGCAGTGCCTCACCGAATTTTATGGCTTTCGACCCTCGAAGTGGTTGGAATACATTAAGATATGAAAAATGTCCCGGATTTCCGCAGGTATCATCAGATCTTTGCGAAAACGGCGCCAATCGATTCCTTATATTTCGCCGATGAAATTAACACCACGAACGACGTGATTCGGAGCATAATGAAGGAAATTCCGTTTAACATTCATTTGTATAATTTCTTTCTAGCTTCGTTAAAAATAGTGCGATTAACATGAAATTTAGTACAATCTTCATCGGAAAAACATAAGAAATCCATCGGTGTCACTTCCATATCGATACGATAAAGAATAAAGAATTATTTTATTTCTGAAACAGGTAGGAATCCTCGGCCGACCGCGGCGATTCGAGGTCGACACCCCGCAGTCGAGGGTGAAATATTCATTACAGCGTATTAAGAAATTCTTTATTCTTCAGCGTATCGATATGAAAATAACACTAATGGATTCCTTATGTTTTTCTGATGAAAATCGTACCAAATGTCATGTAAATCGGACTACTTTTACATAAGAATAGACAGATACGAGGTATGTATTTTGTGCCCGCCCAAGTATTTACTTTTCCAGCAGAGTCGACCAATAGCACTCAAGTTTGACAATACTTCTTCAGATCCGCTATGTAGTAACACCTTAACAGCAGGGGTCAAGGTTTTAACCAATGACATTCATCCCGCAGTTAGGAACTGTTCTGGACAGAAAATCTTCCAGCTTGAGGGGTTAAGGGGTCAGTCCACTGTGACGGTTTGAAAAATGAAGCTATTTTTAAAGATTCTTTTCTTCGTAGATACAACATATAATGCAATAACTCTTTTTGGTATTTATTCAGCTACTCTTACATTACACAAAAAAAATTAAAAGAATTTTTTTAATTTGTTTTAAAACTTTAAACGCGATTATCTCAAAACAACATTTTTTCAACTGGTGCAGATGATTGCAAAAAAACTATTTGACCAATTAGTCTGAAATTTTTACACGTTATTCAGCACTTCAGTGGCTATGGCCGGGACCACGGAAACCTTTTTCGATTAACTATTTCATACTTTGTACAAGGTTGTTACAAGACAAAGTGATTGAAAAATTCACCGTATTTCAACACTTAAACTTCAAACCTCCGTCATTTTATTAATATTTTATCAGTAAAAATAAACCTAGTCCCGGCCATAGCCACTGAATTGCTGAATAACGTGTACAAATTTCAGACTAATTGGTCAAATAGTTTTTTTACAATCACCTACACCAGTTGAAAAAAATGTTGTTTTGTGATAATCGCATTTAAAGTTTTAAAAACAAATTAAAAAAAATCTTTTAATTTTTTTATGTAATATAAGAGTAGCTTAATAAATACCAAAAAGATTTATTGCATTATATGTTGTATCTACGAAGAAAAAAATCTTTAAAAATAGCTTCATTTTTCAAAGCGTCACAGTACACTGATCCCTTAAGGGGGGAGACCACTGTCTCGGCCCGAAATGTAAGGGTATTTTCGGGAATTTATTTCAACCAAACAACGCAAGTAAATCAATTTATTGCTTAGTAAAGTCAATAGTGTATATATCGAAGGGTAAGAAAATTTTTTTTTAATCAAATTCATAAATCCGTTTTCTGTATACACTCCGTCAAAATTTGCGCTCCGGAAAAAACATGCTAGTCGCGTTGACAGTCCCCAGACCATATGGTTCATTGAAATTCAAAAAAACAATAATATTTAGAAACTAGAAGCCTGCCTCTATTACGTGACGATCGCAAAATGTCGAATTTGTAAAAAATAACAAAATGGCGGACCATTGAAAAAAAAAGTCGTATTTTCGGGGTACAAAATTGGGGAAATGTTGCTAAAAAAAATAGAAGCAGGTTGAAAATTGAAAATGTCTGATCGTCACGTAATAGCGACGGGTTTTCCGTACAATAAATGTCCTTAATCAAGCCAATTGGACGTATAGTTTTCTCTGTAGACCGTCAACGCGGTTGAGAAATGTCATTCTGAGAAAAACGCGTTCAAAGTTCCGCGTGGCTCAGTCCCGCGTTTGACACCGCTTCACGAAAAACACCATATCTCCGTCAATTTTGCGAATTTCTTCATCAAATTTGGAGAGAACATTCTTGAAACATACGTCTTTCAGAAAATGTAAAAAGAAAAAAAAATTTTTTTCAGATGTGAGACAGTGGTCTCCCCCCTTAAGGGGGTATACCCGTTTGAACCCCCGGAAAATGTATACATTTTGTGGATTTTTTTACAAGTCAGCGGTTTGATGCAGATTTCCCGTTTTTTTACTATCTTTACATAGTATTATGAACTACTCGAGAAAAAAGTTTCAGTTAAAAAACTATTGTTTTTGGGAAGTTATGCATACACATCCGAAAGTCTTTCGATTTTAGACAGCTAAACGGTGGCCCTGAAAACAGCTCTATGCCGTGTCTGAAATCAAAAACCATAAATTTTTTTTTATAAAGTATGTCAATAGCTATCGTCCAACGAAGCCGATTTTGAAAATTTTGAAAAATAAAGAAATGGTGAGAGATCAAAGGTAAAGTTAAATTTTTCTAAGAGAAAAATCCACCTTTTTTCTTTATAAATAATAAACGGGGAATGGGAATAAAAAAAGCCTTCGTTGGACGATAGCTATTGACATACTTTATAAGAAAATTTTATGGTTTTTGATTTCAGACACGGCATACAGCTGTTTTCAGGGCCACCGTTTAGCTGTCTAAAATCGAAAGACTTTCGGATGTGTATGCATGGCTTCCCAAAAACAATAGTTTTTTAACTGAAACTTTTTTCTCGAGTAGTTCATAATACTATGTAAAGATAGTAAAAAAACGGGAAATCTGCATCAAACCGTTGACTTGTAAAAAAATCCACAAAATGTATACATTTTCCGAGGGTTCAAACGGGTATACCCCCTTAAGGGGGAACACCACTGTGAAAGTTGAAAAAATTTCGATTTTTTTTTTCTTCACTTTCTTAATGTTTAACTCTTCAAAAATACTCTCTGAAAATTTCAAGTTGATATTCGAAGAATTGACGAAGATACAGTGCATTTTGTGAGACGCGTCACGATGCCGTTCCGAGCGCGCTATGTTAGCGGCAAATAGCGCGCCGACATTTTTCTTACCCACTGTTCCCCCACATTGTTAAAGGTTATAAATTTTGGGTTTTTCCCGTTTTCACGCACGGTACCCTGTTCGTTCGAGAATCGAAGAAATGCAACCGTTGATCGGGCATTCGAGTGACAGTGAACGTCACGAACGGAAGTGTGATTTTTCCCGTGCAAACTTTAAACGCGATTTTCTCGAAACGACATTTTTCTAACTGATCGAATCAATAGCTCTGTCAATTTTTATCCGATCGACTTGAAATTTTGATAGGATCTTTAAAACAAGAGTATCTTCAGTTGTATGTACCGATTTTTTGATCGAAAACATATTTTTTTAAAAACGCTCGAAAAACTATCCATTTTTTTGCGAATTTTCGAAACTTTTTCTTCCCAAGCGCACCATTTTTACAAAAATAATTTTTTTTTAAAAATCGGTACGTACAACGGAAACTACACTCATACCGATTATATTAAAAAAAAAAAAATTGATTTCAGAGTTGCCGTTCCAAAGATATCGTTTCGATAAGCGACCTATGTTTTCTTGTGTGGGATGTAGGAGATTAACTGTATATGGAAATCTATGCATGTTTTTCTATTACTTTTTTTTTTATAGTCTCTTAAGACATTGTACTAAAGATAGGTAATAACAATTTTATAATAAAACTGTAAGTATTCCCTTAAAAAAATCTTAAAAATGGGCTCATTTTTCCGGCCGTCACAGTGGTGTTCCCCCTTAAGGGGAGGTTCTGGTCTAGAGCCCCCCAAAATAGGTGATATTTAGGAATTAATTAAAGGAAACCTACTATATATAATTTAATGGGACTTTTTGCATTGTATTAAGGATGTCTTAAATTATAGAAATATATTTTTTATTTTATAATTTAGCATTGCAGACAGCCCTGGGGAGTCGTTAAAGTCAAGGCGTCAAAAAATTGATCCAAATCGGTGGGACCTGTATCTCCAAAAGTTATTATCCGATTCGACTGAACCCTTTTTTATTTTGAAGATTATTCTTTTGGCTAAGGGGGGGAACTAAAAACAAATACAAAAATGACATTTTTTTAGAAAATAACGACACTTCAAGTTTGAAATCACTTTTCCCTGTATTTGTCGTCCATTCATCGCCTTTGAAAATTATAAATTTTCAACTTTTTGTAATTTTTTTTTAGTTCCCCCCTAGCCAGAAGTATATTCTTCAAAATAAAAAAAGTTTCAGTCGAATCGGATAATAACTTTTGGAGATACAGGTCCCACCGTTTTGGGAACACTGTTTCGAGAAAAACGCGTTTAAAGCGCCGAGTAGCCGGTTGTGACCCATGCATTTGCTGCTACTCAAATGCCTATAACTTCGGGAATTTTACGAATTTCAACAAATCCTGTTAAACACGTTTTCCTAAAAGGTTGAACATTCGAAAAATGAAATAAAAAAAATCGACATTTAGACCAGAACCTCCCCTTAAGTTAATAGTTGGATGAGAATATCGGTAGAAAATAAACAATAGGGTGTTTCATAATATAGGGGTAAAATTAAAATATTATATTTTTATTTTACTTTGCGCATGCCCTGATTCCTATTAATATAAAAAAAGTATCTGACAAATTTTAGGAATATTGAGTAATATTTAAAGGTTGCACACTTTGCACACTAAATAATATGTAGTAGGCTAAGGAAACACGATTTCCAATGATAATTATTTTTATTCTCAAGTCCTTAAAACAGAAACTAAACTTCAAAGAAGACTTATATTTAGATATATTTACATTTTATTATTACTATTATTGTTCACAGCTATAAAAATTCTGTACGTTATTACTTTACCCACATTTTTAAAACCTGTAAAAGCGAAAATATGTAGGGTAGACCGGGGGCGGTAGTAATAGGGGAACGAATGTAACACATATAAATTGTGTTGAATCTCAAAACGTATAATGAATATTAACACTAATTTTAGATATACATATGATAAATAATGACATTTGGCATATACACATTCATGTTCTGGTAGTATAGATACGCAATAGGCATGGATAGTGAACAAAATAATTTTTCGATACCCTAAAGTAACTTTTTCTTACTGAGTTATGAATTTAATGTAAACACTCCCTTTGCAAGTATGTTTGTTTTTTAATTTGTCATTTAATCTTTTTTAACCCTCGGTTGTCACACTGGGTCAAATTGACCCTGCGTTCGACTTTGCGATCAAATATCTTTAAGGAATCATTCAGAATTATACTAATGGCGCCATGTAGTAGTATTTTCATGTATCCTGTACAAGTAGAAATACTTCCCGACTGTGTGGAAGCGTCAGTGCGTGTTTGTAAGCCGTCGAAATTTGAGGTAGGGTCAAATTGACTCATGTGTGACAACGGTGTCGTTTTTAGTCCAAATCGGATACATTCATTTTTGTGTCTGAAAGCGACCAGAAAAGTAAAAATAGAAGTATTTTCATACGAATTGTTTTTTCTTTTACTGAAGCGACAATCAGGACACATTTGCTATTGTACTACGGGACACAAATGCAGTGTCCCACATGCTTGCGCCCGATGTGCAACCGGTACCGTACTTATTTATGTAATGACTGTGGCAGTCTGTACTAGACTTATTTTTAATTTAACATACTTTGTTATTGCTGAAATTAAATTTTATATTCTTGGAATAATAATAAAAACAAATTTCCTATACAAATGCAAGAGTTTTTCAACCCAAATGATGCCACCATTCAGTTTGCACAATAAATACCTTTTTTGAATGCTCCGATATAGGACTATCTTTTTCATCAAAGCAGCATATCTCAGGTGTATAACTGTAATTTTTTTGCTAAAAATATTAAAAATGAAAAAAGTTATGATTTTTTAGGCAAAAAGTCTTTTTGTCGGAACTCTTATTGTTTCAATTTTTTCTTTAAACATGATGACACTTTAAGTGTCAACTTTCAACAATGGGCATATATTCTACAATATTCAAACTTTATCTCAGAATTTTTGAGACTTAATTTAACAAATAGTTTTTAAATAACAACTGATTGAAAATTGGCAGGGTCAAATTGACCCAGTGTGACAACGGCGTTCGAAAAAGTAGGTGTGACAACCGAGGGTTAAACGAATACTGATCGTTACCTAGCACTGTTAAGTGTCTCGTTAGTCACAATTTATAATTGAAGTTCAAAAGCATGGTCGGGGGCGATTGTAACATCGGCAGTCGGGGTTGGTTGTACCGCAACAAAACCGAATAGTGTCAAAGAAAGCGAATAATATTGACTTGTTTGCATAGAATCCATGTACTGTTACAACCGATTCGAGATCAGCTACGGTTGCAACACTTTATACTGTATCGTTGAGACTATAACACTCCACTTCTCATTTTTTATTAATAACTTGGATATTACTAGACATACAGTGAAACTGTTGTGACTCAATAATGTCAGATAAGTAAGTAACATTTCCATATAAGGGTTTTTGTTGTAAATGTAATAGTTCCTGCGTAATCGTATTCTCAAGCCAAAGTGTTACTACCGCCCCAGGCCTACCCTAGTGATAAAACTGTGCAACCCCTAAATATTATTAAATTTGGCATACAGATCACTTAAATGAATAGAACCAAGGGGGCGAGCAAAGTTATATGAAAATAGCACATTTGGAACATTGAAACACCCTAATAAATAAGGCTATAAGTTGAAGATAAAATCAATAACAAAATTCCAAATTACAATGGCATATAATATACTTAAAATATGTTGGACATAATTCATGTTACAACCGGAAATAGGGTAATTATTCATGTAAAGATAAAGCAAAAGCATACAATTATATTTTTTTACGAGCTATCGTTCGCGAGAACATCGACTTATGAGTTCCTCCGATGTACGTAGGACTGAGCACGGCTAACGATTTGTCTGATTATCACTCGGTATTTCTACTTAACGTGGTAGGATTTGTAGCATTGATGGTGGTATAGTTATAATAATATAACCGACCTTGAGGATAGTTTTCCCTTATTATGTTAAACTGGTAATGGTCAAAATCGCTAAGTAGACATTATTCTTTTGTGAACATATGATTCCATAACTACAAATCAAGGAGTTTCTTGATCCACATACAAAAGAAAATCCTCAAAACATTTTAAGAATTTCTTAAAACTGAATGAAAATATTGTGCACGAATCTACGAAGTTAAGAAAATCGCAATACAATATTATTTTCAATTTCAAACGTAATAAAAATAATGAATTAATCGCTTTTGTACCCCTACCAAAATCTTGTAATACAACTCGTGCGTTAAAAAGCAAGCAAGTTCAGTGTCTAGAACTTTTGAAAATAAAGATTCTTTTTATAGACAAAAGAATCATTTTTATTGCCAGAGTACTTGGGTCTCGTCGCCAAAGGACACAGCATTCCCGGAAACGATCCCTGAAGAAAGTTCTGGGGCTGAGGACGAGCATGTAGTGAGTATTTACAGCATAAAACTTTTAACTGACGTTAAAAATTTTCGTCGATAAAATAATAAGATATTTCCATAAGGTTATCTTCAGGTTGCCATCTCTCAGTGAATCAGAAAAAGCACTCGACGGGGTAAAAAAGCAACATATTATATTTGCAGTTATAGTCATGCTTTGCAATTTCGCAAAAACAAGTCTGAAGTTTATAACATTTTCATCATTTTAGGGTGAAGCTAGTATCTTTCACGTAGCCATGGGTCGAACTACTGATTTCTCGAAGTCCACATTAAAGATAGAACATGTCACTGCGTTTTCAGGGCTCGATACTTGTAAACAGTACCACGAGAAGCCTCTAAGCATAGGGTTAGTTGAGTTTTTCTACGTACTTTCTCAGTTGAAAAATAATTTCTTCGTGCTGTAACGAAATTGACTTGCAAGTCGTTCGTTTGTTAGAGGTGCAGAGAAGGAAAAGGAAGATAAGTGTCATAAAACGGAGAAGGAAGCACAAGACACCTCCAAAAGAAAGTCTTCTTTGACACAACCTAAAGGCCCCAGCGATTCAACTCTCGAAGGACTAAGCTGTTCCGCTATTGATGCAGATGTGCGGGCAGCCACCTTTCTCGACGTAGCTGTTCTCAGGTGCCTTTTCGTTCCTCAGTGGCAAGAGGAAGGAGTGCATTGGGCTCTACAATTTGTATACCATCGGTAGTTATTTGTTATGTTTCTATACTGGCTTTCTTTCTGACACAAGAAATCTCAGAGAAATACGTTCTAAGAAAATTCTAAAAAAAATCTACAATTTATAAATTGACACTGTATAAAGCGCACTGTACAATGCATTATTTCAATTTATTTCAGAAAGTACATGCATATTTTTGTGCAAAGGTTTTTGTATTCAGATGAGCGACTCTTTAACAAGTTATTGTATTATGTTTTGGTATAAAAGTGTTTAGTTATTGCAAAATTACAACTGATTTCCCGAAAGCTGTTTTTAGAAATACGTTTCCTGGTGACCAACATTATTCGGAACTGGGTTATCTGAAATAAAAAAAAAACGAAGAAGATTTAGTTACTACAATAGTTTATCTAGTCTTTAATTGCTCCGTTTTATACAATATTAATCTGGGACAAAGTGGCGGATGTTAAAGTGAAATGAACGATTATCGTAGAAAAAGACAGTCATTTTTCATCCATAAAATACAAACTATGCATTCGAAAAACAAGTGCCTCGATTACAGACTAGATTCGGATGTCTACACTCCAAGTCATTTTAGAAGGAACTTCCCGACCGACGAGTTTATATCGGATCTGCGCATGTTGGTGCCGCTCATTGGTGCCGAAACAAGTTACTATGGCTATACCCCAAACAAACGCTTCCTCGGAGTCAATGAGCTCATTCTACATGCGCTAACAAGTTCCTTCTAAAATGACTTGGAGTATAGAAGAAACCAACAAACTTTCAGAAAGATTGGTGAAGCGCAATCGAAAAATCCATTTGGGGAAATCTGTTGTAATTTTGCAATAAATAAATACTTTTACACCAAAACATAATATAATATCCTGTTAAGTGTCCCCCATCTGAATACAAAAATCTTTGTATAAAACATACGCATGTACACTTTCTAAAATATCTTCCCAAAGAATCGTTCTTCTTCTATAACCTCCTGACTGCGAGTAACCCCTTAAGGGGTTACACCACCTTGGCGCTCGGAAGAATAGGTATAAAAATAAACCTTTTTTTTGACGCTGTCATTAAGTGTATAAAATGATCTTTATTTTACACATATATATAGTACTTTTATGAATAATTTACAATATTGACGATTAAAAAAAATAAAAAATGGCGGAGATATAAGCCGATAAGTAGCACCGTCTTTTGAAAATCCTTGCTGATGGTGTACATGATTTCTCTGTTAGGCATCATCCCAAACATACAAAATAAATTTTTTCTTATTTAAAAGGGTAATAGCTAAACTGTAACGTAGGAAAATTTTTTTAAAATTTTTTTGTGACAGCTGTTTGAAGAAAAAAAATCGAATTTTTATCGAACGTTTCAGTTTAAAAAATTTATAACTTTCGAACATGGCACCCAATCACAAAAATCCTACGTCACATTTTAGCTATTACCCTTTTAAATAAGAAAAAATTTATTTTGTATGTTTTGGACGATGACTAACAGAGAAATCATGTACACCATCAGCAAGGATTTTCAAAAGAGGGTCCTACTCATCGGCTTATATCTCCGCCATTTTTTATTTTTTTTTTAATCATCAATATTGGAAATTATTCATAAAAGTACTATATATATGTGTAAAATAAAGATCATTTTATATACTGAATGGCAGCGTCAAAGGTTTATTTTTATACCTATTTTTCCGAGCGCCAAGGTGGTGTAACCCCTTAAGCATACATATATAGAACATTGTAAAACAACATAATTACTTAATATCTGCGTGTGATAATACTTCATGAAATCAACAAATTAACGAATGTAATGTTACTCTCAGTTCGCTTGAGACACTCGTCGGAAGTAATTATACGTGCAAATTTTTATTGGTACAACAGCAGAGATGTGGAGGACGATTGAATAATAAACAATTAATCGTATGAAGTACAAAACAAAATAATAGTTCAAATAAAATTGAGGCTGTACTTCCGAAACGGCCGGTGATGATTAACGCGTTTTGGAACGTATCAATAAGTAGTAACAATAGCGAATTTCATAAAAATTTTATTACAAAACAAAATTAACTATCCTGAAAGTTATTTTAATTCGAAAAATTCTTTATAGATTACGTATGATTAATGAAGAAAGATCAGTGCAACAAATGCCACGTCGCCGCAGCAATTCCTTGCCCATACCGAAAATCGAGGTGTCCATTTATCAAAGTCCTGAAACTAAAAAGAAGGACATGGCAAAAGATTTCATAGAGATACCGGAAGTTCGAGATGTCTCCTTGGTAACTGGTATGTGTTAATACCATTGATTTCTTGTGAAACATTTAAGGGCAAATTCCACTTACGCCCAAATTTCCCGCAACGCTCGTGGTTTTTTTGTTTCCAAATTTATGAAAATCCCTGAAATATAATAGGTTTTTAAATATAAATTACGACTCGAAAACAGGAACATATAATTTATGATATTCATTTTATTACGAAAACGGGAAATTCCTGCGCAGGTGATTCGGGCGTAAATGAAATTCGACCTAAATTGATTTTCCTTTTCTATTATGTATGTGACTTGCAGCTCAAGATGGTGACGCAAGTCATACGAGACGAGGCAGCGAGAAAAAGAGGAGAATGAAAATGGCCGATTTAAAAGCATTTGTTGAGACAAAATTGTTATCTAAGTCAGAAAAGGCGCTTGAGAAAATTGGTCAAGACGATCCAAAGATGATATTCGCTGAGGTAAATAATTAGTGGGTTTTTTTTCATTTAGCCTTTTCTGCCTTTCAGTTTGAAATATTTCCGTTAACCATAAAATCGTATAAAATGATTTTAAGAATAGCTGCATGAAGTTGCATTTGGGAATACGTTGGAAGTGTTGTACAAGATAAAGATATTGCAAGATTTAAAGAAATTCTTTTGTTTTACAAGCGTAACAATACACTTGCTAAGTACATCTACAACATCTGAAGGTCACCGATGTTTTTTAAATAGCACCGTATATTGTTTATTTTATAGTATCGTAGCCCATCTCAAAACAAGTTCAATGAAGTGCGAAAGCATTTTGTAAAATAAAATGATATCATTTTTTATTTAATTTATTGAGTATCATATAATTTATTGTTATTAATATACAATGTTAAAAATATCACGAAAATTGTATCGAAAAGTGAATACTGTGTCACTATATTTAAAGATACACAGTATTGAAAGTTGCATTCGGTTTATCCATATTACAATATCTTATAATTAGTAACTTTTCCTTGGCTTGAGACAAAAACATATTAGGTATGTACATTTGTGTTCTGTGTCTCACAATTTTTTATTTTAAATATATCACAATTTACATTAAAATTAATTCGTTTCATTAAAGGTCGCAAGGTAGTTAGATAGTACCTACGAGGGAGTGTTTCACCCTTAGGAACGTTTTATATCCCGAATAAAAAAATAGTTATTATTAGCATCAGTTATTAGCACTATTGTCAGCATTATTATTAGCATCACTTGAGCTACATTTCTGACAACAATTTTCGAATTGCCGAACTTACCTTCTAAGTAAGCTGTCAAAACATAGCTCCTGTGTTCAACAATTCATAAATCAGGTTTTCTTCCTTTTGCTTTATTTCAACATAAAAGTAAAATGTACGCTTCTTCACTCAATGAAAGTTTCACTACTGATGAATATCGCAGATCCCCAGTGATAATAAAACCAACTAACGTGTAAAGGGAATTAGAATTTTTTTATTAACAAATATAGTATTTAGAGTATTGTATTCATGTAGAAATATGGTTAGAGAAAGATGGATCCAATTAATTTATGTCTATAACATTTTCCAGATTCAAATTTTTAGGTTCGCATACAGGGTGCGACCGAATAACGTGTACAAGCGGGCAGGAGGTAATTCCTCCTGAAAAAAAAAGAAAAAAATATGGATTAAAATTGTTTCATCCGAAGCTTAGTTTTCGAAAAAATCGAGTTTGAAAATCTGTTGTGTGCGGTTGCACTTATTTGTTAATTGTATAATGTTTATCGTGTTTGTAAATAATGCTTTGCCACTTCATCTGATATGTCATTGACGTGAGCAGTCAGTTTTCGTTGATTTGTTATGAGCCAAGGCTGAGGGCAATAAGATTGGCGGCTGCAATCCGAGGATTTGAGATTGTTTGTTAGAGTTTGTTAGTAGCGGACCGTCAGTACGGCGCGTTGTGGACACTATTCCGGGCGGCCAATGGCGCGAGTGAGATAACCCAAGAGCGAGCCAGAGGAAATGAAAGAGCCTCTCGCTCGTTCTCTCACTCTCGTCCGAAGGATTCCAAGGAATGGTGGCGATAGTCGCCGAGCGTTCAACGCATGATAGAAACGGGCTTATAACGAGGGCACACTGTACTGAGAAATGCAGTAATACTGTATTTATGGTTAAATTGAAATACTTGAAAGAGAATGTAACGCAATCTCGTTAGCCTATTTCGTCTAAACGTGCTAAACTTGAAATAAGCCCCTGAGTATGGATTCGTGGCCCATTTTATACTATGAAATTCGGTTAGAAAATGGTGGGGACATGAATGCCTTCAGTGGAATATTAGGTTTTGTTGGAAAACCTCAACTGCACCACACCATTGCAGGAAATAGTGATCCCGCCAGGTCACATGCATTCTGGACACCTGAGTTTTTATTGTGATAAATCACGAGAAAATATCAGGACTTCAACTTAAAATAGCCGCCATTTTGATTTAAATTAATATTTCGGGAAATCCCTCCGTGAATCAGAGTATATATTAATATATTGTAAGTCCGGGAGAGTTCGACCTCTTTTTCGAAAAGAAATAGTAGCATCTTTGTTTTTCACATTTTTGTCGTTTTGTGCACATTAAAGCAAAGCCCAAGCAATTTAGGGCATATATAGTTATAGTATAATTATACTGTGCAATAATTTCAAATATTTATTTTCATTTTCAACCAAAAACATTGGCACTGCAACTGGTCGGTCTCACCCGCATGTCGGGGTTAGACCGTCCACCCACTACGGGTGAGACCGACCTTGAAAAATAACAAAAAGTGTAGTTTATAAAAAGTATAATACACGAGCAAATTAATTGATATTTTATATCTTCTTTAGTTTTCCACATAAATCACAAAAATTCTCGTATTTGGGGCATGTATCATGAAACCAACGGCTCAGCGCGTACATTTAATCAAATCGTCGCTTTTCGAAGTTTCAAAACAGTTTTCTCCGCATCCCACGCATTCATTTTCGTCCCACTCTTTTAAAGACATATCATTATCTTGTAGAATGGAATTTTCACACCCTGAATCTGAATATGGGTTTACAATAAAAAAGACACATGTAGGTAGTGTTTAGAAAACGTTTCGATGTCTATTACAAGAATAAGAAATAAAAAATACGAGCATGCTATGTCTCCGTCGACATCCTACAACTTTCGTCTGAAAGAAGTTTTCGTACCATTCATATTTTTCGAGATAGTTGCACTTTTTTAGATACAACGGACACACTGTATATTTAACTAATGTGGTCGGACTGTCCCGTATTAATGTGGTCGGACTATTCCATAATCAAGGGAGTGATCGACCACCTTGTCGAAATAAATTAAATAAGGAATACATACGTATTGTTGGGGTGACACTGTAGTTTTATGCATATTATATCCCCCAATATCGGAATAGTATAAATAAACTTACCTGTCGTTCAAATATCACCAGCGCTGTAACTTGGTCTAAAAACTTTCAGACTCGCATAAAGTCTTAAGTGTTTCCTATAATTTAAATATTGATTTGTAACAATGGTCAATGCAAGATCAACAATGTTTTGTGTCAATGACACACAGTGCCCTATCTTGCGTCAGTCTTGAAATATCAACACTGGCCGGACTCTCCCGGTGGTCGAACTCTCCCGGAATTACCCTACTAACGAAATCTTTTTTGTTTTTTGATTTTAAATAATCTGGTTCCGAATGGCAATGTTTCATTATAAACGTAAATATTTTTCTACAAAAAAATTACCAAACGTTCTGTAAATGTTGTTCTTTCAAGTGCAAAAAGTTCTGTAAAAATTATGCTTCCGCTTTTTAAAAAAAACTCACAAACATTCGCATCTTTTCGGCCACCTGACTATATAGGTATAAACCCTTAAACGGTCATAGATGAGTCCGTGTACGTAACAGATCTATTGCGACGATATCATACACGAATAGGGAATATGTTGATATGATCGGGGCTTTGTGAGTCTGTGACCGAAGTTTATCTGCTACTGATTTTTCAAACTCGATTTTCTCGATAATTAAGCCCCGGATGTAAAAATTTTATTCTTTCGTTCTGAGTTTTTCATGAACAATCATCTCGCGTCCGCTTATACACATTATGCGGCCGCAGCCTGTACAATAAGTGTATGTACAGTAGCGGACAAAAAAGTTACCACTTTTTCGACCCACCCTAATTCTATTACTTTTTAATATCAATTCAAAATTGTAGTATATGCCTAACATACATATTCTGAAAGAGAATTGAAAGCTCTATAAAATCCAGTTACAGTTGAATTTATTTACCTAACAATAAAAAAACCGCACATAACATTAAACAAGACAACACACTTTTAAAGTCAACAAATAGTTACCACTTTTGAACATAAAAACATCTAATATTTTGTGGGGGGACATTTTGCTTTTAGGACAATTTAAAAAGTTGCTAAACGTGGTAACTTCTTTGTCGGCCCCAAAAATGTGTTACCCCCTTTAATATCATACAACACTTTTGCTTGTCAGTTAATTAAATTCAACTTTAACTGGATTTTATACATCTTTAAATTCTCCATCAGAATATGCATATTAAATATACCACAGTCCTAAATGTATGCTAAAAAAAATAACAAAAATAGAACAAATGGAAAAAGTGGTAACTTTTTTGTCCGCTAGTGTATACAGCATGTATTGTATAGTTCGTCTTTCTTTATAGCAGGCTTTGTTTGAGGTGGAACTTCCAAAACGGAATTAAGTTTACATTACAAATAGTGAAATATACGGCTTTGTAATCTGTAATAAGCTCTTTTTCCAGCATATAAAAAATTAATTTGATTAACAATAATACCTATGTATAATAACTGATCTATTTAAAAATAGAATAATTAATTTCTTCTCGATATTTATCAATTGTCGATAGTCTTTATTAAAATAGACATTAAAAATAGTTAAAGACGTACGTTTTCTTCTCAGGATAGCCATAGATCTCTCGATACAGGGGACGATCATTTAACGAGACCTACTTCGAACAGTTCGAAAATCTTTGAGGCAAAAGATGTCAGTCACATGAAGCACCCCACGAATTTAATAAAAGGAAAAAGCATGCCAAGTTTAAGGTACGCACTACCGTTTTCAGCTAAATGCAAACCATATATACATACATATATCAAAATATTTTACTTCATAGAACATTTGTCTCTTTAAATTAATTTCTTCTCGTTCGTTCGTACCTACATACACCCGTGTTCTCACATAGCTTGGTTTTGGCTCGCAATTGTGCTTTTAATATTTCTTTCTTCATTTACTACTTCATCCAACAAGGGAACTTCATCTAACGAGATTCAGATCACCGATTTGCGCTCTCACAGTGTGCACTGTTTACAACTTTGCGAGAAAATTTAATTAAAAATATTGTATTTTCAAATCTTGTTCATGGATACCTAACCCAGACCTATAGATCCATAAGAGTGTAAGAACGCCACCGTAATTCAGTGGCATAATGCTGAACTGTAAATCGCATGATAAACTTCCCTGTATACAGGGTGTCCCACGGTAGACTGGACAGCGCCGTAGCTCCTAAAGTATTGGAGATAAAAATATTTAAAAAATAGGGAATTGCATGGTTCGAGGGGGCTAATAAATTAGCCCGGACGATTTTTTTTTCGATTATTATTTTAAAAAATACGATGGTCAAGTTCGGTTTTTCAAATGGAACTATTTTTTTTGAAGTCCTGAGTTGATAGTGCGTTCCAAGACAAATTCAATAAGCATCAATGTATACACTTTATTTCCACTGGTTTTTGAGCTATTGCGCTTGCAAATTTACTGATTTTCACTGCAAGAAACTCCTCTGGAATAGCAAGGACCGGGGACGGTCTTACTGGCGCCACGGATGGCACTGTCTGTTGGAATAGATACATACCTGCGAACGGTCTACGCCAGGCCCAAAAGCTGGACAATTCTTTTCCGTCAGAAATGCTACTGAGGTAGGTAAATCTGCGGTATCGAGAAGCGCATCGTTACTTTTATTTCGCACTTGCTTCTACGCTCGGATGGCCGGTTCTTTTGGGAGGGATGCAAGTTGAATTGGTTAGGTTAGGAGGTGTGAAAGTTGCTAGACAAAATTTTAACCATGGGGGGGCAGATTGTATTAGAACTAGGGCTCTTACTATCCGGTTATCCGGATACTCAGATCCGGATTTCGAGTTATAACGAGCAATCCGGATACTCAGATCCGGATTTCGAGTTATAACGAGCAATCCGGATACTCGGATATCCGGATAGTAAGAGCCCTACTACCTACTAGGTAGGTACTAGGTATCCGAGTATCCAGATTGCTCGTTATAACTCGAAATCTGGATCGAAGTATCTCAGTATCCGGATATCCGGATAGTAAAAGCCCTAATTAGAACCAATCGGATTTGCATCCCTCACAAACGGCTGCTAGAGAGCAAGAGGCCCTCATCACAGCAATACCTCCTCCCCAATGCCCACCTTCTCTCGCACGGATACGTCCACGCATGCTTTTGTTTTGATGTCGAATCTCGTTTTTATACTCGGGAGGAGCACGCATCGATAGCGGGCTACCCAGTTATTGACTTCAGGAGACGATAGAAACACTTTATTACAAAACACACATGTACTATAATTAAAGTAAATCGTATTCCTCTCGGGCAGGAGTCGCCCGACGGTCGTCAAGAAGATGCGGCCTGGTACCCCGTGGCGAGGACAACCCTTCGCAGGGTCTCGCTCGATTTTTATGACTTTTACCGGAAAAAGGTACGAATCCTGGGCCGCGAATGTAACGAATTGAGGTCGAGCCCCCGCAGTCGAGGGTGAAATATCCATTACAGCGTATTAAGAAATTCTTTTCTTCATCGTATCGAGAGGGAAGTGACGCCAATGGATTCCTTATGTTTTTCTGACGAAAATCATACCAAATATCATGCAAATCGGACTACTTTGATACAAGCTATTTGTATTCCCTATGTAAAAGTTGTCCGATTTACACGACATTTGTAATGATTTTCATCAGAAAACCCCAAGGAATCCATCGGCGACACATCCATATCCATACGATAAAGAATAAAGAATTATTTTATTTCCTAAACAGATACAGGGTAATTCTGGTGCAACGCCCGTCAAGCAGATGCGGTCTGGTACCCCGTGGCGAGGACAGACCTTTGCAGTGCCTCACCCGATTTTTATGGTTTTCGACCCTCGAAGGGGTTCGACAGCCTATTAAGAAGTGAGAAATCTTCGACTCGCGCATTTCTCATCAGATCTTTGCAAAAACGACAACCATCGATTCCTTATGTTTCGCCGATGAAAATGACACCAAGAACGACGTGATTCGGAACATAATGAAGGAAATTCCATGGAAAATCGATTTATATCATTTCAAGCTGACTTGACTTGGTTACAAATAGTCCAATTTACATGAAATTTGTTATGATTGTAATCGACGAAACGCCAGGAATCCATTGGCATCACTTTCTTCTGCGATACGACGAAGAAAAGAAGCAAACATTCGAAATCCTAAACATTTCTCACTTCTTAATGATATTCCAAACTCTTCGAGGGTCGAAAGCCATAAAATTCGATGGGTACTGCGGGGTGTTGTCCTCGCCACGAGGCGACGGGCGTACCTCCATAATTACCCTGTATCTGTTTCAGAAATAAAATAATTCTTTATTCTTTTTCGTATGGATATGGAAGTGTCGCCGTTGGATTCCTTGTGGTTTTCCGAAGAAAATCATGCCAAATGTCGTGTAAATCGGACAACTTTTACATAGGGAATACAAATAGCTTGTATCAAAGTAGTCCGATTTGCATGATATTTGGTATGATTTTCGTCAGAAAAACATAAGGAATCCATTGGCGTCACTTCTCTCTCGATACGATGAAGAAAAGAATTTCTTAATACGCTGTAATGGATATTTCACCCTCGACTGCGGGGGCTCGACCTCAATTCGTTACGTTCGCGGCCCAGGATTCGTACCTTTTTCCGGTAAAAGTCATAAAATTCGAGCGAGACCCTGCGAAGGGTTGTCCTCGCCACGGGGTACCAGGCCGCATCTTCTTGACGAACGTCGGGCGACTCCTGCCCGAGAGGAATACGATTTACTTTAATTATAGTAGGTACATGTGTGTTTTGTAATAAAGTGTTTCTATCGTCTCCTGAATTCAACAACTGGCATCCAGACATCTGCGCTTCTACAATCCACCGGCAATACTCCTCGTGGAGAGACACGGTAAGAAAAGGGGTAGCCCGCTGTCGACGCGTGGTCGTCTCGAGTATAAACATGAGCTTCGATATCAAAACAAAACCAAGCGTTGACGTATTCCGTGCGAGAGAAGGTGGGCATTGGGGAGAAGGTATTGCTGTGAAGAGGGCCCCTTGCTCTCTAGCAGCCGTTTGTGAGGGATGCAAATCCGATTGGTTCTGATACAATCTGCTCCCTATAGTTGAAATTTAGTCTAGCAACTTTCACTCCTCCGAACCTAACCAATCCAACTTGCATCCCTCCCAAAAGAACCGGCCATCCGAGCGTAGAAGCAAGTGCGAAATAAAAGTAACGATGCGCTTCTCGATACCGCAGATGTACCTACCTAAGTAGCATTTCTGACGGAAAAGAATTGTCCAGCTTTTGGGCCTGGCGTAGACCGTTCGCAGGTATGTATCTATTTCAACAGACAGTGCCATCCGTGGCGCCAGTAAGACCGTCCCCGGTCCTTGCTATTCCAGAGGAGTTTCTTGCAGTGAAAATCAGTAAATTTGCAAGCGCAATAGCTCAAAAACCAGTGGAAATAAAGTGCATACATTGATGCTTATTGAATTTGTCTTGGAACGCACTATCAACTCAGGACTTCAAAAAAAATAGTTCCATTTGAAAAACCGAACTTGACCATCGTATTTTTTAAAATAATAATCGAAAAAAAATTCGTCCGGGCTAATTTATTAGCCCCCTCGAACCATGCAATTCCCTATTTTTTAAATATTTTTATCTCCAATACTTTAGGAGCTACGGCGCTGTCCAGTCTACCGTGGGACACCCTGTATATAAAGGGTGTTTGACTACTGTTGGGAGAAAATTTAAGGGGTGATTTTAGACACCATACTAAGACGAAAATCAAGAATAACCGTATTGCGGTTGAGGCTTCGTTTGTTAGTTATACACGATTAAAGATATGGCTAAAAGCAGTGGGAAATACAAGCGAGGGGTCGAGCAGTGATGATATCAAAGCCACTGTCGTAGGGCGTCAGAAAAAATGACGCACGTAAGTGTGTCGCACTCACCTCAGAGAAGTTGCTCTCTTCTTCTGTATCACTTCATCCAAAATTGAAGGGTATAGATGAATTACACCAGACCTGCCCACTAGTTAAAATCCATTGTTTCTATTTTCCCCACTATAGTCAATTGTGTTATCTCGCCGTCCAGAAAGGAGAGATGCCATAGTTATGATTAGGATAGATGGCTTACTTTTAAATTGTGAATGAGAGATGACTCACTTCCTAAACTTTTATTCTATTAGTTAAATTTACAGCGGGAGGGGGGGGGTATTATTTCTTTATTATCTTTTTATTATTATTTTCGTGTATTTAATTTATTTATTCACTTCTGTATTCATTTGCTTTGCTAATCGCCAGTAGGTAGTTCACTTTTTGTTTGATGTGTTTTTTACTTGTGTAGCATAAACAAATAAAATTTCAATAGATCTATAGTTGTAAATAATTTTGATTTCTTCTTTGTTATTTTTTCATGAATGATTATGTGGTCATCTCTCCCAAAGACTCGAACCATCCCTTCTAATGACGAAACGAGTTTCCTAGTCGCGGCCGGCGGCGGTCCCACTAGTGCAACAGAGACACAGATGCACACTTCTCAATTGCACTAGTGGGACCGCCGCACAGTGGTCGGAACGTGGAAAAAACCCTAAATTAGAAAAGTCGGATTTTTTGGTATCGATTATTATTTTCCGGTAGCCAATGAACCAATGTATCTTGCTATGAAAACGGATATATGTTTTTCTCTTTAATACGGAAGAAAAATGCATCTGAAGTAGACCTTTCGTATTCTAGCGGGATTCTGACAGATTTGTAACCAAAGTTTCGACATTTTTCTTTCACTTTTGGAGATATTTATAATCAAATGTATTATGTATTATCAACGTATATAATCTCAGCTTATGTCTGACGTAAATAGTTTTCAAAAATACATAACCAGAATCATGTTTTCGAGCCTGAAAGAAAGGTACTTATAATTTCAGGTTAGAACTGTTTTCTTTAGGCCTACAAAAAAAGCTACGCGTTCCTACGGTCTCTTGATGATATATTTGGAAAGTAGATACCATTACGTAACTGTCTTGCAAAAATCAGCTGCTACTTCTTGCAACTTTAGCTGATATTAATGTTTAAAGTGTCAGAACGCATGACATTTCGAGGGGTAGAACAGGACTCCCGAATCGGTTCACGGCTCACAGTGGTCGGACGCATAGAGGAGAAGTGGAAAAAACTCATAACTTCAGAAATTCTCAATACTTTTTAATTACTTTTTTTATATTACTTCTTAAACGCCAATCTTAATATAATATTAAAGAAATAATTTAATATGACTTTTTTACAAACAATAATATTTCCAATGCCATTATAAACTTATATTTTAACATACGCTATTAAACAATAAACATTTTTAACAATATTTTAACTTAAAGTTAAAAGTCGTGGAGGACAAAAAAAGAAACAACTCTACCTGTCAAAGAAGAAACCAAAAGACGGATTCAAACTGAATTTAAAGACAGGGTGGGAATAGTAGTTGATGTGGTTAAGCAAGGAGTGGGTACAACAAATAATGGCAATACTTCCAGAAGGTTTTTTGCCGATCCGAGTATAACAGCCGAAATAACACATGTTGACGAAACATTAATAAAAAGACTGGCTGTTGTTTTGGAAGTGATTTGCAGCAATTTTGCTATCGATGCAGATAAATTTAATACATTTTCGCAAGAAACAGCTAGATTAGCAATATCGTTGTACCCCTGGTATTATATGCCAGCAACTGTGCATAAAATTTTAATGCACGGCAAGGCTATTATAGAATGTGCTGTTTTGCCTGTGGGTGCACTTTCAGAAGAGGCCCAGGAAAGCAGAAATAAAGACTGTAGATACTATAGAATACATCACACCAGGAAATGCTCTCATTTGGCAACAAATCAGGATATGTTCAACACCCTTCTGACAACTTCGGATCCATATATTAGTCACTTAAGACCGGAATTAAAGACCAAGTCACTTCCGCTTAGTGAACAAGCGCAATCGTTAATAAAATAGTTATGTATGTATAGGTTTTGTAAATATTTTTAAATAAACATAACTGCTGTGTATAAATTAATGTATAATTTAAGTTAAAATATTGTTAAAAATGTTTATTGTTTAATAGCGTATGTTAAAATATTAGTTTATAATGGCATTGGGAATATTATTGTTTGTAAAAAAGTCATATTAAATTATTTCTTTAATATTATATTAAGATTGGCGTTTAAGAAGTAATATAAAAAAAGTAATTAAAAAATATTGAGAATTTCTGAAGTTATGAGTTTTTTCCACTTCTCCTCTATGCGTCCGACCACTGTGCGCCGCCGACCGCGGCTAGGAAACTCGGCCTTAAGGGGTCATATACGTTTCTCGACACTAAAATGTACTCAATGTTTACAAGCAATTTGTGGACAAACTATTAGGCCGATTGGTTGAATTCTTTTTGTAACGTAAAAGTAGATGTTTATACAGCAGTAAACACGAATGAAGATGTATAAATTGTTAAAAATTTGGCGTTTAATTGCATTAACGCAGAATGGTTTTTTTTTATCCTGCCGCAAACGGTGTGCATGATTTAACTCGTACAAGTAATCTGAAACAAAAATTTGCGATTTATTTACACTTATTGAGATCATAGTTATCGGTTGACGAGGGTTTTTATTAAAAAACACGATATTGTAGCAGTAGTAACAATTAGAAGACGGAGATCATGATTTTCGTAAAAAGAACCGCACATTTTTGTTTGTTATTAAGAAATGGTTTATTTTATCGGAAAAAGCCCTCGTTGACCGATAAAGGATCTTATTTAGAATATGTATGTAAAACATAAAGTTAATCGGATAAACAGTGGGGCAGATATTGTGCACGCCGTCATGAGAAATGTTGTTTCGAGAAAAACGCGTTTAAAGTTTTCGAAGAGCTTTAAAGTTCGATAAAATAGAAATTTTGTAACTTACTCTTAATCTGCTATACCGGCACCGTAGAGCTTTCCTTCCCTTGCAATGTAAGCCTCCTCTGCATGCAATCTGCTTTGTCTTTTGCAAATCCTTCCTTCTTTTGTCGCTTGCTGAGCTCTGAGTTCACCAGTCGAAACACGCTGCGCATCGACCTCCTGGCACATCCGGTACGCTGCAGTGCCAATGGTAAAATGTAATGTCTCTAAAATTTTTATCAAAGACATCTGGCCTTCATTGAACATTACTGTTGCAATGTATGCGGCGATTTCAGTGATTATGGAACCGCTATATGTCTCTTTTGGAGCAACTTTCCATATGAGGGCATTCAGACTCTCATTAGAATTTTGAGTGTAACCACCAACACATCTAACAAGCAAATCATTATTGCTTAGGTCTTCGTACACAGGACGAATAGCATCTTGTACAATTTGATGAAGAGCAGGTTTATGTCTATAATCCTTCAATTTGCTGGTCGCGTATGCTCGTTGCCACGAACACCACGATTGTTCTCCTGTTGGGCAGTAATGGTGCTGCGGTTTGTCATCACTTGAAATTTTGTGATAATATGTCGACCAAATAGCATTCCTCATTTCTTCGACGGAATTGCTGTGTCTCCTGATGGCTAGACCGTAGTAAATCTGTAATTCGTCGATCAATTTGCCTGTAAGCTTTCCCTTTCCTCCGAGACCTTTATTCGTTTTCTTTATTGCACGAAGACGAGTTCCCATCCGCTTTTGCACATGGCCTACACATTCTTTTTTAATAACCGGTGTATCATACGGATCTGCTAGCAGAATACCATTAAACGTTTTACTATCACCGTCTCCGATGTAATATGAATATTTGATTCCGTGCAATTCAAGCGATCGCTGAAAAATTTCCTGTATCCCGTTTACCTCCATCTTCCCTGCACTCCCTTCGTGATTGGCGCTACACTCGTGCTCTTTTTTATTCCAATCTTCATATTCGGCGGTGTTGCTCTTTTTCTCCCAATATTCGCAGGTCTTGCAATAGGCTGATTTTATCAGCACATCTACAACTTTCCCTGTCAAATTCCCAATAAGTGTTACCACGCCGAACAGGGAAGAGAAGCCACGCTTTTTCCAGGTCCCATCTCCGGAAACAACAATTCCTGCATCATCCGCGAGTATTCCTGCTTCTCGAGTAGCTGTTCTCTCCTCAATCGCAGCATTCTTTAATGAAGCATCAGTAACGGCTTTTGTCGCAATACGAATGCTTCGTACTATAGCATCGTACGTCGATTGCGCTACTGGTTTTGGTAAGTCCATGAGTCCGCAAAACTTTCGCATACCATATTGTCCGAGTCCTAACACTCTCATTGCAAACACGAAACGTCTGTTTATCTCGTAAGCCTTATCAATTTGTGGGCACGAAGAGATATTTCGAGAATTACATCGATCACATTGTACTACAATCTGAAAGCCAAGGCCCCAAATTGCATCTTCAGTAAACTTCACTTCCCCTCCACACGTTTTACACTTCACGTATGCACTAATAGCCGTAAATACGGCATAGAAGTTTATAATTCGGTACCCGAATGCTGAATCTATGGTTACTTCATTGCAGTTCGAATTTTTCAACTTTTTCGCCGATGCACTTGTTTCTTCGTCGGAACATATTTCCCGTTTCGCCGGAGGTCGTCTTTTTACCGGTCGCGAAGATCGTCTCGAATCAGTTTTTGACCCTTTTCGGTCTACGCATGAACGCCGTTTTATCATTTTCTTGACAGCTGAGCACAAGTTGCTGGTCACAAACGAACTGAACGCGCTAAATTATCCGCGTAAAGGTCGAGTTTCCTAGCCGCGATCCGGCGGCGGCGGCCAGCGGCGGCGGCAGCGGCCGCGTCCGGCGGCCAAATCCTAAGCACCGCTCTTATGGAGAAGCATGTAACCGTTTTCCTAGCCGCGTTTTCGAGCGGCGGCGGCCGCCCGTCTGCTACAGCAGCTACCTAGGCTACTCAAGACGCAACACAATGCGATAAGTGTCTGTTTTCCGCCATCATGGTGAAATCTACTAGCCGCGCGGCTAGCCACGGCGGCAAATCGCGTGACTTCTCTTGGAGAAGTCATAGCCGCGGGGCCGCGCTGCGATCCTACGCCACAGTGGGACAGAATGCCAAAAATAAGGAAACAAGGCAGAATTCGAAAGTTATGGGATTATGATTTTTTTTACATATTGTAAACTAATAATGTGAGCTCCTAAAAAAAGGGAAAAATATCGTGTCGACTACGTCTGATCTGTGTGTAAACACGTGTCAAAGTTTGTATGTTTTTTCTGGTGGAAAATTTTGTATCGAGTCTTTTAAATCGTGATGATATAAATTTTTTGAAAACCGAAATAAGCAATAGCAAACAATTAGTTACATACAGTACTTTTCCATAAGAAACCCATTGAAGAAATATCAGTAATTCTAGTTACCCTCCGGGAACTTCCGAGCAAATTTCTTTTTTGTTATATAATCAACATCTATTTGGCTTTGCAACTCCGAAAACAAGATTTGGCAATATTTACCAATAATGGAGTAATTACCTGTATTCTATATCGCACAGCGAGGCTGAATCTCAAGAAATAGGGGGAAATTCAACATCACATTTTTCGCACTGGAACTGCGGAATATAATTAAGGAAGTTCATAAAAGAGTATTAATATACAACTCATACGGGGGATTGACGTTATTTAAAAAAATGATGTCAATAATTCCAATAAAACTAGACCAATTTGATAAATATACCTATATTACTATGGAAAGTGCAGAAATATTATACGCGGCAAATATTATCATTGCAATACAAACGAAGATATTTTAAACATTTTATCTATTTATTCAGATCCAGTACTACTGTTTTATAATGTTCATAAGATTCGACATTTTGATTAGAAAAACTGGCATATTGAATTTGTTCTCTATTCTTGGGATTGACGCCCACTGCGCGTTGGGACAAAAGCGGGATCGGACGCAAGCGAGAGTTCACTCTTTGTTTTCGACTGTTAATTTCATATTTCCCAAGAACGTCTTAACACCATCTGTTTGCCAGCATTTCTAAAGGGCAGTCCAGAACGTACTGCCGTCTTTAACCCTCGGTTGTCACACCTACTTTTTCGAACGTCGTTGTCACACTGGGTCAATTTGACCCTGTCAATTTTCAATCAGTTGTTATTTAAAAACTATTCGTTAAATTAAGTCTCAAAAATTCCGAGATAATGTTTGAATATTGTAGAATATATGCCCATCGTTGAAAGTTGATATTTAAAGTATCATCATGCATAAAAAAAATTTGAAGCAATAAGAGTTTCGACAAAAAGGTTTTTTGCTTAAAATAACGCAGGGTCAATTTGACCCAGTGTGACAACCGAGGGTTAATAATTTTTGGCATTCTTCAGTCACACAATGAGTTAATCCGTATATTGCTCTGTCGGTGGGTAGTACGATGGGTTTCGGACCCGGAAGTAGGTACTGCTATTAACCGCCGCGCCGACTCGCGGGACAATATGGTCATAAACCGTGACTCTGGCGAGAAGCTTTGGTCGGTCAACCTGATTAACTTTTTGGAATCAGATGTGGCATTTTCCTCCACGAACAAAATAAGATGTTCTCATGTTAGATCGAAAAATGTTTCCCGACAATGGTGTTGGAAACGAAATCAATCTGAAAAAGTATCAGTACGTCTCGCGGTGAGACACAGGAAGAAACGGGGTAGTCGGCCGACTGCGCGTGTTCCCGTCTGCATCGTCCTCCCTACAAAATTTGAGAGAAAGCAATTGTCGAGTATAAACACGCGTTGGAATATCAAAACAGAAGCACGCGCTGACGTATTAGGTACGAGAGAAATAGCCATAGGAAGGAGATATTACTGGGCAGAGGTGAAAAGCTGCTGTTTCAAAGGAATGCAGGATCGATTGGTTACAATATAATCTCCTCCCTATGGCTTACCTCCTCTCGCAACTAATACGTCAGCGCGTGCTTTGGTTTTGATATTCCATCGCGCATTTATAACCGAGAGATAAGAGATCCGTCTTTAATTTGAACGGAGGGCGACGCAGGCGAATTATCCTTTTCTTCCTGTGTCTCTCCACGAGACGTATTGATGGTGGACTTGGTGAATATTACTAATAATAATACTAATTTAATTCCCTACTTATGTCCCTAGCACGACAGAATAGGGTTCGACTAAATGACCACCGTTGTTTGTCGTTTACCTAACTCGTTGGAGGCCGTGACGAGGACAACCTCTCGCAGTGCCTCACCGAATTGTATGGCTTTCGACCCACGAAAAGGTTCGAATACCATTAAAAAGTCAGAAATATCCAGAATTTCCGCATTTCCCATCCGATCTTTGTGACAATGACGTCAATGAATTCCTTATGTTTCGCCCATTAAACTGACACCACGAACGACACAATTCGAACCATATGAAGGAAATTTCATGAAAAATTAATTTATATCATTTCAAGTTGTCTTCGTTAATAATAGTCCGATTTACATTAAATTTCATATAATTTTCATCGCAAAAACATAAGGAATCCATTGGTGTCACTTCCATATCGAAACGGTAAAGAATAAAAAAATTATTTTATTTCTGAAGCAGGTATGAATCCTTAGCCGTAGACCCTTTCAAGTGCGCTTGAACAAGTGGGACCTTGAACGCTGCGCGGCCGGAGTCTGGCCGCCGGCACGGGCCAGCGGCCGCCGCCACGGGCTGCCGGCCGCGGCCGCTGTGCCGCCGCCGCCGGATCGCGGCTAGGAAACTCGACCTTGACGCGGCCGCCGCGGAAAAACCATGGGTTTTCCCCGATCCGCGGGTGTATCAGCCCCTAATTCACGCGCATCATGACGAACATAGAATTCTCTATAACTTTAGGTCGTGGGCATCATGGATACATCTCTCTACACCTCTCAAAATTCAAATCAAACAAGGGCATTCGACGCTCTGACACGCTGATCTGTGGACCGGCACAACCAGTTCCATTTAAACGGCTGTAACTTCGCCAATAATTCGAATTTCATGTTCGTTCTGGGTTCAAAATGTGCCCACGATGTGCATCTTTCAATATATGTAAAAAAAAAAATGATTTTTTGAAGTGGAGAAACGTATATGACCCCTTAAGGGGGTATACCCCTTTGAACCCTCGGAAAATGTGTACATTTTGTTGATTTTTTTACAAGTCAAAGGTTTGATGCAGATTCCCCGTTCGTTTTGTATCTTTACATAGTATTATGAACTACTTAAAAAAAAGTTTCAGTTAAAAAACTATTGTTTTCCGGGCGTTATGGATACATATCCGAATGTCTCCCGATTTTAGACGGCTGAACGGTGGGCCTGAAATAAGCTGTACGTCATGTCTGAAATCAAAAACAATAAAATCTTCGTATAAAGTATGTTAATAGCTATCGTCCAACGGGGCCAATTTTTAAAATTTTCAAAAATAAAGAAATGGTAAGAGATCAAAGGTAAAGTTACATTTTTCTAAGAGAAATGTCCAACTTTTTTCTTTATAAATAGTAAACGGGGAGGGCAACCACGTGACGTGCGCGAGAGAATAACGTGTGTAAGCTGACAGGTGAAAGAAATACACGAAAAGTGTGGCAAAAGTGCGCAGAAAATTACGAGGTCGGGTGAAAAACACGGGGAGAAGACAAGGTTCCGGTGGACAGTATAATCCACAGTTAATAAAGTGTAGAAGGGTGAAATAAAAGGTGAAGAAGAGGAGGTGTGAAACGAGTGCACGAAGTATAAGAGACGTGGCAAGGATAAGTGACATCAACGGGAGTGGAAAAAGTAAGAAATCAAAACGGAGACAGCAGTAGGTAAAGAAGAGCAGAGACTCCAATGAAACGAGCAGGCGAAGGCGGGGAAGTGCAAAAGGAATCGAGAAGAAGGGGAAGACCATCGTTGGCAGAACAGCTGGGAAGAAGTAGAGCGGGCAGCGAAGGCTCGATACTGGACACGTTCAAGAGGAAACGGGAGGGCGAAGAGGAGCAGGAGAGGTTAAGGGCCGAAAAGGAAATAGAGGAAGAATTCCTAAAAGCGAGGAAAATAGGGAGGTCGCCTCCGACGAAGAAAACTGAGGCAGTTATAGGAACTGCGGTAACGCCGGTCTGCCAGGAGACGGAACAGGACAGAGAAATGGATAAATTAGACAAATTGATAGAAGTAGTGATGGCAGTTAAGAATGGATTGGAGGAACTGAGAAAAGATAATAGAGAGCTGAGGGACGAGTGGAAGAGGAGGGATGAGATATGGGAAAAGGAAAGAAAGGAAATGAGAGATAGGATAGAAGTACTGGAGGCCAAGAAGGATCAGGCAGAGAGGCTGACAGAAAGACTGGAGGGGCTAGAAAGGAAGGAAGAGGCTAGAGAAAAAAGAGAGAGAAGAAATAATATTACCCTAAGGGGAGAGGATTTACCGCGGAAAGAGACGCCGAAGGATACGGTGGAGTATGTGTTAAGGCACGAATTGCAGGTAGAAGCAGAAATCGAGGAAGCCTACTGGGTAGGAAGGGGAGAGAAAAGAGGGCTACTGATAGCGAAGTTAAAAAGCTGGCAACAGAAAAGAGCAATAATGCTAAAGAAGAATACATTGAAAGATAAGAGGCTGTTTATTGACAATGATCTGACAAAAAAGGAAAGGGAGATACAAAAAAATATTAAAGATATCGCCAAAGCGGAAAGGGAGCAAGGGGCAAAGGTGAAAATTGGATACAGGAAAGTAAAAATCAACGATAAGACATTTATTTGGAAAGAGGATGGTGGGCTGAAGGAAGTAAATTTTTGGAGTCGGCAAAGTTCTGTGAACCTCTAAATTATTGGAGGATCACAGAGCTTACAAGGACAACCAACGCACGACAAAAGGCAGTACCAACACCCGTTCCCCGCGCGCCTGCGTATGCAGATATGCGGGGAGAGGGGGTACACAGATTTTGGAAAGGAATAGATACATTTAAAATAGGCTACTGGAATGTAGCAGGTTTATTGAGCAAAGACAAACAGTTTTGGGATTTCTTACAAGATCTCGACGTAATAGGATTAGTAGAAACGTGGATTGAAGAGAAACAATGGGAAGGATTGAAAGATAAATTGCCACAAGAATTCTCATGGAAATGTAAATATGCCACTAGAGAGAGAAAAAAAAGGGAGAGCGATAGGCGGAATTATCACAGGTATAAGAAAGGGCATAGAAGAGGAGGAATCGAACGCAGGAACGGAACATATTCAAGAGCGAAGAATCAGGATACAAAATGAAAAATGGAGAGTAATAACAGTGTACAGCAGAGATATGAAGGAGACGAAAGAAGCGCTAGACCAGATAATAGAGGAGAGGGAGGTGGAGAAACTGATAATCGGAGGAGATTTCAATGCGAGAATTGGACAGGAAGGAGGCGACTTTAGAATAGAAGGAAAGCATGACGTAAGGAGATCAAAAGACAAAGTTAAAAACACGGAGTGAAAGGTGTTATTAGAGATGGTGGAGGAAAGAGGATGGAATATTCTGAACGGGAATATGGAGGGAGATGAGAAAGGAGAGTACACATACACGGGTCCGAGAGGCAGCACGGTAATTGACTATATACTAACAAATGTCGAGGCGAAAGAAGATATCAAGAAATTCACAGTGGAAGATAGAGTTGAGTCAGATCATATGCCTCTGATAGCAGAACTATATAGGGGAAATAAAATGAGAGACCGAGGGGGAAATCAGGAGGGGAGGTGGAGAGAGAGAAGAGTCTGGACAGAGGAAGGAAAGAGAGAGTTTCAAATGGAATTAAACAAAATAAACTTTAATAGGACAGAGGTGAATGAAATGGTAGAAGAAATGGTAGGAAAAATAAATAATGCAGTACGGAAAGAAGAAGTAAAAATAAAGAAATGGAAATTGGGCAGCCTTAAGTGGTGGAATTCGAACTGTACAAAAAAGAAAAAAAGCCAGGAAAGCACTGAGGAACTGGAGAAGGGGCAAAGGAGACAAAGAAGACTATCAGAAGAAAAGAAGGGAGTACAAAAAAGTGTGTGAAGACAGGAGAAGGGAATTACAAGAAAGTATAGAAAATGAGATAATGCAATTAAAGGGAGAAAACCAAATATGGGAATATATAAATAAACAAAGAAAGAAAAGAATAGATATTTCCAATAAAATAGATTTAAAAGAATGGAAGGATCATTTTAAAACATTGCTAGAAGGCGTCGACTGTAAAAAAGAAGTAGAGGAGTACGAAGAAATAGACAACACGGAAGGAGAAGAGGAAGAGGAAGTAACAGAAGCAGAAGTAAAAGAACAAATCAGAAAACTAAAAAAAAGAATGCAGCAGGGGAAGACAAAATAGAAAATGAAGCCTGGATTTACAGTAACGTGAAAATAGTAAAAAGGATCACAGAAATTTTCAATAAAGTGTGGAAGGGAGAAGGATTCCCGGAGAGATGGAAAGAAGGGGTGATTTCACCAATATTCAAAAAAGGAGATAGAGAAAAAGTAAACAACTACCGGGGGATAACGATCCTTAACACAGCGTACAAAATATATGCTATGGTCCTAGAAAAAAGATTAAAAGAGGAACTGGAAAAGAACCACATAATACCAGAAACGCAAGCAGGATTCAGGAGCGGTAGATCGACAACAGATAACATTTTTATTCTGAACTATGTATCTAACAGAGAAATACAGAAAAAAGGGGGGAAGCTGTATACGTTTTTCGCGGACCTAAGCGCTGCATTTGACAACGTGGATAGAGTACAACTTCAGAACATAATGAAGAGAATGGAAATAAGTAATCGCTTGAGAATGAGAATCGGAGAAATTTACAAAGAAACAAGAAACACAATAAAAGTAAACGGAGAAATGTCATCGAAATTCTGGACAACAAAAGGGGTAAGACAGGGATGCCCACTGAGTCCAACGTTATTTACAATATATGTAGCGGACTTGGAGGAAACCATGAGGAAAAACCAAGCAGGAGGAGTTAGAGTAGGAAAAGAAAAAATCTGGACTCTAGCATATGCGGACGATATAGCGTTATTGGCAAATGAACCAAAGGATCTTAAGGACATGATACGAAGATTAGGAAAATACCTTGAAAGGAAAGGGTTACAACTGAACGCAGAGAAATCTAAGGTGTTGATTTTCCATAAAGGAAGAGGAAAGAAGAAGAGAGAAGAATGGGGCTGGCAGGGGCACAGTCTGGAAGAAGTAAAGGAGTTCAAATACTTGGGGTATAATTTTCAGAAAAACGGGGGCAGAGAGGTGCACATAAGGGAAGTCATAAAGAAAGCTAGAATAACAATGGCGCAGATATGGGGAATAGGACAAAGAATGTTCAAGAACAATTTTGAGAGAAGAATGAGGATATTCAGAAGCATAGTGAAAAGTATCTTGCTGTACGCGTCAGAAATTTGGGGTTGGATGGAAGCAGAAAAGGTAGAGAAGATACAGGAGAAATACATAAGGTGGACTTTAGGTCTGGACTTTAATACACCAGCATATCTAATTTTGGAGGAAACAAAAACAGACAAAGTAAGGATAGAAGCGGGGAAAAGAGCAATAAAATATGAGGAGAAAGCGAAACGGCTGAACAAGAATAAAATAGTACAAGAATGCTGGAGGGAAATAGACGCGAAGCAAGCAGAGAAAAAGTCGAAGTGGGAGGAAATGAGAGATGCATACTACAGGCAAAAAATGATGGATATTCAAGAAATGGAAATAGAAAGAAGGCGGGGAAGAGAGTTCGCTGAGGAACTAGCGCAAAGGGACAGGGCAGAGCAGGTTCAATGGCAATACGACAGAATACAAGGAGGCAGATACAACGCACATTACACAGAAATAAGGGATGACCAAAGAGCAAATTACCTAGACGAAAACTACAGAGGCAGAGACCAAAGCATGATTGCTAGGTTCAGATGTGGAAGCGAAGAGCGGGGGAGCAAGTACTGGAAGGAGGAAAAAGACACAGTATGCAGACTATGCAATGGGGCTAGAGAGACGCTGAGTCACATGCTACAAGACTGTAAGGAGCTGAAAAGAGAGAATTCAACGATCAGAGCGATTCTAAAGGGAGAAGAAGAAGGAGCGGAGTGGATGCGAATGGTTCTGGAAAAAAGGAGAAGAAAAGAAGAACAAGATGAAGGAAGAAATCAAATCGAAAGCGCATCCTTGAGTTAACAGTCCCAGAAACACTTACACATATAACACATGTAACCCCATTTTGAGGCCGAAAGGCAAAAAATAAACCTATTTACTACTAGTAAACGGGGAATCGGAATAAAAAAAGCGATTATTACGATTCTGCATGCAAAATTGGAAGTGAATTGGTTGAACGTAGCCCGAGTTTTTAGGCCTACTGTTTAGCCGTATAAAATCGTGAGACTTTCGGATATGTATCCATAACTTCCCCAAAATAATAGTTTTTTAACTGAAACTTTGTTTAAGTCGTTCATAATACTATGTAAAGATAGTAAAAAAAACAGGAAATCTGCATCAAGCCGTTCACTTGTAAAAAAATTCACAAATTGTACACATTTTCCGAAGGTTCAAACGGGTACACCCCCTTAACCTTCCGGCGGGCGCGCCCTTTTTCATAACGGGAGCGGGCGCGTCGTGTACAAAGTACACCGTGCAATGAAATTGGAAATTTGAAAGAATAAGACATGTTATTGTAAAATAAACATTATGCAGTGAATGTTTATGATATTTGAAAGCTTCTTAATGATTTATTTGAATAATAATTCTTACAAAGTATCGTATAAAGATTGAAGAATGAAAAAACTGTTATTCATCAGATTCAGACTGACTAATTTGACAACCTTCACAAATAACAGAAAATTTAGAATGTTTTTTACAAACAAATCGAGTACATTTGTGACATTTTAAGGTGGTACACGTATTTTTGCAAAACTTGCATCTTCCTCGCTTTCGACCGTGATTATCTGATTGCTCTTCCTCTGCCAGAACATTCCTTTGTAGGAATGCTCGAACATCCCTGGGTAGCGTTATTATGTTTGCTCGCAAGTCAAGTTGTGTTTTCATGAGACCAAAAGCTAGATTACTTAAAAAAATTCTTCGTCGATATTGATCTTGGTCACAATATTTCGTAAAGTAAAGTATCTGAGAGTTTATCCCTGCTACATTCAACATCACGAAAAACAAAGATAGCGGCCATCGGTTAGTAATTCTAGATACAGAATAGGCTGCGCACATTTTATCTACTGTATCAACTGCTCCTTTTGTTTCGTTATAACTGAGAATTATTTCTGGTTTCTTTGAGATTTTATCGAGCTCTGGTAAATCGTGCATTGTAGATAATAAAATGACAGCTTTATTATGTTTTGGCACATATGATACCAAAGTTGCCTGTTTTTGAAAACCGAACAACGACGATTGAACCTTTCGGTCTTTCCTTGGGAGAAATTCCGGAGGAATTTCACGTTTGTTTTTACGCATAATCCCAAGTAGTGTGATCTTCTTCTCCAAAAGATACGTGGCCAGAGTTTGAGCCTTCGATTGGTGTAACAAGTCGTTTTACAATGTCAGTCGGAGAATTTGACACGCTGAAAGGACCACTCGGTTGCTTTCCACAGTAAACTTCCAAATTGCTTGTATAAAAGGTTTTCGCGTCGCACATTGCAAAGCATTTCAGTCCATATTTAGCCGGTTTGCTCGGTATATACTGCACAAAGCTACAACGACCTCTAAATGAGTGCAGCATTTCGTCAATTGTAACGCATTCGCTGACGGTGTAACTGTTTTCACAATTGTTCACAAATGAGTCCAGCATCGATCTGATTGGTGCCAATTTGTCTATCTGTTTCCTTTCACTTCTCGTTGCCTTATCATCGAATCGAAGACATCTCAACAGAAATAGAACTCGTTTGTAGCTCATGACTGCTCGGAGTAACTGTATTCCTGTTCCATTCGTTGCCCACAGTTCCAGAACATTAGTGTGAGATCCTTTCTTCGTTCCAATCAGAAACAGAATCCCGATCAAAGCTAAAATCTCACACCTCGTGGTATTTTGACAATCCCTGTTTCGTCCATATGAAATAGTATTCCGCCTCGACTCGATGTACATATTAGTATATTTGATAATATCATCGACCATATCTAGGTCAATAATCTTCTGAAACGCACTTACTTCGTCGGTAATGTCTTTTGTAGCCGATGTTAGTCCGGGTAAAACTTTCACAATGTTCTTGCTTTTCACTTTCGACGATTTTGAATAAGGGTCTTTCTTCCATTTCAAAAACTCTTCAACCTTCGCGTGGAGGGATCGCTTTACCTGGGTCTTCTTCGCAGATTGACGAACGGTTCTTACGAGGTTTGTTTTTTTCGTCCCTCTTCCAATGAAAAATGTTCCGTCGCTTGTCGGCGTCTCTTGTATTTCGTCACCACTTTGTTCCGACTGAGTGTCGTGGCTACTCATGTCAATCTCTTCTTCTTCAGTCTCTGAATCATCCCAATTGTCAATCGACTCTTGGGTTTCATTCTCCATACAATCTAAT
This sequence comes from Andrena chrysosceles, assembly GCA_963855975.1. NCBI lineage: Eukaryota > Metazoa > Arthropoda > Insecta > Hymenoptera > Andrenidae > Andrena > Andrena chrysosceles. Next base: position 78,941,252 of record OY979767.1, on the reverse strand, counting down.
AACCCTTTCCTCAAATTACGCGTCAACATTCTGGAACAATAACAAAAGAAAAATCACGTCATATTCTAATATATCGTATAAATTTTTATTTATTTATATTATTTCTGGATAAGAAGAACAATGGTTAATATTGATAATAATAATAATAATAATAAAACAATAAAAATATGCAGAAACTATGCTTGCCTTGATCTCGATGATGTCGCATGAGCGGGCGCACCGGTGTACATTGTACACACGACGGAAACCGTAACTTTCAAATATTCGTAAAACCTATATAACTTGTACTAGCAACACGACAACCACCGTTTTCGACAGACAAAGAGACACTGGAAGAATATCTCGAGGAGCCAGGACCCTCAAACTGATTTCTGCCTGCCTCCCCACCATAAATCCGGCGCGCGTGTACTTTGTACACGGACGCGCCCGCCGGAAGGTTAAGAGAGATGGCTAGATGTCATGACTTCAGTGTTCAACCCGATTTTCAGCAAATATTGTCTTACAACAAATATCGACCGGTTTTTCCGAATCAGCATAAAATTCTAAACATAGTAGATTTATTCTGATAAAATAAATAATATCAGTATTCATTTTCACAGCCATTTTATATTAGGGAACCCGACTGTCCTCCACTTACCCTAATTTTACTAATTCTCAATTATTTCCAAGGTTAATTATATAAATTACTCCCGTTCTCATACAGGGTGAGTCACGAAAAGTGGAACACCTAAACATCTCTGTTAGAATTGGAGATAGAAGAAAATGTTATAGCGCAAAGTTTGACTGTTCATGGAGGCAAATATACTAATTTGAAGGTCATCGATGTTTTTTAAATAGCACCATGTATATTTTACCCTAAGCAGCGTAGTTCGTTTCGAAATAAATATATTATATATATTATATATATTCGAAATAATAACCTTTAAATGAAGTCGGACTCAGACATTTAAGATCGAACAATGAAAACTTTTATGTGAAAGATGTGCCAACAGCTAGACCACAATTACGTTCGCTGCTATAACTTCGACAATTATTTAAATTTCTTCATGAAATTTTGTTTAAAATTTTCATAAAGGATAAGACTTTTAAAATGAGTAAAAAAAAGTAATCGATTTTCTGAAGCTGAAATAGTCCACTAGCACCTTAAGTGAAATATTTTTATGAAATAATATGCAAAAATATTTCAAGCAATAAAGTTAATTGAGACACCCTGTATACACCCATATACAAAATCTGGTAAAGGCGAAACTTTATAATATATTTTCTCGCAAAATTGTAAGTAATGCATTCGCCGCGTTTGATAAGTACATATATAATATGAATAATTCTACGTAACATGCACAAATTGTACGCAAAATTGGTGGTCCGATCCTCGTGCAATTCTCGTGTAAGTTTCTTATGAATATCATTGCAAAATTTAAAAACATTTGAAGAATCATTATAGTCCTGAGAATTCGTGTGTATGTTCGTGCTTATGGATCTGCAGTAGAATAGTACAGAATTTAAAGTATCAAGTTCAAATAAGTACTCTTACAGAAGGACGTACGTAGTTCCGCTTGAGCTGTATGCAATAAAGATGAAGCATTTTGTTAGACCGATAAGGTTTCTCATCAAATGTAGTTTATAATCAGTGTTGGGTAGTGATGATATTTTTAACACTCTGAGTAGCGTTGTGGGCGGGATATTGTTTCAAATTGATCAAGCCTTTTTGAGCAGTCACTAGGTACTGTCGAGAAAATTTTGTCCAGTTCGACCCGCGCTTTGAAAGTACCTATGCCCATCCTGATGAGAATTTAAATTTCTATACTTGCGATTAGATCTTCATGATAGTACTACGACTGAATTGGCGAGGTTTGTTTGACGAAAATGAATCCAAATGCGACCCCGTTTGGATTATAATGATTATCCTTACTAATATATAAAAGTGAAATGTTGTCTGTTTGTTTCTCATTCTTTCACGCCTAAACGACTGAACGGATTTCAATGAAATTTTGAATATACATTACATAAATCCTACATTAGATTATAGGCTATTTATTTTTCTTTAGGCTTCTTTATTTTGGAAACATCATAAATAATTCCCGGGTGAAACCAGGTAACAGGTCGGTTATTATTTAATGAGTAATGCGAATCACTTCTGAATTCCGTACACCTAACATACAAGATGTATGATTACGAACAATCGGACGGAGGTCGAATTTAAACTTATTTTCATCAGGAAATTCTCACCAATCCATTGGTAATATTTGTACGAAGATCTAACAGAAAATGCAGAAATTTTAATTTTCGTCAGTAGATGAATCATTCCAGGCTCGGCTGACAAGTGAAAGAGCGGGCGTGGCAAAAGCGAAATACGAAGTGAATTCCAAGCTCGATTTGTTTTCAAAGCAATCATACGCGGACTCTCAAACAATACATACTTATTAGCATGATATAGCTTGTGTCACAATACAAATAGCATAAATTAGCAGTGTATTGAATTCAACGCTATTATTATCATATTTCCTTTCTTGAATTCTATTCAAATCTCGAAGTATCTATTTCTTCCGTTTTTGGAAAAATCATTTTTTAACTAATCATTTCAATAAAACAATATAAAATAAATTCTCTTTAAATATATATTTTAACGTCTATTTAATAGATTTGTAAGAAATTATATACAGGGTGTTTCATTACAGGTGGTCACACCTTTTAAAGAGTGATTCTATAGGTCAAAATAAGACGAACTTATTGAAACAAAAATTTTAATATCATCCTTCGTTTACGGGAAAACTGACTGAATTTAATTCAAATGCATGTGCGCCGAAGTACACTTTTTAGCGCCTGAAGGGCACGCGTCGCATTTTCCGTAGGCCTCCGATTGCTTTGGTTTTCAGATAGGTTCTGGAAGACCGAAACATAACAAATGCGTGTTTTCTTATTTTGGCCAGTTTGCATATATAAGGGGTGACCACCCCTCAAAGTTCATAAGAAGGGGTACAAAAGGGTTCTTATTGTTAGTTTAAGGAATATTATAACATTGCGAATATCAAGTATTTATATAAAGTTTTATTCGATACAATGTTATAATATTCTTTACACTAACTATAGGAACTTTGATACCTCTTCTTATGAACTTTGAGGAATGGTTTCATTCCCAAATATGCAAATGAGCCAAAATAAAAAACATATTTGGTATTTTTCTGTCCTCTAAAACATATACGAAAATCAAATCAATCGGAGGCGGGCACCTGAAATTAGGCGCTTAAAAGTGTACTTCGGTGCACGCGTATTTGACTAAAATTCGAAGTCAATTTTCCCGAAAACGAAGCACGATATTAAAAAATCTAATTCTACACTATCGTCTTATTTTGGCCTGTAGAATTATCCCCTAAAAAGGGAGTAATTTATATATTCGTATCTCTTACCCAACACTGACGGTCACTTTAAACTTTAACCGAATGTTTGGAAAGTATCTGAAAACTTTGTTACATTATTAGTGAATATGCAAATTCTTTGTAAAACCATAAATAGAAGAATTGTTGTTCATTAAATATAAATAAAAAAATTTAAAAGTGTAATTTTGCGGAATCATCTTTGATCGATTATCTTTTTGTAGTCAATATCATATCAAGAACATTTAGTATGCGATTTTTACTAGGTAATATAAAATTTATTAAAAGTTTATCTAGAAACTTATATGCTTTCCTTTTAGTCTATAATAACGGTAGCCCATTTAAAATTCAATTAAAAAAAAAAGATTAGAAAGTATAGGATGCGTTAGATTTTAAAAATGAAATTTATACAATTTTTGAAAAATAGTTTCATACTGCATACACGTTTTATAGAACTTGCGAATGTGTCTCTACATACAGGGTGATTGGCTCGAAACGCCTGATCCGCCTCGCAACCATGACGAGGTCAAGCCAACCCCCCGTGGTGTCTCTCCGAAGACTTTCGACCCTCGGACGGGTTGGAGTACCTATTAGGAAGTGAGAAATCTTCGAATTTCTCATTTCTCATCAGATCTGTGCGAAAGTGACGCCAATGAATTCCTGGCGTTCCGTCGATTAAAATCATACCAAATATCATGCAAATCGGACTACTTTGACACAAGCTATTTGTATTCCTTATGTAAAAGTAGTCCGATTTACACGACATTTGGCATGATTTTCATCGAAAAACCACAAGGAATCCATCGGCGACACTTCCATATCCATACGATAAAGAATAAAGAATTATTTTATTTCGGAAACAGAAACAGGGTAATTTGCCCACGTCATCCCGTGGGCAGAGGACAACACCCCGCAGTGCCCATCGAATTTTATGGCTTTTTTCGGAAAAAGGTATGAATCCTTTGTCGAACGTAGGGAATTGAGGTCGCCGCCTCGCAGTCAAGGGGTGACATATCCATTACAGCGTATGAAGAAATCATTTTCTTCGTCGTATCGAAAGGGAAGTGACGCCAATGGATTCCGGGCGTTCTGCCGATTAAAATCATACCAAATGTCATGAAAATCGGACTACTTTTACATAAGGAATACAAATAGCTTGTGTCAAAGTAGTCCGATTTGCATAATATTTGGTATGATTTTAATCGACGGAACGCCAGGAATTCATTGGCGTCACTTTTGCACAGATCTGATGAGAAATGAGGAATTGGAAGATATCTCACTTCCTAATAAGTACTCCAACCCGTCCGAGGGTCGAAAGCCTTCGGAGAGACACCACGGGGGGTTGGGTTGACGTCGTCACGGTTGCCAGGCGGATCAGGCGTTTCGAGCCAATCACCCTGTATATGTAAAGTAAAGTCACCGGTAGGCATCTGGTTGTTTGTTCGACCTAATCTCGAGAACCACTGGACGAATTGTGATGCGGTTTTCACCGTTTTATGGAGCATTTCTCAAGAAAGGTTTAGGTGTATGAAACATTAACCTATCACAAAAGGAAGCCGCACAGTGACGATTTTAGAGAAGTATCCCCTGAAAATGCTCTATGGGGTGTTGGGGGCTACATCGCAGTCCGTCCAGTGCTTCTCGAGATTAACTCGAACAAACAGACGCTTACCGAGTACTTTATTTAATACTATGTAGATATACATATAAGAAGTCCGGGCAACGCCGGGTACATAAAATAATAAACTTTGATCTTTACTGAAACTAGTATAGTTGCATTAAATTGTCATCTCTATTAATATTTTCATTTCACGTATTTAGCATACAAAGTACAGTATTGCTTGGGTAAAGGCTCGGATATTCTTCTCGGTTAAAAAGCAGGGACCTGCCGGTACGTAAAATATCGGTATTATACTTCATGCCTACGTTCTCGAGATTACAACGTAGTATCGCTACTTGATGCCCAGTCATCGCCACTTCAGAGCAATAAAAAAACAAAAGGAACTCTCTGTGCCTCCCCTACCCAAGGTCGGTATCAAATATATTGGCCGGTGAATTCGTTTTCGCGAACAGTGATCAAGGCGAAATCAGCCACCACCATCTGACGATCGTGGATTTGTCAGTTGGAATTGCGTGGCCCTCGCAGGGAATGGTAGGGTAACGTTAACGCTGCTGGGTTCCGCCTGAACCTAGCCGTTTGGCTGTTATTTATTCTTAGCGTAATAGTTGTGTGCGTTACGAAGCTATGCGTAGACCAATACGACCCATACAGCACACTTCGTAACCTTGCGATGTTGCATGGTTGCAGCGCAATGTCGATGTATGGTTGCTGCGACGTTACCGTGCAACATTGCACGGGGCGGACATAGAATTGTTGCTGCATAGTTGCTGCATAGTTGCGGCAATGTGCTGTATGGGGAGATGAAGCTATCGAGAAAAAATCAATCTGCTGACCACTAAAGCTCCTGAATTTTTTCGTTGCTAACGTACACCTATTCTGATGTGTTTACTTCTACACTGAAAACTCGGTTTGGTCTACACCCCAGAAGCTTGGCACCACTCCCACCATTTGTGTCTCACTCTTGTTCTGCGAAGCCGAAAGCGAGATGGAACGAGAGCGAGCCAGAACACGTTGAGAAAAGGAACACCGAGGCAAACAAACGGTGTGGTGGGAGAATACCCCTCATGAAACTTACCGGCCAATATATGTGGTACCGACCTTAGCTCCATATTTCATTACGCTTTTGGCGTCAGTCACGTCCATTTCGTTAGGTTTTGGAGATTTTCGTTTCTTTGGATATTAGGAAATCCTTGTGAAGAATGGCTCGCGACAAGAAGTCGCACAAGCGTAAGCGTTCTTCGCGAGACAGGGAAAATAATAAGTATATGCAAGAAATTCTTGCGAAGATTCGGAAATTAGAAGAAAAAATCGAGGCGAAATGAGATGGCGGCAGTGAGATGCAGGCGGCGTCAGAACGCCTAGTTGTTCAGGGTGAGTTGCAACGCAGGCGGAGAGTTCATTCTAAGATGAAACATATCCGTACATTCGACAAGCCTTACCCTAGAGGTGGGTAGTCATTATTTTTGGTTCTTCACTCAGACGATAGTCAGAAAGAAAACGCCACTCAGGTTATGATGCATGAACAAAATATAGAGGGCGACGGAGAGCGCTTCATGCAGGACGCAGACAAACAGTCTGAAATTGTAGTGGCAGATGGCAACTCGCAATTAATTTCGCATAACCTAAGTGGAGTTACGGCAACTTCACAGGACAAGGTGGAGGTCCCTGACAAGCCGGCAGAAGAACCGTTTGTGTTAGATGAAGAAACAATTAAATTGTTGGGTGATGATCCGGCAGCAAATAACAGATTGAGTTAAAGCTCAATGCCGATGTAGCTTCGCGGGTGACAAATTGGATGGTTAAGGGTTTGCCGAAGAAATTAAAAGAAAGCTTACTTTCGAAATTCCCAAAAAACGGAGACTGTTACCTTGAAGGGCCTGAGCTTAATGAAGAAATAGCTGTGACTCTGAATGAAACTGCTATCAAGCGGAACAATCATTTTAAGGAACTACACAATGTAATAGGCTGGGCATTATCGGCTTCCTCATAGGCAGTGACAATGCTTATAGAGGAAGATGGAAAGGGGATTGATAAGAACCAGTTATTGGAGCGCGTACTGGGATCAGCACAGTTATTAGCGGAACTGTTCTATACAGTGTTTGTGGCGTTTAAGGCTTATATTATTCCGGGTTTTGAAATGAAGACCAAGAATTTATTTGGGAAATCCACCACTGGCAAACTTCTGTTTGGAGAAAATCTGGGAGAGAGGGTGAAAAAGGTTTTGGCAGTAGAGAAAGTAGGAAAAGAACTGAAAACACCGGTTATAACTAAGAAGACACCGCTAAGGTCACCGAACGTTTTAAACTACAAGAGTTCGACTGTGACGGCCAGAGAGACGACACCGTCGAACTACAAGAGGGGAAATCACAAGGCGTTCGCCTCTTTTAAGAGCAAGTCCCAGAACTCACAGCGTCCAATGTCACAGTCACAGAATCAGAGGTCGCGCAATCAACCGTTCCGTCGACGTTAGAGGTAAGAATAGGTGGTCGGCTTAAAGCCTTTTCTGAAAGGTGGAAAACTATTACCAGCGATAAGTCTGTATTAGATGCGATTAGAGGTTATAGGATTCCTTTGAAAGCCGACATTCACCAGGTGAAGCCACCTATTATGCCCCAAAGGTCACGTGAGGATCTAAACAACCTACAAGAAGCTATTGGTAGATTAGAAAATATAGGCGCAATTGAGAGGTGTTCCTCAGAGGAAGAACAATTTTTATCGCCGTATTTTCTAGTACAAAACCCAGATAAGACGTATAGATTCATTCGTAATTTAAAAATGTTAAATAAGTTTGTTTTAACACAACATTTCAAACTTGAGGATATAAGCACGGTAATTAATTTGATCCAGCCAGAGGTTTACATGTGCAGCTTGGATCTGCAAGATCCATACCTTTAAGTGCCCATACACGCGGATCGTAAAAAATATCTTAGGTTAATAGCTTATCTAAGAAAGCAGGGTTGGAAATCCGTTAATTATCTAGATGACATCCTTCTAGTAGGTGCATCCTTGGAAGAGTGTCATACAAATCTGACTGAAATGAGGGAGTTGCTAGAATTTTTAGGTTTTGTTATTAACCTCAAAAAGAGTAATTTTACTCCAGACAAAAGATGTAACTTCCTTGGATTTATAATCAATTCAGAGGATTGGTGCATACAGTTAACAACTGAGAAAAGAATAAGGGTTAAAGAATTAATACTATCTGTTATGGTTAAAAATAGATGCAAAATTAGAGACCTAGAACACCTACTATTGCCCGGCCGAAAGAAGATCCCTAGCAGGCGGTCTCGGGCGATGCAGTCTGCCGATGTGACGATTGATCGACTCACCTATTTGGGCACACTTTTAAAGACGGGATACACGTATTTTGGTTATTGGCTGAAGTAGGCACATGCATTGTCGCACCGCGCGACGAAGAGAGCGAACAAAACACATCGAGATCGAGTGGGATAGAGCGATCTGACCGACGTACGACAAAGCAATAGCGTAGGCATCTTTAACGGTTAACAATTAACATATAATAACATAAAAATTTCCTTATTTTTCACAATATATTCGGGAACGTGTTATCCTGATACCAACCCAATGATAATACTTTCCTGAACATATTGTGAAAAATACGGATAATTTTATGTTATTATATATTAATGGTTAACCGTTAAAGATGCCTACGTTATTGTTTTGGCGTTCATCGGTCAGATCGCTCAATTCCACTCGATCTCGAGGTGTTTTGTTCGCTCTCTTCGTCGCGCGGTGCGACAATGTATGTGCCTACTTCAGCCAATAACCAAAATACGTGTGCCCCGTCTTTAAAAGTGTGCCCAAATAGGTGAGTGGACTAATCGTCACATCGGCGGACTGCATCGCCCGAGACCACCTGCTGGGGATCTTCTTTCGGCCGGGCAATAGTAGTTGGTGTTTTAGTTTCTTCTTGTCCGGCTATGGAGTATGGGTGGATGCATTATAACTTATAAGATATTAGAAAGGCAAAAATATATTACGCTTAGCGCAAACAATGGAGATTTTGAAAAAGACATGACGCTATCAAGAGAGGTTACCAAGGATCTGGAATGGTGGAGATATCGCATTATGGGATACAGCGGCCCAATTCGCTCCTTTCAATAAAAGAGGGAAATTTTTTCATATGCCTCGATTTCGGGTTGGGGAGCGTTTTGCATGCAAAAAGGAGCACACGGTTTCTGGAGAGAAACAGAAAGGGTGAGACATATAAATTTTTTGGAAATTTTAGCAGCCTTTTTAGGTTTGAAGTGTTTCGCCTAAGAGCTAAACACGTGTCAGATTCTATTGCGTATTAATAACACGACGGCGATAGCCTATATAAATAAGATGGGAGGAATTCGGTTTCCCGAACTGAATAGGGTTACCAGACAATTATGGAATTGGTGTGAGCAGAGGAAAATATGAGTATTTGCAGAGTATATTTCTTCGAAAAATAATGTAGAGGCCGTCGAAGAATCACGAATAACAAATTTAGATACAGAATGGGAACTAATTGATGATATTTTCAAAGCGATTGTTAGGAGGTTTGGCATACCAAAGATCGATTTTTTGTGACTAGATGTAACAGGAAATGCAAGACTTACTGCCCTTGGCAAAGGGATTCTGAGGCGTTGGCTATTAATGCCTATACAATAAACTTGTCAGAGTTTTTTTGGTACGCATTTCCTCCTTTCCCGCTCATCCCGGGAATAATGAAAAAGGTTATAGAAGAGAAGGCACGCTGTATTATTGTATTGCCTTTCTGGCCATCACAGTCATGGTTCCCCACTTTTAGGCGACTGTTGGAAGGTGAACCAATGGTTTTTAACCCGTCTAAAAATTGACTATTGCCGCCTTGTAGGACAAAGGAGCACCCACTGGCATCCAGCCTTTCACTGATTGCAGGAATATTATCCACGAGGCCTACGATAGAAAAGGAATTGCGCGGGCTGCAGCAGAAGTGCTTACAGCTTCCTTAAAGGTCGAGTTTCCTAGCAGCGGACGGCGGCGGCGGCCGGCGGAGGCGGCCGGCGGACGCGGCCGCTGGCCCACCTCGGCGGCCAGACTCCGGCCAGTGGCCCGCCGCGGCGGCTAGGCTCGAGCCGCGCAGTGTTCAGGGTCCCACTTTGGGTCGAGGAACGCACTTGAAAAGGTCTACGGTCAAGGATTCATACCTGCTTCGGAAATAAAATAATTTTTTATTCTCTATCGTGTCGATATGGAAGTGACACCAATGAATTCCTTATGTTTTTTCCGGTGAAAAATCATACGAAATTTCATGTAAATCGGACTAATATTAACGAAGACAACTTGAAATGATATAAATGAATTTTTCATGGGATTTCCTTCACATGGTCCGAATTACGTCGTTCGTGGTGTCAGTTTAATCCGCGAAATATAAGAAATCCATTGACGTTGTTTTTGCAAAGATCTGATGGGAAATGCAGAAATATTGCACATTTCTGACTTTTTAATGATATTCGAACCCTTTCGATGGTCGAATGCCATAAAATTCGGTGAAGCACTGCGACGGATTGTCCTCAAAGGACAGGCGCCGCTGGAGAATCACCCTGTATGTAGTAGTAGAGTAAAATACAACCTGCCATAACATCCAACTAAAAAAATTCTACACCAAGAAGGCTCGAAGCTATTATAAAATCAAAAGGCAATCCTACAAATTAGTAAAACAGTAAATATTTAGTTTATTTCCATAGTTTATTGATCTTTTATTTAACTGTACGAATACTTACTGCGCGTCCACTTCTGCACGTTTATTTCCTTTTATTCATATTTTTGTTAATGTTAAGGGGAATAAAAATTTGTTTATACAAGATCTATTGTACAAACATTTAAGAATATTTATTAATCATCTTTTTCTGTTAAAGTTTAGTACTGACATGGATATACAAACTTTTACTTTAAATTAGTCGCTGCACGAATACTTTTTACATTGACTGTATACATATATGTATGTACCGAGGCCTCCAACGAGTTAGGTAAATGACAAAGAATGGTGGTCGTTTAGTGGAACCCAATTCCGCCGTGCTAGGGAGATAAGTCAGCCTATTCAGTTTTTATTTATCAATTAAGAAGTATTATCCACCAAGTTCAACATCAATATGCCTCGCGGAAAGACACAGGAAAAAAGGGGTAGCAGTCCGCTGACTGCGCGTGGTCACGCCTACGTCGTCCTCATTTCAAATTAAAGACGGATCCCTTATCTCTCGAGTATATAGGTACACGCGCCCGAATATCAAAACAGAAGGACCCGCAACGTATTGGGTGCAAGGAAAGGTGGGTCATAGGGACGAGATTATATTCCCACATATTATGACCAATAAAGTGCTTCTCACAATCAGTGTTACATTTTGCGTATGTGTTAGTGACGAGTGTCTGAAATGTCGAAGAAGTTACGGTTTTCGTCTGCGGAGGATAAAACATTGATAGAGGAAATATCCAATTAAGTATTGTGTCCTTTATGATTGCCAGGAGTGAAAGAAAATGTACGGAGAGAAGTGTCAATTAAATTAAACACAACAGGTAAAGTATTCTTCAATTATACTTATTTCTTTATTATTGCTAATTAAATTTATTTATTCTTTCATCATACACGTATGAAGCACTTAGAACCAAAGAGACGCCAGTGACATTTTTTAAACTGTTCAGTTAAGAGCAGGAATGGTTAGTTAAATCATTAAATATAATGTTATAAGTAATGTAAGTAATTTAACGTTATATCAAAATATCATTTATGTTATGTTTGTGAGAGATAACTAAAACCAACGTCCTCGAACCTTGTGGTTCAGATTCATGCAATATATTTACAGGCTATGTACTACATAAGGTTAATACTTAGAATGAAGCGGAACTCTACAAAGGGCGGGCCTACGCAAGTTTCGCTACGCCACGATTTCTCTCCCGCCGCTCGTTTCACAAAAACCCACTTGTTTGAGATTCGGTAGTTCCGATCTCCGCGACACCCAACTCATCGCAGCACCTCCTGGACAGCGGATCGACAAGCCCGATCCACAATCGATCGACCAATCAGGTGTCAGCGACAGAACGCTCAGCCAATCGCATTTCCCCACGTCGCTCGATCCTCCAGACTTTTGGAGAAGACGACTAACGGAAATGGATCGGCCATATTGCTCTTGCTCTTCTTGTTCACGCAGAGTACAAGTTCGGACGCGTCGGTTTCACTGAACGTTTAGCTCAATGTAACTCGTGAATTCTCGCAAACTTGCTCACCTTAGTGCTCAACCTCGTAATTTCTCACCGCTCAATTTAATATCTCGTGCTCAGACTCGTCGTATATCGATTGTGGATCGTGGTCTGTTACGCGGCCACGTGCGCGTCGTTTTGCGATTCGTCTCAACGAGACAAGAACTGTACATTCTCTGCACAACGTGCATCTGCTCAGGCTCACCCACTCAGCTTTTACGTTGTGACTCACTCCGCGAGCGTGAAATAAACTAATTGTACATTGCTCATTAATACTGTGCGTTCTTTACATAACCTCACCGGCATCTCACGCTCATCGCGAGCTCTTTCGCGAACATTCTGGTCCTTCGAGCCGGATTGTTGTGTGAAGTTCTGTGCAGTGCTCACCCAGAACAGTTCACTCTCATCGCTCAGTGCTCATCATGTCTGACGGAGAGAACAACTCCACCAACCGGCTCAACCAGCCGGCAGGACGAGATCCTCGTCCCCAGCGACGATACCTGCTCCGCTCGTCATCAAGTCGAGATCGCAGGTCAGTCGATTTGAGGCACTACAAGGCCTGCAGGACGAAATTCCGAAGGACTCAAAGACGACGTCCCTCGGCGAGGTGCAGTCGCTGCTGGACAGCATAACAGAGCTGCACAAAGCGTTCCTCTCCGAGCACGCTCACCTAGAGGAATTTTGGCCCGTCAAGTGCCTCTCGCACGAGTACTTCGCCTCAGATATCCTGGGTCGTGAGACGACTCTCGTGGCTCAACTCAAAAGGGCACTCAAACATATCATTTCTCAACGCTCAAATTCAGCTCAACTCAGCTCATCCACTCACACCGACACAATCTCAGGGAAGATGAGCAGCAGAGCGGCCAAGATTCCAGATTTAGCCATCCCCAAATTTGGGGGCAAGTTCGTGGAGTGGCCCGCTTTCAGTGAGTTATTCACCTCGCTCATTATTAAGGACTCACAACTCGGGGATATTGACCGCCTGTACTACCTGAGAGCGAGCCTGACAGGCGAGCCCTCCAGGCGGGTCAATGCCTTCCCTCTGCGAGGCTCATCCTTCCCAGCCGCTTGGGAATATTTGGAGAAGCGATTCTCCAACAAGCGGCTACTCATCAAGGAGCAGCTTGACAAGCTGCTCTCCATCTCGCCGATTTCAACCCGGTCAGCGCCTGCTCTCCACGACCTGGCTGCCACCATAAACGAGGTCAACGAGACGCTCATCGCTCTGGGTGCTGACAAGGAGATGCACAATTGCCTCCTAGTGCACATTCTCACCAATAGCTTGGACAAGGTCACGCGAGAGGCCTGGGAGACATCGCTGGCCAACTCACCGGATTGCCCTCGGTATCAGGACCTACTGGCGTTCGTCGAAACCAAAGGTGGCGCCTTAGAGCAGATGGAGGCCACATCGAAGAAGCCAGCGACCCCTTCAACCTCCACTGCTCGCTCATCTCAGAGGAGGTCTACCGCTCACCCTGCGACGCAGACAAAAAAGCAGGCTCAACCGGCGTCAAAAGCTCAGACGTCGCAATATCCATGCGACTGGTGCCACGGCGACCACTTCATGGTCATGTGCCCTAAGTTTAGGGAATCGCCAGTGACCGAGCGCCGGAACTTCATCGTCGCTCGATCACTCTGCAAGAACTGCTGTGGTCGACACGAGACAGATGTGTTCAGATCGGCGCACCGGTGCAAGATTTGTGGGGCCAAGCACCATTCGATGCTGCACCCTTCTCAACCTACGGTTGCTCAAGGCTCAACTCAAGTTAAGCCCAGGTCGACGACCGAGCCCAGCTCTGCTCAACAAGCCCCTTCAACGGAAGGGAAGAAGTCAGAAGATGACACTGATTTCTGAAGCGTTGGTGCAGTCGTCAAATCACTCTCACCCAAATCACCAAGCTCAAGCACAACCGGTCACACTCATACGTCTCTATCTCACCCAGCCACTGGTTGCCACGCAACCTCGCTCACGCTCACCCTGTTAGTAACAGCTAACGCACAGCTCGTCTCACCTGTGGCCTCGCTGCCAGTCAGGCTACTCATCGACTCAGGCTCAGAGCTCACCTTCATCAAGGAGGAGCTCATCACTCAACTTAACCTTCAAAGAACCCACTCATCCATCTCAATTATTGGCATTGGAGGCAACAAAACTACTCACACTCGAGGCATCTTGTCAATCACTCTACGATCAAGCTACGACTCCTCCACAGTCTCCACTCAAGCTCATGTTCTGCGAACTCTCACATCCAGTCTACCATCCGTTGAAGCGCCACGTCAAGAATGGCCACATCTCACCAGGTTAAGGTTAGCTGATCCAGATTTTCTAAAACCTAGGCCTATTGACATAATTATTGGTGCAGACTCATATGGAAAAATCATAAAACCTAACCTCAAAAGGGGTGACCCTTCAATGCCAATTGCCCAGTTCTCAATCTTTGGATGGCTCGTTCTTGGGCCAGTTAAAACACCTCAGTCTCAATTCAGCTCGTCACACACAGCTGCAGTCATGCAGCACAGCGACAGAACAATACAAGATTTATTGGCAAAATTCTGGATTCAAGAAGACCTCCCGACAGATACGCCCTCAAAGCTCACCCCTGAAGAACAAGAATGTGAGGATCACTTTCGGGCGACACACACTCGTGATTCTACAGGAAGGTACATCGTACGCATCCCTCTCAAGTCATCTCGAAGTCTATTGGGCAATTCCTACCAGACAGCCCATGCCTGTCTGAAGCGAACACTCAACAAGCTCAACAGAGATTCTGAATATCGCAATCTCTACCAAGGGTTCATGAAGGAATATGAAGCACTCCATCATATGGTAAGAGCTCCCTCACTCTCACCTAATACTCACTCTGTTTTTTATCTTCCACATCATGGAGTGCTCAAGCTCGACAGTCAGACCACGAAGTTGAGGGTCGTCTTCAATGGCTCAAGCCCGACTACAACGGGGCACTCGATCAACGATCTCATGCACACTGGCGCGAACCTTCTACTCAACATCACGGATGTGCTGCTGTGGATTCGCCAGCACAAGTACATTTTCGCCACAGACGTGACAAAAATGTACAGACAAATCAAGGTTTACGAAGACGACCAGGACCTCCAGAGGATACTGTGGATTGACGAGGATTCAAAGGAGGTGCCCTACAAACTCACTACGGTCACTTATGGAACCAAGGCTGCGCCGTTTCTCGCTGTCAGAGTACTACTGCAGTTGGTCGAAGACGAAGGACATCGTTTTCCCCTGGCAGTACCGTCAATCACTCATGCCAGATACGTCGACGACATATTCGGCGGCGCCGATACAGGTGAGACACTCATTACAATTGCTCAACAATTAAATGACCTGTGCAAGGCGGGAGGTTTTCCACTTGCCAAGTGGCAATCAACCTACCCTCCATTGCTTGAATCAATTTCTCATGACGTGCGAGCTAGCAACTCGTACATAGCACTTGATGACTGCAATACCAAAATCCTCGGATTACAATGGAACGCTCTCACTGACAACTTCTCATTCGCGACAAAACCTCTCAGCGACTCAAGGCTCACTAAACGTCTCATTCTCTCTGAAGTAGCAAAGATATTTGATCCACTCGGCTTCTTAGCTCCAGTCATCATTCGGACAAAAGCACTTTTGCAGGAATTGTGGCTGCACAAACTGAACTGGGACGACCCACTGCCTTCCCAAGTCACCGCTCACTGGCTCACCATCAGAGAAGATCTAACAAGTCTGGCCAGACTCTCAATACCAAGGTGGTTCAACACCTTCTCCTACTCGACAGTGGAATTACATGGATTCTCTGATGCCTCTCAACTCGCCATGGCAGCGGTAATTTACATTATCGTGTCCACACCGTCCACAGCTCACAAAGTGTCGACACTAGTGTGCTCCAAAACCAAGGTAGCACCACTCAAGAAACTCACAATCCCAAGGCTCGAACTCACTGCAGCTTTAATGCTGGCAAAGCTCACGAAGTATGTTCAAGCTACTCTTCAACTCAACATCTCTACAACTCATCTGTGGACGGACTCTCAAATCTCACTCTCATGGATCAAATCACATGCTTCACGTTGGAAGGATTACGTACGGAATCGTGTCTCCCAAATTCAAGAGCTCATTCCACACGCACATTGGAGACACGTTCCTGGAACGGCGAATCCAGCTGACTGTGCCTCTCGAGGCCTAACAACATATCAGCTTGAACACCACGAGCTTTGGTGGACGGGACCATCTTGGCTCACTCAACCCAGTGACTCATGGCCCTCTCAACCTACATTGAAGGACAGTCCAAGCATGCAGGAAGCTCGTCCTGGAATCTCAAATTTGCTCAACATTCGAAAACTCGAATATCACTGGGACCTCATTTACAAATACTCATCTCTCAACAAACTCTTTCGTATCACTTCAGTTTGTTTCAGAATTCTGTCACATTTAAGGAGGTCAACGATTTCCTTACCACTCATCGTTCAGTCGCCCGAGGATCTGGAGAGGGCCAGGATCTTCTGGATTAAAGCGACGCAGTCCCTTTACTTCGCACACGAAATAAGGACGCTCAGCTCTGGCGCGACGCTGCCATCTTCTCACATCTTCAATAGGCTCACGGCCTTTATCGACCAAGAAGGAGTGATCCGAGTCGGGGGCCGACTCAACAACGCTCACATTGCATATGGAAGTAAGCATCCTGCAATTTTGCCTCGTCACTCACGTCTGTCCGATCTGATTATAGATCAAGCTCACCGAGAAACTCTCCATGGAGGGACTCAGCTCACGCTCGCTCAAATCAGACAGACCTACTGGATCATCGGTGGTCGAGCTCCAGTGAAATCTCACATTCTACGGTGTGTTGTGTGTGCTCGGCAAAGGGGGATCCGTGCCCATCAACTGATGGGCCAACTACCTCTTTCACGAGTCACACCCACACGCCCATTCACCAACACTGGACTGGACTATGCTGGTCCTGTCACCTTAAGGACGTGGAAAGGGCGAGGCGCCAAGACTCACAAGGGATGGATCTGTGTGTTCGTCTGTCTCACCACCTCAGCTGTTCATCTCGAGCTAGTCACCGACTACTCCACAGATGGTTTCATAGCAACGTACAGGCGTTTCATCTCACGGAGAGGAATCCCTCACTCACTCTACTCAGATTGTGGCACCAACTTCATCGGAGCCGATGCCACGCTCAAGAGGATGTTCACTCAGGGCTCTCAAGATCACCAAACTCTCGCTCAGCTGTTGGTCAACGACAACACTCGCTGGTGTTTCAACCCTCCAGCCGCACCACACATGGGAGGCAAATGGGAGGCTGTGGTGAAGTCGGCGAAACATCATCTTCGGCGAACAGTGAGTGAAACAGCACTCACCTACGAAGAGTTCAGCACACTTCTCACGCAGATTGAGGCCCTGTTAAATTCACGACCTCTCGAGCCCCTCAGCGACGATCCTGATGACGTCGCAACGCTCACTCCTGCTCACTTCCTCATTGGCCACCCGCTCTCAGTTCTACCGGAACCCTCTTTGGAGCACACATCCATCTCACCATCAGCGCGGTGGCAACTCATCCAACAGAAGACTCAACAATTCTGGACTCAATGGTCATCTCATTATTTGCAACGTCAGCTCTCAATCTCGAAGTGGCATCATCCATCCAACGCCATCAAGGTCGGCTCTCTGGTGCTCATCACCGATGAGCGGTTTCACCCTAGCAAGTGGCCACTTGCTCGGGTTCTCACCCTTCACTCAGGGAAGGATGGACTGACCAGGGTGGTGACGTTCAAGACCGCCACTACCATCTTAACCATGCCAATCGCAAAATTGGCTGTTTTGAATGTTACAGATTCATCATCAACATCTTCTTCCAGCTGTTGAGGCCGGGAGCATGTTTGAGATTCGGTAGTTCCGATCTCCGCCACACCCAACTCATCGCAGCACCTCCTGGACAGCGGATCGACAAGCCCGATCCACAATCGATCGACCAATCAGGTGTCAGCGACAGAACGCTCAGCCAATCGCATTTCCCCACGTCGCTCGATCCTCCAGACTTTTGGAGAAGACGACTAACGGAAATGGATCGGCCATATTGCTCTTGCTCTTCTTGTTCACGCAGAGTACAAGTTCGGACGCGTCGGTTTCACTGAACGTTTAGCTCATTGTAACTCGTGAATTCTCGCAAACTTGCTCACCTTAGTGCTCAACCTCGTAATTTCTCACCGCTCAATTTAATATCTCGTGCTCAGACTCGTCGTATATCGATTGTGGATCGTGGTCTGTTACGCGGCCACGTGCGCGTCGTTTTGCGATTCGTCTCAACGAGACAAGAACTGTACATTCTCTGCACAACGTGCATCTGCTCAGGCTCACCCACTCAGCTTTTACGTTGTGACTCACTCCGCGAGTGTGAAATAAACTAATTGTACATTGCTCATTAATACTGTGCGTTCTTTACATAACCTCACCGGCATCTCACGCTCATCGCGAGCTCTTTCGCGAACACCACTCTTCACGGTGGCGCTATCGATTGTTCCTTATAACTATTTCCATTTTTTTAATACTACTATATACAACAATTTAAATGCTAGAAAGATTGACAGCTAAGCAAATGATTGATAAAAGTTCGTGCCAAAGGTATGCAAGTGCTTTATTATCTCATGCGCTTCAGTATAAACACCAATTACCATTAGTAACGAGAATATGAATATTAGTACAAAGAATTTCTCTGAATCTGTTGAGTGACAATAAACTCAACATAGTTTTAATAATAAATTAATATTAGTATACATAATAAATGCATGACGGAGCAGTGTATTACAGCGATACGTTGTTGCAAGAATTTAACTTGCATTGTTTCTAATGCACCACCTTCCAACAAATACGTTACATATAATCCATAAAATGGATTTACAAAACCAATTCATTTGTGCCGTTCAAAATCATTCTATTATATACGACAAAAAATTATACGGTTACAAAAGTCGAAATGTTCACGAAAATGCGAGGAAATCAATAAGCAGCGACATAAAATCAGAATGTACATAATAAAATAAAATATTATTTTGTTCTGCTTTCATATTGCCAAGGGAATTCTTCAGCAAGCGAAACGAACCAGTCTGCAAAAGCGTTACGAATGTCTATAGTTTCTTTATTCAATGTTGCATAGCGTCTTGTCTTATTTGTTTTCAACGCGAATGCTTCATCTGCTATTAAAACATTTGGCACCGAAATGTCTGTGCTTAGGAGAGATTTAGTAGCTAGCACGTGCAAACTCGGATCACCAGTAAGCGAAGCATTTCCAAATGTACAATTGGCAAATACTGTTCCAGCACTATTCCGTCCAGAGGAACCGCCAATGGAAAATTTTCTTTTGCGATTGTAAAATATCGATTCTGAGTGTTTGGGAACAAATATATGCACGTGTTTGCCATCCACCGCGCCAACACATTTCGGGATATTTCAGTTTTTGTAAAAATCGGTTCGTTTTTTGTCATTTTTCATTGAAAAATTTTGACGGTATAAGCGTATTAGGAATCGTGTAGTAAATTTGTTGGACGATTTTGCAGTTGTCTCTCCAAGACGAAAACTGAAGTCTATTGCTCGAAAAGACAAAAGTGGACAGAATCTAAAACATTATTAAAAATAAGCAAAAATTAATTAAAATAAGCGATTAGTAATTTTGCAAATCAATAATTATGAAAGGAAAATCGAAAATCATTTTTCAATATACAATTTGGTTGTGACGTTAATATAACTGGTTCTCAAACTCATTCTGAATTAATACATTGATATCGATCTTTCATGGGACACGTAAATGATTTTCAGACAAATTATATGTTAACTAACCCTAATATCCAATGTATAAACAATTAAATTAATCAATTTTTAAGACACAAATAATATATAGTTATAATTTATAAAATAAAATATACCTGTCCGTCATACGCGCTGTACTTGGTGAAACGTTTGAAATGGAGCATTTTTTATTTCTATTCAGATTGTAACGCCTCTATCCACACGGTCCTGCTGCCATTCCACGGCCCCCTCCGGTGAATTGATGTATGTGCGAAAAATATTGCGGACATTGAACCCCTCTGCACGACCATACCCTCCTGCTCCAGCCAATGGCATCATGTTGTCAGCAAGAATTGGTTCGAAATTCTGTTGTTTGGCCTGATTATCATTTATGTATTCATCCCGCAACATGTTGTGGAGGCAACATGTTGCGGTAATGATGTTGTCTGTAGTTTCCGGCACTACTGCAATTGGTGCATGGAAAATTCTAAATGTTTGGGACAATATACCAAATGCATTTTCCGAGACCCTACGGGCTCGGCACAATTGATAATTAAAAATTTTTTTTGTCCTATCTTCCGTCGCTTGGTTTTTCGGATAAGGTTTTAGCATTCGTTTCGTCAAGCGAAATGCCTCATCGCCCACAATTACGTGAGGGGCTGTCACGTTCGTCCCGGGAAGTGGTTTATCCATGGGAAAGTTCAATTTTTCCCCATTGATCGCTTGACCCATAATCGATTTTCTGAAGATTCCGCTGTCTCCTTCCTTTCCATACGAGCCAACGTCAACAATAATAAATTTATAATTAGCATCCACTAATGCTAATAACACTATTGAGAAAAAGTGTTTGTAATTAAAATAAAGAGACCCGCTATTGCGTGGACACTTTATTCTTATGTGTTTCCCGTCTATGGCTCCAACACAGTTAGGGAAATTCCACTTCACGAGAAAATCATTAGCTATTTTATCAAAATCCGTAACACTCGGCTGCGGCATAAATATTTGCACTAGTTTGTCGCACAGTTCTTGCAAAAGTTTGCGTACGATACCGCTTATATAGCTCGGTGATATTCTAAATGAAAACGATAACGATTTAAAAGATTCTCCAGTAGCTAAGAACCTGTAAAAAATATATTTTCTAATTATTTTAGCTGGTGATTGTAAGAAGAGATGGAGGAACATATGTGATACATTTATGAAAATGAAGCGGGACATCAAACACGGTACAGGTTCGGCAGCAAAGCTAAACTCAAAATGGGTAAAAATGGTGAATGTATGGTTCGAGGGAAGGTCAATACTTTGTACACACAAAATGAGTTCTAAAGTACAAGGAATTTGAAAAAATTATTTTTTTTCGTGGTAGGCACAGTAATATGAAACGAACTAAAGAGGTTCAAAATGCAAGAAGGTGTGCGTATAGCGACATTCCAGGAACATAGATGGATGTTACATTCAGCTGGGAAGCTGCCGTAGAAATACACTCAAATGACAATATTCCTTCTTCGTGGGTAACAAGATGCGGCAGTACACCTACGTATATAGTGCAGCACCAAAAAGGCACAGGAATGATTCCGGTACTGTACTGGATGTTCTGACTTTGAGATTTTAAAAAGTATGGGTTCGCCAAAAAAGCATCACAATTAATTGCGGAAACAAAGGCGTTGGTGTTTAAATTGATTACTGATCTCGAAATAGGATCACTGCAAGATGCAAGATATATGTGTTTGTGCGTGTGGTATTAGTAAAATACCATAGCTGTGATGTTCACGAGGTCCCACCGAATCGTATAGAGGATGGTCACCGTGGGGTTTTATTCCCCGCGAGGTCAAGGTGTCTATGAATATTTCCCACGTAAAAAAAATGCGTCTGTGCAAAGAAGCAACCACGAGCCACACTGAGAGAAAACCGGTAGCAAATGATAGCGCGTGCGAGTGTGACGGTGTAGGCGAGGACCGAATGCGTGATAGGGCAATTGGCAAAAGGAGAGAGAGAGAAAGAGCAGGTCAAAAAAAGCGGAACAGGGAGAATCGAATGAACGGGAGAATATGTAGCGAGTGAAGTGCGAGCGTGCAATGCATGTGCAAAGCAGTATTCGGGGCGTGATTATTAAGAGACCATAGGTACTTTGTACCTACAGTAAACATATACAACTGTAATAAAATTATGCGACGAAAAAATAAAATATGCTTGTGGAAAATTAACTTGCCTCAATGTCAGGAGCAACTTATCTTCGGGTGAAATGGGTTTCTTCACTCTTGTATACGAGGTTTTCTCCAAATCCTTTCCAATAAGATTCAAGATGAAATTAACCTGTCCTTTATTTAGCCTAAAAAATTGTCTATAGGTTTCGTCGTTATTCGCTAAATGGTTTGCTATCAAGATACGAGAATAACCCTCGGTCCTTCGAGTCTGGAACATCGTATGCATTTTCCTTTTTTTCTTTGATTCCACATATGCTCGCAAAAGAATATTGTCGTCTTCTTCTTCCTGCAGCAATGCACGCAGCAGCAATTTGCGATTCATTATAAGATTTTAAATCGCTATACTGCACAGATCACGTCGCACTGTCACGTCACTACGGCACGAAATATTGAACACTGTTTGAACGTTCGTAGCTCACGAATTCACAGAGATGTGTCTGCTTTGAAGTCAGAATTACGAATGTCGTTCTAGCAAAGGTTGGGAGAGGTCCTAAGCTAAGGGCAATGCAGTGACTGCATTTATGGCATCCATTGGGTAGGTATAAAGGTAGAATCATACGGCACTAGGATCGGCTATCCTCGGCGAGCTTTGGCGAACCCCTCGGCGATCCTCGGCGATCCTCGGCGATCCTCTTAGTGCCGTCTGATTCCACCTTCAGCTATTTTGGTGTAGCGGGACTTGGAGTACGCACACCAGTCCAAACGTGTTTTTCTATCTCATAAATGCCAAATAACCAGAGAAAACGTGACATATGTATGTACATGTATATGTGTACACCTGATTCGGCCCAAGTCCCGTGCAAGAAATCAGCATCCACCTCCAGAAGATATTACGATGCACAGATGGAAAGTTGCCGTTTCAAGCAAATGCAGTACCGATTGGTCACAATGTAATCTCTTTCTTATCGTTTACCCTCGCTCGCAGCACATACGTCAGCACGTGCTTCTGATTTGATGTTTCAACGCGTGTTTGCTTATATTCAAGAGATAAGTCAGCCGTTTTTAATCTGTAGGACGATGACGCAGGCCTCACTATGATACTGCTTTCTCGTACCGGATTTGTGTCAAATCAGGTGTCTACGTATGCATGTGCATACATGTGTCCCATTTTCCGTAACACTTGTAATTTTGCCTTCTGACTGAAAGTATGTCTCAAAAATCATCCTCCAAAACGCACTGATTATGAGCTACTGTAGCCAGAAGCATAGTCCCAAAGTAAAATGGTAGTGGTCTTTATTTTGCGGGGTCACGACAATTGACAACGACAATTCCAAACGAGGAGGTTCTGTGGTGTGAAAATGATTTAAATTATTAAAATGAACTGAACTGCAATTTGCTTCACATTTATTGCACGAAAAAGAAGATGAAGAAGAAGAAGACGACGACAATCATCTGCCAGCTATATTTCGAAACAAGAAAAAGAAGTGAAATGAATACGATGTACCAGACTCGAAGGACCGAGGGTTATTCTCGTATCTTGATAGCAAACCATTTAGCGGATAACGAGGAAACCTATAGACAATTTTTTAGGCTAAATAAAGGATAGGTTCATTTCCTTTTAAATCTTACTGGAAAGGATTTGGAGGAAAAATAGTATACAAGAGTGAAGAAACCAAATTCACCCGAAGATAAGTTGCTCCTGACATTGAGGCAAGTTAATTTTCCACAAGAATATTTTATTAATTCGTCATATGATTTTATTACAGTTATATATTTTTACTGTAGGTACAAAGTACCTATGGTCTCTTAATAATAACGCCCCGACTATTGCTGTGCACGCACATGCATTGTACGTTCTCGCTTCGCTCGCTGCATATTCTCCCGTCAGTGGTCTGGATGGTGGCCAAAATTCAATTTCTCAACAACTTCAACTTTGCAATGTCAGTTTTTTGTATGAGGTCACAACTCTCCAGAGCTTCTAAATCCGCATAGCTTTCCCTTTTCAGATGATTCTTTGATTATATATAATATTACGAAGACAAAATCATGAAATTTTATGTGAATCTAATTGTTTTAATTACTCATTATAGAACAATAAAATATAGGTTTGTATTAGACCAGTATGTAGGTAAGTAAATATATTTTAGTTATTTATATGTGTTATAAGCATTTCCTAATGCGTGTATAAACAATGTACAATTTATAACTATTTACACTTTGAGAAGGCACATAAAAAAATGATTAGAAGTGATACACATCGGACATATTTTATATGAAAGCTTAGACAATTGCTGTTCAGATCATGTAAATTTTAAGTGCAACTTCCTGCAACCTTTGGCTCTATAGGGATTTTAAAATACGACGCGCGAGGAGTTTTGGCGTTCTGAACGCGTGTCCCTATGCAACCACTTGAAAGGCGCCTGAGGATATTGAGGGAAATCCGAAGCGCTTTCAATGCGTGGACCTTATCTTCTGTTAGTATTTTATTTAATATTATTAATAATATCAATAATATTAATTTTACGTTCTTTTTAATATTGGCTACTTTTCCAAAAATGCTAACTTAACTAAATGTAATCGAATTTTGTTATAAAAGCAATTAATTTTGACTTACAAAATAGCCATAAACATGTCTAGAATTTTGCCGTGATATTTTATTCTTTTGTGCACAGTAACAATTACTATTCTTTTAATAATTCACTCTAAATAATCGTATTACATCACAATTAGTATAAATAGTCGTAATAGAGCAAAATGTGTGTGGAAAGAAATGGATATAAGTATTTTTTCAATTTTGGCCACGAAACGCCGCTTTCCAGACTACAATGCGTACCATCTTGCATCTGCAATTTTGTATTTTAAATTTTTGGTGCCAAATTCGTTATCAGCGACCTCAAAAACCCTTAATCACCAAGCATCAGAAAGATCAGAATTGTGGCCGCTAAATGTAGATATTCCCAGACCACTGTGGGACGCAATGATACGCTCACGCTCACGGTGTTTCTGCTGCTCTGCTCTCGAAATCGAGCATTACATTAAGCACTGAACGCTTTGCTTCTGCAAGCAGTTTCCGCGGCAGTTTCCTCCCCATTACCCCCATACTCTTAAAAAAGAGCATGGTTTCGTCATCCTCGTCTTCCATCGCCAGGTGTAGAAGTTGTTCTCTTTCGCGAGACCTTTTGTTTAGGGCGTCCAGAAGATCATTGTGGTTAGTTCTGCGCCTTTTCGGCGCTGCACTGGGAGTAGTCCCGCATCTTCTTTTTTCGGAAGGAGCGATCGTATCATCTGGCGATGTTTCTGGTGTTGGTACACCGTCCCAGCAAGCAGCGGTTTCTATCATCTCTATGGGCACTGGATTGTCGGGACCGCTACTCACGGTATCATTCTCAACTTCGGCAGGCAGTTCAATATTGCTCTGTGTGAGTAGTATGGTTAAGGGGATTCCAACGCAGGTCCTCTGAGGGGAGCGCGGGGGCGGGGGGAAGTGAGGGCGCGCGGGGGAGCGCGGCGGAGGGAAACATGGGCGCGGGGCCTGCGGGGAGAGGAAAACCGATTGCGCGCGCACGAGCCGCGGAGTGGGGGAAGCCGCGATGATGGAGGGGATCACTCCAGGCCGAG
Organism: Andrena chrysosceles; assembly: GCA_963855975.1. Taxonomy (NCBI): domain Eukaryota; kingdom Metazoa; phylum Arthropoda; class Insecta; order Hymenoptera; family Andrenidae; genus Andrena; species Andrena chrysosceles. The sequence continues at coordinate 78,915,491 of OY979767.1, read as the reverse complement.
CCGCCGCGTAGACCGGACCCACCGCCGAAAACTTTTAGACCTAACCGGAGGGAGTGAATGACCCCCCGAAAATTTTTTTCAAACCCCGATCCACCACCAGAAATTTTTTCCGAGCGAGAGAATGACCTTGGCCCACCCCCAAATATTTTTCCAAACCATTATGTGACATGCGGCGCGAAGAATGAAATAGATTTATGCAGTGTCTACAAATCTTAGAATTAGGAGGCGAGGAGGAAGATGAGTAAATAAAATGGAGACAGAATATACGTTTAAGATATATATATTGTTACATAAAAGTAAATAGAAATTAATATAAAATAGAATAGAAAATATAAAAAATATAAACTATTCTAAGGACGCAGGTGGCGAGTGGTTTTGGCTTAATTATCCCACTCGGTAACATCATCAGCAAATAGCATATTTAATGATAAATCTACAGGAACTTGCGCAGGATCAGTTTGAACTGCAACAACGCTAGCCCTAAGCCCCGATATTTTATTCGCGAAAATGGAATCATCATCAATCTCTGTTTTCACGTTTCGCCAAACCACGCTCTTTGGAACACCCTCACGATTCCGCCGAGCTATATTCCCACGTATATAATAATCATCATCATCATCATCATCATCGTTGTAATTGTTTATAAACATTTGGTCTGCGTATCGGCGCAACCAATATTGCTCATCATCGAGGTACTCATACGCATAACCATTCGTTAGGTTGCGAAATACTTTTAAATAAATGTCACCATCCTGATTAGCTTCCGCCTCATAAAGTTCTGCGCATCGAATTTCTTCGGTTTGAACCGCAACATTTCGACACGCCACATACACTTTCGGACTGGGTGAATAATGGTCGCAGCAGCGGTGATCGTAGCGGTAGCTGGACGTTCCAAATTTATGGGCAATGACATAATCTGAAACCGATTTTTTTTCTTATAATTCTCAAAGTTACTAACATAGCGATTCGCTAAAAGAAAAAATATGATAATGGAAACTCACGGTATTATTCGATTGTATTTTCTATGCGTTGAACGACTGACGATATCCTTGGAAAGCAATCGTCTTCAACGCAATTTCACTTAAAATGAAAAAAGTGTTACACAAAAACTTTTCACAGAAATCAGACTGTTCGCCTTCCACAATTAACAGACGACTGGTCTCGCTGCATCTCCTAGCTCTCACATGTAAAAACCCCCTCCTATCATGAAATCGAGAAGTGCATAGCTTTGCAAAAGTATGATGCTGTTGTTCTCCGCATTCATTTTCACAAACTGCACATTTCTTCTTCGTAGACCATCCTCTCCTTATTCCCACGCATCTTTTTCCCTTCTTCTTTGGACACATCATGCGACAAAACCACATCACTTTGAATACGTATCGAACGGGTATTGAATGTTTTTGAACATATATCAAACGGATATTGAACGGCTTCGAACGTGCATTGAACGGGTATTGAACGGCTTCGATCGTGCATCGAATGGCTTTGATCGGGTATCGAACGTGTATCGAACGACTTCTGCATAAGTATCGTCTTAATCTAGCGGACATCAAACGCATGAGGTTGGGTTGGGTGAGGGTGAAGAAAATTATACGCATTAAAAAATTGATTATATTTTATTTATGAATTTCCCTGGTGTTTAGACCACCAGTTGAATATTTTAAATACATTTTGCATGGCACAGTGTTTCGCGTGTCTACCACATCGCAGAGTATTAACTACATTTAGCTTATTTAGAGATTTGATATCCTCATAGTCAATGTCCAGCGTCTCGATGACCGCGTCTGCTCTCGTACTTTCATCGAGGAAATCCGCAAGCCAGTCGCGTTTCTGCAGCCCTTTAACATATACGACATTGCACGTGTCATCCTCTTCTTCATCGATCGCATCAGCTACAGCTTTCGAAATTAGCCGTTTAGCCATACTGTATGGAACTTCTCCATCGTCCCAGCGTAACCCATGATGTTTCGCCGTTAACCAGCGGATGCTTGATTTGTCAGATTTCGAAAGAAGATAATGCGGCATCGAACTCCCAAAAATATAGTGCGAGAGAATTGTTCCCATTCGTAGGACAGCCACTTCCTTGACGACAAATCTTCCATCAACGATGAACCCTTGCATGTCAACGAACGTTGGTACAGCCATTATCGATACAATTTGGAGGTCCACTCGCTTCCAAGACAGACGAGAGAATGCAGTCTTTCTCATAAAACATCTCGATTTTCACGATGAAATTTTTTTTGCGAATTTCATACAGGAGAGGGCGGGCAAGTAGCGTGGTAATTTAATTTACTTTGCGCACCATGTTTGTCAATGGATTGTATTCAACCACTCTATCGTGTAGAATCAGACAGTAGGCTGTAGTATTTGCAGGCACATTCTCTTTACACTCGAATTCTATGCGCACGTCCACGGTGCCATTCTTGATCGACTCATTTTGTCGCGAACAATCAATTACCACGAGGGGGCCAAATTGTAAAAATTCAGCCACGGTGAATAATGCCTCGTTGCAACTATACCCATAATATGATTTACGGAATTGCGTATACATGTGATATAAGATGGCGTGCTTATTCTTGTCAAAGTCCAAGTTCAGATCATCATATGGGTAAAATTCCGAGTTGAGAAAAAGTTTTACATTGGCCAATTTGCAGTTGTTGAACATAGTAACGTCTTCACTCATCACATTTCTTCGACCAGTCTGTAGAGCAAGAATCACGCATCGCGGCTTCTCCAGCTGTGCAGATGCCTTCACGGCCCACGAATGCTTGGTCGTGCTCTGTAAGAGAGGATACTCGTACAGATCCCACGATTGAAAACAAATGCTCAGGTTTTGTCCACGTTCCAAAGTATGTAGCAACGATAGCTTATTAACGTCATTTAACGTCACATGGGGCATCCGCCATTGTAGTTTAACCAATTCAATTTCTGGTTCCAACATCGGCGATCCTATCAGAGCATTGTTGTCGTTGCGCGAGCGTATTAAAATCAATTCGTGACGCGCATTAATAATCATGCGTTTGTAGTCCTCACAAAATCCCAGCAAATATTTGAGTGGGATGCAAAAATTGAAATGACTTTTCACTATTGGCCCATCCCGCCGTTTCAAGCCCCATCCAACATTCTCCATATTTTTGTCTTCGCCAGATGTCAGCGATACATAGTTTTTAAGCGTGCTAGTTATTCCAACGTTTCTGCTGCGATCAATCTCCACGCCATTCAGCTCGTATCGAATCTCATCGAATAAGAACGCCATGCAATTATTTCCCAACGTCACCGTTAATGCATCTTTTGGCTTATTTATCTTCAATTTCCCCTCCACATAGAGAAAACTTTCACACGGCAATGTGTATAAATCCTGCTGTTGTATCGGTATTCTTATCTCATCGCTGTATCCAAACGTTGTGTTGACGTATGGGTTGTATGTGTGAGTCTGAAGCTTGACGATGCGATCATCAAACGTCGGCTTCCCTCCAATACTTAGAATGTCAACCATTTTCAACCTAAATGCGCACAATGAATCCCAATGATTTCAAAAATGCAATGTTCGCAGCACTGAGCCTCTTCTTTTTAGCGTGATCGGAGCTGTTGCAGTTGTTGTTGCAGTTGTAAACAATTTCACTTGGAAGAAACGGGTTTCTAGAGTCGTTCAATACAAGCATCTCTTTCGTTCGCACTACATGTATTATCGTCGTCGCCGTCGTACGTGCAATCTGATGGTAATCTCTTCACCTCGAAAATCGAGCAACCGTGCGTTTTGATCCACAACGCGTATCGTTAGATCCGTAATGATCCGTGCGGTGATTGGAAGGTAAATGATCTGCGCGGGCGTTTCCGATATCTTATATCCTGGTGGAACTCTCGGAGAAAATTCATGTATCGTATGGACACGCCTCCCACTGTTGTACGCACCAGCGGTCACGCTACATTCTATACGAACAATGTTCACGTTCATGATATTAATTGGATCGTCCGATTCGTGCCACCGTCCTGGTTCTAATACCCGATTCGTCGAGAATCCCAATAGCGATCCAATGTTATTAGGCTTTGTAAAATCTACGGTGAACCAACAGTACAGTTCGCTTTTCATGGTGTTGTTGTTGGGACGCAACACTATTGGATACGCATCGTTGTCACCACCATCGGTACCGTCGAGATTTTGAGGATACCGTTCGAGTAATCGCTGCTTCAAATACTTGGCAATGGCGTCTAGTTCGTAGGAGCCATGGGGAATCGTAATGTATTCAGGAGTGGTGTCGACGCTGTTGCTGATGTCATAGTTTACGGTGAAGTAGAATTTATCATTGCTCGAGTCGATGTTTGGTATGGTGTGATAAGTTTCAAAGGTTGTTAGACCAAGCTCGTAATCATCGTCACTCAAATCTATGGGTGGAAAGTAGCTCACCGCGAGGGTGCTACTCTTGCCGGTTAGAGTGAATGTTAACGACATATTCCGAACTGTACGGCTCGATTAGTACTGAATCAGAGTGGCGGGAAGTCAATCCTTAAATTTGGTACCGATCGTTTGTAGAAAGCGTAGACATAGTTGTCCACAATTGCTCTGATCGTACTTTTGATAAGACGTTCGATTGTATTCAATTTTCACAGCATCCTTATCCAGATATTTTACCAATTCCTTGGGCGGTCGAAGATTTCCAAAGCTGTCGAAATATATAGCTCGACACCCTCTCTTCGCATATGCCACCCAATGAGTCCCCGACCCCTCGACATTGTCCAAATTTACAATACCGCTCTCGTTTCGACGTACTCCTCCGACTGGTAGCGCGTTTCGCATAAAAACACCTCTAAAGAATGGAATACGCATACGTTTTGCCAACTCCTCCAATTGTGCACCGGTAGTTACACCCGCGGGCATTTTTATTTTTTTTTCAACGTTTTTTTTTTCGTTTCGATATTCCCTGTCCACGCTTGTATGGCGCGAGATAAAGTCCGCGGCCTTCCATGGAGCGATTATGACGTTGCATTTCCTGCAGCTGATGTTGCGCCGCCTTATTATCGTTTACCGCCTTGGCGATCCCCGCCGCTCCACCAGCTAATGATCCGAGAACACCTAGCAGCGGGAGAAGTGGTAATATACCACCCCGTTTTGCCACCGGAAGAATCCGCTTTTTCGGCGCTCTCTTTGGAGTACTTTTGCGGGGTTTTGTTTTCATCCCCATTCCGATTTTCGTCTTGGCTTTCATAGCTGCCCAAACAGCTGTAGCAGCACCTCTTTCACCCAGAGTCGAGTCTCGCGCAACGATGCGTTTTCGCGCTTTGTCAGCGAGAACTTTATCTGCCGCGTGCCTTTCGCCGAGGTCGTTGCTGTACGAATACGCAATATCGTGTTCGCGACACGCCGCGTCCAACGGATTGATGCCTTGATCCCCTCTAGCCAATCGTTTTGCCAGATGTGTTCCTGGACCGCAAAACTGGTATCCCGGAATATGTAATTCGATAGGTAGCGCGTTTATCGCTCGATTTAACAAACCACAGCCTTTCTTTACTCTCGTCGGCGACATTCGCTACAGTTTTTAATCAATGGTGCTGGACCGTCGATATGTGTTCGCTGCCAAGGACGATTATAATGCTCCAGACACCGACGATACTGTCGAACCTCAGAATCGGCTTTTATGTGCTCGGGGAGTCTGTCCCACAACTGATCAATGTGTCTCCCAAACTCTCGGAGTAGAATAATCTTTGGTATATATTTCAACTGCTCAGAGGTTAGGTCTCGAATATCGCAATTATTCGACAGGATCAGAAGCATTTTGGATACTGAGCTGTTTTGAGTCGATGCGGACCTATAAATAGGGCGCTTCGACGTATCAAAATCATTTTTCACAGTTTGCGGAGAGGATGCGATTCGTGCGACAACCTGTAACGATACGCGTGACAAATTTTGACGATAAATCACGAGTTATGTCTTCGAAAACCAGACGCAGACATGGTAGCATGCTACCAAACACTATACGCTGCCTCGTTTGTGGCCCATCAAATTGCGGAAAGACAAACGTGTTGGTGAGCTTGTTGGAAAGTCCTCACGGCGTCCGCTTCGAGAACGTGTACGTGTACTCCAAGTCGTTGCAACAGCCGAAATATCAGTATTTGGAGAATTTATTGACTCCGATAGATGAAATTGGCTACTTTACGTTTTCGAATAACAGTGACGTCATCCCACCGTGTGAATCGCTTCCGAATTCTATTTTCATCTTTGATGACGTGGCATGCGACAAGCAAGATACGATAAGGGAATACTTTGCAATGGGGCGCCACTCGAACGTTGACTGCTTCTATCTCTGTCAGACGTATGCAAAGATACCCAAACATCTTATCCGCGACAATGCCAATCTGTTGATTCTGTTTAAGCAGGATGGTACCAACTTGAAACATGTGTACAACGATCACGTAAACACTGACATGTCTTACGAGGATTTCTGCGCTTTGTGTCGTAATTGTTGGCAACGGGAGTATGGTTTCGTGGTAATAGACAAGGATAGCGCGATGTCCAATGGAAGTTACAGAAAGGGATTTAACGAGTTTGCCGTACCGTGAGACGGTCAATTGTCATCAACACGTCGGTGGGAAAGCAACGTCAGCGGTACAACGATGATTGATATCGATACTCTGGAGATTAAGGATCGCGAGAGAATAGCGAAGGAAATTGCAAAAAACTAGCGAATCCATTCGCAAGAAACATCAGGCTTTGAAGACAGGCAAGATGGAGGAAGATGTCGCGTTGGAGAGATACTTCAAACCTATCGTCGAACCCTTAAAACATATTGTTGAAAATACCTCAGCGGCAGAAGCTAGCACATCACCACTGATGAGCATAGACGTTGAAGGGAATGAAACATTAACGCCTAAAAAAATCCATCCGAAAGGGAACACATCGCGCAAGACAAAGAGGAAACGGCACATGTCGTCTGAATATTCACCCATAACCTCAACACCAGTTCAATCGAAGCATAAACGACGGAATGCTACATCAAACGAGTCTCCCGTTCCTCACACACCAATAAGTACATTTCCCAGTGTACAATCGCTCGCAACTATTGATGACGACGTTTTCGAAACTAGTCCCAATGAGTCGTTTGTAACATCTATCAGACAGCAACTTCAAACATCCGAGGGACAAGAAACGTTTCGCAGTCATTTCGGTCCGCTGGGGCAAAAATACATGAGCGCGATCCTAAGTGGTGATAAGGATACATCAATGGACTATGTGTACGGTGTATACTTTGGCAATAGTGGAACGATGCTTGGGGATAAGGCTTTCGATATAGACAAGGATGATAATATAATCATAGATGGTGTAAGATACGGAGGAACATCTGGTCTTTACGAACTGATTTTCAAGAGAATTCCCAATGATGCTATATACACCGATGCTGATAAACAAAAATACAAAAGTATACTGCTGGCGACGAATGCCCACAGACGCGGTCATGGTGCTAAAAATCCCATATTGAGCAACAAGGGATACAAGTACAGACATGTAATTGCACCGCTAATCCCACGCACATCAGTCAATAAAGCAGGGAAAGGTCTTAGGACACCACGAGCCATGGTGGTAAACGATAACAAGATCGATTACGTACACTGGGACGATCCCAACGAGCTGGTGGATCGATTGCGTTTGTTGGAAGCGTCACGTCAGGCGGGTAACAACTCTCATGATCCCGAAATTCTATCGATTGTCGAGGAACTACGCGAGGTAGGCCTCATTATATAAATTAAGCCGCACGCCAATGATGTGCACTGTATGCATTGAGATGCCGATCAACAAATTTGGGGTATCGCTCGAGAAGAGTGGAGCAGCTAGAATGGACTATTACAAATGGAGTGGTTTGCTTTGAAATTACATGCGAGATAACGCTCTTTGCGTGGTTGGTGCCGACTTTGATGCAAAATCATGCAAGATACGACGCGTAGCTCAACCGGTGGCTGACACCGATGCTGTCAATAAACTATACATGGAAAAGAACATTAAACTTTTGAGAGAGCGGCAGGAAGAATTAGAGAGGAAACTAATCGCGTTTCAAAGAGATATGCTGACGCTGCAAAACAGCGTTCAAAAGATATTGCAGGCGTCGAATTCTATCCCGCAGCAGCGCTGCGAAGGAGAATCATGCGAGGCGGATGAACTTGCCCCTGGACCGATTGGGAGCACTTAATGAACGTGCCCGATAATTATCGCATCATTCGTGTCAAAGACACCTCTGCGATCAAACATGCAGCCATTATCGAAATCCAAGAGTAAAGAAAACCACGGCCACAAGAAGCTACAACTCGTTGAGGAATTGCATGCTCCAGCTCGAAGACATTTTCCGCGGAGGCGTGTCATAGTGCATGGATACGATGATCTGTGGCAAGCTGACATTGTAGAAATGCGTCCATACTCACGATTCAACCAGGGTCACCACTACATACTCACCGTCATCGATGTGTTGAGCAAGTATGCATGGGCGTTGCCGCTCAAGACTAAAAGTGGTGCTGAGGTGACTAAAGCGTTTGCAAAGATATTTAGAGATCGATATCCGAAAAATTTGCAAACCGATCAAGGAAAAGAATTTTACAACGCTGATGTGCAGAAACTCTTGGCAAAGCATAACGTTAATCATTATTCGACGTATTCTGTGATGAAGGCCTCCGTCGTAGAACGTTTCAATCGAACTTTGAAAAACAATATGTGGAAACTGTTTACGCTCAATGGAACCTATAGATGGACCGATGCTCTACCAAGTCTACTTGCAGAGTATAACGCACGAAAACATAGAACCATCGGAATGCGTCCTTGCGATGTTACCCCTGCGATCGCCGATAAGTTGCTAGCCAGCGTATACAGCAACATAAAGATCGCTGCTCCAGCGAGATTCAAGTTGGGCGAGTTTGTGCGCGTGAGCAAATTTAAAACCATATTCGATAAAGGCTATACGCCGAATTGGACAACGGAGGTGTTCAAGATAGCCAAAGTACAAGCAACTAATCCTGCAACGTATCTGCTGGTCGATTCCTGTGGAAAACCCGTTGCCGGAGGATTCTATGAACACGAGCTGCAACGCGTCACCGATCCTGATGTGTATCTAGTGGAAAAAGTCTTACGTAGGAAGGGGGATAAGGTGTACGTCAAGTGGTTGGGATTTGATAAATCACACAATTCTTGGATAAATAAAAATAATGTATTGTAGCATAATAATACATGGTTCAATAAATACAATGATACATATATATGCGTGAACAATTTTTTTATACATTAATTCCACCATTTATATTTTACACAATAAATAGAATAAACACAATAATAATTTTATATTATACATTCTCAAATAATTTTATATTATACAATAAATACAATTTCTATTTTACAATGGGATATTATAATGACCCCAGGGCAGAGTGTCGATCGAATTGGGTACGATATGCCGCTTGTCATCGTGTGGGCTTAGAGCGATTTTAGATTCCGAAATGGTGTACACTTTATGATATTTAGACCGTATACATGATTGTCTGCGAACCATTTCGATCTCCCTTTGCAAACACTTCGCGTAATCGTCGAAAGTTATCGTTCTGGCTATGACGTTGGTCTTGACGCCTTTCGCCTTTTTCGTATCTCTTTTGCCGTCTACGCGAAGTGCATACATTTTCGCTCTAAGACCTACGAATTCAGTCATTATCGCACCGTTATTTTCATCCTTCATCAGCCCCGGAACCTTCTTATTTACGCGCGGCATATTATATGGATTGTCTGTAGGATAATCGCTCGTGTCGAATCTATCGATATTGTGTTTCATGGACTCGTAGATATCATCGCATTGAATGTGATAAATGAGACTATCTGTGTCGGTATATAGAATTTTACAATTTTTTCCATGCTTGGGCGACATGTACTCGTGGTGAAATTCGTACAAACAAATTTTTGATATGTCCAGAATGCACATACCCACATATATCGGCTTGTTGAATTTCACCTCGAGTTTTCGCAATTCAACAGCTATTAAATTTTCCGAAAAAACACTTCTGCTGTGGAAATTCGGTTTCGCAATCATTGCCTCCGCACCATATCGCCCTTCCCAATGTGTCAAAAGTTTTACATCCACGTGATTTCGTACATTTTCCATAGTTTTACCAAATACCGCGTTGTTCATCAATTTGTACAAATTTTTTTCAAAGTCATTTGTCGCGCTTGTTCTGAACCGTGTATTGAGTTCGATGTAATCGCGGAGCCAGGGAGATTGAGCGAATTGGAGCACGCGGTGTATCTTTGTAATACGAAGACCATGACGCGTGCACTGCTGCAGGTTGCGGTAATGGATAACGTAACGCTGCTTATCGTATACCGTCGCGAGTAATTTGTCCTGCCTGCTGCCAGGTGGTTTGGCACGCGTCGGGCAGAACGGTAGATCGGCATGAGCGTCGTGCAGACGTTGTGGATATTCCAGATCTACCTCGAGAATGTATCCCGTGGGCGAATCGACTTTGATTGAAGACACATCAAAATTCGCAACATCTTCGACCCATTGAAATTTAGCGTATGGTAGGGGCTGACACATTGCCCATCCATACAAATTGTTCACGTCAAAGTACATCAAGTACGATGACTCTTCCGATGCGTCGTAAGATGACATGTACTTGTTATTGGCATGTGCGTATCTTCCGGAACATTGGCTTAAACCCCCACGTATACCGCGTTCGATAAACATGACCATATCGACGTCGGTGAGCAATTCGAATGTAATTTTGGTATGCTTTAGCATTGCATCCCACGTGAAACCTGGTAGAGTATAATAATGCGCCGAATCTAGTCCATAACTCTTGATACAACTTTCGCGAAAATTTTCAAAAATATCTGCCAATAACAAGACATCTGTTTTCAAATACAAGTCGCTGTATTCGCCCAAGGTTCTAATCCCGAAACGTTGCCAGATAGTCTCAGCGTGCGCGTAATCGCTCTCGGATACAGTCTCGCCCGTTAACGAACTGTAGAATGACTCGCGCGGCGGTAAGCATGGATCCTGCAGCTTGTTCGCGCAATCAAGGTATTCGTACGGAAAGACGCCTTTTCGCGTCAATAAATTGAAATCTTCGGTGGATAGTGTTTCAAATTTGGATCGTAAAATTTTTAATTGATCTGTGCTAAGGAAAGATGCTAATTTGTCGAGACTGGTATTGAGAAATTTGTACGAATCGATGAATCGTAATTTAATATTATTTCGCGAGTCTGATTCAGCCGTATCTTCGACATTTTTTGTGAACGAAATATATTTTTCTTTAGTTATGGGCAATACATCAACGTGACCGTCGAAAGCGGTAGCTATTTCCTCGATAATGAAATGCGAATCGTAGCCGGATAAATTATGGAAAACTATGGGGATGTAAAACGCGTTTTTGTAATTTAAATTGCACTCCGAATGTGCCGGGCCTCTAAACCGTCCGGATAGATGACAATGATCGCGAACTCGTACATCGTCAGCCTTGAATGGTTTTTCGCAAATATGACAGTGTGTTGCATCGCGAAATGTCGTCAACTGTTCCGGAGTTAAATCCAGCATTGGAACATTACTGGTCAAGATGGGTTTGGCGAAGTTTGCAAATTTTTTTAGTTCGTATACGAACCATGAAACACAATCCGCGTCGCGGCAACATCGATACGTCGATAGCGATGTATCATAGGAACAATGCATATAATATGCAATACTATGCACTTTATGGTGCTGATACGTATGTAACTTATTATCTAGATCACCCACTCGATTGTCTTCTGTTTTTTCAATGATGCACTCCAGATCTGCATATACCACGAAGGGGAGCCGCTCCTTCCTGCAGTGGTTCTCGAAGCTGAGGAGATTTTTTCCTTCGCTGGGCAGCAGGATGGCGCAGTCATTCATCTTGCCACAGTCCAGCGAATGGTTCTCCAGCTTCTCGGCAGATCCGAAATAGTGCATACACCTGTAAACACAAATTTTTTTATTTAATTTTTTCTACAATACATTTCAATATTTCACAAGTATTCTATACGTACCGATCACAGATGAATTTCTTTTCCTTGTGTCTGCTCAGCTGCATGCCTACCAGCCGGGACAAATTCTTGATCCACACAAAGTGTCCTACATCGCCGTGCTCTTGATTCGGTGTGTAGAGCAGGTTGACGTGTCGATCCCTTTTTTGGCTAGTGAGGCGCAACGGAAAGACTGTCGACCCTTTCTTCGTCTCGAAGGTGTAGATGTTGATGGAGATTTCATTCAACCGCTCAAATTTTCCAATTTGCCTCAGGGACATTGGGAACTCAAAGCCCTGGAGATTTAGCACAGACGTATAGTGCGGGTATGAACTTGGACGCGCGGTGTCTCGTTCCGCAGGATGGAGAGCGGCGACCACTGCCCATGCGAAACATGCATTGTCCGGGGATTGCACATTGATCGTTGCATTCTTCAACAATAAATCCTGTGGCAACTTGAAGTGGCACCCTGCGCGCAGCGGATTGTACTTGTTGACATTGATGGTCAGGTTGAGGATTCTCATCAATGCCCATCCGCTGTCGCGTTCCTGGAACTCTTCCAACGATGTCAGGGTGGGTTCGACGACGCTTCGTTGGTACCACTCCTGTAGATCGGATGTGCGGAAGAGTTCGCAGTTCCGGGTGTTGATGCTCTTACTTGCACGTTTATCACCCGCCACAAATTCGCCGTTGAACACTGTGTTCACTTTGAGGTTCCGCTGTTTCCTCAAAGCACCCCGCACATGTTCCAACACAATGGTTCCTGCATCCTGGAGGAAGTTGCGCGGTTCGATATAGTTCGAATTTAGCACGGCACCGGTTAATACGCGACTATCGAACGCAGCGTCTATTTCGCGCCACAAAAGTCCTGTGCTCGAATGTCCTGCACCATCATGCACAAAACGGCCGCGCAATGAATATTTTAGTCCTTCGAGCTGCGCGATTCGAGCAACCAACGATTGCCGAACACCGATCGATAATCGAGGACGTTTCACTCGGCTCTGTTCTTCCAACGATTCGATGCACTCGTTGCACCGTTCTTCCCACGCGAGGTATTCTTCCCGTGAAATCAATCGCGCAGATTGATCCAACACTTGCACGAATTCTCCCATGGTCGTAAATGGAATGTAAATGTAATGTCTTTTCCTCGCAACACGTTGCAACGATTTGAAGTTTTGTGCAGTTTGGAGCGCGCTTTTATGACTGGTGTCATGATTTGCGATCTCTGTCTTACTCTTTTGACGATCCAACCCAACATGGTTCTATGCAGTTTCTGCTGATACAGCAAAATTCTTTCTATGATTCACACATATGGCGCGCAAAAGTATTATATTACATTCAGCACGTGTTGAGACTTTTATCCTTGAGGATTGGGGCTCAAGTTACATACGATCTTTCGCTATGCTGCGACGTTAAGATTGAAATGCATTATGGAAAAATCAGATGCTTTAAAATAAAATGCTGTGGTGGGGGAAGCAATTGCACCTCTATTTAAGCCAGTCTCCCGAACGCCATTCAATCAATCGCTCAGTAGCCTCAGTGACTTTCGACGAAACAATTTGTGCTCTGAAAAAATGTGTAGTACCAGTGCCGAAGGAAACGCCGGACACATGAATTATTACGTTCCGATCGTGCAAGATGATGGCATAGCTCAATGCGGGGAGGATACAGTTGCTTGGTAAGGCTTAATTTTTCACATCTTCTCAAAATTTGTTATGTTTATTCCAGCACTTTCATAGCTTTGATTGTTCTCTTAGCCCGCGCCGAACATCGCGGATCATGGTCAGAAGATACGCATTAACATCTATGGGCAGCAAATATTTGGAAATTGGAATCAGAGTACGACCTACGATCGATGTAGAAATTATTCTCGGCGACAATCGTGGGATGTATCTCACGTTACCATATAATACATGGGGTCTACTATGCAACAATCGTGATGCTATCGAAGAACGTTCACGATTACCTGGATCACCTTCGATGCAGATGGATCAATTAACGATAGATTTTTGTGATATCTATAATTCTCCAATTGTAAGGATGATGCTACATAATAAGCCGCTGTATTTCAAACCGGATACAGTATCATTTTTATTAAATCTTGAATCATGTATAGACTATGTGTATCCACGGCTGCATCGAATTAGCAGAGATGTGGAGGCGAAATTTAAAACTTTTGTTAACGTGCTATGGCAGAGCGATGTTGCTTGTGAAACATTAGATGCGCGTCGTGCTGCTAAAATCATATGTGATAGTGAACATTACTGTGAGGATTATCATGTAGATTGCGAACTGGCAGCATGCGCCATCAATGATATTCTAGCTGATGCTCGTGGGAAAAAATGTTAAAATTATATTCTTTTAATTTTAAATAAAATTTCTTAAACGTATATTTTTTCTCCATTTACTTATCCGTCTTCCTCCTCGCCATCTAATTCTAAGATTCAGCGTTTATTTCGTTCTTCACACTGTGAAAATGACATCATCGTATGGAGATGCTCGGGGAGGACTCATATTACACACGATCGCGCGATACATTGCGGTGTTAAGATTGAAAATCATTTTAAAAAATTGGTAGGTTTAGAATAAGATGCGGTGATGGTGGTGGGGGGGAAGCAACCTCTATTTAAACCAGTTCCTGGACGCTATTCAATCAATCGCTCAGTAGCATCAGTGACTTTCGACGGAACAAATAGTGCTCTGAAAAAATGTATACCATTGATGAAATACTCGCTGGGTGTGAGGATTGTTTCGTTCCGATCGTGCGAGATGACGGCGTAGCTCCATGTGGGGAGAATATATATCGTGACCGGTACGGTGTAATTTTCACATCTTCTCAAAATATTTATGTTTGTTCCTAATACGAGCGAGTACTTTCATAGCTTTGATTGTTCTCTTAGCCCGCGCCAAACGTCACGTATCATGGTCAGAAGATACGCATTAACAACCATGGGTACCAAATATTTGGAAATTGGAATCGACGTAGGCCGTACGGCCGATGTAGAAGTTCTTCTCCGTGACAATCATGGAAATCATCTCATATTATCATGGCATACATGGGGTCTACTATTCGACAACTATGATAACATCGAAGAATGTGCACGATTACCTGGATTATCTTCGATGCAGTTTGATGATTTTTCGTTGGACTTTTTTCGGATCTCTGATTCCCCAATTATAAAGATGACACATGGTGATGATATAGTGTATTTCACACTGGATACAGCAATATTTTTATTTAGTCTTCGGCCATGTATTGAGTATTTGTATCCGCGGCTGTATCAAACTGCAGAAGATGCGAGTGAAAAATTTGAAACTTTTGTTAACGTGCTACGGCAGAGCGATGTTGCCTGCGAAACATTAGATGCTCGTCGTGCTGCTAAAATAATACGTGATAGCAAATACTACGACGAGGAGTATCTTGTAGATTGCGAACTGGTAGCATGCGCCATCAGTGATATTCTAGTTGAAGCTCGTAGGAAGAAAAAATGTTAAATTATATTCTTTTTAAATAAATTTCTTAAACGTATATTCTGTCTCCATTTTATTTACTCATCTTCCTCCTCGCCTCCTAATTCTAAGATTTGTAGACACTGCATAAATCTATTTCGTTCTTCGCGCCGCATGTCACATAATGGTTTGGAAAAATATTTGGGGGTGGGCCAAGGTCATTCTCTCGCTCGGAAAAAATTTCCGGTGGTGGATCGGGGTTTAAAAAAGTTCTCGGGGGTCATTCACTCCCTCCGGTTAGGTCTAAAAGTTTTCGGCGGTGGGTCCGGTCTACGCGGCGGCTCGGCCTGGAGTGATCCCCTCCATCATCGCGGCTTCCCCCACTCCGCGGCTCGTGCGCGCGCAACCGACCTTCCACTCCCCGCAGGCCCCGCGCCCATGTTTCCCTCCGCCGCGCTCCCCCGCGCGCCCTCACTTCCCCCCGCCCCCGCGCTCCCCTCAGAGGACCTGCGTTGGAATCCCCTTAACCATACTACTTGTGTGCTACAATAAAAAAAGACCGTCTATTTTATGCTACACACTACAGATGTGAAACTTGCACAAAATCTACATATGAACTCATCTTGTGTTAAAAAAATACTTGCCTTCTCTCAGACGTGACATTATTGAGAAAATCTAGCAGCTTCAACAATGGCCATTCTTTTTTCGACTTGGCTGCCGACCCTGTACCGCACTTGTTGCTCCTTTTTTTTCATAAACCAGTCGCGAATATTCTTCCAACGCGTTTTGCATTCCTCAGCTGAAATAATTAGATAATATATTTTTTAGGGAGTTAATTGCTATTGGAGAAGTATCGAGATCGTTATCATTTGCATGCAGAATATTATATGGATACATAAGTGTTGTAACAAACGTACTAAAGCAGTGATGAGCAACCCGCGGCCCGCGGGCCACATTTGGCCCACGTGAACATCGTCATATCTGTTTTTCATGAACTACATTTATATATTTAATATTGCGGCTCGCGTAGAGAAGTAGGTCTCCAATTGTGGCCCACTTCTGACAAAAGGTTGCTCGCCACTGTACTAAAGTAGGAGTGCCCATTTTTTTACCTCAACATACTTTCCCATTTTGAAAGAATTGCAAAAGACTTTATGATGAAATTGAACGTTTCAAATGCAAATAAATATAATTGAAGAATACTTTACCTGTTCTTTTTACGACGGTGGAGATCTCTTCCCATACATTATCCTTTAATTGTTGATCTCTGTGGGTCATGTCTGCAGCATCGTACAGGGCCGGATAAGGTGAAACACTATTGATAAGCGCCTCGTCCTCCGCAGGCGAAAACTTTACTTTGGTGGCGGGCATTGCAAATTCACCGACACAACACTGTCACAGACGGCGAACTGTTGGACACTTCGCGTGTGGAATGTACAAAAATGTTTTCTGTACTGACTAACTATCGGTGTAAGTCGCAGTTTAGAGGCATACATCCTTTTGAAGGCGGAGTTTTGTACGACACTCCAAATATCATTGGTCACGAAAAATCCCACCTTTGGAAATCGTAGGCATAGAGGTGGAAAAATACAGGTATACTATAAAAACTTGATTTTCTGTGTTTTCCCCGGGGGTGAGTCGCATGATGTACCCATCTGTGTAAAGCCCTAAAACGGATTATTGGCGGGTCACGGGTTACTACCGCTTTACGACACCAGCCGTTTGGTCTCCAACGCGCTATAAAGTAATTAGAAAACATTTACGAAATAACTTGTGGAACTACAGGACAGTTTTTAGGGTAAATTCTGAGTGCCCTTTTTTCCTGCACCTAATACGTCGCGCGTGCTTCTCTTTTTGATATTCCAACGCGTGTTTATACTCGAGAGATAAGTGCTTTCTCTCAAATTTTGTAGGGAGGACGATGCAGGCAGGAACACGCGCAGTCACCCGAGTACTCCGTTTCTTCCTGTGTCTCACCGCGAGACGTACTGCTACTTCTTCAGGGTGACTTCGTTTCCTACTCCATTGTCGAGGAAACATTTTTCGATCTAACATAAGTACATCTTATTTTGTTCGTGGAGGAACATCTGATTCCAAAAAGTTAATCAGCTGATAGACCAAAGCGTCAGGCCAGAGTCGTGGTTTATGACCATATTGTCCCACGAGTCGGCGCGGTGGTTAAAGCCGCAGCCAGACCTGAATGCGTATGCGCTGAGCAGGCTGAGCGCGCACGAATTACGCATGCGGAGGGGTCGAAAGTGCCATTGCATCTTTCTTCACCAACTTCTGTCCTTAACTTAGCCCACTCCGCAGTCGTAAAGATGGTGTAATACATAGTTAGCTAAATGAACATACAACTCAACCCTCCGAGTCATCCCGTTTACCAATACAGAGTGATTGTCCACCGACGCGTGTCAAAGAGTTGCCACCTGGTACCCCGTGGCTAGGACAACCCCCTGGAGTACCTCACCGAATTTTATGGGTTTCGATCCTTCAAACGGTTGGAATACCATTATAAATTCAGAAATGTTCAAGAGCTCCGCATTTTTCATCACATCTTTGTGAAAACGTGTGTCTTGATAAAAGCGGGCTCAGAGCCAGGCAAAAATTCATTCATTCTTTACGATGGGTAATTTATTATTTTTCCAAGAACGTTTCGACAACATCTGTTTGCCAGATTTCTAAAGGGCAATCCATTTTATGGGGTCTTTAAGAATTTTAGACATTGTTCAGTCCGTGGCGATCCGTATAATTGCTCTCTCGCCGGGTAGTACGTACGATGGCTTCGGACCCGCACGTAGGTACTGTTGTTTATCGCCACGCCGACTAGCGGGACAATACGGCCATAAACCGCGAGTTTAGCGAAACTGTCCGGCCGATCGGCCCTGGTAAGTTTTTGGCCACCAGATGTGGCATTTCCCTCCTCTACTTCTTGAAGGGTGAGAGGGTTCCTCCTCTACGAACGAAGTCACTGAAGGAAAGTCCCCCCTTTTCGAGGAACGGTGTTCCCAATGTATGTTTCATAATTATATTAAAACTACAATTACTTTCATGCATATGGAAAAGATGTCACCAATATAGCAATTAAAAAGTATTGTCCGCCATCAATTCGCCACCTGCAGGCTAGAGGGACGCCTGGTTCCCGCCTGCGTCGTCTTCTCCTCAAATTGAAGACGGATCCCATATCTTTCGAATAACCACGCGCTCCAATATCAAAACAAAATCAGGCACAGGCGTATGCACTGCGAGAAAGGGTGAGGCGTAGGGGGGAGATTATATTATGACCAATCGTTTTCACCTCTTCATAGTAATATTTTCTCTTTATGACCCACGTTCTCTCGCAGCGCATATGTCAGTGCGTACTTTTGTTCTTATATTGTAGCACGTGTTTATACTGAAGAGATAAGAGATCAGTCTCCAATTCGAAGGGAAGACGTGACAGGCGGGATCACGCGCAGTGCAGCGGACACCTCATTTTCTACCTGCGTCCCTCCACGAGGCTTATTGTTGCCCCCCCCCCCCCCCCCCCCGAGTAATCTCGTGTGATTTTTTAACACAACAGCGAGTCGGCCTGGCTGTATGAATTAAGAGCAATGCAAGATGTAGTGAAGAAAAGAAAGACAATTTATTCAGTAAAATAGAGCTTTAAAGTCTATCATATATGTTAATTGCATCATTATTATTCAAAATGTAATTTTTAAATTTTTGATTATCTGTTTATGTCAATATTAGCAATGGATTAAATTTATTTAGTCTATGCCTTCAATAATTTAAGACATTAAAATTAATTTCTATAGGAGTTTCGTAAAAATCACCGAAACCAGGAAACTTTGCAGATTTGTATTTTTTAAACAATTTCGAATCTGCAAAATGAGGACTTAACCCTCCCTAATTTCATATGGACTACCATATATGTATTTCAATATCATGAAAATCCGAGACATCGAGGATTTTAGAAAAGTATCACATTCTGCCTCTATCTTCCCCGCTGAAATCAATGCACTTCAAACTCCCTTTGATCTGTGGAAGAAAACCGACAACGGTCAGCTCAGGCCGGGTCGCATGTGCCGAGTCACCACGCCAGGGGCTACCGTTTCACCTGTCCACATCAGAATATTCGTGCGTGCTCAGCCTGCTCAGCGTATACTCATTCAGGTCTGACCCCGGCTTAATAGTAGTACCTACGACCGGGTCCGAACCCATCGTACGTACGAAAGCACCGGCAAAGCAATATACGGATTAACTCATTGTCAGACTGAAGAATGTCTAAAATTAAAGACGGCACTACGTCCTTAACTGCCCTTTAGAAATGCTGGCAAACAGATGTTGTCGAAACGTTCTTGGGTAAATATGAAATTATCCGTCGAAAACAACGAATTAATTCTCGCTTGGCTTTGATCCCGGTTTTGTCCAAACGCCCAATGGGCGTCAATCTCAAGAATAGAGAAAAAAATTCAACATACCACTTTTTCCAATCAACATGTCGAATCTTATGAAGCTACATTACAAAACATCAGTTGTGTATCTGAAGAAATCGATAAGAAGTTTAGAAAATCTTCGTTTGAATCACAATGAGAATATTTTGAGCGTACAATCTTTTCTTTACTTTTCAAAACCTTTATTTCTAGCATCTTTGATCCCTTCATCCAATTAGCCGATTGGACGGTTGCCCAAATATTGTATAATTTCGTAGGAATGTATTAACCCTTTCTGAACAGAATTTGGTACCTATATAGGATAACATGCATACAGGTTTGCAAATATTTCTTCACTTACCACAGTATGCAGGTATATTTATCAAATTGTACTAGTTTTATTGGAAGTATTGACATTATTTTTTTAAATAACGCTAATCCACCGTATGAGTGGTATATTAATACTTTTTTTTATGAACTTCCTTAATTATATTCGGCAGTTTCAGTGCGAAAAATGTGATGTTATTGAATTTTCCCCCACTTCTTGGCATTCAGCCTCACTGTGCGTGATAGAATACAGGTGATTACTCCATTATTGGTAAATATTGCCAAATCTTCTTTTCGCAGTTGCAAAGCCAAATATATGTTGATTATAAAACAAAAAAGAAATGCGCTCGGACGTTCCCGGAGGGTAACTAAAAAGCCGATAATTGCTGATATTTCTTCAATGGGCTTGTTATGGAAAATAACTGTATGTAACTAATTATTTGCTATTGCTTACCAAAAAAGATACTACTCATTTCGGTTCCCAAAATATTTGTGTATCTTTTATATTATCAAAATTCGAAAGACTCAATTCAAAATTTTCCACAAGAAAAATACATATACAAACTTTGACACGTGTTTACACACAAATCAGAATTAACCGCCACGATATTTTTCCCTTTTTTAGGAACTCATATTATTAGTTTACAAGAAATATATTAAAAAAATATAATCCCATAACTTTTGAATTCTGACTTGTTTCCTTATTTTTGGGATTCTGTTCCACTGTGGCGCTGGATCGCCGCAGCGCGGACGCGGCTACGACTCAGTTTGGAGGAGTCGAGCTAAAATCCGCCGCGGATGGCCGCGCGGCTAGTAGATCCCGCCATCATGGCGGAAAACAGACACTCATCGCATTGTGTTGCGTCTTGAGTAGCCTAGGTTGCTGCTGTAGCAGACGGGCGCCCGCCGCCGCTCGAAAACGCGGCTAGGAAAACGGTTACATGCTTCTCCATAAGAGCAGTGCTTAGGATTTGGCCGCCAGCCGCGTCCGCCGGCCGCGTCCGCCGGCCGCCTCCGCCGGCCGCCGCCGCCGTCCGCTGCTAGGAAACTCGACCTTTAAGGTGGAGTCTCTATGGCGCGGCCGGCGGCGGCAGAACCGAGTACTTGAATTTTTTTCAAGCGGCCCGAAAGAACCGGGCGGATTGGATGGAACCGAGCGGCTCGGATAGAACCGAGTACTTGAATTTTTCCAAGCGGCCCGAAAGAAACCGGGCGGATTGAATAGAACCAAGCGGATTGAATTTTTTCCAAGCGGTCCGAAAGAAACCGGGCGGCTTGGAAAGTAAGCGAGCGGCCCGAAAGAAGTTCGAGCAGATCGAAAACTGTTTGTCCGATTTATTTCAAACTTGGTACACATATTCTTAATGGTATTATCTAAAATGTAGGATATCATTTTTTTTATGTGATAACTCATTCGTATATAATAAATGTTTTAAATTTGCCTTGTTAGGTAAAAAATAAATAGTGATATTTACCTTGCTCTCATTTGTACAATAAATTTTTTCTTCTCAAATCCGTATGCTACCTTGTAGATATTTGATTAATGAACGCTAGAATCATGGTCTTTCTCATGTTAGATAAACCTGGGCATCATAATTTGATACATCGTTCGCGCGCGTAATATGTATACAACATATGCCTTAATACATGCTCTGCACATAAGAATTAACGAAATAATTTCCAACCTTATAGTATCTGTAAAAAGAATTCGTCTAACCCCTTAATAAAGGGTGTTGCCTGTTAATGGCTAAATAAGTATAAATAAATAAGTAAAGAAATAGGTATAATATAGACTGCGGAATTTAGTGCAAATGCATGTTTTTGTGGTAATGGATTACTACAAAACAAGTGGGACTTTGATCGATCTATATTTCATCATTAAGAGGATTTTAAAAATGTATTTGTAATTTTGCATATTTTGGGTATTTTTCATGGTTCTTGCATATGCGGGATTTGTTTACAAATTAGCTCGAGTAATTGTTAGAAGTTGCTGAACCTTGACTTTAAAATTTAATAGCTTCATAGCTATGTTAAAAATTTTATGTAAGTGTAATAGTTACATTATATTCAAAAGTTTAGTAATTTAATAGCAGGTACAGTGATACTTGTAATAGTTTGTATAATGCACATATCATGCGAATGCACTGATAGATTGATTACTTATTGATGAAACAAGATTATATGAATTTTCTAATCCCCACGGAAGTGCGTCGGCATATTTGCTGTATTCATTCTGCATATATATGTCCAGAAACTCAGAGAATGAAACGAAGTAAAGTTTTATTCACCGAACTGTTTGGCTTGTATTGAAGGGATTGTTGTGCACTGGAACGCGGCATATCGGACTTGCATTAACTTCTGCAGTCTAGGTGTAAATAAATAAACGAATAATTTTTAAACACTAAACAACTTAAATAAACGTCCATTTTTTTTTATTTAATTAATACAAGGACGCAGTACCAATCCGTTTGAATGAGGATGGGGAATACTTCTGCAAGAGCGTATGAAATTACAAGAAATAAAATAATTTTATTTAAATAACATTTGCACAGCTTAATTATACGCTGTAGCATATTTCGTACATTGGATTACATACATACTTCATACATGATGCACGCATACTATGTACATACTACATACACACTATATACATGCTATACATATACATTACTTATTATATACATGGAACATACAGTATAGGCATACAATGTAGGTACTGTTGGCCCTACGCACGTACTTGATGCTACTATATACTATTACATTATATTACATGAGGGGGACATATAGTATTGGTATTTGTTTGACCTTCCGATGACCTTGAAAAGTCCTGCGTAGGTCACGTGCCGCCGGCATTAGCGTTACCCGATGTACACCGCGGGGAGGTTGCTCGGTCGGACTTTGTACATCATGGTGGCTCTAAAAAGAACCGATTTTGCGCCAGTGTGATCAACATGCCATCACGTAGACTTGCTGTAACAAAATGAACACAAATGCGGAGACTGTTAGATAGTTAAAATTCAATGGAGATCGTAGATCGCACATTAGTAAATTAATAAGGTTCCTTTGCTCTTACCATTGTGGTTTGGGCCTATTCGCCGACAGAAAACATAACTGCTCCACCCTGTGCCACAGGAGGCATGTCCGCTTCTCGGTAACTATGTTGCCGGCACGCGAAAATAGCCTCTCGCTATAAGCTTGCGATGCCGGCACGCCCAAAATGTTTTGTGCCGCACGGGCCAATTTCGGAAATCGCGTTCTATTCTGTTTCCACCACTTCAAAATACACGTTCCCGGGTTTATAATTTTCTCCTCCGTATAGGTTTTTATTTCCCCTTGGAGAGTATCGTCCGGAGTCCCCAGCTCGTGCCTCCCAACATCGGCATAATAATCTTCTAACGTCCCTAACGCTGATTCTGTCATAGAAACAAAATATATAACATACGACATGGAACATAGTATCACATAATCTTATCATTGTTTCACACATACCTGACGTTTCGCTCGACGATGCGGTTTCCTCACTCACGACATTCACGTCGCCTACCTCCAGGTACTTATCCGCAAACAAATACAGTGTCGTGTGAGCGGAGTCTTTGGCTTCTGCCGACAATAGCCGGTCTTTAACGCGAGGGTCCAGAATCATTGCGACTGTCATCGTTTCGGACGTGTCGATGAAATCAAATCGCGCGTTCAACTCCTCTAATAGGTATTTTTGGAATTGCGAACAGTGTTTTGACACAGTCTCATCCATACGGCAGGATAACCACTTCCGTATGTATTTAATTGAAGAAATATACCGGCAGAGCGTTGGCGAATCTTCCAAGGTCATCATCAGCGTTGCTTCTTTGAATAACCTCAGTAAATCGCAATATTTTTCAATTCTGGACCACTCGTTACTCGTTATGATGTCCGGCATTCCTCGCTGACACAACACTGCATTAAGTGCGTATTGTACCTGGAGTAAGCGAAGCAGCATGTCGTACTGCGAGTTCCATCGCGTCTCCACGTCCCCGATCAGCGTTAGGGGCTTGAGTGTTGGATTTTGCTGCTTTTGGGCCGCATTCAATGTATCATATGCCACCGTAGAGCGATGGAAAAAAGTAACGATGGTCTTGCACTTCTTTAATATGGCAACGAGGTCCTCTGATATTTTTATCGAGTCCTTTACCACTAACTGAAAAAAAACTCGTTGCATTAAATATGTAATGTTAATGATTTATTATTCATTTCAGCATTCAACATAGTTAGGCATAATAACAGCTGCGCTGAGCCTCGCCCATTCTGTACTTTGCGTTTCAAACTCCACTGCGTTGTACCATATATTATAAAAGAATAAAGACGATTTATTATTATTATTTACCTGCAGAGTATGGGCGTAACAAGGGATACGCTCCCACTCATCGCCCAATGTAATCGCTTTTGAAATATTGGCCGCGTTGTCAGTAGTGAACACAATTGTGAACTCCTCTCTGAGTAGGCCCCACTCTGTTAAACATTTACGCAAGTGAGCGTTCAAATTTTCGCTCGTGTGCGCCTCTGTGATACACTCTATTTGTAATGTGCAGTTGTTCAATTCGAAATCTGCATTTATGTAATGGACAGTCAGTGAAATAAAACGCTCCTTCGAGCGTGACGTCCAGCCGTCCGTAGTAAATGCGAATGTCCGTGTCTAATCCAAAACAGTTAAAAGATGTGTAGGTGTATATCTTTAATATAGTCACAAATGTTCTTCAATATGACATAAAAGATGGTGATAAATGGCATGAACATTGGAGAAGTTATACTTACAGTTTTCATATCCTCGTTGATCATGTCATGCAGTTTCTTTCGTCCCGCTTCATATAACTGCGGTACGATTTCGTCAGCGAACGTGGCCCGGCCGGGGATCTCGTATCGAGGCTCCAGAATGTTCAATAACTGTTTGAACCCCTCGTCAGACACCACGGAGAGCGGTTGGCAATCCGAAATCACCATGCAGGCAATTGCATCGGTGATTTGCTTTGCTCGCGGCGACGATGCTTCAAGCATCGGCACTTGCGCAATTTCTCTGGGCGAATTTCGCGGTATGAGTCACGTGGGTTTTGGGAAATTGTGTAATTGTTCAAAATAAAGTTCCATGTATGAGTAGAAGCATAAGTAGTTAGTTTCTTACATACCGTTTACATTGGCCGTGGCTTGAACCTGACGGTTCTCATCCCTCTCTGTATCTCGGAATGCATCTGTGTGTTGCACTTCCATGTGCCGGCGAAGCGATGTAGTGCCTCTTGATTTTGTTTTATATTTCTTGCCACAAGTCTTGCACAGACTCTCCTCTCGATTTAATTTAGTGAACCACATCCAGACAGAGCTCTGGTTCCTACGCTGTGGTCTGTTATCAACGAGAGCGTTGAGGGAGGACTGAGCCTCGCTCGGTCCGCTTTCTGCCACATCCATGGCCTCGGTTCCACGGATATTTTCCATTATAAATGTTATTTACTAAATGCAAACGCACGAAATTCAATAGAGCTGTGGGTGAGTGTTGGCTCACCGACCGATACTTTGCGAGTGCTTCTTGTCGTGGAAAAAATTATCAAAGTTGGCTCGGATGGTGTGTATTCTTGGAAGGGGAAACTAGTGTCAAAATGCATTGATTGGATGCTAATTGCCAGAGTCGCTCATTATTGGTTGCCTTCCGCTTCGGCTCTTCTGGGTGGGGGTGCTTTCTGTACTGCAGGTACAGGTAAGAATGCCTGGCGCTCCTACGCACGCGGAGGACCGTTAACGCTTGGTATCATGATTTTTTTATTTCACCCAGAAAAATTCTTATCGTTGCATTTTTGCCCACACTTCATCGTAAAAATAAGTAAAAAATCCTAGTGTAACAGTTATTAAAAAAATGAAAAATGTGTGTACAACGCCACTGTTAAATCATGCATAAAGGTATCTATGTATTATAATGTTGAGCCAATGCTCTTTTCTGCAGAATGTTACACAAGTGTTACATACATTATTATGTTCGACATCAAATTTAATCGAAAAGAAAAATCGAAATAATTGAGAGAACAAATTAGCATTTACTTGGTACTTTCAGTGGTCCTGGCGAAATTATATGAAAATACATTATATTAAATGAATGATAATAGATTAATGATAGATAATAATTAGAAAAAAATTAAGAAAATTGTATATTTCTGGCCATTTATTTTTCAATTAAGGTATACATAATCATATATTCCGCAAAAATAGAGTCGCGTAGTATACACATGTGTGATCTGTCGATCAGTCTTTGCAGTGACATGTTTAGACTGTCTCGTTGGTCAAGGTATGAAAGAAACAGTGGTCGCTGGTTGCAGTCACTGTGAAAATTATTATTGCTTCTTCAGTTTTTTAAACCTTCTTGTCTACAAGATTATCGTAAATGTAATGGTTAATTACCCACTGTTGTTATTTCAATAGTATTATCATTAATTTTTTTAACGCGACTGCAAAATGACGCGTGACGCTCGTGTGCAGTTTTGCACCGGCTACAAAATCGTCATGCAAGTAACGGCAAGAATTTGGTGGTGTTTTCCTAATGAAGATGATATCAAATGTGATAAAGTTTTCTTAAAAAATATCCAGATTCATATCGTACGTACTTGGTATCATCGGAAAACACCAGGAAAGCATCGTTGGTATGAATCATGTTCATGAAGATCTAATGAGAAATACAGAACTTGGTATTTCGATTAGTACATGACTAGCGCCCATCTCCTATTTTCCCCTTTGTAATTGTGTTACCCTCCAATTGTCTTCTTTATTTCCGCGTCACCTTGCCCGCGCGGATTTAGCTGCGGGTATAGGTAAAATGGCCTTTCCCCCCTACGGCTTAGGACCTTTCGGGATATATGCCGTTACCAATAAAATAATAAAACGTTTCGTACCGACCGTAGCAAAGTTAAATTTGCCACGTTTATTAGTTAACGAACTCCCCTGAATTGTACGCCTTGTGCATTCTTTTCGCCGAAGCTATTAAACACGCCCTTCCGTTGGAAAAAAAATTCAAACGAGACGTGTACTGTCGTCGAAATTGCCGCTGTATGAAATGAGACAAATTCAATGATATGAATTTTGCCGTACTTGCTTCTTTTCCATGCAGATCGTTCGCTCACACTCGGCGTGGGGCTGTTTACGTTCAATATAATTACATCTTTGTCTCGTAATATTTCTCTCGCCTCCCTTCTATCAATTCCCGAAGTCGGTTTCTTTTAACGGGCTAACGATTTTACGGTCTTCCTGATGGCAAGATGCCTTGAAGTCCGCTGACTGCGCGTGGTCCTTCTGTCGCTCCGCGAGGTGTATGGATGTTGGATAATACTTTTTAAGAGGGAAGCCACTGTGAAAATTTGTTTCTTCTCATTTTTCTTTTTATGCATGTTCATAACATTTGGGGTCCCAAAAAAGTATGCCTCATAATTTCAATGTGGATCCCGAAAAATTCGAAAAATTTTCTGTTACTGGAAAGAAATCCATAAGAATCTGATGAAAATGTAAAAACATCTTTTCACACGTGTTTCGCGTGAATATATATTTGATTAATATTTTATGCTACCAGATTGAAATACCAGCAGCGGCGCCTTTGTTTTCTACCGTCGCAGTGGCTTCCCCCCTTAATTGCTACATTGATGGCACCTTTCTTACTTCTGGCATATTGAAGTAAACACTGAGGGGGCTGACTGGGGTAGCATCCCTAATCCCCAAAAATCAATCAGGTAGTTCGGCCAGAGTCGCCGTTTATAACCGTATTGCCCTGCGTGACGGCGAACCGATAGAGAAACAATGTACGAATAAACTCAGGTCGAAGAATGATTAAAATTTTTAAAGACCGTACTGGAAAGAAATTCATAAGAATGTTTTTTAAAAGTTTCTTAAAATGTTTTTAAAAACTGTTTTTGGTTTGAAGAAATCCATAAAAAATGTCTTCGCGAAACACGTGTGAAAAGATGTTTTTACATTTTCATCAGATTCTTATGGATTTCTTTCCAGTAACAGAAAATTTTTCGAATTTTTCGGGATCCACATTGAAATTATGAGGCATACTTTTTTGGGACCCCAAATGTTATGAACATGCACAAAAAGAAAAATGAGAAGAAACAAATTTTCACAGTGGCTTCCCTCTTAAAAAGTATTATCCAACATCCATACACCTCGCGGAGCGACAGAAGGACCACGCGCAGTCAGCGGACTTCAAGGCATATTGCCATCAGGAAGACCGTAAAATCGTTAGCCCGTTAAAAGAAACCGACTTCGGGAATTGATAGAAGGGAGGCGAGAGAAATATTACGAGACAAAGATGTAATTATATTGAACGTAAACAGCCCCACGCCGAGTGTGAGCGAACGATCTGCATGGAAAAGAAGCAAGTACGGCAAAATTCATATCATTGAATTTGTCTCATTTCATACAGCGGCAATTTCGACGACAGTACACGTCTCGTTTGAATTTTTTTTCCAACGGAAGGGCGTGTTTAATAGCTTCGGCGAAAAGAATGCACAAGGCGTACAATTCAGGGGAGTTCGTTAACTAATAAACGTGGCAAATTTAACTTTGCTACGGTCGGTACGAAACGTTTTATTATTTTATTGGTAACGGCATATATCCCGAAAGGTCCTAAGCCGTAGGGGGGAAAGGCCATTTTACCTATACCCGCAGCTAAATCCGCGCGGGCAAGGTGACGCGGAAATAAAGAAGACAATTGGAGGGTAACACAATTACAAAGGGGAAAATAGGAGATGGGCGCTAGTCATGTACTAATCGAAATACCAAGTTCTGTATTTCTCATTAGATCTTCATGAACATGATTCATACCAACGATGCTTTCCTGGTGTTTTCCGATGATACCAAGTACGTACGATATGAATCTGGATATTTTTTAAGAAAACTTTATCACATTTGATATCATCTTCATTGGGAAAACACCACCAAATTCTTGCCGTTACTTGCATGACGATTTTGTAGCCGGTGCAAAACTGCACACGAGCGTCACGCGTCATTTTGCAGTCGCGTTAAAAAAATTAATGATAATACTATTGAAATAACAACAGTGGGTAATTAACCATTACATTTACGATAATCTTGTAGACAAGAAGGTTTAAAAAACTGAAGAAGCAATAATAATTTTCACAGTGACTGCAACCAGCGACCACTGTTTCTTTCATACCTTGACCAACGAGACAGTCTAAACATGTCACTGCAAAGACTGATCGACAGATCACACATGTGTATACTACGCGACTCTATTTTTGCGGAATATATGATTATGTATACCTTAATTGAAAAATAAATGGCCAGAAATATACAATTTTCTTAATTTTTTTCTAATTATTATCTATCATTAATCTATTATCATTCATTTAATATAATGTATTTTCATATAATTTCGCCAGGACCACTGAAAGTACCAAGTAAATGCTAATTTGTTCTCTCAATTATTTCGATTTTTCTTTTCGATTAAATTTGATGTCGAACATAATAATGTATGTAACACTTGTGTAACATTCTGCAGAAAAGAGCATTGGCTCAACATTATAATACATAGATACCTTTATGCATGATTTAACAGTGGCGTTGTACACACATTTTTCATTTTTTTAATAACTGTTACACTAGGATTTTTTACTTATTTTTACGATGAAGTGTGGGCAAAAATGCAACGATAAGAATTTTTCTGGGTGAAATAAAAAAATCATGATACCAAGCGTTAACGGTCCTCCGCGTGCGTAGGAGCGCCAGGCATTCTTACCTGTACCTGCAGTACAGAAAGCACCCCCACCCAGAAGAGCCGAAGCGGAAGGCAACCAATAATGAGCGACTCTGGCAATTAGCATCCAATCAATGCATTTTGACACTAGTTTCCCCTTCCAAGAATACACACCATCCGAGCCAACTTTGATAATTTTTTCCACGACAAGAAGCACTCGCAAAGTATCGGTCGGTGAGCCAACACTCACCCACAGCTCTATTGAATTTCGTGCGTTTGCATTTAGTAAATAACATTTATAATGGAAAATATCCGTGGAACCGAGGCCATGGATGTGGCAGAAAGCGGACCGAGCGAGGCTCAGTCCTCCCTCAACGCTCTCGTTGATAACAGACCACAGCGTAGGAACCAGAGCTCTGTCTGGATGTGGTTCACTAAATTAAATCGAGAGGAGAGTCTGTGCAAGACTTGTGGCAAGAAATATAAAACAAAATCAAGAGGCACTACATCGCTTCGCCGGCACATGGAAGTGCAACACACAGATGCATTCCGAGATACAGAGAGGGATGAGAACCGTCAGGTTCAAGCCACGGCCAATGTAAACGGTATGTAAGAAACTAACTACTTATGCTTCTACTCATACATGGAACTTTATTTTGAACAATTACACAATTTCCCAAAACCCACGTGACTCATACCGCGAAATTCGCCCAGAGAAATTGCGCAAGTGCCGATGCTTGAAGCATCGTCGCCGCGAGCAAAGCAAATCACCGATGCAATTGCCTGCATGGTGATTTCGGATTGCCAACCGCTCTCCGTGGTGTCTGACGAGGGGTTCAAACAGTTATTGAACATTCTGGAGCCTCGATACGAGATCCCCGGCCGGGCCACGTTCGCTGACGAAATCGTACCGCAGTTATATGAAGCGGGACGAAAGAAACTGCATGACATGATCAACGAGGATATGAAAACTGTAAGTATAACTTCTCCAATGTTCATGCCATTTATCACCATCTTTTATGTCATATTGAAGAACATTTGTGACTATATTAAAGATATACACCTACACATCTTTTAACTGTTTTGGATTAGACACGGACATTCGCATTTACTACGGACGGCTGGACGTCACGCTCGAAGGAGCGTTTTATTTCACTGACTGTCCATTACATAAATGCAGATTTCGAATTGAACAACTGCACATTACAAATAGAGTGTATCACTGAGGCGCACACGAGCGAAAATTTGAACGCTCACTTGCGTAAATGTTTAACAGAGTGGGGCCTACTCAGAGAGGAGTTCACAATTGTGTTCACTACTGACAACGCGGCCAATATCTCAAAAGCGATTACATTGGGCGATGAGTGGGAGCGTATCCCTTGTTACGCCCATACTCTGCAGGTAAATAATAATAATAAATCGTCTTTATTCTTTTATAATATATGGTACAACGCAGTGGAGTTTGAAACGCAAAGTACAGAATGGGCGAGGCTCAGCGCAGCTGTTATTATGCCTAACTATGTTGAATGCTGAAATGAATAATAAATCATTAACATTACATATTTAATGCAACGAGTTTTTTTTCAGTTAGTGGTAAAGGACTCGATAAAAATATCAGAGGACCTCGTTGCCATATTAAAGAAGTGCAAGACCATCGTTACTTTTTTCCATCGCTCTACGGTGGCATATGATACATTGAATGCGGCCCAAAAGCAGCAAAATCCAACACTCAAGCCCCTAACGCTGATCGGCGACGTGGAGACGCGATGGAACTCGCAGTACGACATGCTGCTTCGCTTACTCCAGGTACAATACGCACTTAATGCAGTGTTGTGTCAGCGAGGAATGCCGGACATCATAACGAGTAACGAGTGGTCCAGAATTGAAAAATATTGCGATTTACTGAGGTTATTCAAAGAAGCAACGCTGATGATGACCTTGGAAGATTCGCCAACGCTCTGCCGGTATATTTCTTCAATTAAATACATACGGAAGTGGTTATCCTGCCGTATGGATGAGACTGTGTCAAACACTGTTCGCAATTCCAAAAATACCTATTAGAGGAGTTGAACGCGCGATTTGATTTCATCGACACGTCCGAAACGATGACAGTCGCAATGATTCTGGACCCTCGCGTTAAAGACCGGCTATTGTCGGCAGAAGCCAAAGACTCCGCTCACACGACACTGTATTTGTTTGCGGATAAGTACCTGGAGGTAGGCGACGTGAATGTCGTGAGTGAGGAAACCGCATCGTCGAGCGAAACGTCAGGTATGTGTGAAACAATGATAAGATTATGTGATACTATGTTCCATGTCGTATGTTATATATTTTGTTTCTATGACAGAATCAGCGTTAGGGACGTTAGAAGATTATTATGCCGATGTTGGGAGGCACGAGCTGGGGACTCCGGACGATACTCTCCAAGGGGAAATAAAAACCTATACGGAGGAGAAAATTATAAACCCGGGAACGTGTATTTTGAAGTGGTGGAAACAGAATAGAACGCGATTTCCGAAATTGGCCCGTGCGGCACAAAACATTTTGGGCGTGCCGGCATCGCAAGCTTATAGCGAGAGGCTATTTTCGCGTGCCGGCAACATAGTTACCGAGAAGCGGACATGCCTCCTGTGGCACAGGGTGGAGCAGTTATGTTTTCTGTCGGCGAATAGGCCCAAACCACAATGGTAAGAGCAAAGGAACCTTATTAATTTACTAATGTGCGATCTACGATCTCCATTGAATTTTAACTATCTAACAGTCTCTGCATTTGTGTTCATTTTGTTACAGCAAGTCTACGTGATGGCATGTTGATCACACTGGCGCAAAATCGGTTCTTTTTAGAGCCACCATGATGTACAAAGTCCGACCGAGCAACCTCCCCGCGGTGTACATCGGGTAACGCTAATGCCGGCGGCACGTGACCTACGCAGGACTTTTCAAGGTCATCGGAAGGTCAAACAAATACCAATACTATATGTCCCCCTCATGTAATATAATGTAATAGTATATAGTAGCATCAAGTACGTGCGTAGGGCCAACAGTACCTACATTGTATGCCTATACTGTATGTTCCATGTATATAATAAGTAATGTATATGTATAGCATGTATATAGTGTGTATGTAGTATGTACATAGTATGCGTGCATCATGTATGAAGTATGTATGTAATCCAATGTACGAAATATGCTACAGCGTATAATTAAGCTGTGCAAATGTTATTTAAATAAAATTATTTTATTTCTTGTAATTTCATACGCTCTTGCAGAAGTATTCCCCATCCTCATTCAAACGGATTGGTACTGCGTCCTTGTATTAATTAAATAAAAAAAAATGGACGTTTATTTAAGTTGTTTAGTGTTTAAAAATTATTCGTTTATTTATTTACACCTAGACTGCAGAAGTTAATGCAAGTCCGATATGCCGCGTTCCAGTGCACAACAATCCCTTCAATACAAGCCAAACAGTTCGGTGAATAAAACTTTACTTCGTTTCATTCTCTGAGTTTCTGGACATATATATGCAGAATGAATACAGCAAATATGCCGACGCACTTCCGTGGGGATTAGAAAATTCATATAATCTTGTTTCATCAATAAGTAATCAATCTATCAGTGCATTCGCATGATATGTGCATTATACAAACTATTACAAGTATCACTGTACCTGCTATTAAATTACTAAACTTTTGAATATAATGTAACTATTACACTTACATAAAATTTTTAACATAGCTATGAAGCTATTAAATTTTAAAGTCAAGGTTCAGCAACTTCTAACAATTACTCGAGCTAATTTGTAAACAAATCCCGCATATGCAAGAACCATGAAAAATACCCAAAATATGCAAAATTACAAATACATTTTTAAAATCCTCTTAATGATGAAATATAGATCGATCAAAGTCCCACTTGTTTTGTAGTAATCCATTACCACAAAAACATGCATTTGCACTAAATTCCGCAGTCTATATTATACCTATTTCTTTACTTATTTATTTATACTTATTTAGCCATTAACAGGCAACACCCTTTATTAAGGGGTTAGACGAATTCTTTTTACAGATACTATAAGGTTGGAAATTATTTCGTTAATTCTTATGTGCAGAGCATGTATTAAGGCATATGTTGTATACATATTACGCGCGCGAACGATGTATCAAATTATGATGCCCAGGTTTATCTAACATGAGAAAGACCATGATTCTAGCGTTCATTAATCAAATATCTACAAGGTAGCATACGGATTTGAGAAGAAAAAATTTATTGTACAAATGAGAGCAAGGTAAATATCACTATTTATTTTTTACCTAACAAGGCAAATTTAAAACATTTATTATATACGAATGAGTTATCACATAAAAAAAATGATATCCTACATTTTAGATAATACCATTAAGAATATGTGTACCAAGTTTGAAATAAATCGGACAAACAGTTTTCGATCTGCTCGAACTTCTTTCGGACCGCTCGTTTCTTTCCAAGCCGCCCGGTTTCTTTCGGGCCGCTCGCTTACTTTCCAAGCCGCCCGGTTTCTTTCGGACCGCTTGGAAAAAATTCAATCCGCTTGGTTCTATTCAATCCGCCCGGTTTCTTTCGGGCCGCTTGGAAAAATTCAAGTACTCGGTTCTATCCGAGCCGCTCGGTTCCATCCAATCCGCCCGGTTCTTTCGGGCCGCTTGAAAAAAATTCAAGTACTCGGTTCTGCCGCCGCCGGCCGCGCCATAGAGACTCCACCTTAAGGAAGCTGTAAGCACTTCTGCTGCAGCCCGCGCAATTCCTTTTCTATCGTAGGCCTCGTGGATAATATTCCTGCAATCAGTGAAAGGCTGGATGCCAGTGGGTGCTCCTTTGTCCTACAAGGCGGCAATAGTCAATTTTTAGACGGGTTAAAAACCATTGGTTCACCTTCCAACAGTCGCCTAAAAGTGGGGAACCATGACTGTGATGGCCAGAAAGGCAATACAATAATACAGCGTGCCTTCTCTTCTATAACCTTTTTCATTATTCCCGGGATGAGCGGGAAAGGAGGAAATGCGTACCAAAAAAACTCTGACAAGTTTATTGTATAGGCATTAATAGCCAACGCCTCAGAATCCCTTTGCCAAGGGCAGTAAGTCTTGCATTTCCTGTTACATCTAGTCACAAAAAATCGATCTTTGGTATGCCAAACCTCCTAACAATCGCTTTGAAAATATCATCAATTAGTTCCCATTCTGTATCTAAATTTGTTATTCGTGATTCTTCGACGGCCTCTACATTATTTTTCGAAGAAATATACTCTGCAAATACTCATATTTTCCTCTGCTCACACCAATTCCATAATTGTCTGGTAACCCTATTCAGTTCGGGAAACCGAATTCCTCCCATCTTATTTATATAGGCTATCGCCGTCGTGTTATTAATACGCAATAGAATCTGACACGTGTTTAGCTCTGAGGCGAAACACTTCAAACCTAAAAAGGCTGCTAAAATTTCCAAAAAAATTATATGTCTCACCCTTTCTGTTTCTCTCCAGAAACCGTGTGCTCCTTTTTGCATGCAAAACGCTCCCCAACCCGAAATTGAGGCATATGAGAAAATTTCCCTCTGTTATTGAAAGGAGCGAATTGGGCCGCTGTATCCCATAATGCGATATCTCCACCATTCCAGATCCTTGGTAACCTCTCTTGATAGCGTCATGTCTTTTTCAAAATCTCCATTGTTTGCGCTAAGCGTAATATATTTTTGCCTTTCTAATATCTTATAAGTTATAATGCATCCACCCATACTCCATAGCCGGACAAGAAGAAACTAAAACACCAACTACTATTGCCCGGCCGAAAGAAGATCCCCAGCAGGTGGTCTCGGGCGATGCAGTCCGCCGATGTGACGATTAGTCCACTCACCTATTTGGGCACACTTTTAAAGACGGGGCACACGTATTTTGGTTATTGGCTGAAGTAGGCACCATACATTGTCGCACCGCGCGACGAAGAGAGCGAACAAAACACCTCGAGATCGAGTGGAATTGAGCGATCTGACCGATGAACGCCAAAGCAATAACGTAGGCATCTTTAACGGTTAACCATTAATATATAATAACATAAAATTATCCGTATTTTTCACAATATGTTCAGGAAAGTATTATCATTGGGTTGGTATCAGGATAACACGTTCCCGAATATATTGTGAAAAATAAGGAAATTTTTATGTTATTATATGTTAATTGTTAACCGTTAAAGATGCCTACGCTATTGCTTTGGCGTACGTCGGTCAGATCGCTCTACCCCACTCGATCTCGATGTGTTTTGTTCGCTCTCTTCGTCGCGCGGTGCGACAATGCATGTGCCTACTTCAGCCAATAACCAAAATACGTGTATCCCGTCTTTAAAAGTGTGCCCAAATAGGTGAGTCGATCAATCGTCACATCGGCAGACTGCATCGCCCGAGACCGCCTGCTAGGGATCTTCTTTCGGCCGGACAATAGTAGGTGTGCTAGGTCTCTAATTTTGCATCTAGTACCTACATTGTATGCCTATACTGTATGTTCCATGTACAGGGTCATCGTTTAATCCTGCAACCCGCGCGCGCGCGAACTTGTAAAATGGCAACACCGCCTCACGGACGCATTCCACTACAACCATGCACCGTCCCCGCGTTCGGAGAGCTGCAAGCGACCGCTGGACAGCAGTGATGCCCGAGCTTCGAGAATTTTGGGCTGGTCCCTGTCAAATTAACGTTGCAAAGAACTATTCAGAATTTCCCGGCCCCGGTTGAAAATTTTGGGGTCTTTTTCGTATAACTTTTGAACTGTAAGACATATCGGAATGCAATTTGCGCCAAAAAATGAGGAAAAATTATTCCCTCTTAATGATGGATAATTTAACATATTTTACGTTTACTTAATTTTTCTTTTATCAATTTTTTACTGCCGAATATAATTAAGGAAGTTCGTAAAAAAGTATTAATATACAACTCATACGGAAGATTGCCGTTATTTAGAAAAATTAAGTCAATAATTCCCAAAAAACTAGAACAATTTGATAAATATATCTATATACTATGGAAAGTGCAGAAATATTTGCAAACCTGTATCCATGTTATCCTATATACCAAATACTGTTCATAAAGTGTTAATACATTCATACGTAATTATACAATATTTGGGCAACCTTTCAATCGCCTAATTTTGTGACGGGACCCAAGATGCCAGAAATAAAGGTTTTACAAGTGAAGGAAAGATTGTACGCTCAAAATTTTGTCATTGCAATACAAATGAAGATGTTTTAAACTTTTCATCGATTTCTTCAGATCCAGGAATAGTGTTTTATAAAGTAGCTTCATAAGATTCGACATTTTTATTAGAAAAAGTGGCATGTTGAATTTTTTCTCTATTCTTCAGATTGACGCCCACTGCGTTGGGGCAAAAGCGAAATCGGAGCCAAGCGGGAATTCATTCGTTGTTTTCGACCGATAATCCCAAGAACGTTTCGACATCATCTGTTTGCCAGCATTTCTAAAGGGCAGTCAAGAACGTTATGCCGTCTGTAATAATTTTAAGCATTCTTCAGTCTCACAATGGGTTAATCCGTATATTGGTCTCTCGGTGGGTAGTACGTACGATGGCTTCGTACCTGGACGTAGGTACTGCTATTAACCGCCGCACGGGACAATATGGTTATAAAAACAAATGTGGCGAGGTACTCTGGCCGTTCAGCCACAATAATTTTTGGCAATCAGATGCGAGGTTTTCACCCTCGATTTCTTCAAGAGGGAGAAGGTTCCTCCTCCGTCGCCGAATTCACATGGGGCAAGTCCCCTCTCTTTAAGGAAGGGTGTTCCCAATGTGTGTATCATAATTAAATTACAACAACAATTATTTTCATATTACTTTCTCTTCTTTAAATATTAAAATAGAAAATATAAATAGTTTATTTAATTGGATATATCCTCTATCAATGTTTTGTCCTCCGCAGACGAAAGCTGGAACTTCGTCGATAATTCAGACGCGCGTCACTAAAGAGTGATTCTCCAGATTCAATTTATATCATTTCAAGTTGTCTTCGTTCATAATAGTCCGATTTTCATGAAATTTCATATGATTTACATCGGAAAAACACAAGGAATCCATTGGTGTCACTTACATATCGAAACAATAAAGAATAAAAAATTATTTTATTCCTGAAGCAGGTATGAATCCTTGGCCGTAGACCCTTTCAAGTGCGCTTGAACAAAAGTGGGACCCCGAACGCCGCGCGGCCGGAGGCTGGCCGCCGGCATGGGCCGCTGGGCCGCGGCCGCCGGCCGCCGCCGCCGGCCGCGCCATAGAGACTCCACCTTTAGTGGATTCCACTATTAAACAATACAACACGGCACTTAAGACGTGGTGGAAATATTGTGAAGAGAAGGGCTGCGATCCATTTGGTGCAAAAGTCGCCGAAATTTTAGATTATCTAACTGTAAGTTTGATTAAGGGAGCCACATATGGCACTCTTAATACTGCTAGGTCAGCTATATCCTTAATCTCCAGGGATGATATTAGAGATATGCATCGTTTAAACAAATTCCTTAAAGGCGTCTTTCGCATGAGACCCTTTAAACCAAAATACGATAGGACTTGGAACGTTACCGAAGTTTTGGTGAACATAGAGAGATGGTTTCCTCTGGAAGATTTGGGGTTACAAAAATTAACGGAAAAATTAGTGATGCTATTAGACTTAGGATCAGGCTATAGAGTTCAATCGCTATCACTAATGAGGATTGACTGCATTTCGATATTGAGAGAATTAGAGATTAGAATAGTAGAGATTAGACTCAGTAGAGATTAGAATAGAGGACTTAATAAAAACCTCTAGGCCTGGATCTTTTCAGCCTCTGTTAAATTTACCTTTTTTCAGGGAGAAACCAGGTCTCTGCGTCGCGAAAACGTTGATAAGGTACTAAGAATATTAGAGGTAGCCAAGCGAAATTATTTTTATCGTATAAAAGACCTCATAAGGAGGTTACATCCCAGACGTTAAGCCGTTGGATAAAAGCGGTATTAAGAGAGTGTGGAATCATTATTAGAGTCTCCGCAGGCTGGTCGCGCGATTCGAAAGTTTTCGCTAAATTTTATAACCGGCCTATTGTTGAGAACGAGGGTAACTTAGCAAAGACTGTAATAATTGAATAAATCTTGTTCGTTTGATGTGCATTGTAATTGGATAAACGAAAGGACAATCAAAATTTGAGAAAGCTCTAAACATCTACGTTGTAATCTCGAGAACGAGACATGAAGTATAATTATAGATCAAACAAACTTACCTTAGTAAACTTCGATCGTAATTATACGATTGCCTCGTTCGAGATGATTACAACCCACTCCGAAATCCCGCCCGAATTACAAATTTCGATAAAATATCTCTGAACTAGATGAAATATGGAGCTAGGTAGGGGAGGCACAGAGAGTTCCTTTTGTTCTTTTTATGGCTCTGAAGTGGCGATGACTGGCATCAAGTAGCGATACTACGTTGTAATCATCTCGAACGAGGCAATCGTATAATTACGATCAAACTTCACTAAGGTAAGTTCGTTTGAACTATAATTATACCGGTATTTTTCGGTTGTATCTTCGTAACCCTTATACAAACCGAAATACGAAAATACCGGTATGGGATCATACCGCTATATGAAAATACCGGTATATTTACCTATATTTACCGGTAATTTTGTCGGTTTTCCTATTTTATTACAATTTTCAAGATACCCAGTAAACAAACTGACCGCAGTATGCCAGCAGATTGGCAGCAGATTCGAGGAGATCCTGACGTCAGATTCGGGACCTACTATGTCCGCATTTAACTATGGTTCTGTGGTCAGAGGATCTGACATCAGATTGACGGCAGATATCGAGCAGATCCTGACGTCAGATTCGGTGCCTACTATGTCCGCATTAAACTATGGTTCTGCGGTCAGAGCCTGACATCAGGATCTGACCGCAGATTGATGTCAGGTATCGATCAGATCCTGCTGACAAGAACCGCCCGCAGATTGGCGGCAGAAATCAAGCAGATCCCGATGTCAGAATCTGACCGCAAAATCATAATTTAATGCGGACATAGTAGGCAATTTTATATAATAGTATAGATTTTAAAACAGTGCGAAAGTCTGAAGCGTAAATAATACATAGAACACGTTTATAAGACCGACTTGTAAGATCTGATTCCTACCATATTTTATGGAAGAAAGAAAAGTTGGAAAACCATGTATTTAGACGGATATTATAACATTTTTAATATTTTACTTAGCAGGTTGTTAGTCGAATGTCAGGGAGGCTCAAAATAATTATTTAAACTTTTAAAGACAGTTCTTCCAAATATAAAAGAATTAATGATAACTACTATTCATTCAGTCATCTTAGGGCGGTATTATCATTAATCGTTTTTTAGCCTTTGGGCTCGGATCATCGAGAAAGCCTACCCAGCCCACTGTTTTGCTTTCTCGCTGCGAGCGAGGACCTTCGGGCCCCAGTAGACCGCCCGTTGACAGCCGAGAGCAATAAAACCGACGGGCCACATAAAATCTTCATGTATTTGATATGTGTTGATGAAAGTATTACCAATCGATTCCTCATGTCTTCCCGATGAAAATGGCTCCAAAAATGATATAATTCGGACCATAATGAAGGATATTACGTGAGAAATTTATTTGCAGAATTCAGAGCCCGTTTCGTTAAAAAAGTCCGAATTAAATTATTTTCTTTCCAATTAATCGGGAGAACGCCAGGAATCCATTGGTGTCACTTTCATATTGATACGATGAAAACTAAACAAATTCAGATTTTGTAGAATCTGATCG
The DNA here is from genome assembly GCA_963855975.1 of Andrena chrysosceles. Classification (NCBI taxonomy): domain Eukaryota; kingdom Metazoa; phylum Arthropoda; class Insecta; order Hymenoptera; family Andrenidae; genus Andrena; species Andrena chrysosceles. Next base: position 78,874,765 of record OY979767.1, on the reverse strand, counting down.
GTAGGGCATCGCGCGCGGGTCAGGCCGCAAAGGCTCACGCCGGTTATTCGACCTTCTAGGATAAAGATAAGATGAAAGTTAAACCGTTATTCGAAATCCAAGATGAAAGGCCTTCGAATGAAGCAACTTATCCGATCTTCGAATAACGGATAAACGTAAAGTACCTTTTATCTAAATGTTATCTAGATCTTTGCCCATCTCTGGTCTTAAGCAACGACGGATAATGCCGCCCTTAGAGACGGGTATACCAAATATATACTCCGCAGCGAAATGCCGGCAAATGCGAGTGGTACTCGAAAGCCCTGAATGTTTTTTTTCTTTTACGTTTGCTGAGTAGGGTGGGGGGAGGGGGAGATTTTTGCTCCACCTCCTTCCTGTGGGTCGTCCCTCTGAGCGAGAGCCCAGTTACCGGCCTCAGTGAACGTAGAGTGGTGTTACCGACAGCAGGTACAGGTGGGTTTCGGCTAGGACGTATCTTGCGGAAAATTTTCAAAAAACCGCTTTTCTTGGCAGTGCTGAAAGAAGCGTATATTGTAGAGCGGAATTTAGGGATAAGGAAAATGACAGTTGAGCAGGAAAAGAAAGCAGCTCGGAGCACTAGGTGCAGCAGACGAAGTGCCCAGAGTTGTAGTCTACAAGCAGGTCGAAGATAGCCGAAACAAAAATTCCAGTGACACTAAGTCGAAGGGACCATGCAAGGACACCTTCGGGAAGTGAGATCGGTCCAGCGTTGAAAATGCGTAGTGCAAGGAGCTTGCGATGAAAAAAAAACACTAAAAACAGAAATCGAGCAATTAGCGTGGGAAGGGGGGGGGGGTGAGGTAAAGGGACTAAATGGATGGGGGGGAGAGGAGTAACAAGGACAGACGGTAGTCTATTTAGACATGGGGAAAGGTATTTTGACCTTGTAGGGTATCCTGTTTAAGTCATAGGTGCCGGTGAGCCGTGTTGTGCTAAGGCGCCTGAGGCCGAGATTCTGGTAGCGAATCTCAGAGGTGCTCCGGGCGTCCTTCGCAGTTGCTGTCCACGGGCTCCGAAGATTCGGGTAGAGGTGCCGTAGCAGAAGGATTCGGAGGGAATCCGAAGGGTAGGGGATCGTGGCAGGTTAAAGAGTTGGAACTCACCGCAAGGTTTAAACAAGGTTTATTCTGTCCCGATCTGGGTGACAGGTAACGCGTACTGTAACGTCGGTGTTCTGATTACAAGAGAGCCACTCGTGGCTTGTACATTGTTCTTATACTCTAATCGGGGTGAAGTGGGGACCATCGGGGTCTCCATCTTTGACCCGCTTTGGGTATTTCGCCATGTGCTGACGGTTCTCGATGCGCTTCCGAGAGTCCTTACGCGGCTGTGCCGGTTTTCGGCTGTTCGGTTGCGGCAATCGGTATGTACGCGGTGTCGTTGCCCTTAGGCGTTGGTTGGGTTACAACAGCCGGACAAGAGGGTTGGAATGGTCGGAGACTAAGTAATTTTCCCTAAGGATATCAATGAAGTCGCTAATGTAGGGGATGTTGGTGTCCGCGTGCAATGCTCTAGAGGAGTATCTGAAAGGACAGTAAGTAATGATTTTAAGGATTTTATTTTGAAAGCGTTGGACTAAGTCCCTGCTGGATTTTGACGAGTGCCACCAAACCTGAGCCCCGTAAGTGAGGACAGGCCTGATGCAGGATTTGTAGATGTGTAGGCGAATGTTTAGTCTGAGGGGGGACCTATGACAGATGTGACGGTGGAGACAGCCAGCAAGGCTGTTTTAGAGCTTTGGAGATCCGATCCTTTACGGCTGCATCCCAAAGCCTTTTGAAATAAAAAATAATCCCAAGGTATTTGACTTCATTGGCCCAGGGCACGGCAATGTTGTGAATGTGTAAGCTGTGTCTACGCCTGTTGGTAATTATGACGGGGTTGCGGAAGAAAATGATCGCCTCTGTTTTATCCGAGTTAATTCGGAGTTTCCATACTGCAAAAAATCGGAGAACCTCGTCCAGATAAGCTTGAAGCCGCGAGACCAGCGTCGAGAGTTGCCAGGACGAAGTGAATAGCGCGGTGTCATCCGCGTAAAGCGCAAGCTGGCATGCACTGGTAGTAGGGAGATCATTAATATACATATTGGACAGTATGGGTCCGAGAATGGATCCCTGCGGAACGCCAGCCACAACCTGGTGCAGAGAGGATTTTGCTCCACCGCATTAGACAAGCAGATGTCTGTCAGTAAGATAAGATGCAATTTGATTTAAAAAACTGCGTGGAAGACCGATGCGGTGAAGCTTGTAAACAAGTGCGTTATGCCATACGAAGTCGAACGCCTTGGATAAGTCAAGCAAGACCATCCCGACTGCCCTGTTCACATTTAGTTCGTGGATAATCGTCTGCGCAATGCGCACAAATTGCTGTATGGTGGAGTGACCCGCGTGGAAGCCGAACTGTCGATCGGTAATTATGTTGTTCATTGAAAGAAACTCAGATAAAAACGCGCAAATGCACCTTTCGAGAAGCTTGCCAAACATGAAAAGCAAGCTGATCGGCCTGTAGCTAGTCGGTAGTTCTCACGGCCTACCCGGTTTTGGTAACGGGATAACCTTGGACATTTTCCAAGGGTCCGGAAAATAACCCTGCGTGACCGCAAAGGAGAAGATGTAGTATACCTGACATATGACCTTTCGCAACGCGTGCTTCAACATGGGTACCGACACTCCGTCGATACCAGGGGCTTTCTTAGAAACCATCTTTTTGATGCACTCTGCAATTTGAACCGGGGAGATTGAAAAGCCAGGAGCCGGGCCCGAAGCACGAGGAGCCAAAGAGGTAACGAAATTTTCTACAGACTGCTCCATCCCCGAGGTGCGATGGTAGGCCTCGGAGTGAACACTGGCAAAGGTGGAGGCCAGGATATCGACTTTTTCAGAGTCGGCGGATGCAGTTGTTTGGCCGTCGAGGAGAGGAGTTAAGATTTTTGACTCCGAGGTGTCCGAGATTCTCCTGAAGGTATCCCAGAAGGTGGGGTCGGGTTTTCTGAAGGCCCTCAGAATTCGTCCCCATTCCAACACCCTGAGATGAGAAATTCTTTTACGAATGGTCGCTGTGATATCCCGGATTTCCTCAGACACCACCATCATGCCAAGTATCTGCCCTCCTCTTCGCAGGGCTCGCCGGTGACGGTGATGTTTCTGCTGAGGAATGTGAAGTCTGGGGCAGCTGAACGTTTACAGCAAGCATGAAGAAACGTGGTCAAATCCCTTATGCAGGAGTCAATCTCACCCCTAGAGTTAAAGTTACTCTTAATCCTGTAATTGTGTGTTAGCTTTCGGTACGTCTCCCAATCCGTGACAGTATCCAGGGTGGATGGGCCGCTGGAGGGTTTTGCCGTTAAGATGACAGGACGGTGGGGCGTGTCGAAATCATCCGTCACCACGCAGGAAAAGTCGGCATGATAGTTGAATATAAAAAAGTCGATGACTGACGGTCTACATCGTCCAGTCTGGTGGGTGTACTCCTCAGGGTGGATTAATCGGTAGGGGTACTTGCTATTGTGCTCGTGTACAATTTTTCGAGTTTTGTTGTCCGAGAAGTTCCTACAGAGTCGGTGGTTGGCGTTCCAATCTTCACCCATCACGAACGGTGAACCTAAGCGGATGAATGAATCGAAAACACTAGCATCCTTAATCGCGCCCAGAGGTGCGTAGATAACTCCGATCAAGACTTTAGGAGTGGATAGATTGATGAAGCACGCGTCAAACTCAAGCGCCCTAGCAGGGGTAAAGTAAATCGAGTAGTTGAGCAACGAGTGAATGAGTATGGCGACACCGCCGTTTTTAATAGGGCAGTCCGTGCGAACCACCGAGTAGCCAGGAAGGGAAAAGTTAACCTGCGAGGTAAACCAAGTCTCCGTGATAAGAACAATACCGGACTGCAGCCGGGCGACAGCAAGGATGAGCTCATTTCTTTTTCGTAGTAGCGAGGACGCATTCCACAGCATGATCTTTGGAAGGGGCATCGGGCTATTCCGAGCAACTGAGTGCAGTGCAAAACACCTGAAACTTTTCTGCCAGCGGACTGCAGGGCCTTAGTTTCTCAACAAGCGAGCGAGTTAGTCGGAGCATATGTTCAATATCCACCAGTGAGTTTAGCTTCCTAATGGTACCAATCAGCTCGATTATGGAGTTCACTTCGTTTGGAGATTGCCGACTCTAAGTCTGCTGGGTAGGATCGGAGAGGGGAAGGGTGTAAGCGGGAGGTCTATGCAGACGCGAGGCGAGCGCATCGGCATAGGGTGGGGGGGAAGGAGACGGAATGGACGGAGAGGGGCGAGAAAGGGAAGGACGAGGAGCTCCAAGATTTGGAAATGACGAAGGATCCGACTGAATGTTTAGAGCCAGTCCATTAACAGGCTTGGAATTAGCATTTCGCTTATCAAGATACTTAAGGAGGGCTGGACACTGACCGAAATTGGCAGTGTGCGGCCCAGAGCAGTTTATGCACTTGGGTGGCATATCCCGAGACTTTAGGGGGAAGCCCGCAGTTAGATGCCGAGTGGCCAAAGGATTGACACGAGAAACATTGCGTATATTTTTTTGGGGAGAAGAATTTTTCCCAATAAATTCTAGTGCTGAATAAGGTATTTACTTCAGTAACCGAAGACGGAGAAGTTCCCGGAGGAAAGTTCACTCTGTAGATGTGAAACGGCGACGATCTGTTTATCCTGTTACCGCCGAGAGGTAGGCAGGATAAAGGGGTTAAGCCTTTATTCTTTAGCTCATCGAGGATTTCCTCGGGGGGCGCAGCAGGTAGACCCTTAAGTACCATTGCTAGGCCCCGTTCAGAGTTTATGGAGAAAGTAAGGGATTTTTTCCTCACTTAGAGTAGTTTTGAATTTTTTAAAGGCCGCAACTTCCTCAAACTGAAGTCGGATCTTATTACCCAAATACTTAATGTGAAATGTTTTTCAAAAAAATCCGAAGTGAGTTCCCTTTCGAAATTCGCAATGTTATAAGAAAAATTCGAAATATATAACGGAGGGAGGGGTGTGGTGCGGGTAGCGACAGAGTTTAACAGAGATCCAGAAGGATTTGCACGGTCAACATTTGGAATGTTTTGTCGCCGCGGATTGTTTACTACCGGTGAGGTTTTTATCCTCAAAGCAGGCGATAGTACTTGGGGGTCACCCGATGACTTGAAAGCAGCGGGGGCCGAAACCCGGTTGGTAATTTGAATATCAGAAGCTCTTACATGATCGGAATTATCTTCCCCCATAGGGGTAGTTGGAGGAAGTGATACAGAGTTACTCGTACGAGTGGAGGAATTAATCGGGGCGTTGTCGGATTTACTCCCAGAGTGAATTTTACTCCCACGCGCGAAGTCACTTTCTGACTTTTTTTTTACCCATAGATTTTTTGACGCTGACCTTTAGCAACCTCAGCTCAGTTCTGGGGGATAATTCAGGGTTATCAGAGGATTGCGACTCCATAGAGGTATCGAAGGCGGTTTCGGCCCGTTTTTTACCCGTAGACGAGGGAGGGTACCAAGAGTGGAGCGGCGAAAATAGACGTACTCACCATCTTAGCCGAACTGAGGGCGTCTAGAGACGGCCCGATATCATTTAATGGGTCCAGGGGGCCCCCAGAATTTGCCCCGGAGCTGATGGCAGCAATGATAGCTAAGTCAACGAGAGGAGAGTAAGAGGATGAGTCCTGGGCAGCTTTGGAGTCCCAAGTTTCCTCGGGCTCCCCGGCTTAGGAAAGCCGGGAGACGTAGAGCTGAAAAAGCGCCTCCGCGAAGAAACGCGTGGAGGCGCGAGGAAGTGCGAATACCACGGTAGAACAATGTGGAAGATAACACGGTAAAATCACTGTTGAAACACTGTAAAAACACGCGGTGTGAACAAGGCTGTGATCAAAACACGACCAGTCGCGGCAAGAGACGCGAGCGAACTGATACTCGAGAGCCAGGGGTGGTCCACTACGAGTATTATTTTGTTAGCACGGCATGAGCACCCTCTAGCGGGTTGGATATGCACTATTTTATTAATGGCGGGCATTTCAAAATTTGTATTCAATGCATCCCTTACTTATGACTATATGTGCCGGTGATTATGAAAGTGGTGTTAGTCAAAAATTTTAAAAAATTGAATTCATCACTTACTTTGTGTTATATTACAAAATAAGTAATAAATTCAATTTTTTAAATTTTTGACTAACATCACTTTCAAATTATATTTGGAGAATTAAAAAATTCCAATTGGATACATGTATAAAATACAATATATTTATAAAATATTACATTACAATTTATTTGGAAAAAATTAAATGACAATTTATTTGCGAAATATTACATTACAATTTATTTGGAAAAAATTAAATGACAATTTATTTGCGAAATATTACATTAGAATTGGACTTAGTTATGCAGCAAGCAACCAACAATGTGTTCACTGTTGGTTGCTTGCTGACTGCATAACAAGGTCCAATTTATTCACAATTTATTATTCTTTTTACATTTTTTCGCGCTAATAGGGTAAAGTATCCAATTACTGTGCCCTGTTGGAGGACTTCTGGAGTTTTCGCTAGTGAAAATAACTTTAGTAATGAAATTGAATTGTCTTAAGAATTTAAAGATAAATTTAAATGTTTCTTTTATCGATATAAATTTTTCCACGAAACAAATATCACATCTTCTTTGAATATTATTAAACATAAAAAAAAAGTTCTGGAGTCAGTTACTGTGTGCCTAAAATCTCAAAAGATCAGTTAATGTGCCTCAGTTTCTGTGCTCCTTCTCTGAATATTGTGCTGCAATTACTGTGCTTCCACCCTGAATACTGTGCTGCAATTACTGTGCTTCCTCCCTGAATACTGTGCCCCAATAACTGTGCACGATAAAAATGTAATAGATAACATAAGGTAAATGTACCAATACCCGGACGCTTAAGGAGCTTCAGGAATAGCGGCAAAGTTTGTCTCCTAATTTAACTTGTAAAATCATCATGAAATAAAAAAATGTTGGAATGTGAAATATAACACAATATTATACTATCGTAAACTGCAAAAAAAAGGTTATGTATCATAATAAGTCACTTAAAAGTTCACATTAGAGATGACCACTTTAATAAATAGTTCATATACAGGGTGTCCCAAATATGTCGGAGTTCCATGGAAGGGGTAATTCAGGGGGTGATTTGAAACAACTTTTTCCTTAGCGAAAATATTGTCCGAAGCTTCGTTAAGGAGATATTAACAAAAAGCCCCGACCAATCAGAGCGCGCGCCTTCCGCTGGGGCTCCCGCGGTAGCGTTGGCTACGCGGTAGGCGACTGCGCTTGTACTACGAACGTACGAACAAGCAAGTCGGCATGCATCGAAGGAAACCGCGTTACACATTTTTTTTTAAAGCATAATCTTAAATAAGAATTATTTGAAGTGAGAGGATAAGAAGTACGTAAATTTCGTTTTTAAATAAGGCATAAACGAAAAGGTAATGTAGCAGAAAATGTACGACATGTGATCGTAATTCGTTATTGAGGTAAAAATCCGTAGTTCAATAACAGCCAACACAACTAAATTTAAACAATAATATTAGGTGTACGAATAAATTCTTTCCGACTGGATTTACATAATCAGTACAAAGCTACTGAATTTCTATCGCGGTGGTATTCATAATCTGCCAGAAAAATGGGAAAAGGTAATGAACAATAATGGAAATTATGTCGATGATTGAGTTGTTTTCATATTTTTTAAATCGAACTGTTATTGTACCCTAAAATCGGAAAGAATTTATTTCTACACCTAATAATCACCAAGAAATTAAATAAAACTCACCCATTCGGATATTCCTTTCCTTCCTTTTCAGAAACCTGTGTCACTAGGTCACTGTACCGATCCTGGTCATCGGTGGCCGAAAAGATTTATGGTAGGGTAGCGCCCAGTGCTCAGCTGATCGCAGGTATTCGCAGGACACCACCCGAAGGTAAGGGTCGCAACGTCAAGTGCTTCCGGGTTAATGTACCGAATATTCACTTCACTGCACTGATACTAACACTGATCACTTAATTTATTTTCTACGGAGCGTGTTGCTCCTACGTTATAAAAATTGGTGGCCCCGAAAGGGGCCGATTGCTGCTAATTGAACAGGTGCTCAATATGGGCACCCTCGGCGTCTACGCACGCCTCCGCACGTATAACTAGCTGCCTTTGCACTGCCCGTAATGTTTCGGGCGTAATATTCGCCACCGCAGCATGGATCCGCACCACGAGGTCTTCAAGTGAATCCACTGGCTGACGGTACACCTCATCCTGCAATGATTGTTGTACAACAAATACAAAACGTAAGTAAAAAAAGAATACCTATAAAAAATTAAGAGCACTAATGAAATTACCTTCAGGTAGCCCCAGAGGTAAAAATCCAGCGGGGTCATATCCGGTGACCGTGGGGGCCACGCAACAGGACCGCCGCGGCTGATCCACCTGCCCTGAAAGGCTTCGTTAAGGTAGTCGCGGGCAATTGTGGCATGGTGAGGTCCAGCCCCGTCTTGCTGATAGACCATGTTCTGCCGGACCTCATCTGGAATATGGGCCATAAGACCCGGCAGAACATGCTCTAAAAAGACTTTATACGCTGGACCGTCCATTCTGTCTGGCAGCATGTACGGTCCAACGATAAACTCGCCACAAATGCCCGCCCATACATTAATTTGCCAACGGACTTGTGCTGCGCGTGTCCGAAGTGCTAGCGGATTCTCCTCGTCCCACACATGCCGATTGCGGGAATTGAAGCAGCCTTCCCGCTTGAAGATTGCTTCGTCCGTCCACAATACGTATTTGCAGAACGACGGATTCCGCTGCACTTCTCCCAACAGCCACACTGAATATTCAACCCGCTGGTCGGCATCCCCGGGGTGCAAATGTTGCACCCGTATAAAGCGGTACGGGCGCAACATGTTCTCCCTCAGGGTTCGATGTACCGCCATTCTGCTGGCACTAGAAGAAAATGCAGAAACATCCATTATTAGATAACATTTGTTTCCCTTAATTAATAATTGTTGCAGTTATCTTGTACTGTGACTTACTTTAGGCGGCGGCTCAAGTCGCGCACGCTGACGGTGGGGTCCTCCTCGATGGCGTGCAGGATATTTTCTTGCACCGCAACGTTCCGCGCGTCTCGGGGTCTACCCACGTCGCTGCCTCGCGGCATTATCGAACCCGTCGAGTATAAACGAGACGCCAAACGTCTGATCGTTCCCTCGCTCGGGGTTTCGATGCGCGGGTACTCCACTGCCAAAGCTCGCACGGTGGCACTCGCGTTCCCGTCGTTTCGCGCGTAAACCCAGAACATAGCGTAGTACTCTTCGGCGGAGTACATTTCTGGGCCGAGATTACTAGCTGACTGACAGGATTTTTTCCCAAGTAACTTCCCTCTACCCCCAAGTAGTTTCTCTCATCCATTATGAGTTTACTCCCACCAGGAGAAGAGGCTTTAGGTAAAAAGAAGCCAGCACATTTCCGGAACACACGTGTTTTGCAGAAGTGCAACGAAAACTTTCACAAAAGCCCGCGCTCCGTTCTTCCACTGCCAATGTACCCATTGCTTCGAGATAGAAAACAGACACCACGTGTATCGGTTCGAAAGGGTCCGAAGGGAAGAGACGTAGAAAGTCTTCGAGTTGCTATAAAGAAGAAAATGCATACCATTCCTGTTTCCCCTTTCTGACACCCTGAGTTCACGTCTGCTACGAGGCGGAACCAATTAAGTCATAAATTATCCGAAGCTGTAGGAAACCGTTCTCTACCGCCGACTTGCGGGACAATACGATCATAAACCGCGACCCTGGCGAATGCTCTGGCTGATGAGCCTGATTAATTTTGGAGAACTAGAAATTACAGAGTATTATCCAGCATCAATACGTCTCGCGGAGAGACACAGGAAAAGAATGGTAGTCCGCTGACTGCGCATAGTCCCGCCTCGAGCGCGGGTTTAGGCACGAGAGATAAGCAGGCCCGAGGGCTGTGGGCTTGAGGTCCGATTGGCCACAAACTAACCAATCGGGCCTGCTTATCTCTCGTGCCTAAACACGCGCTCGAATTTCAAAACAAAAGCACGCGTCGACGTATTCGGTGCTAGAGAAGGTAGGCCTTGGGGAGGAGATATTGCTGTGAAGAGGCCCTCTTGAGGACAGTGGCCATTTGCGAGGGATGCAGGGCCAATTGGGCCTCAAGCCCACAGTCTCTCGCACCGAATACGTCGACGCGTGCTTTTGTTTTGAAACCCGAGCGCGTGTTTAGACACGAGAGATAAGCAGGCCCGATTGGTTAGTTTGCGGCCAACGAGACTTCAAGCCCAAAGTCTCTCGCACCGAATACGTCGACGCGTGCTTGTGTTTTGAAATTCGACCGCGTGTTTATACTCGAGAGATAAGGGATCCGTCTTTAATTTGAGGGTAGGACGAAGCGGGCGGGACTACGCGCAGTCAGCGGACTACCCTTCTTTTCCTGTGTCTCTCCGCGAGACGTATTGATGCTGGATAATACTCTGTAATTTCTAGTTCTCCAAAATTAATCAGGCTCATTAGCCAGAGCATTTCGCCAGGGTCGCGGTTTATGATCGTATTGTCCCGCAAGTCGGCGGTAGAGAACGGTTTCCTACAGCTTCGGATAATTTATGACTTAATTGGTTCCGCCTCGTAGCAGACGTGAACTCAGGGTGTCAGAAAGGGGAAACAGGAATGGTATGCATTTTCTTCTTTATAGCAACTCGAAGACTTTCTACGTCTCTTCCCTTCGGACCCTTTCGAACCGATACACGTGGTGTCTGTTTTCTGTCTCGAAGCAATGGGTACATTAGCAGTGGAAGGACGGAGCGCGGGCTTTTGTGAAAGTTTTCGTTGCACTTCTGCAAAACACGTGTGTTCCGGAAATGTGCTGGCTTCTTTTTACATAAAGCCTCTTCTCCTGGTGGGAGTAAACTCATAATGGATGAGAGAAACTACTTGGGGGTAGAGGGAAGTTACTTGGGAAAAAATCCTGTCAGTCAGCTAGTAATCTCGGCCCAGAAATGTACTCCGCCGAAGAGTACTACGCTATGTTCTGGGTTTACGCGCGAAACGACGGGAACGCGAGTGCCACCGTGCGAGCTTTGGCAGTGGAGTACCCGCGCATCGAAACCCCGAGCGAGGGAACGATCAGACGTTTGGCGTCTCGTTTATACTCGACGGGTTCGATAATGCCGCGAGGCAGCGACGTGGGTAGACCCCGAGACGCGCGGAACGTTGCGGTGCAAGAAAATATCCTGCACGCCATCGAGGAGGACCCCACCGTCAGCGTGCGCGACTTGAGCCGCCGCCTAAAGTAAGTCACAGTACAAGATAACTGCAACAATTATTAATTAAGGGAAACAAATGTTATCTAATAAGGGATGTTTCTGCATTTTCTTCTAGTGCCAACAGAATGACGGTACATCGAACCCTGAGGGAGAACATGTTGCGCCCGTACCGCTTTATACGGGTGCAACATTTGCACCCCGGGGATGCCGACCAGCGGGTTGAATATTCAGTGTGGCTGTTGGGAGAAGTGCAGCGGAATCCGTCGTTCTGCAAATACGTATTGTGGACGGACGAAGCAATCTTCAAGCGGGAAGGCTGCTTCAATTCCCGCAATCGGCATGTGTGGGACGAGGAGAATCCGCTAGCACTTCGGACACGCGCAGCACAAGTCCGTTGGCAAATTAATGTATGGGCGGGCATTTGTGGCGAGTTTATCGTTGGACCGTACATGCTGCCAGACAGAATGGACGGTCCAGCGTATAAAGTCTTTTTAGAGCATGTTCTGCCGGGTCTTATGGCCCATATTCCAGATGAGGTCCGGCAGAACATGGTCTATCAGCAAGACGGGGCTGGACCTCACTACGCCACAATTGCCCGCGACTACCTTAACGAAGCCTTTCAGGACAGGTGGATCAGCCGCGGCGGTCCTGTTGCGTGGCCCCCACGGTCACCGGATATGACCCCGCTGGATTTTTACCTCTGGGGCTACCTGAAGGTAATTTCATTAGTGCTCTTAATTTTTTATAGGTATTCTTTTTTTACTTACGTTTTGTATTTGTTGTACAACAATCATTGCAGGATGAGGTGTACCGTCAGCCAGTGGATTCACTTGAAGACCTCGTGGTGCGGATCCATGCTGCGGTGGCGAATATTACGCCCGAAACATTACGGGCAGTGCAAAGGCAGCTAGTTATACGTGCGGAGGCGTGCGTAGACGCCGAGGGTGCCCATATTGAGCACCTGTTCAATTAGCAGCAATCGGCCCCTTTCGGGGCCACCAATTTTTATAACGTAGGAGCAACACGCTCCGTAGAAAATAAATTAAGTGATCAGTGTTAGTATCAGTGCAGTGAAGTGAATATTCGGTACATTAACCCGGAAGCACTTGACGTTGCGACCCTTACCTTCGGGTGGTGTCCTGCGAATACCTGCGATCAGCTGAGCACTGGGCGCTACCCTACCATAAATCTTTTCGGCCACCGATGACCAGGATCGGTACAGTGACCTAGTGACACAGGTTTCTGAAAAGGAAGGAAAGGAATATCCGAATGGGTGAGTTTTATTTAATTTCTTGGTGATTATTAGGTGTAGAAATAAATTCTTTCCGATTTTAGGGTACAATAACAGTTCGATTTAAAAAATATGAAAACAACTCAATCATCGACATAATTTCCATTATTGTTCATTACCTTTTCCCATTTTTCTGGCAGATTATGAATACCACCGCGATAGAAATTCAGTAGCTTTGTACTGATTATGTAAATCCAGTCGGAAAGAATTTATTCGTACACCTAATATTATTGTTTAAATTTAGTTGTGTTGGCTGTTATTGAACTACGGATTTTTACCTCAATAACGAATTACGATCACATGTCGTACATTTTCTGCTACATTACCTTTTCGTTTATGCCTTATTTAAAAACGAAATTTACGTACTTCTTATCCTCTCACTTCAAATAATTCTTATTTAAGATTATGCTTTAAAAAAAAATGTGTAACGCGGTTTCCTTCGATGCATGCCGACTTGCTTGTTCGTACGTTCGTAGTACAAGCGCAGTCGCCTACCGCGTAGCCAACGCTACCGCGGGAGCCCCAGCGGAAGGCGCGCGCTCTGATTGGTCGGGGCTTTTTGTTAATATCTCCTTAACGAAGCTTCGGACAATATTTTCGCTAAGGAAAAAGTTGTTTCAAATCACCCCCTGAATTACCCCTTCCATGGAACTCCGACATATTTGGGACACCCTGTATACCGTAATTTTCTTTCAAAATATAATCGGAGGTGCGTCAGAGGTTAGAAACACGTGCGGCAGTGCAAGCGACACAGTAACTAACGCAGCGTGCAAAAACTAGTTCAGTTATTGTACACAGTAAATGAGGCTACTTCCAAATTCGTTTCAGTTACTGGATTTGTTTAAAATAAATGCAGATATTCAAATAGATAATCGCTGTTTTGGTTTTCCGTAATCTAAATATGTTTTACTAATATAATTAACGTTGTGAATCTTACCTAAAACGGTTTATTTTACTCAATATTGACTTTCATTCGTTCAGTATTTTCTTAAGCTTTTTCACAAGTTTTATAGAAAATTTTGCGAATTCATTATAGAAAAAGTAAAATCATTTTTTTTGTATTTTAAGAACTTCTGTGCGTTACATGTTTAATTTTAACAAATAAATAATTAACTGAAGTTAACTAAAAAAATTTAATATCTTTTATTCGATAAATATAAAGTTAATTATGCTTAATGATAAACTAGAGGCACAGTAATTGGGTACCCCACAGTAATTGGGTACTTTACCTTACACATCGCTTCTTGTAATATATTACAAACCGTTGGCTTAGTTCTAATACATTTACCCCTAATTATATTATTTGAATATTTACAAAGATTATTTATAATGTACGTTAAGACATAATCTATTATATAATTACTAATTTCATCCTTATGACTACACACAAAACTAAAAATTACATGTCTTTGTAAATACATCTTAATAGTACGTCTAACATTATCTTGTATACCAAATATATATAAAATTAATTTCGCAATATTATAAGTGTTATAAATACATTTTAAAAAACTTTCTGTACATATACGCCCGTCAGAACTTGTATTCCCAGCAGAAGGTTTGAAAATGTGGGTTATGCAACAAGGGCAGTTAAATTTTTTTACTACTTTCTGTAATACAAAACGGCTTATACTATTTACAACAACTTCTGAAACGGGTGCGAGACCTGGCAACTAAACGGCAAGATTTCGGCAATAATCCGGACTTAGAAATTTTCTCTCGACTATACGGAACTTTTTCATTACGCATAATAAATTAAATGTGAATGGTAGACACACTGGCAGTAATTGGCACGTGTAACACTTTTATTAGAAATCTCTTTTCTTGCTGTACCTATATAGTTAATGAAGTTGTTCAAACCATATGTGTTAATTAAGTAATTGTGTTAAATATTTATATAAGATATTGTCCACGTTCGCATACATTCCCTCGGAGGTAGCCCGTGGAATCTTAGACTAGTACGCGTGCCGATATTTCAGGATCGCTCCGCGTAATTCTGTATTTAGTGCGAATTAATTGCTGGAATCTTGCTCCAATTTTACGAGCGCAATGTTGCACCGTATTTTGTGGTCGACGTTGCATGAACTTTCCACCTGTGTTGTACCGCAATATTGCATGACTATGTTTGCTCAATATTCCCGAAACATTGCCCAAACTGGGCCATTGCAATATTGCAAGGCAATGTTTGCTCAATATTCCCGAAACATTGCCCAAACTGGGCCATTGCAATATTGCAAGGCAATGTTTGCTCAATATTCCCTAAACATTGCACAAACGTAGGCATTGCAATATTGCACGGCAATGTGTGCACAATATTCCAGGAATATTGCACAAACATGTCCATTGCAATATTCCTCGGCAATGTTTCCACAATTTTGCAATAATATTGCAATGCAACCTGCAACACACCGGCAACATTGCAATGTACTGCAACATTTGTGCAACTTTCCTGCAATGAAGTGTGCTGTAGGGGTTAAAGTTGAAAGCGAGGAATCGTTTAGCCCTGTGCCCACTATAAAAAAAAACGCATCGATGATAGTACCCCATGGGTGATGTGGAAACTTATTGATACGGGGGTGCCCCAATGCGCTACGCGCGGTTCATATGGTACGGTCCTGAGGCGCTCCAAGCTCCTCGGCTGCCGCGAGGGTCAAGACGCGCGGCGGGAGAAAGGAGGCGTTGCCGCCGAAAATCGGCCGCTGCGTTCACTTAAATCCCAGGCCTGGCCTAGAGGATCGCTATGGGAAACGAACCGACGCCAGCGCCAAGCCAAGCCAAGTGATCCAACGCGAATCCGAGCCAAGTGACGTGACGGCCATCAGCGCCGACAATCTATTCCTCGGCGACGCTGGTTGGCCGTGGCGTCCCCTGGCTTGACGCTGGAATCGGTTCGTTTCCCATCACGCACACATATACCGCCACTGCTGTAGGTGTTCCCTCTCCCATACGCGATGCTCCCACTCCGCTGCTGCAGGGTACTTCCCGGCAAACCTGATCGGCAACCAGTTTGCCCATAAAATCCAGTCAAGCGTTGACAGACATGCTTACATTCCCCGGTAAGGGATCGCTTTCGATCCCAACTAGCCGAGCCTATAACCAGACGGCACTGTATTTGATGTGTGAAAATTGCTTATCAGGTTAGCACTCAAGTCTTATATTGAATCCTAATTATTGCAGCTATTAAGCAGTCTGCCAGTTTACGTAATTTCTATACGCCGGTTCCGTATTATTCATTCAAAACTAACTAGATATTAAATTGATTTTTACATACTCTCCAGAAATTAGTTACACTATATTACAGGTTTGCGATAAAACATGGGAATTCCCACACAATTGGCAATAGTAGGTTAATCACCCACACGTTAAAAGTAAATTTTCAGTTTGAAAAACGCTGCAAAACTTCAATTTATATTTCTCTAATGGCTTTGTCTATTTTCATCTGTAACATAATTTTTGGAACACTGCATAAATTAATAAGCCCATCGTTAAAACTTATGCGTAATGTATTTCTCTATGTGTCTTTTCTCTCTCTCGTTCGCCTTTTCACACCTGAACTCGTACTCAGCTGCTTGATTAACGAGCTGACCGCGGGAGGGTAAGTCATCAACATCACTCGAAGGAAGTTTCGTACCGCAGCTCGGTTTACACGCTTCTTTTACGAGCTTCCTGCTTCCGGTAGGACGCACAAGTATCCTTAAAACACACACCCCCACGCCCTAGCCACCCCGGCACGTTGGCAAGAAACAACGGACACCGTAAACACATCACTTCTTGTGCATTTCCGTTCCTAACACTTCCAAGACATTCTTTCACTGCCAATATCAACAGTCCCCGATCAGTTAAATATGTATTTTATATTGTGTAATTTGAATTATGTCATGCACAGGACAAAATGAAACTTAGGTCACCATGTAATATTAATAATTTAATTTATTTTACTTGCACATTTTGTATACACGCGTATGCCTTATTGCGCGTGTATATCTTGTACAGCAACAATAGTTATTTTATTTTTCGCGTATGTATCTGCAAATTATGTGTTGCTGTTTGTGAAGCTCAATGCTTTCTAAAACAGAATTTTCCACAAGGTGAGGGATATTCGCAGTATGTAACGAAATGTACAAACGTTGAGTGTAATATACACTGAATAATGTATACAATGTGTAGTAGACATTGTCTAATAATTTAAGGTCAATTTGTACAGCCACCGATACAGGAACAACCTAAGTAGAAATATCGACGATCGCTCAGCGGGCGGATTGCCACATTTTATGCCTGCAACACGTACAACAGATATCGGCAAAATGTAATCTACTTACTGATTCCGATTGAAATATAATTGATAATTCAATTCTGAATTACTTTCTGTAATCGTTAATTTTTACTGACCTCAATTACAATTATCATTGCCAAATTGTAATTGTACAGACCAATTAGTTTCGTAGTTGTTAATTGTAACAGTGCAGAACAATTACAATTACATAGAAATTTTATTTTTATTTATTCTATGTATGCAGTGTTCCTTCTCGAGAATTTCTCGAGAAATTTTATAATTTCTTATTTCTAATTTCTCGAGAAATTACAGTGTTTCTCAAGAATCTTCAGTGTAGGAAAATTATTATAAATCCCATTTGTTTTCAGAAATGAATTTTCAGTTAGTTCAAACTGTGTTAATCGCAAGTGTTAATAAACACATTTACAATCTGCAATAAATGTTAGAAATAGGGTGACCTGTCCAGTGAATGAACACCCCCTACTGAATGAACGTTGCCCATATAATACGAAAAATTAACGCCTATCGCGGTCACTCCTTGTCGAAACTTACACCAAAAATTTAGAATGAACACCCACCCATGTCTTGCAAAAGCCTTTTTCTTTTTACTTATAACCAATACGGCATTAATTCCGTTTATTCACAAGTTGTCTCCATGGCATCCCCCAAGTTCAAGGTAAGCCTTGTTATGTGATATCTACAATTTGTATTTTGAGGTGCATTTAATGGACCTATGATAAATTTGTTATAATTACATTGTTATATGTTCCTTTAGCGAAAAACACTGTAAGAAATAACGGATTTCTCAGAATTAGTCCAGTTTCTTAGGTGTCCATGCATTGGATGGGAGATACCAGTGAATAGCTGCGTGCATTGATGCTCCCCGGCCGACTACAACGGACACAGCGCAAGCAGGCGTGTTCTCTATATCGCAGCGACTTCAGCGACTGGAGGAAGTCAACTGGCACCATGAACTTGCCGTCACGGGACTACCGGATTTTCCTAATACTTCCACTATGGATGTTATTTCCTCTCTTGCTACTGCCATCAGTGTTCCCTTTATTAATACTGATGTAGCAGCAGCCACCTGCATAAATAGCAAGAAATCCAAAACAAAAACATTGATAGTACGTTTTACGTCCGCTATCACTCGTGATTCTTGGCTTAATAAGAAGAGAGCTAAAAAAGATCTCAAAGCTGTTGAAGTCCTCCCAAATTGGCCTGAAACCAAGATATATATAAACGAGAGATCATCTGCCGAGGAGCGCCGAATTTTTGCGGAGGCGAAAGAATTTGCAAAAGCTCATAATTTCCAGTACGTATGGATGAGAAGAGGAGTCACGTACGTACGCAAGGACAGCAGCGCAAAGGCTACTCGTTTTCTTCTGCCTCAGGCTTCGCAAGTAAGGAACGAACTACTCAGTACACCTGGACCAACTGCCGGAACGCCAGTACCGAACTCCTCTGTGCCACGCGTTTCTCCAAGCGTCACAAATTGACTACCGCAAAATTTTGTGCCTCAGACTCATCCTTTTAGCAATATAAAACATACTCCGTTAACCTCTCTTCTTACTCGGACCGATCTGGACAATATTGTATCAACTACACTTTCGGATCGTGCCTTGTCTAGGGCCTCGCATCCCCTCTTCACTCCTGACTCTGTCTCTTCAGGATCTGCTACGTTCTTTTCCCCATCATCATGCTCGTCATCTTCGTATCACACAGCGAATGCATCCAGTTGTAGCCCTAACTTACTGAATAATAATACGTTAGTACTTAATAGCAAGCATTTTTCTGTTGCTCATATAAATATTAGGTCACTGGTAGCTCACTTTTCCGACATAATTGATTTGCTATCTAGCCTTAATTTCGACTAAATTAAATCCAGACTACACTTTCTTTCGGTCAAATCGGAAATCTCGTCTTAAACGGCGTGGTGGCGGAGTTGCTGTCTACGTTAAACATGACATTTGTTGCACATCAATCACAAATAATAATATTGTATATGATCTATCTGAAATTGATCCGCTGCTCGATTTTGTCGGCTTGCACATCACAGTTAACACTAAGCGCCTTGCACTCTTCACTGTTTACCGACCGCCGGCTTGTTCTATATCTGCTATCGACTTCTTGTTACATTACTTACTCTATGTATATAATTTCTCCGATCATATCATTTGTGTGGGCGATTTTAATATTAATATCAGCGCACCCGAGTCTCCCGGTTTTGACTCAATTAATCTATTTATGTCTCTACTATCGCTTAATCAAGTTATTAACCTACCCACTCGGGTGACTAGCACCTCTTCCTCGTTAATTGATCTAATAATGATTAGCAACGATCTTCCGATAAATTCCAGCGGTGTCTATGACATGAGCCATGCAAGTGATCATTCTCTTGTCTATGCTATATTAGATATAATCAAATCACGTGCCACCCCTCGCTTTGTGTTACGCCGAAATCTATGCGACATGTCTTTGGATGCTTTTAACGCTGCCGCTGCTAAGATTAATTGGTCGCCTATATATGAAGCCAGCTCTATTGACGACAAAGTAAATTTATTCTACTCCCTTATACTTACATTGTTTGATCACTTTGCTCCCATTAAATGTGTGCGTATTACACGACCTTCTGCTCCATGGTTAACTGGTAATTTGCGTAAGCTTATGCGAATGCGAAATCAGGCGAGCTTGAAATTTCGTAGAACGGCAGATTCTTTGCACTGGCGCCGTTATAAGCAGCTTCGCAATCTCTGCACCGCAACTCTTAGAGCCGAAAAACGTGCTTTTTTCAATCATCTCTCGTCCTCTTCCAAATCTCCTAAACAATTTTGGAACCACATCTCTCGCGCTGTCTATTATCGTCCTCGGCGAAACCCTAACACTCTTCTTTCTTTCCCTGATCCAAATTCTATAAACAATCATTTCATCGATTCCATTCCGACTACTAAAATTTCGCCTGAAATAATTGATAGTTTTCTAAACAAATCTCATACACATCCTTCTCCTGATTTCTCTTTCTCCCCTTTTACACCTGCTGACCTGTATTCGATCCTTAAACATATCAAACTCACTTCCTCGAATCCATTCGATTTATCCGGCCATCTTCTGTTCTACTGCATTCCCTTCGGTCTCGATCCTCTAATCCATATATATAATCACTCCATTTCCTCCGGCACCTATCCGTCCATTTGGAAGAACAATATCATTGTACCTATCCCTAAAACTCCCGACGCATCAATCCTTAACTCTCTTCGCCCTATCTCACAGCCCCCCTTCCTCGCCAAACTTTTAGAGAAATTATGTCACGCACAACTTTCATCTTTCCTCTCGACTATTCATGATATACCTGACCTCCAATCTGGTTTCAGACGCGGGTACAGCACGACCACCGCTCTTCTCTTTATCACCGATTCCATCTTACGTGCCATGGACTCCCGTAACATCGCCCTTATTACTTCTCTTGATTTCTCCAAAGCATTTGATACCGTTGATCATGGCCTGCTGATTGCTAAATTGGAATTTTTCGGACTGTCTCCACTGTCCCTTTCATGGTTCAGCTCCTACCTGGTTGGACGCACTCAGCAGGTTATGCTCAACTGTGACGGGCCAAAATTCTCCTCTTTGCGTGCAGTGAGTTGCGGAGTTCCACAAGGATCTGTGCTATGTTCACTATTATTTAATATTTTTGTTGCCGATCTACTTCGTCTCACTAGGACGAATATCTCGTGCATGTACGCCGATGACATGCAGATTATCTCCACCTTTGCGCCGAATAACATTAACGAAGCCGTTACTAATCTCGAATCTGATCTTGCCCTAATATCTGATTGGGCGGTTCAACATGGGCTCAGACTTAATCCTTCCAAATCTTCTCTCCTTATTCTTGGCTCTTCTTCTTCTCTTCGTACCCTTCCTCCCATTACTGTCACAATTGACTCCGTCCAGCTACATCCTGTTACCTCCATTCGGAATTTGGGAGTCACAATGGATTCTACTCTTATTTTCGAAAATTATGTATCCACTGTATGTCGTCAAGCCTTTAATCGTCTTCGTCTATTATATCCCTCCCGGCATATTCTTTCCTCTTCTCAGAAACTTCTCCTATCACAATCTTTGGTCATATCACTGTTTGATTACTGTGATATTTTATATAGACCTTTTCTCACCTGTCGTCTCAATTCTTTGATTCAGCGTGTTCAAAATTCTTGTCTGCGCTACTCCTACTGTGTCCGTAAGTTCGACCATATCTCTCCGCTTTTCGTAAAATCCTCCTGGATGCGTATGTCGCAAAGATGGATACTCCATTTATGTTGTCTCGTGTTTAAGGTACTCTCCTCTGGTTGTCCGTCATATCTCTACAACATCTTACGCACAAACCTTTTCTATCATTCCTCTACTTCTTTTTCAACCCGATCCCAATCTCTCCTCTCTGTTCCTGCACATTGTACTTCCAAATTTGAATCTTCTTTCTCTTATACCGCGGCACATTATTTTAACTCCCTTCCTGCTACCGCCCGACAGCTGGACTCTTTTCCGTCCTTTAAAGAAGCAGCCCGGCAGCACATTCTCCAGCATTTTTAGTGTTAATCCACCTTGTCACGATTCTCTCTCACCATTTTTCTAGCTCATGTTGTGCCGTTACCTGCGCTTTTCGCCGCCTTTGTGTATTTGTTTATTGCTTCTCATATCACATGTCATTATCGATTTATATTACTTTACTTTTAAGTTTTAAGAATGTATGTTTAGTATTAGTATACGTAATTTTAAGTAACTTTAGTTATGTATGGTTAGGCTTACAAACAGTTTCTACTGCAGCCTCGCCTTTACTCGCTATTACTATTTTACTATTTTCTTTTTCTTTTTCTTCTTTCCTCATGTACTATATCTTTACTGTTTTCCTCTCTTTTTTCTGCTTTTGTTTTGATGAGTAATAAAGACGAAATAATAATAATAATAATAATAATACCAATGAGTGAACGACCGTTCATTCACATTTCGCTGACATTTCTAACTTTATCAATGAATGAACAGATTATCCGGTCTTTTTTTCTCTTAACACTTTTGCCGTCAATGTGGAGGTTAGATTAACCCACCCCAGAAACCAAATTTCAACTATGCATAATTATGATCTTATAAGACTAGTAATGTATCAAATCAATAATATTATTACAATTCGAGAATGAAAAAATATTTACACAAATAATCGTCTAAATACATTGGAAACCTAACCACTGTTATTATCAAGTTCACTCACTAGGGTACTCCTATTTATTTAGAAATTTATGTTCACTCACTGGTCATTGGCCCATTTTTTATTTAATCCTCTGCCAGACTTTTAATGAAAGTTATAACTATCAAACATTGCTAGAATTGTGTTTCGGGATGTCTGACTTTAGTAATACAACAGCTCGCTTGCACAAATAACATTCAGCGGATTAAATAACGACTTTTGAATATTAATTTTAACAGATATGTAGCTTAAGTGTTCATTCACTGGACAGGTCACCCTACATAAGAAGAATTGCGCAATTGTTTATCAATTTTTCTCTTCGCTTCGCCGATGCTCTATATACAATTAAACCAACATCCACTCAAAATGAAAGAAATTTTTCTACAGCTGCAGATTTTGCCACAAAAAACGAAGTAGATTGGCTGACGCGACATTAGACTCATTGCGCTGTTCAAAAACTATTTTAAAACAAAAAAGTAATGTTTCGCCTTGCTCACATTTTATATTAAATAAATTTATCAATTATATTTAATATCAGTTTTTTTCATTTACACAAGTTTTGTCTAATAAGGGAAGATCCCGAACCCGAAAATTCAAAATATTCTGAAACTTTGTGTTGGCGCAGATTACAATAACTATGCACCGCACGTGTTACAAAACATGTATTAGTTATGATTACATAAGTGGTATAAGTATACTGTACTGAGCACTCGGTTTAGTTGCACGATCGAACGGCCGTGTAGTGCTCTTCGCGCTTTTTCAGGACTCGCGTCGCGTGGTGGCCCGCTTGGCGGTCCGACACGGAGAGAGAGAGCAGTGCGAAAGTCGCATCGCAAAGACGCGAAACCGAGCGGAAGTCGCGTGGCGCTAATACCGGCCGCGGATAATAATACGCTTACACTTTGTGAATATGTGGGGGATTTGCCACTGATTACAACGGATTTTTTTGTGCCCAAATTCACTCTAAGGGGTGAAATTAACTCCTGAAGATTCGACTATTTGTCGATTTCATTTTGTAACACGAAATCTGTAAGAGATAGAAAAAATGTTTTAAGACAAAAGTTATTTCTTTTAATTAGATCTATGAAATAGTAAAAGTTTTATCAAATGTTTAAACAATTAGATAAAAGTTATAAACAAAAATATTAATGTTTTCTGAAATAGGTTTTTTCACGTGAAATCTGAACTGGGTGTTTAAATAATTATGAAACAGCATACTTCATATTTCTTCCATACAATTTGAACTTTTGTTGTATTGCGGAACTGTGCTCCTCGACAATCGAAGGACTTTTGGATCCCATTGTAACTACCTTAAGCTGCACGATGAGCAATGTCCTTCTAACATTTTTTAGGAAATAATACGTGACTTGGGACAGTTTTCATTTTTTTATTTTCCTTGCAAACCAATGTTGTTAAACCTTTCCTTCGAACGGTGCAATGTTCGATACAACTAAGGTCGGTATCAAATATATTGGCCGGTGAATTCGTTTCGCGAACAGCGATCGAGGAGAAATCAACGATCACCGTGGATACATTCTTGTGTTGCGAATTATCGCGATTTTTGAACGAGCATCCAATTCCTATTGTGCCACCCTTGCACCCTACCGCGTCTCTAGATATTCAATTGAAGGCATTCATGTCCCATCTACTTTCTAGCCGAATTTCACCGTAAAAAAAGGACCACGAATTCACACTCGTAGGCTCATTTCAAGTGTAATACGTTTAGAAAAAACAGACTTGTGAGATCGAGTAACATTCTTCATCAAGTATTAATTTAACTTAGGCCATACAGTGTACGCAGTACATATTGCTGATAGGCGTTGTAATTATTAAACTGTTTGAGACCTCCCGCATTTCTCAGTGCGTCGAAACTAAGAGGTGGACTTAGGTACCGCGACAACAAACACTTAAACAATTGTAAGAACCGAGCTTATAGAATATAATTAGTTATTCCTTACTCGGAGTTCTCGTATTTAAATCAATCATCATCTGAATTTCCACTGTGAGACTAAATCATATAGATACATCTTTACCGCTCGAGGTGTATCGTATTATAAAGTTACGAGGCTTAATTAACATTTCCTAGTGTACATTTTCTAGGCCCCTGCTCATCCACGACAACCAACCTCCTTATAGCGGCTCCCGGGAATACCAGACCCCGGTTCGTCCGCCACTAACGAACTCAATCCTCGGCCTCGCAGCCACCAATCTCATTGTCCTCAGCCTCGGTTCGTAACAATTATTTCAATTCCTTCGTTTTATTTTTGTAAGTGCAAAATAGAAATATTGAAGAATTATTTATTCATCGCCATTATTTCAGTAAAAATAGCTAAGTAGCTATTTAATCTTTCGCAAATTGGTTACAGGATTTTTGACAAATTTTCACGAAATTTGTAATTTGTTATTTTGTTTAACGACTGATAACAAATTTATATTTATAAATGATTATAAATATTTACAAACATTATTTATTAGACTATCTTTGTATTATTGGACGTATTATAATTGTTTTGCACAATGATAATTAC
Source organism: Andrena chrysosceles (assembly GCA_963855975.1). Taxonomy (NCBI): domain Eukaryota; kingdom Metazoa; phylum Arthropoda; class Insecta; order Hymenoptera; family Andrenidae; genus Andrena; species Andrena chrysosceles. Next base: position 78,850,137 of record OY979767.1, on the reverse strand, counting down.
AATTATAATTGTCTTATAAATACAAATTGGACCTATGTAATTGCAATTGTAATTGTGGTGACTAAAAATGAACGGTCACAGAAATTAATTGTTCTGCAATCATATGTGGCAATTGCAATTGTAATTGTGGTGAATAAAAATGAACGGTCACAGAAATTAATTTGTACTTGAAGTATCGTCTAATTAGTAATTAGTAATTAGATTATATTTTGCTGAACTCGGCTATGTGTTGCGAGCATAAAAGTTGTCAAAGTTGCGCTCGGAGATAACAGGGATAGGGCTCGGACATGGTTTGGCGCGCACTATGGCGGGTTTGTAGTTTGTACCTTTTGAGGAAACAACCATTTTCAAAATTGTGCAATCTTCAAAGTCCCATAACTATGCTAATATTCACCCAGAGTTGATGAAACAAAGACCATTTTAAAGTTTGAACTTTCTACGTTTCGATTCTTTGAACCATTTTTATCAAAATGGGTATCCAAGGGGTAAAATCCGCCCTTACAAAGAATTGTGCCAAACTGTAACAATTCCAAGACGTTTGTCAAGTGGTACGGAGTGCAAACAATATTTTTACAAGTTCTATGTACAGTAATTCTATAGTCCCGACGAATGGAGCTGGCGGCGAGACAATAACGCGATGCGGACACTATTCCCTTAGAGTGTTCTAAGACTATTCCGTGCGGCCGATGCCGCGAGTGAGAAAACCCAAGAGCCGAGCGAGAGGGAACGAAACACTTGACACGAAGTTGCCGTCGTCTCTTTCGTTCTCTCACTCTCGACTGAAGGATTCTAAGAAATGGTGGGGATAGTGAGCGGGATTATTACGTATGGTAAAAACGGGACAATAACGACGAATTACTGTACCTACTATCGGAAAGTGTGATCATTTGTTTTTAAGATTAGTCAAATCTTATTGAAAGAGGATGGTTTTTAACAAAGATACTCTTTAAAGAAAACCGGCTCTAATCATCTATATATATCAAAGAAGAAGTCCTGACAGACTGAGTGAGTGACTTATCAACGTCCAGGTCAAATTGTTTATCCTAGGAACGTGGGAAGGTACATTGTTTTATAATGCCGCGTATAACAGCCGCGTTATACATTAACGAATGGTACAAAAACCATACTTAGTTAATAGATATCGATCCTACCATTTTTTGATTCGGCGATACTTTTTCAAAGTGACTTTTTCCGCATTTGAGGTACAAATGTCCCATAGAGCGCCGTCTCGACGAGCGTTCGCTGATTTTTCCGTTCGAATTATTCCCACGTCGGTGGTTGTATAAATTGACCTTTTAAGCAATAACAATTGAATGTCTAAACATGTATAAAGTACATACACTTCTTGCAACACACTCTTCTCCTTACTAGTAAATCTATCACTCTTTAGTTTGTTACTAGTGACATATTGCAGTATAAAGTATTTTTCGGTATACAATTTTATTTGAATTGGAAGAATGGAAGTATTTAGCTTTGTAACAACAAATTCGGAATTATGTACATGTGTACGTAGTGAGACACCGTTTGAAGGACGCATCGAGCATGCTGCGTGGAATGGCAAACGCACCAAAGTAGATAAGGTCCTTATAGATCAGACAGTAGTGCTTAGCTAGGATTCACAATGAGAAGTGGTATAGGGAGGGCTGATATAAAATGTCGTGTTTCTCATTAAATCTAACTCGTAGGTACATCGGCGACACCCGAATTGAGAGGAAGCAAAGTCGGTTTTATAGTCAATCATACACCACCCCGAACCCTATCATCACGGTCACGGAACATACGCCCGCTCCATCTCCAGATTATATGAAGCGACAGGTAGGAAAACACAATTTACCACTTTTTCATCAGTTCTTTATCGAATTTTCGTTCAAGGTATGGAGGGTGGACCACGTATCTGGGCACGCTATATCTCTAGTTTGGTTGCAATTAAAAGGGAATAGTACAGAAAAGATTTGAACGGCCTAAGATCTATTTTCCTGTGACCAAATCTTTTGCACAAGCGCAATGAAGCACTGTGTTGCTAAGTTACAAATCCGAGTCCCCTGTTTCGTTTGAAGTACATTTCTATCTCCACTACTTCTTCTGGAGTCGCCGCGACGAACGCGAGAAACTGAGAATGAGCGGACCGTACGCAAGAGCGAGAAATAGCGGCTGCATCGAGTTACTAAAAGAAGACCGCAAACAACAAAGACGAGCCTTCCCCCGAGGTTCAGCCTGTCCCCCAAGCGTCGGAGTTATAACGAGACAAAACTGCTCTTGCAATATGCAGTTGCACCTTTATTTTCTGAAATACAACATAGTTTGTCAGGTACATAACTCGACTCTTCTCGACATACCTATAAAAATATTTGGGCAAAGTGCGCGAGAAGTTAACACTTTGAACCTTTAATTAAATATGCGGGGAGCTCTCAGCACCCCCGTTGTTATTTATGGGACAGAATGTCTCATGAACTTTATTTTGTAATCATGTTCAATATTTATTAAAAATAAGTACATTAAAAATATTTCTTAATTTTTATTTCTTATGTAAAATCATTCAGTACTAGTTTTAAGGAGAAATAGTAGTAGTATACAAGAGAATGATAAAAGTTTATATGGGGTGTTCAGAACATTCCACGTACATATGCAATTACGTCAGGTTGTACCACATATCTAATTAAGAGTTAAGGGGGGAGACCATTGTGACGGTCCGAAATGTAAGGGTGTTTTCGGGAATTTATTTCAACCAAACCACGCAAGTAAATCAATTTATTGCTTAGTATAGTTAATAGTGTACATATCGAAGGGTAAGAAACTTTTTTTCAATCAAATTCATAAATCCGTTTCCTGTATACTCTTCGTCAAAATTGGCGCTCCGGCAAAAACATGCTAGTCGCGTTGACAGTCCCCAGGCCATATGGTTAATCGGAATTCAAAAAAACAATAATATTTAGAAACTAGAAGCTTACCTCTATTACGTGACGATCAAAAATGTCAAAATTGTAAAAAATAACAAAATGGCGGACCACAGAAAAAAAGTCATGTTTTCGGGGTAAAAATTGGGGAAATGTTGCTAAAAAGAAATAGAAGCAGGTCGAAAATTGAAAAAAGCTGATCGTGACGTAATAGCGACGGGGTTTCCGTACAATAAATGTCCTTGCTCATGTCAATTGGACGTATAGTTTTCTCTGCAGACTGTCAACGCGGTTGAAAAATATCATTCTGAGGAAAACGCGTTCAATGTTCCGCGTGGCTCAGTCGCGCGTTTAACACCGCTTCACGAAAAACACCATATCTCTGTCAATTTTGCGAATTTCTTCATAAAATTTGGAGAGAACATTCATGAAACGTACGCCTTTCAGAAAATGTAAAAAAATCCGAGTTCTGACAGTGGTCTCCCCCTTAATTGGGTTATCTAAAACTAGCAACTAAGGCCTAGTCAGTTCTCACACCCATTTGTTTCCGTAGAAGATTTAAAACAAACCGATTAGAATGTATTGCGTAATAATAAATATTCATTGATTTGTGTCGGTGATGAAAACTTCGAAGAAACAATACGCGCAGTGTTTGCAATATAATAGTGGAGCGTTCCAGCAACTTCAAAAGCCTATACAGGACATACTCGTTATAAGCCCGTTTCAACAATGCTTTGTACGCGCGGCGACTATCCCCACCATTTCTTTGAATCCTTCGGACGAGAGTGAGGGAACCTGAGAACGAGCGAGAGGCTCTTTCATTTCCTCTGGCTCGTTCTTGGGTTTTCTCACTCGCGCCATTGGCCGCGCGGCATAGTGTTCACAACGCGCTGTACGCCCGCCGCCAGCCCCGTTTGTCAGGCTAACTAACGGAATATTCTCAAATATCTTACGAAATATTAATTTTCGACCACTAAACATTACTCTCATACTTGTAAGGTACCTATACGTGAAATGTCGAGAAGAATCAATTAATGTAACAAAACATATAGCTACGCTTACATTTAAAAAAACAAATGCACAACTGTATAGTGCAGTCGCATCGGTGCAATTGCGAAAAAGATTTGGCCATAGGAAAATACATCTGCTTGAACCAATCTTTTTCCTCTACCATTTTCTTCTAATTGTAATCAACCAAGAGATATGGCTGGTCCTAATTTCGTGGACCGTTCGGCAATCTTGTACATTTATAACGTCCCACGTATTCTTCAGGCTTAAAAACATCTTGTACCATTTCTTTTAATCAAAAATGTCCATGGCTCATTGTGGTCTTTATTTCAGGGTTCAATCGACAGTCAATTAGACGTTATTAGTATGCAAGGCAGTCGTTTAGATTCCGAACGGAAACCTAGTCTCACCCGGTCACAAACAGACTCTAATATCACTTATGCTAGCGATGAAATACCGGAAGCCCCTGGATCCTCTTCTTACATTACCAAAGAAGGCGATATTGATTTGCAAGTAGTCTTAAAGGTAAGTATCTGTCTTGTAATTGGTATATAATTTTTTCTACGTAATCACTTTTGTCAGTCATTTTTTTCTACATTCTATTAGGCTATGCATTTAGTTGCTTTGAGGGACACCAACTGTTGTAGTTTAAGGGTGTGCGAAATCATTTTGAATTTGGTGGAGCTGTTAATGGACATGGGAGTGATGAAACATTGTCTCCGTGAAGAAATGATGGGCAGTATAGCAGGTAAAATTATAAAATAATTAATATTCATCCCTCGTTATTTATTATTACACACAGTATGCACAATAACAACTTTATACAATACAATACTAATTCAAATATCACAGAAAATAGTCTTAGCACTTCTGTCATCAATTCTGGTTGGTCCAAGTAGCACACGCTGCTCGCAACAATATTATCATATAATATTCATTTCATCGTATAATTTGTATAGTAACGATTCCAAATCCATGCAAAAATTGATTGACAAATTAATTTTGAGGAACATTAAGGCGGTGATAATTGTTCAACCATCTTGTATAGTGTAATGATAAAAAAAAATTTAGTGGGAGACCACTGTCAGAAATCTGCATTTTTTTACATTTTCTGAAAGGCGTACGTTTCAAGAATGTTCTCTCCAAATTTTATGAAGAAATTCGCAAAAATGACGGAGATATGGTGTTTTTCGTGAAGCGGTATTAAAGGGGGAGACCACTGTCTCAAATCTGAATTTTTTTACATTTTCTGAAAGACGTATGTTTCAAGAATGTTCTCTCCAAATTTGATGAAGAAATTCGCAAAATTGACGGAGATATGGTGTTTTTCGTGAAGCGGTGTCAAACGCGTGACTGATTGTGAGCCATGCGGAACTTTGAACGCGTTTTTCTCAGAATGACATTTCTCAACCGCGTTGCCGGTCTACAGAGAAAACTATACGTCCAATTGGCTTGATCAAGGACATTTATTGTACGGAAAACCCGTCGGTATTACGTGACGATCAGACATTTTCAATTTTCAACCTGCTTCTATTTTTTTTAGCAACATTTCCCCAATTTTGTACCCCGAAAACATGACTTTTTTCAGTGGTCCGCCATTTTGTTATTTTTTACAATTTTGGCATTTTGCAATCGTCACGTAATAGAGGTAAGCTTCTAGTTTTTAAATATTATTGTTTTTTTGAATTCCGATTAACCATATGGCCTGGGCATTGTCAACGCGACAAGCATATTTTTGCCGCAGCGCAAATGGAGACGAAGAGGATACAGGAAATGAATTCATGAACTGATTGAAAAAATTGTTTTTTTACCCTTCAATATGTACATATTAACTATACTAAGCAATAAATTGATTTGCTTGCATCGTTTGGTTGAAATAAATTCCCGAAAACACCTTTACTTTTCGGTCCATTAAAACTCGGAAAAATCGATTTTTCTTTTTTACATTTTCTGAAAGACGTATGTTTCAAGAATGTTCTCTCCAAATTTTATGAAGAAATTCGCAAAATTGACGGAGATATGGTGTTTTTCGTGAAGCGGTGTCAAACGCGCGACTGAGCCACGCAGAACATTGAACGCGATTTCCTCAGAATGACATTTTTCAACCGCGTTGACAGTCTACAGAGAAAACTATACGTCCAATTTGCATGATCAAGGACATTTATTGTACGGAAAACCCGTCGCTATTACGTGACGATCAGACATTTTCAATTTTCGAGCTGCTTCTATTTTTTTTAGCAACATTTCCCCAATTTTGTACCTCGAAAATACGACTTTTTTTTCAGTGGTCCGCCATTTTGTTATTTTTTACAAATTCGACATTTTGCGATCGTTACGTAATAGAGGCAGGCTTATAGTTTCTAAATATTATTGTTTTTTTGAATTCCGATTAACCATGTGGCCTGGTGACTGTCCACGCGACTAGCATGTTTTTGCCACAGCGTAAATTTTGACGAAGGGTATACAGGAAACGGATTTATGAATTTGATTGAAAAAAATTTTCTTACCCTTCGATATGTACACTATTAACTATACTAAGTAATAAATTGATTTACTTGCGTTGTTTGGTTGAAATAAATTCCCGAAAACACCCTTACTTTTCGGTCCATTAAAACGCGGAAAAATCGATTTTTTCTTTTTTACATTTTCTGAAAGACGTATGTTTCAAGAATGTTCTCTCCAAATTTTATGAAGAAATTCGCAAAATTGACGGAGATATGGTGTTTTTCGTGAAGCGGTGTCAAACGCGTGACTGATTGTGAGCCACGCGGAACTTTGAACGCGTTTTTCTCAGAATGACATTTCTCAACCGCGTTGCCGGTCTACAGAGAAAACTATACGTCCAATTGGCTTGATCAAGGACATTTATTGTACGGAAAACCCGTCGGTATTACGTGACGATCAGACATTTTCAATTTTCAACCTGCTTCTATTTTTTTTAGCAACATTTCCCCAATTTTGTACCCCGAAAACATGACTTTTTTCAGTGGTCCGCCATTTTGTTATTTTTTACAATTTTGACATTTTGCAATCGTCACGTAATAGAGGTAAGCTTCTAGTTTTTAAATATTATTGTTTTTTTGAATTCCGATTAACCATATGGCCTGGGCATTGTCAACGCGACAAGCATATTTTTGCCGCAGCGCAAATGGAGACGAAGAGGATACAGGAAATGAATTCATGAACTTGATTGAAAAAATTGTTTTTTTACCCTTCAATATGTACATATTAACTATACTAAGCAATAAATTGATTTGCTTGCATCGTTTGGTTGAAATAAATTCCCGAAAACACCCTTACATTTCGGACCGTCACAGTGGTCTCCCCCCTTAAAGAAACCTTTATAATTAATTTGCAATCGACTTAAAAGCACTACTTTATTTATACACACTTGACACCTGTTCCTACAATTTTGAACAAATTTAAATATATTTTCTGTGCCTATAATTTATCAAAAATTTTGTTTTACATTGCATTTAGGATCTATTGTATACACTAAACTCATAAATTTTATTCTTGTACCTGGTGCTCTACAATTTTACTCATTGGATACGGTTTTAGAGTCAACGACAGTGGTGGAGAAGTTAGACAGTGGAAAGAAGAAAGAGTCTCCTGATATCGAGCAAGAGTATCGGCGTAATTTCTCAGAAAAGAATAAATACTCGGCGCACAGTCTTCTAATGAGTTGTGTGATCAGAGTACTGAAACATTTAGGTTGCCCACATAGCTGTGCGGAAGGGATACGCGGACCTCAGGCGGACTTCTGTCGTTCACAAGGACAAACGATCCTTACCAAGTTGCACCGAGTCAGTTCGAAGCAATTCTCACGATTCTTGAGAACAATGGTGCGAGAACAACCGATACCAGAGATTCTGGAGTTTTTTCACGCATTCATTGGATTCTGCGTGGATCCAAGTTCGTTACTATCTCCACTTAGTGAGTAAATCGAGGGAAACGAAAAAGGCTTCGAGTTTACTTGTTCGCTTCAAAGCTTACCTACAAGTTTCATTTCGTCTTAGCTAATCAATTTAACGTTGCTAGTTAATAATGGTTTTTAAAAATCATTATCGAATAAATTGCATTTGAACTTCGATTGTCGGTTTATTAACGCCTACGCCGCCGATGCTTCGTTGCCCTTGAACTATAGTTTTTATGTTTTTCAACAACTTTCATTTGTTTGTTCCATAATAGATCAGAAACGGGGATCGAACAAATCGCCAGAAGTTGGATTACAGGGAGGATACGGGACGGCGTACGGTACTAATTTAACGGGAAATGCAATGACTGTTGGAGGTACATTTGGTAATTCAAATGTATGCGGTACAATGGGAACAATTGCTGCTGCGAATTCTGCAACCGTAGCTTCGATCTATGGTCTTGGTGGGCACAGTACACGCGGGATAGAGGGTCAGATTTTTAATTACGTTTTCAAGCCACTTGTTACGCGTTTCGTGAAAACACTTAAGGAAGTGAAGGCTCAAGAAAATATAAGCTTATACTGCGACCTTCGTCAGTTCATGGCTTACGTTAAGGAAGTCCATGGAGGTGTTTTTCGTCGTGTCATTCTAAGCGGGATCCTAGACTCTGCTGATCGACCTAATAAACGGTATAACAGCAACGTTCAGACAACTCGTGTTATCAGGTAAAAATATTTGCCACTAAATAATATTGTTATTTGCATATAACAGAAGATAATTTATTACAAGAGAATTAAAACAATCTTTAGACATATACACCAGTCAGATCTGGAAGAACACGCGGACATCGGGGGAGATACTTGTTACACTGTAGACGATAGAGGAACTCGGAAATTTCTTTTCAAGAAACGGAGTACATCTTCTACTTGTGCAGTACGTATAAACACAAATATGTCGCTTAAGTTTTTCTAATAATACGATATATACTATTCCAGAGCCTTCTTGAAACAGAACTAAGCGAGGAGAACGCAAAAATCAGCCAAAGCCCTATGGGCAATTTAAGGAAGAAGCATCATATTCTTACACCGAGACAGAGTGAAAGAAATTTGGGAATAGACTCCTTAGGCTCTGGAAAAATTCGGAAATCAACTCGGTTTCAAATTGGTGGTATAGGTATATTTCTTTGATTTCATTTTGGAATATGTTACACCCACACAATGAATGAAACTATTTATTCCAATTTGTTTGATCTAATTTCAGTTAATTGGTTTCGTAAGGAGTACGGTAGAACTGATTCTACTGATAGTCACGAAAGCAGTGAGTCGCCAACAGACGGTAGTTTTGTTAGACAACCCAGTCTCCATTACGGCCATTATCGTAGCGCATCTAGGTCAGGACGTGGGTGAGTTAGTTTTCATTACTAATTATTGCGGGGAAGGAGGGCAAAATGGGGTAGCGAGGTAAGATGGGGTATCGTAAAAAAAACGATAATAAAAAAATGCTAGACATTTGATGAATGTACCAAAAGGAAACCATTGTATTGTAACAGTTAGGTCGTTGATAGAAATGGGTGGAGGAGGATGCGTCTTTGATTTAGAGCTGTGGAATCGTCCACATTCTGCGTGGATCTTATTTTGTGTACTAAAAAGACTTATAATAAATATATGAGTCGTTGTTTTTGTAAGTGATATAAGTCCATTTTTGGAAAAAATGAGTTAATGGTAAGACAGATATAGATATCCTCTTTTCATATTTATAATCACAAAGTCAATGGTGCACAATATCCTCATAAATTAATCAAAAAAAGTTATACTGTAGAATGTTATCGTAGGAATGTTTTTTTTAATGTGGTGTAAGTCCATGTTTTGTCAAAAATACTTCACTATGCTAAATGAAAAGCAGAAATAAGATTGAAATATGAATAAGTTTGTTATTATTAGTTATCGTAACGAAGTAATTAACTTGTCATACTTGTTTATTTATAAATTCATTATAATATAACGAAGTAAGTAATGAAGACATGTATGTCTTCATTTGATTATTATTTTTTACATTAAAAAATACATTTCACAAAAGCCAACTTGAATTAAAATATAAATTAAAAATTGCTATTGGTTATATTTTTCATAATATGTTATTATTGGAAGTGGTATAAGTGCATTATTAGCTAAAAACTCGTTTATTTTCTTTAACATTTTTATTGATTATTATTGCATAATAAAATTTAACCAGTTTATAATTTTAAAAACATTACCCGAATTGATTAACATATGCGAATATTTTTAAATTGATTCAAACGCAAACCCTTAAATATATCAATGTATGAATAAATGGACTTATACCACTTTCAAAAACAACGGATTATATATTTAGAAACGGTAAGTCAATAATTTTTGTTATATTATAAATCTCCATTCTATTTACTTTAATGTACTTATGGATATAAAATATATTTAATATAAACAGGAAAAATATATATATACAAGATTGAAAGAAACTAAAACTAGGGGCGGTATTCACAGTCGCGTCTTGAGATCAAGACCATCTCAAGCATTTGCTTAAGATGCCGCCTAGATTCATAGTTGCGTCTTGAGGTCGTGTCTTGAGCATTTGCTTGAGGAAAATCTTTTTCAAATAAGTAAATCCTTGTATGACGTCACATGTGTCAAAATAGACGGTAAAACGAGGTTATATTTTCAAGACGACGTTTTACATGTCTTGAGACCGTCTTGAGATTCCACCAGAAGAATGTCCGGAGTAGAGGGGGAACATCTACGGCAGTGGCCGTATGTGTGCGTGATGATTCCATCACCCATGTACCGTCACGTGATAGTCCCCCTCCACTCCAGAGATTCTATTCCCCGGCAACGCGTTGAAAGTTTAAACTATCAAATACTTCCGCCATTACCTGCATAAAGGACGCGAAAAATGGATTTTGTAGACTATATCGACATTAATATTGATATTAACGATATTGACGAAGATGCTTATATAGCGGACAATACAGTCGTTAGAAGGTATATTCGGGACGTGCAAAATCCATTTGAATATTACGATGAAGATGAATTTAAAAGGCGATTTCGATTTAATAAGGACTCTGTATTACATGGTATTTTACCGAGAATTATTGAAGGACTGGCGAAAATAAATAATCGTGGCCTGCCGATTGCCCTGCAATTGCAACTACTTGCATGCTTACGCATGGTATATGGGCCATCACGCATGTAACAGGGTGATCCTGGAGCAACTGGACTTTTGAGAAAAAATTGCGAAATATCAAAATTGATCTTTGTTAAGTTTATGCTAAAAATGGGAATATTTTTCAATTTCGATTTTAAATTTTTAATTAAATTGGTACTACAAAACGTTAAAAAGCGAGAAGGGTATATATTTTTCTTTACCACCATCCCAAAATTGCCCCCCTTGATACCTGTTACATAAAAACAACATTCTTTATTCTATCGTATCGAAGTCCTGGAAGTCATCGTGAGGCACCACGGGGGGTATCCTCGCCATTCCGGAGACTCTCTGCTAAACTGTTCCCCCGGCATTGCTATAATATAACCTCGACGCTCTCACGCATTACAGTTTAGTGGTTGGGTTTATATATTAGTTCATTATATAAATCAATATAAATCAATTTTACATCTAATTTCCTTGATTATGCTCCGAATTACGTTGTTCCTGAAATCATTATAAAGCACCGCGAGGGGTTATGCTCGCCATTCCGGAGACTCTCCGATAAACTGTCCACCCGGCATCGCTATAATATAACCTCGACAGTCATAAGCATCACTCACTCACGATCGAGTATCCTACTCCGTCGTCCACCAAGGAACGAACGGAATATCCTTCATCATTGGTTGTTCTAACAGAATTATTCCGAAAGTTTCCGAACGTGAATGAGCAAATGCTTGAGTAAATGCTTTATAAAGTAAATGGATACGTCATATAAGAAATCGCTTATTCCAAGCAAATGCTTAAGATCATCTTGAGCAACGACTATGAATACCTGATGTCTTCAGGCAAACAAGATCGTCTTCTAGAAGATGATCTCAAGCATTCGCTCAAGACGCAACTGTGAATACCGCCCTAAAAGATAACCGACTACAGCACAAAACAACTCGACTCCACACAACGACTCAGTACATCTACACGCTCAGGGGATGGAAACTCCAGCAAATCTTTTGGTTTAGTATTTGCACGCCATCTACATTATGAAAGATTTTGTTTGAACTAAAATTCAATATGGCGGCAAAATTGCCGGGAAAATTAAATATACTCAGAATCTGCATACTGTAATATGTAGAATAAGAAATACATTTGTTGACACGTTAAGAAGATTTGGATATGAAATTCAGGTGTTAGAGAAAAATATTTAATTAAATTTGCAGTAACTAAATTTAATTAAATATTTCACATTCACCTGAAGTTTCTTATCTAAACCTTCCCCATTTTTTCAGTTATTATTGGCATAATTGGACATTATTTTGCCAACAATAACTGATAATGTCAACAAATGTATCTCTTACCCTACATTTTGTATAAGATACTTAATTGTAAAAAATACAAGTAGAGGTAAGGATTAGTGAGTGGCTCAGATTTTTCTTTGCAAAATGTTCCATATATTGAGTTTAACAGTTTGCTTAAACGCTATAGTGATAAGTAATTATATTAATTACTTATATTACATTGTTAATTTATGTACATATATGTATTCCTTCGTACGCGACCTCCATATAAATGGTGTTCTTCTGCCTATGGTCAATACGTCGGGGGATGATTCTACAGGCAAATAACAGTCGAAAATTCAGAGTGACGAATTTGCTGTAGAGGCTTCGTTTTCGAGAAAATTGACTTTGAATTTTACCTAAATACGCGTGCATCGTATGTGCTTGAGTGGCATGCAGACGTCAGGGGAATGTCCTATGGGCATACTGTCGACATCGTAGCCAGATTTTGCTCCAAGCAGGAACCGTCGAGTTCTATATACAACAGAAAGGATATTTTACTTATAATTATCGTAATTATCATAATTATTACCAATATTACGTCATGCATACCTGCGACGCCCGCACTAGCTTGGCGTACGTTGTCTGAACCGTGCTCGGCGCCCTTACATATGCAAGTCATTTGCAACGTAGATACTCCTCTGCATCTTTCATTCTGTTTTTTGTCTGTCTGCTCCTGTGAACTTAAAGGGTGAATTAAATTTATTATTTCCTTCCCCACATTTTTGAGAAAAGTACGGCGGTGTCGACCCTCTCGCCTGATCGTATGATCGGCGAGGAAAACTGGTATTGCTAACAGTCAGTGAATCTGCACATTATAGCATTTAACGAGTGCATTTAAAAAATAAAAGTGTTAAATTTAGAAAATTATTTTTAATAATTTTTTTATAGTAAATTGAAAGTTTTGATAATAGAGATTATAACCTAAAAATACAAAAACATCACGAATATTCAAATAAACAAGTGTCTTAAATGTAACTCAAACCGTACATAAAACTTTCTTACCTGTCACCCTCTTTGCAGTTGCTTCACTCTTTTGCACATTCATTTTAAGTTAAACAGTAAACACAAGTAAAAACTAGCGTTTCACTCACGTTTTACTTCTTTTCACTTATAAGACAGTGTAAGTATCAGCCGATCGTGTATGTACAGACACAAACACAACTATACCGCGACACTAACGCCATCTACATTATGAAAGCCTCCTCCTTCCGGTCTAAACGCTATCCCGGAAGTTCCCTATTCAGTTTCCACCCACTGTACACGCTCCGCCGGTTGTTCCAACTCTGTCCTGTTTCCGGAAAGCTCGCCTTTCCGAAAAGGACGCTACACCCCCACCACGAACGCTTTCCAAGTCGCCCTCATGCCCAAATATGGACATCGCTTCGCCGCGCGCTTTCTCGCCCCGACAAACCCTTGCGCGCGTCGCTGGGCCTGGTGACGGGTTGGGTTTTCCCCAACGGGCCTGTCTCCTCCGTGGTTCTCAACGTCTCACTGAACTTATTCCGACACTACAGTACAATATTAGAAATTGCAATATTTTTTTATTTCTTATACAAATAACGTCAGTCTCTGGAAAACGATGGTTTAAGGCAAGATGGGGTCCTTGATACGCGAATGATGGGGTACTACGCCCATATTGTATATGTGAAGTTGACAACGCCATGGTTCTCTATTATAATTGAAGTCGAATTTTCGTTACTTTTAATTCGGATTTGAAAATGGTAAGAACATATAAGAAAAAACTAGACGAGGAAAATTGTCAAAAGAAGTCATGAAGAAATCTGAAGATGAAGTTTTCAGCAACAAAATGGGGTACAAGAGAGCGGCTCCAGAATATTGCCTTCACAAACACCATTCGAACGTTATGTCCGAAAATTGAAACAGGGAAATGAAGTGATCATGGGTTTACCATTAGGTCCAATTAAGAGTGTATTTTCGGAAACAAAAGAGGAAAAACTTGTCGAATATTTAAAAGATATGGTCCCACAACTACTGTACGAGGGTAGGTAGAAAATAAATTAGAAGATATTCATATTTGCATCGATTGTGGAAATATTTAGGGGAACCGTCTTGCCCTATTTTCGGTACCCCGTCATACCCCGTGGCAGAGGCAAAATGGTTTTTCATTACTTTTTTTAAAAAGTTGAATAACTTCAAATATGTATTTAAATGTTGCTCAAATTATGTACCAAAGGTTAAAGTATTAACTTATAATTATACATATATTGATTCATACAAACTTATATAAAACTATAATTTTCAATTTTTTGGATGTTTGCTTAGCTATCCCATCATGCCGCCCCTTCCCCTACTTGATACACCTGTCTAATATTCTAGCATTTTCTTCCGCTTAAGAGTTAATCTAATAATCTTATATTTATAATTATGGAACCAATTCACATAATAATAGTAAATATTTAATGTGTAAGTGTTGGACTAACTCTGCAAAAGGCAAAGCGGCGAATGGAAGATCAGCTAATCAAAATCGGTTTCGGGAAAAGTAAAAAGAAGGAAAGCTTGGAAGAAGTACCTGGAAGTTGTAAGTGAAAACAAATTATATATGATGAATCACGTCGCCTCTTACAAGTCAATATTTCAATGATCAGTGGAAATATGAAAATTCTTGGTGATAGTTTAATGGTAAGAAAGTACGTATAAGTCATACAATTTCCTGAAAATGTTGTTACGTTTTTAAATCTTTAGGTCACCTTAAACTTATTTTTATTAAACAATATATGTTTCTTGTATAAGTAATTGTAGAATGAAAATCAAAATTAATGCACATGCATAGGTCTGTTACGGGTGAAGTCCGGCAGGTGTATAGTATCGGCAACATAGTTCGACAAAATTTGACTTTTTTTCGGACTTGTAACATTCAATAGCCGTTACTCATAGGTTTTTGTGCACTGAAAAAGAATCCGCAAACCGTTTGTCGCCATCATCCTCAGTTTTTGAGAAATTCGATTTTGAAGAAACAGCAAATTTTCATGTTTGAACATCTTTTGTGTCGAAACAGTAATAATTATTCGGTTGCTTTTTACATCAAATTATTCTATGAACTCTCCTGAATACTACGATATAAGTTATTAGTGCATTATGAACATTTAAATATTACGTTTTCCGCTCGACATAATATAAGTTTAATGTAAAAGAACAGAACATGAACATCAACACGGAGTAACAGTAATCAAATAACAGTTATATAGGACAAGAAGGTGTTCGGGAATACGTCTGCTCTCAATGGCGCCGGTATCTCGAGTGACAGCTTGACAGGCGATCTATCAGATCGCCTTCTTCTCGCTGTCCCTTGTCTCGCTCGCGAGCACCAGTGGGCCATGGATTCCCATCCATAGGGTGCTCGCAACACTGCTCCCCCTCTGGAGAAGCGGTCGTCCCGACCGCTGCACCTTCCTGGTCATCTGCAGCCGCACCCTGGTCCGGAAGAGTGGAAATGGCGCTGCGTGGCCTCTTCCGCCCGTCGCCTCGGCATTCGCCTTCACGCCCAAGGGAAAACCACCCAAAAACCCTGGGCAAGGCGTGGTTACGTGGTCCTTCGCGTCTCTACCCTCCACTTGCGTCTTCGGACTTGTGCACTTCTTGCTTGAGGGGATTCCATCTTCTGCGACGACGCATCTTTTTCTTGGGCAGAGACGAGCGGAGGGACCTAGTCTTTCATGGTCGGGACTCTTCGCGCCTTTGGTATGCGAGATCCAGTCCCTCGCTGTCCCACGGCGGAGTTCCGGCGTATATCCCTCGATGCTGCTGGAACGTCCCTCGGCGACTGCGTCGCTCCAAGGCTGCTCCCTTCCTTGATCCAGCCCCTCCTTCAGGGAAACGTCTGGAATGCCCTCTGACTCCGCTCAGAACTCCAGTTCCGTCTTGTCACCGGGGTTCCCTTTGCAAAAGGACAGAGAAACATTTTATTTCCTTCCTGTTTTGCCGGCATCCGGTGGAGCGGCCGGAACGGGGGACGGAAAGGCGAGGCAAGCACGAAAGCAGGGGGTCACACTTATGAGCATTGCTATCGGCCCGCTCCCCGATCAATCCACCTCGATCCGTCCGCCCGTCTTCTTTCTTCTAACTGCTCCAGTTTTCCATTCCTTGACTTCCAGATGGCCCCAATCCTCTTCGTGGCATCTGGTGCTGTCCCAGGGGACCGTCTCGATGCAGCTCGTCAACGGCTCCGTCTCCGCGATGCCCCCTCCGACCGATCCGTGCAACTGCGTCGCACGTCCGTCCGGTGGTTGGGGACACCATTTTCCGTCTGCTGTCCACCCCTTGCGCACTGCTACCTGGGGACCCCCCTGAGTTCCACACCGGAGCACGCTCCGGGGCTCAGGAGGTACACTTCCAGGGGGGCTAGCGAGGCGGTTTCACATATGTCCGCGCCCCGCTGCGGACCACCACGCTATTGTGGCACATTCGGGGAATTCGGAACCGCATCCAAGCCGCGGTAGCAGTCCCCCGACACCTTGTCCCTCGTCGTGGGGTATCGTGTTCCCTGAAACAGACTCAAGAAAAGGGAGGGCCGGGCCACGGAAGCAGACCCCGCAGCCCAGTCCACCAGATTAGCTTCGTCCAATCTTCTTTCCTGAGTCCAGCGTAAGTCCCGCGACGTCTTCACTCCTCTCGCAGTTGTCCCTCATACTTCGCAAGGCGGCGCACGTGGACCACCTTACACTTCTTCCTGCGTGATCGTTGGATCCTCTAGACGACGTCATTGATCTTGTCCACTACCGTGTAGGGGCCTTCCCAATCCGCTTGCAGTTTCGGGCACTTTCCTTTTACTCTTCGTGGTTGGAATAACCACACTTGTTCTCCAGGTTGGAATTCCACGGCGTGAACACGGCTGTCGTACCACGACTTCATCTTTGAACTGTAGACGTCCAGACGGCGTCGAACGAATCCGTGGATCTTCGTCATCTTCCCTCGGATCCATTCGGAGTAACCCTGCTCGACGTCCTCGTCCTCTTCCACTTCGGGGGGCAGCCCTCTCCATAGCTGCAGGGGTAGGCGAAGTTCCTGGCCGTACAGGATCATCGCTGGTGTCAGTTGCGTAGCCTCATGCCGTGCTGACCTGTAGGCAAGGAGGAACATGGGGATCCACTCGTCCCAGTCCCGCTGGTGCTCCGAAACGAACATCGCGAGGTATTGGAGCAACGTTCTGTTCAGGCGCTCTACCAGCCCGTCTGATTGGGGATGCAGGGGAGTTGTTCGTGTCTTCCTGACTCCAAGCAGCTTCAGCAGTTCTTTGAAAACGGAGGACTCAAAGTTCCTTCCTTGGTCGGTGTGTATCTCCAAAGGTACACCATGTCGACACACTACGTTGTGCAGGAGAGCTCTTGCCACTGTGACAGCTCGCTGGTCTGGCATCGCGATTACTTCCGGCCACCGGGTAAAGTAGTCCGCCACGACCAACATAAACCTGTTCCCGGGCTGGGACCTCGGGAGCGGACCGACAACGTCTAGGGCAAGCCTCTCAAACGGAGCTCCCACGTTGTACACCTTCAGGTTCCCTGCTCCCCTCTGACGTGGTCCCTTCTTCGCCGCACAGGTGTCACACCGCCGGCACCACTCTTGAACGTCCCGTCGACACGTTGACCAGAAGAACTGTTGACGAATCTTCGCTAAGGTCTTGTTCACTCCAAAGTGCCCAGCTGCTGGCGAATCGTGAAACTCCCGCAAAACCTCTGCAACCCTTTCGCGTGGTACCACCAAAAGCCACGAGGCCGCTGTACCACTGTGGGACTCCCATTTCCTAAAAAGCAAACCTTCGTGAACCTCCAGCGAATCCCAGATCGACCAGTAAAATTTCAATTGCGGGGAGAAACGAGCAATGTCCTGCCAGCCCGGCTTCTCCCCTTCCCCCTTCTTTTTTAGGATGAAGCCAATCTCTTCATCCTTCTCCTGGCTTAGTTTCCACTCGTTCCTGTTGTCTTCACAAAATATCCTGTGAATCTTCTTCGTGGAAACTTCCACTCCAGCTTCTTTCTTCTCCAGTCGATCGCAGTTTTTACAGTCTGTTGTGCCCGGGCCGACACCCAAGCGTGTCGACACCGCGTACATTCCGATTGCCCCAATCGAGCGGCCGGAATTCGGCACAGCAGCGTAAGGGATCTCGGAAACGCACCGAGACCCGTCAGCACATGGCGAAACCTCTAAAAAGCAGGCAAAGGCGCAGACCCCGATGGTCCCCGCTTCGCCCCGATTACATTATAAGAACGACGTATGAACAACGGGAGCTCAGACTTGATAAAGCTTTGTTACGGGAACATCACCCGACTGTATACAAGACTCACGCCAACCTAGGCGCAGTGTCACTGTCACCCAGATCGGGATAGAATAAACTTGTTAACCTTACGGTGAGTTCCAACTCTTTAACCTGCAACGATCCCCTACCTTCGGGTTCCAAACCGAACCCTTCCGTCCCGGCATAATCACCCGAACTTCCGGAGCCCGTGGACGACGATCGCGAAGGACGCCCAGGAGCACCCCCGAGATTCGCACCTAGAATCTCGACCCCAGGCGCCTTGGCACAACAAGTCTTCCTCGATGCACGGTCTTCGTGAAAGTCCATCCGCGTTCCCGTGGGCTCTTCCTGCGCGATGGCGAATCTCGAAATCATATTCCTGGAGTCGCTCGATCCAGCGGGCGACCTGTCCTTCGGGGCACTTGAAGGTCAGCAGCCAGCGAAGCGCCGCGTGGTCCGTCCTTATCAGGAATCTACGACCATAGAGGTAGTGGTGGAAATGCTCGACCGATTTCACCACTGCCAGCAACTCTCTCCGGGTGACGCAGTAGTTCCTCTCTGCTTTTCCCAAGGTTTTGGAGAAGTAGGCTATGACCTTTTCCTGTCCTTCGTGTTCCTGTGAGAGGACGCCGCCTATGGCAAAATTAGAGGCTTCCGTATCCAGAATGAAGTCCTTGTTTATCACCGGGTAGGCCAGTATCGGCGCCCCGGTGAGTTTCTTCTTTAGCTCCTGGAAAACCTCTTGGCATTCTTCGGTCCATTCGTAGTTCTGTTTGGCCTCGGTGAGGCGATGCAGGGGCTTGGCGATCCTAGAGAAATCCTTCACAAATTTCCGGTAGTACGTGCACAATCCCAGGAAGCTCCTTAATTCCGTGACGTTCTTCGGCTGTGGCCATTCCGAGATGGCTTTAATCTTCTCCGGGTCTGTCCTGACTCCTCTCTCCGTAACGATGTGGCCCAGGTACTTCACTTCTCGGCAGAAGAAAGAGCACTTCTTGGGGCTCATCAAAAGTCTAGCTTGACGTAAGCGTGAAAACACCATCCGTAGGCGCTCGAGCTCCTGCTCGAAGTCGTTCCCGTAGATGATGATGTCGTCCAAGTAGACCAAGCAGATCTTCCAGGTCAGGTCTTGAAGCACGTCTTCCATCAGTCGCTCGAAAGTCGCAGGGGCGTTGCAGAGTCCAAAGGGCATGACCTTGAACTGCCACAATCCTGTCTCCACGGTAAACGCAGTCTTCTCCCGGTCCTCTTCGTCCATGGAAAGCTGCCAATAACCGCTCTGCAGGTCCACGGTTGAAAACCAGGAAGATCCCGTGAGGGCGTCCAGGGTATCCTCTATCCGGGGCAGAGGATACGAGTCCTTCTTCGTAACCTCGTTCAGGCGACGGAAATCTACGCAGAACCGTATGCTACCGTCCTTCTCCTTCACCTGGACAATCGGGGAGGACCACGGACTCCGCGACTTCTCGATCACGCCCTGGGCCAACATCTTCCTGAGCAGCTCCTCCACCTCTGCTCGTCGGTGCAGCGGCAACCTCCTCGGTGCCTGTTTAATGGGCTCGCAGTCGCCGGTGTCAATGGTGTGTTTGACCCGGTCGCAGTTCCCAATCTGGCTCGAGTCCGAGGCGAAAACGTCCTGAAACTCGCAAAGCAGGTCAGCAAACTGCTTCTTCTGCCCTTCTGTCAAACCTGACGAGCAGCGTGTGCACAGCTCCTCCAGATGCTGTGGGACGACCGTTTCCCTTCCTCCTTCCTGTTTCTCCTCCTCGGCGGCCGGCTCACGAAAGTGTATCTCCGGTTCGCCGGGAAGGCGCAACACGTTGCGGGAAAGGTCGATGCTGCAGCGGTGTTTCCTCAGGAACGCCGCTCCCAGGATGCATTTTTCTACCATGTCAACGACGAAGAAGTCCTCCACGCACGTAAGTCCTCCAACGCAGACCTCCAGGCTCTTCTTGCCGTATACCTTCATCTTCTCTCCCGTAGTGGAGCGAATGTCGAGTCTCGCCCGGGCGATTCCCTTCGTCGCACACAGCTCCCTGTCCAGCAGGTTGATGGGTGAACCTGTGTCAAGGATAATTTTACAGGACTTTCCTCCGATTTTTCCACGCACGCTTATCTCATCGGACGGATCCGATTGCCGCCCAGTCGCCTCCTGCATCGCCACACTCTTGACGACCGGGGGACTGTCCCTTACGGCCCGGCGTCTCCCCCTTACGCCGTCCTCTTCGGGTTTCCCTGGAAAGACTTCTTTGGTGGGGCTGCTCCCGCCTGGCTGTCCTTGGCCTTGAAGCAATCCTTCTGTAGGTGTCCCGTTTTGCCACAGAGCCAGCAGGCTCTTGGCGGGAAAGCCGTTTGCTCCTCCGGTTTGCCGGGCCTTCTCCTCTTCTCGGGGCACCTTGAATTCTCAACAGGTTTAGCTTTCCGTTTCTCAACGTCCCTACTTCGCGGCTCGAACGCGGAACCGCGGGACATCGCCTCCACGGCCTCGATCTCTAGCGCCCTAGTCACCGCGGCCCTAAGGGTAGTGAACCCGCCGAGACGCAGTTCCCGCTGCATGGCAGGGCTCGACAACGCCGTTATGAACTGGGACGCGGCGAGCTTGTCGCGGATTTCTACCGGACAGTCCGCGAACGCGGACTGCGCTAAACGTTCGATTTTGGTGGCGAGCGAAGAGACGCTTTCGTCTTTCCGCTGCCGAAGACTCTGGAAGAGCACATAGTTGAGATTCGAAAGATTTTTCGCCCCGTAGCGGAATTCGAGCGTTGTAAGGACGCTCCTCGCCGCGCCCCCGAGGGAAGCGACCAAGGCCGTAGCCTTCCTTGGGTCGTCCCAACCATTCGCGCGCGCGATCGTTTCGAATTGCACCTGGTACTCCTCCCACGAATTTTTCCCGTCGAATATCGTCGGTTTCACGGCGTACCCTAAGCTAAGGACGCGCGGTCCCGAGAAAGGGGCAGCGGCGGGCGCACTAACGGGAGCGGGGACAAGCGCCGGGGGAACACTATTTTCAACTCTATTTACACTATTTACACTCGACACAGTCTCCCCTTCCCGAGGGCCCGCGCCGCTACCAACTGAGCCATGGCCACTCTGTAACGAGGCGGTTACGACCTGAACCCGTTCCTCCAACTCCGCCATCCGCGCCTCAAAAGCCGCCTGTGCCTGGCGGTCGGCCGCCTCCTTCTCCTCCCTGCGTTGGTCTTCCCTCTGCCGGCGGGCTGCGTCGTCCCTCTGCTGCTCTCTCATCTGCCCGACGATGCTG
Organism: Andrena chrysosceles; assembly: GCA_963855975.1. Lineage (NCBI taxonomy): Eukaryota > Metazoa > Arthropoda > Insecta > Hymenoptera > Andrenidae > Andrena > Andrena chrysosceles. The sequence continues at coordinate 78,828,292 of OY979767.1, read as the reverse complement.
AGCTGGAGGCTGGTGAACAGCTCCTGCAGGGACGGGTCGCCCATCGCTCCGGAGGGAGGTTCCGCAGGGACCGCGGAAACCGCGGAAGCGCGAGTCGGCATGCCGCTCCGGGCGGGCATCCCACTTCTGACACCAATGTTACGTTTTCCGCTCGACATAATATAAGTTTAATGTAAAAGAACAGAACATGAACATCAACACGGAGTAACAGTAATCAAACAACAGTTATAAAGGACAAGAAGGTGTTCGGGAATACGTCTGCTCTCAATGGCGCCGGTATCTCGAGTGACAGCTTGACAGGCGATCTATCAGATCGCCTTCTTCTCGCTGTCCCTTGTCTCGCTCGCGAGCACCAGTGGGCCATGGATTCCCATCCATAGGGTGCTCGCAACAATATGTTTAAACAATGATCAAAGGGAAAACACCACCCGAAATGTACCCATTTTTGCAGATATCTTTTAATTTATTTCCAAAACTAAGGATCTGTCTAGGGGAAAATCTGACTGCTCCACGCGGTGCAGCAGACATTTTTCCTTCAAAAAGCATCAACAGAAGTGGTAAGTCACGTTTTTCGAATCGTCACCCAAATAGAATTTCTCAAAAACTGAGGGTGAAAGCGAAAAACAGTTTACGGATTCGTTTTCAGCACACGAAAACCTATAAGAAACGGCTATTGAATGTTACAAGTTCGAAAAAAGTCAAATTTTGTCGAACTGTGTTGTCAGGGAAAATACGAACTCTACTGTTGAGACGCTCCGGCACAGGGAATAGATTCTATAGACTGATTTTTCTGAAATTGATGTAACATGTTCTGTTTGTGAGAAAAGTGTTCTATAAACCTGCACAGTTTTAAAGAAATCTGGATCTTCGGGCAACTGAACTTCCCTTGTCAGTACACTTATTTGTATTTTACCTCCACCGTACAATCATGCAGAAAAACATTGGTGGTTTAATAGAAAACTTAATACGAGCTCAATATCGAAGAAACTAACACCACTTTTAAAAACTTGTACATTCTATATCATGAATGGTACACTTTCCTTTGCCATTAACCCCCCATTAAGAATTTTTGCAAAATCGTCGCTGGTAATATTAAGCTATTAACTTGCAACAAATTATTTAAATCACTCTGTATATTTCTTTTGGCCACATTCAGCGTAAATTATGATCGTAAAGGTAGAATTCTATTGTATACAGATTTGAGCAGAAGAAATTCTATGGAGTTCGGCGAGGCTTCGAGAGAGTCCGAATTCGTAGTCTTAAAAGAGAGGAGGCTGGTACCCCGCAATGCTGTCTTCGACGGAATGTTAAGATTCTCATGCTTATTGGAGACTTGCCAACCCGGTTCGGTCCCTGATCATTATCTAATGGCGGCAATCTTAGATCTTGTAAGAATAATTTATTTCTATCCAATATTAAATCGGTTTCCCCATCTCTTATCGAAGAAACTGTTGATCTTCCAAGAGTTTAAAATAATTTACGATGTGTATAAATCGCTGTATATGCTTCCATATGTAGCCTCATGCACCAGTGGTAGCGCGAGCGTGTTTACTATTAGAGTGCGCTCATTATGTTCACCTGTGTAATAAGGGCCAATGGCCAACGTGGATGAAATCGAACTTTCCCATTTTTCGCCCATCGGTACCTATCAATAATCGAACTACATCCACGCTGCACACAAGAGTCCACGTATTGCAACGCACTGCTGGAAAATTATTCTATCAGTGGGCTGAGGTATTCGCAAGCTCTAATACTTTTAATTCATTTGATAAAAAGAAACTTACACCTAATCGTACGTTACATGCGTATTCGACAGGTCATTGGAGCACGACTAGAAGAATTAATGCTCGAAGACAAACAGAATGTTGATCAAATGATAGCAATGGTTTCTGACGAAAGCAAGCAAAGGGATTTAATTATCGAGGACGAAGAAGAAGACTTTCTTGATGAAGGTTTGTAATCTCACAGAAGAAGCAAAACTTTATCTACTCTAATTAATATATTTCTAAATTTCATTATATCAATACAATTTATTAACATATTATTAACACATTTAGACATCTGGAAAGATGTAAAAAAGTAAAGGATTCATTATATTTTAGCTAGCATAAACGGTTATGGATCTCAATGTCCAATCGCGTTGCGTTCCGTCGCCTGCATTCTACTATTGGAAGTAACAGCGTTTTTAAGGGAAACTTATCAAACGTTACCGAAGTTTAATAAACTGTTAACGAAAGAACGGCCGCCTCCTTGGGAAAAGATGTGCAGCAGAGAAGCAAATCGGCGATGGAGTATGGCACTGTCGTCGATGGGTCATTCCCAAACATCAGCTCAGAGCCTTCAATCGATTGTAGGTGATCGGGAGGTAGCACGTAAGTATCAAACACATTGCTATTAAAAATAATAAGACTATAAATGTTCCTCACAAAAATTAATAAATTCACTGCCGTTCATAAATATTAGGACACCTACTCTGTGTGGAATAATTGTGAAAAGCGTTGCAAATTTATTAAAGAACTCTATCAAATGTTACTTTATTTGGTATTTTAAATTAAAAGCAGCGAAAAGTATTCAATCTATACCAAATATCACATTTTATGCAATTGTCGTAATACTTATGAACAGTAGTGACCGATTTTATTTACATATCTATCAATTATTTTTACTTGTATAAGAAATAAACTTTGTTTATGCGAAATTCGAACAAGGAATATCACTCACGTGTCCGAAATCAATTTCCTCCTCCTAGAAATGTGTTGTTAAACATTATAATTTAATTGCAACTTAACTTTTTATTTATCATAATGTAGGAACGGAAAAAAGGGAAGTCGCCTCACCGGGACTCGAACCCGCGATCTCTAGATTTGCGCGCTGGCCAGCCGCCTTAGCCACCTCGGCTACCGCCGACTCCCCACGATGTTACTGTTCCGTGCCCTCTCTTATCGTATGGGGGTTCCTGATCCCACACTCGGCCATCCTGCGACGACATTCGTCCTCGAATGTCATTTTGTCGCACTTGTGTCTCGTTATTTTTCGCGTCGCGGACAACGACCGTGTGTCTATTATTTTTCACGTCGCAGACAACGACCTCAAACGGACGGCTTCGTATGGCGATCGGTGCTCCCCCCATCCCGGACGAGCCCCCAATTGTAGGAACGGAAAAAAGGGAAGTCGCCTCACCGGGACTCGAACCCGCGATCTCTAGATTTGCGCGCTGGCCAGCCGCCTTAGCCACCTCGGCTACCGCCGACTCCCCACGATGTTACTGTTCCGTGCCCTCTCTTATCGTATGGGGGTTCCTGATCCCACAATAACTTCCTTATTTGTGCATAGATTTTGATCAAGTTGGGCTTGTTTTCTTCGTAAAGGTCAGCACTCTACGTAAAAAATAAGAAACTGGACGTCACATGATAATTTCTATGTCTTCCAGACTAAGTAGTGTATTTTCGATTTCAATTTCGGCCCCAAAACATTACATTTTTCTTAAGTTTCGCTCGATTCCGCCTAAACTATTCATCCGATTGAAAAACACTGTATGAATGAATTGTATGCAATTTAATTGTCTCTAATTTAAGATTCGTTGCGATCAAATCGGTCAATTCTAACGCGAGTTATGGCTAAAAACGTCGGGTCGTCTTCTTAAAAAATTACCACAATATTCATCGGGCGATATCACAAAAACGTATCCATAGGATTTTGTCTCATGTCGATTTTTGAGTTTAGGGGGCTACCTTACATAAGAATTTCATACTGGAATCTGGATCCAAAATAATTTTGTGGATTTTGTAAACTAGTATTATCAGTGTCACAACAAAGGAAATGTAAATATGATGTAGAACAGGTCCGGCCAGATTGTGAGTGTTCAGAGTCGCCGATCTATTAGGAGCCAAAAGCCATGCTCCCGAGAGCCGCGGTCCGTGGTGGGGCAGTCGGTGAGTGTAGAGACATCATCCTTTATTGATAGGAAGCAAGGAGCCCCGAAATGATATAAAGGGGCCGACAAAAATTTGCTCTCTGGTGCCCTCAAGAGTGCCAGTTATATAAACCTAAAACGGTTATACAGGGTGTTACTCTACCTATAGTCAATACTTTGGGGGGGGGGGGGTGATTCTATAGGCGAATATAAGTCGAAAATCAAGAGTAATTTGTAATTGCGGTAAATGCTTCGTATATTAATTATCGATGGTTAAAGATTGGCGTCTGGAGCGCCTGAATGACGGCAACTCGACGAACAGCGGGCCGCGCGAGGCAGGCCAGCCAAGGTGCGTGCAGTGGCGGCGGACGCGCGACGGATTTACCATGTAGAGCGCATACTTACCCACCTCCCCGAAACTGTGACATACAGTACTTGCGATAATTTATGAAAAGACACAAACGTTGTTCGGCATTAAACCTGCCTACTCGTAAAAATCCACGAGGGCATATCAAAACCCGCCCAACGGGATTCTCAAGTAGAGAGGGTGAATGCCTTTGAAAATATTGCCCTCAAAAATCACCCACACGGACACACACGCACCGCGATTGTCCCGTCTGGAAGTGTTCACTTAATTACACACACACGCACCGCGAGTAGTTTATTCGCGAGTGTCCATGTGTTCACGCACCGCGATTGTCCCGTCCGCGAGTGTTCACTTAATTACACACACATGCACCGCGAGTAGTTTATTCGCGAGTGTCCATGTGTTCACGCACCGCGATTGTCCCGTCCGCGAGTGTTCACTTAATTACACACACATGCACCGCGAGTAGTTTATTCGCGAGTGTCCATGTGTTCACGCACAAAATATTGTCTTTCAGGAGATGTTCAACGTGACCACCATTCTCTTGAAGGCACAGTTGTATTCTTCTGCGAATGTTTTCGCGTACTTGTCGGAAGTCGCTCATCACATTCTGCACTATCCCCGATGTAAACTGGATTCGTTGTTCTAATTCGTCCCGCGTGGCCACGGGCGTTAAATAGACCAAATTCTTCATATGTCCCCAGTAAAAGAAATCAAGGGGATTGAAATCTGGAGACCGAGCGGGCCAAGCGTTAGGTCCTTCTCGTCCAATCCATCTATTTCCGAAGTATGCGTTTAAATGTTGGCGTACTATTACGGCGTAATGTGCTGGCTTTCATCTTGGATTTCGAATAACGGTTCAACTTTCATCTTATCTTTATCCTAGAAGGTCGAATAACCGGCGTGAGCCTTTGCGGCCTGACCCGCGCGCGGTCCCCTACCGGTCAGATTCTACAGAATCTGAATATGTTTAGTTTTCATCGTATCAATATGAAAGTGACACCAATGGATTCCTGGCGGTCTCCCGATTAATTTGGCAAAAAATAATTTAAATCGGACTATTTTTAACGAAACGAGCTTTGAATTCTGCAAATAAATTTCTCGCGTAATATCCTTAATTATGGTCCGAATTATATCATTTTTGGGGCCATTTTCATCGGGAAGACATGAGGAATCGATTGGTAATACTTTCATCAACACTTATCAAAAACATGAAGATTTTATGTGGCCCGTCGGTTTTATTGCTCTCGGCTGTCAACGGGCGGTCTACTGGGGTCCCAAGGTCCTCGCTCGCAGCGAGAAAACAAAACCGTGGGGTGGGTAGGCTTTTGCGATAATCCGAGCCTGAAGGCTTCACAACAATAGAAAAGTTTACGCAAAAAAAATTTCACGGTGAGGAGAATCGAAACCAAACTTTCCGCTCACGAACCAGCCGCTATTCGTAACTACGCAACACACTTCTTCTAAAACACTTGTAATTTCTAGTTACATATCTAGTACTAATTGTTTATAAAAACATTCGACCTTTATACTTATTCCTTAAAAATTTCACATTCGTCTTAAGGGGGTAGACACGTCACGTGACCTGGCCGATTTGGCCGGTTGGTATTACAGCAGGTTTTTCTGCACAGAAATGGTAATACCCATAGATACGCGGTTGCCTGTGCACACGAGAGGGAGCTGTTTGCTATTTCCATATTTTATTTTGAATGTGGAAATAAATTGTGAGCTGTTGCGTTGAACTTATAAAAATTTAAACGGAAAGGCGGCTGGTACTGCAAACGTAGAAAATTCATTGTACATTTCAATTACTTGAAATGTGCTTATGTTACAATATTCTACGTTAGCAGTAAGGAATTATAAGTGAAAAGGAAAAATAGATGAGGAGATGTCCCCAGAAAATGAAGTTTGTTAGGTTAGACATTTTTTCATTAGCAAAACATTGAGACAGAACATGAAATACACTTATAACATTGCAGAAGCAGTTATGAACAAACATTATATATAAAATTGTGTTGGATGTTGAATTGGGCTAGTAAAAATGCGCAGGCTGGATGCGCGTGATTATTATGTGGTCCCTCCTCGAAGTGACAGAAAATATAACCTATGTATATGCTATATGACAATAAATGTTTAGCCGCTATTTCGTTGTATTACGCTACATTTGTGAACTTTTCATCATCCTTCCAAAACATTATTATTACGCCGCAACAGTATCTTTAAGAAATCGGGTATACCATATAGGTTATATTTTCTGTCACTTCGAGGACAGAAATCTGCTCCTTCAGTTGACAGAAAATCTGCTGCTACACATTTTCTCTAGCCTGGTCGGCGTCATAGAAGGGGTACCTCTTCCACCCTGCATTTGTGGTAGTTGCAACGATATTCCTCAGCCCAGTGTACATATGTACACCCTGGTTTCATCTGCAAAAATAAATAAATTTAATAAAAATTATTTTTTGTGTTTATACCACTTGAATGTAAGAACTCATACGTACACTTACTGAAGAAACCATTATTGTTGTGTTCTATTTCTCATAAATATTTTCTTGGAATGGCACTGACCCTTTTCGATTCCAGTTAGTTGTGATAGTACCTGTGATAAAAAGTTAGAACGAGTTGTAATCTGAATGCAGTAAAAATGTAAATGTATGTATGTATATTTACTTATCTTTATGCGTACGGAGAAGACTGCCTTCCTTTCCTCGCTTCATAGAGCATGATTTCCAACGTTGATATTGGTTGGTGGAAATATCTAAAACAAATTCATATATGAGAGAAACATTCATGATGATTTCCAATTAATCTAATTATTTGCATAAAAAAAGTATGTGTCATACTTACGCTTGTGTACATGCCATTTCCACTTGATCTGAAAGAATAGCTATAGGTATTTATTATTAGGAGAGTGTGAAAAGGCCCACCACCACCCCCGTCATAGACGGACCTATTCACTCTCCGTATGTATCTTCTACATACTTTCTTACTTACATTTTGGAACATTACTTATTTGACAGCTCTTCATATGCGCTGGATGCACTCGTTGGTGCAATAGTCACTTTGGCTTGCAATTGCTTATTCGACAGCTCTTCATATGCGCTGGATGCACTCGCCGGTGCAATAGTCACTTTGAATTGCAATTACTTATTCGACAGCTCTTCATATGCGCTGGATGCACTCGCCGGTGCTATTGCGATGTTTTCATCCATCGTTTTGTGTACTTTCTTGTGTGCTCGTACCTGCTCCTCCTGTTTTTATGTACGGAGGTTCTCTAATCGGCTGTTGTCGATTGTATCGACTATCTATAATTTCTGGCAACATGCAGTCCTCATAGAACTTCTTCAGTTTTTCCTCCATCTCTGTTGCCCAGAATCGATCATCTCTCGAAACTGTTGTAACTTTCATTCCTTTCGGCGTCCATAAACAAAAATAGGCCCGTTGCCTTTTCGTTATGTGCAATTGTCCTTGCACTTGATAATAGTAACGATGATTCTTATTCATTCATTGCCCTTGTAAATACGCCTAATTTTACATTACCCTTGTAAATACGCCTTTTTACATTACCCTTGTAAATACGCCTAATATTATCAAGTTGCTTCAGCAGGTGATAAATCCTTGGTCGATTCAGGACACTTTACTTCGACGATTTTATCATGGTCCACGAGGCCGTCAGGAGTTGCACCTAAGTGAGGCACAGTGTCATCGATGAAGAGGCCACACGGTAGAATATGCATTCCTAATTCTTCTTGCATTTGTTTCAAGGCGTTTGCCTCATTTTCCCTTCCGTATTTGAGAGAATGTAAATTGTGGAGTTGCGGGTACATTATACTCTTCCCAGTATTTGCCCGTGGTGTAGTCTTTCGTAATCGACATACCTTGCCGAAATTGGATGCAGTTAATAATTTCTTCCTATAACCAATCCATTTTTCGCTATTCGCCTGATCGCGAGTTTCCACTTGGATCTCGTCTCGCCTCGTTTGCCAGTGAAGGAGTATATTCGCGTGCCTTTTACACTCGGAAGAGTATACTGTCTCTTCCATATCTGGTTTTGCCGAGGATGCTTTCGCTTCTTTTTTATACTCCCTTGCTTTTTCTGCTGCGCGCTTCCGACGTCCTTCCAGCTTTCTTACCATGGTTGGCGGCTCTGTATTCATTGCCGTACTCAATCTGCTGAACGCCTCTTTTGTGTTATATTGGACGACTGCAGCGGAGACTCTACCTTGATACGAGCCTCCTCGTCCAAAGTTTATCCTTTTGCCTCCGATGAATTTAGCAATTATGTTATTAAAACCTTCAACAGCATTATTATTTAGACCGCGCAGCAAACTGTCAACTTTAACGAAAAGTTGCTGCATCGCATCTTCGATACTTTCATAAATAAGATACTTCTGTTAGTTGTGGAACGTAGTCTACTCTGTTGGGATCAGAGTATTTCTTACAGAAGTATGCTAACTTCTGACATTCCTTGTGTTGACCGAAAACGTGACTCGGTACATTTTTCAAGTCTTGCTTCAAATTTTGAATTCGTTCCTCGAGTGGTACTTCTTCTCGCAACCGGTATTCCGCAGCTTTTTTATACCAGTACGCAGGCGGAGAGCATTATTCTGTACGACAGCTCTTAGATCTTTATTGCGGACTTTTATTCCGATTTCGTTTATTCTTTTACTGAAATTGCGTAACAGGTGATTGGTGCATTCGATTTTTTGTACCTGCACCATATACTTTCCATATGGATTATTGTCCAATATATTCTTGTACACACTGCTATCGCCATCGGCAACTAATATATGGTATATTAGGCTGTGCATATCTATGCTGCGATTGAATCCTTCGACAATAGCAACACTCTCCATGCCAGTTGAACTCTGATAACGACCCCAGTTCTTGAAGCAACGATGCTCGCACGGTTCTTCCTTCCTCGTACCTGCTATTTGGCAAGTCATGCAGAATTTATTCTTCACGCTGATGTACAGCACTTTCTTCGTGTGATATCTCACGATGGCTCCTACGCCAGAAAGAGAATTGTAATCTCCTCCGCCGTAGGATCTTTTCATCCAGCTGCCATCCGCGACAACTGGGATAAACGGTAGATTGGATTCTGCATGTACGTCGCCTTTTTCGATAGCTAATGCTTTTCCCTCATTTCCACCATCTTCCATTTCGCGTTGTGCGGCCACTTCGAGGGCATCGATTAGCTCAATCTGACATTTCTCGTAGATCCTTTTCGTCATACAGGACACGTTCACGGCAGTCAGTATGTCCTCCAGTTGATTATATCCGCCGCCCGTCATCATTGTTGCAGAAACAGCGGCGCTGTTGATATCCATAGTGGAATCACTCTTCCGAAGACAGGATATGCACTTTGTGTATTTGCACATTTTGCACTCTACATAATACACATTTTCTAGTCCATTCCGTTGACATCTAATTATTTCAAAAATTATTTCGAAAATATACGGAAAATCAACGAAGTCTCTTCCTTCTGAAATTGGATTTTTCGGCTGTTCTGGTTCTGCATTCTCCACCACCCAGTAATCGGCATCAATTCCAATATCTTCATCCGTTTCTTCGTTGATGTCTCTTACGGAATGTATCTCATCCCTGTCTGCGTCGAAATCAATTCGTCCGCATTGAAATGTATTTCTTCTAAAATATCTTCCGCGTCCGTATCGAAATCCACTTGTTCTACAATTCCTTCGATAATTGGGAAGTCTTGAAAATTTCCTACGTCTTCTTCTTGTATTATGTTCGTAGGAAAATCATACGCAGCAGATGTGCTGGGAACTGTTTCGTTGTACGAGGTACCTGCACGCGTACCTGCTTTCGCCACGGTGCCCTGACCTACCGCGAGGCACGCTGCTCTTTTTAATCGTTGTCTACACGTAAAGAGTCAATAATCGGTAACACGTGATACATACATAGAAATAAGAAAAACATGCAATAGAAAAGAAAAGCAGGCATAGTAAAAGAAGATATAGTACAGTAAAGTCTCGATGTGAGCGAAAGCCTCGGAACGTAGGAAAAGAGAGCGAGTGGAAGAAAGGACTGCCGATTGTCCCTATCTTTTTCATTCGCTGTCCTTCTCTGTGGCCGACGCGTATTACCACTAAATATGTATTATCCAAACTATATCGTGTTTGGTGTCATTTATCATTAGGGAAACATCACAAATGCTACGATGCTTTATTTATGAAAATATTATTATTATTGCATTACTGTGAATATCATTCTAATTTATCTTCGCGATACGAAGAGGGACGTAGCGTGATACAAATGTTCCTCTCGTGCCGCGTTTACAAGGCGAACACGAACAAATACATTGTTCGCGAACGTTTTCGTCTGTTCTTGCCGTGTCCACACCGCCGTAAATAGAACAAAACGTTCACATACGATTCGTACACTGAGTTTTGTTCATGTTTGCGGCGGTGTGGACACGGCAAGATCAGATGAAAACGTTCGCGAACAATGTTTTTGTTCGTGTTCGCCTTGGTGGAAGGACATGCACTTTTGGCCCGTTTTCTTTTCACACGCACACATCTGCACAACCGTCTCCACTACTCGCAAGCGAAGGCAGCCGCAAGCAGACATGTCTGCGCTGCGATACGCGGCTGTGTGTGTATGCAGGCACGCGTGCACTTGACCGCGTGTGAAAAGAATACTTTTCGCATTTCAATCGTGGGTCATTCAACGCGAAATCGGACACTTTTCGGAGTACCATTTGGGATTTTTGTGAAACTTGCATATGTTGTAGTCTTCTGTGATACATAAACGTATTTCAAAGGATTTTTCAAAATTTTCAAAATCGTGGAAATTGACTTTTTTCATTAAATTATAACTGTTGAACTAAGAGAAAGGTAAGAATGAGCTTTTGGGTGCTTACACTGGGGAAGTAAGAGTACCTAATAAAAATTATGTCACTTAAAAAAGAACAAATTTTAGACCATTTATTCTGCAATTGTTTTAAACAAATGCAATTTTATACCAGCAGGTCGCTATTTCAAAATTTGAAAAAATTGAAGATACAGCCCAACTTGTGTTCTTTGCAGACATGGTTTCAGAAACGCGGATACTTTAAAATTGGTCGCATGAAAATTAATTGAATGTGACGCTGCATCGCCCAATACCGGCTGGACTAGCTAAGCCGCGCGGTACTAGCAGCAGCCAAGTTGCTATATCTGATATTGTTATATAGAGTTCTCACAAATGGTAAGTATTTGATAAAAACTGAAAGAGGAAAACTTTTAATATTTTTTATATCCAACATAATACGGTATGACCTTCAGTTTTTTAAATGGAATGCTACATATTTCATTACCCGATATGAAAGTGTATAAATCTCAAGACAAATTCAACCATATGGTGTGCTATGATTTTCAAGGCCACACAAGGTTAGGAATGAAAGAAATAGATAGTTGTATATTGTGGCACGCACGGCTCACAATCAGTCTGTCGAGCCTGTGCTGGGCGGCGCAGCGTCACATTCAATTAATTTTCATGCGACCAATTTTAAAGTATCCGTGTTTTTGAAAACGTGTCTGCAAAGAGCACAAGTAGGGGTGTATCTTCAATTTTTTTCAAATTTTGAAATAGCGACCTGCTGGTATAAAATTGCATTTGTTTAAAACAATTGCAGAATAAATGGTCTAAAATTTGTATTTTTTAAGTGACATAATTTTTATTAGGTACTCTTACTTCCCCAGTGTAAGCACCCAAAAGCTCATTCTTATCTGTCTCTTAGTTCAACAGTTATAATTTAATTAAAGAAAGTTAATTTCCACAATTTTGAAAAATTTTAAAAATCCTTTGAAATACATTTATATATCACTAAAGACTACAATATATCCAAGTTTCACAAAAATCCCAAGTGTTACTCCGAAAAGTGTCCGATTTCGCGTGGAATGACCGTGCTTGAAAGTTTAGCATACTGTAGAGAGAGAGTTGGTAATAATATAACTGAAATGGTACAACATTGTATGCGACACACAGGACCACATACCTATCTAATAAATTATAACCTGAAGGAATAAAAATATTGCTAAACAAACATTTTGTCCTTTTGCGCTTTCAGACATTAGTTTCCGAGATATTAATAAAAAACTTTTGGTATTTCGGTTGACTTATTCCGAAATAACGCATTCCCCTTTCCCACTTGTTCTGGATATTAGTATTGGACGGGGCTAGATCAACGCGGGGGGCGCGTCTCCCGCTTGCGGTCGCGTAAATCGTGGTAGCGAGCCGATGAGAGTTTGCAGATTTGAACCAGAAACACTATTATACAGGATAGATACCTGCTACTCTATTGATAGTCAATACTCCAAGATCAAAAATCGCATGGCTCGAGCGACGCAAATATCATGCTGGTGGTAGGGCGAGACTGTTGCACGAGCCTGCCTCGCAAAGTGATCATGATCGAGGTAGTTTCCAGATTCTCCACTCCGCGAGGCGTGCCTCGCGTGGCAGCCTCGCAATGTCGATACGCAGCTTCATGCTCAGAGATTCGTGTATTTATTCTCACGTAAAATAAGAAAGTTATGTTATAATTTACCCGCGAAATGTCTAGAAAAGGTATATACATTCGGGTGGAATGTAGACTTCCTTTAGTTGAAACTGAAAATAAGTTATGAAAATTAAAAAGTTTCTAAACATCAGAAGTTGAAAAATCGGAAATTTTAAAATTCAAGGCTCGGATGCTATAAGGGAACTAGCGCACGAAAATGCGAAAAAGTATTGTCCAAACGCTAAGAAAAATTGGAAAATTAAATTTTGTTCAATTGGATTTTAAAAAATATAGTGTTGTAAAGCTCGTCACGGGACACATTTTTTCGTTTTACAGTTTCTTTATCGAATCATTAGTAATAATAATAATAATAAGTCGTCTTTATTCTTTTAAATATGAGTTACAAGAATAAAGACGACTTATTATTATTATTACTAATGATTATTACTAATGATTATTATTATTATTACTAGTATTCGAGATAAAAATTATAAACCAAACAAATTTCTTCGACTAACGTCAATTTCTTTTGAAATATAAATTGCCATAACTTGAGTAAATATTAATGGATTGGTATGAGACTTGAAACATAAAACACGGAAAACTCTAGCGAAGCCAAAAATGTATGCACAAAACCCTTATATTAAAAATGTAATAATATTTCATTAAAAAGTACATAATACTGGACATAACCCATATTTTTCAACGTTCGTCGTTGAAAAGTATCGAGGCAATTTTGACGTACATATAACTTGCAGCGGCAAAGTTTTTCCTTAATATATGAAAAAGATTTTCACCAATTCTCACACTAATTAATAAATAATTGTAGAAGATATGACGACATATATCAATCTCGCGCGGCACCAATAGTCAACGCGAGTGCTAAAACTGCTAACAATAAGTAGAGCATTGTACGCGGCTGCTGACTGTTGGTGGCCCGCGAGATTTATATATATCGTCATATCTTCTACAATTATTTATTAATTAGTGTGAGAATTGGTGAAAATCTTATTTATATATTAAGGAAAAACTTGACGCTGCAAGATATATGTATAAAAATTGCCTCGATACTTTTTAACGACGAACGTTGAAAAATATGGGTTATGTCCAGTATTATGTACTTTTTAATTAAATATTATTACATTTTTAATATAAAGGTTTTGTGCATACATTTTTCGGCTTCGCTAGAGTTTTCCGAGTTTTATGTTTCAAGTCTCAGAAGAATCCATTAATATTTACTCAAGTTATGGCAATTTATATTTAAAAAGAAATTGACGTTGGTCGAAGACATTTGTTTGGTTTATAATTTTTATCTCGAATACTAATGATTCGATAAAGAAACTGTAAAAAGAAAAAATATGTCCCGTGACGGGCTTTACAACACTATATTTTTTAAAATCCAATTGAACAAAATTTAATTTTCCAATATTTCTTAGCGTTTGGACAATACTTTTTTGCATTCTCGTGCGCTAGTCCCCTTATTGCATCCGAGCCTTCTCCGATGCCAGAATCGTGGGACGCGGGACCAAACGCTAAACCCCCACTATGACCTACCGTCGTCTCCCACTATGCCCTACCGGCGCCCCCCACTTTCTTCCCACCGCACTGCACACAAGAATATTTTTACTCCTGTCCGTGTGAGCTGCCTGTTGGGCTGCCGGGCCAGGGGTAGGGTTATGCTTGTGTGCAGTGCGATGGGAAGAAAGTGGGGGACGACGGTAGGCCATAGTGGGAGACGGCGGTAGGTCATAGTGGGGGTAAGCGTTTGGTTCCGCGTCCCACGATTCTGGCATCACTGGCCCCAGTGGCCGATCGACACGAGGCTTAGGGGAGGGTGTGTATACCGTAAATCTAAAATTCTATTTAGCTTCGGGTATTTATTAGTTTCCATTGTTTATTAGAAGACCGTTCATCTTGGGCTTCGAATAATTGTTCATCTTTCATTCTATCTTTATCCCAAAATCCTATTCAGATATATTGGCCGGTCGATTCGTTTTTGCAAACAGCGATCAAGAAGAAATCAGCCACCACCATCTGACGATCCTGGATTTGTCAGTTGGAGTTCCTCGGCTACCGAAGGGTATGGTGGGGTAACGGGAATGCTGCTCGACTCCGTTTGAACGTTGTCGTGTGGCTGTTATTTATTCTTATTGTTAGCTTAGTAGTTGTGTTTGTTACGAAGCTATGCATAGACCAATACGAGATGAAGCTATGGAGAAAGAATCAATGTTCTGGCCAATAAAGCTCCTGAATTTTTTCGGAGCTAAGTCACACCTATTCTGATGTGTGTATTTCTACGCTGACAGATTGGTTTGGCCTGTCAGGTCAGAAGCTTGGCTCTATCCCCACCACTTTTGGCTCACTCTTGTTCTGCGAAGGTGAAAACGAGTCAGAAAACGTTGAGAAAAGGAGCGCCGAGGCAGGCAAGCGGTATAGTGGGAGAATACGCGTTACGAAACTCACCGGCCAATATATCTGAATACGATCTTAGAAGCTCGAATAACCGACGAGAACCTTTGTGGCCCGAGCCGCGCGAGATCTCGCCCCTGTTCGGCGATGTGTCATCGATTATATAGAAACATAATTTGTTTATTTTTCATCGTATCAATATGAAAATGACACAAATGGTTTCCTGGCATTCTCCCGATTAAATTGACAGAAAATAATTTAAATCGGACTATTTTTAACAAAGCGGGCTTCCAATTTTGCAAACAAATTTTCACGTAATTTCCTTAATTATGATCCAAATAATATCATTTTTGGGGTCAATGTGATCGAGAAAACATGAGGCATCGATTGACGTTTCGCAAAGATCTGATTAGAAATGCAGAACTGCAGATTTGTCACTGCTTAGTGCGCAACATTGTATGGCCCCGCTGGTTCCGAGCGTCGAAACCCACGAAACTCAGCGAATCGCATGATTGTCAGCGTGAAGGACAAGAGGGGACTAACCACGGCGAAGGAAAATCAGCCTTCTATCCAGAACGACTTTACTGACAAACTTTATATTCACGTCAAATACATACTTTAATTATAAAATTTAGACGACGAACTATTGTTGAATTTCGCCAGTTCTTACATATGCATCACTTGGTTGGGAATTCCTGATCCCAGAGTTTCATGCATTTACCTATTGAAATGTTGCTTCAAGACATCGGGAAATTGCATTGCTTCTTCTCGTACATACATATATCTGTTCGCCAGTGGGTGTTACGAATGGCGCGACTTTGGTTTCCCAAATAAATTCAGATTTAACAGGGCCCTCGCCTGAACCGCTTGACAAGGAGACTGAACGACGTAAACCGAGTGCGAGCGAAATAGCGCACCAGCGAGAGACCCTCGGTCGACGGCGACTTGAGTCATCCAGTACTGAATATGAAAATGTTCATATTTCTCATTACACCTTGATAAGAGTGTTACCACCGATGGATTCGGTTTATTTTTTCTTATGAATGCATGATTACATGTGTCTCGCTGAGTTTCGTGGGCTTTGATGCTCGAAACCAGAGGGGCTATACAATGTTGCGCACTAAGCAGTGACAAATCTGAAGTTCTGCAATTTTTAGTCAGATCTTTGCGAAAGTGACGTCAATCGATTCCTTATGTTTTCTCGATCAAATTGGCCCCCAAAATGATATTCGGACCATAATTAAAAAAATTACGTGAAAAGATTGTTTGCAGAATTGAAAGCCCGTTTCGTTAAAAATAGTCTGATTTAAATTATTTTCTGTCAATTTAATCGGGAGAATGCCAGAAACCCATCTACCACAAATGCAGGATGGAGGAGGTACCCTTTCCATGACGCCGACCGGGCTAGAGAAAATGCGCAGGCTGGATGGACGTGATTATTATGTGGCCCCCTCCTCAAAGTGACAGAAAATATAACCTATGTATATGCTATATGAAAATAAATGTTTAGCGTCTATTTCGTTCTTTTGCTTTACATTCGTGAATTTTTTATCATCCTTCTGAAACATTATTATTACGCCGCAACAGTGTCTTTAGGAAATCGGGTATTGAGTATAGGTTATGTTTTCTGTCACTTCGAGGAGCGGATTTTCTGTCTCTTGGAGGACCAGATTTTCTGTCTACAAAGTGACAGAAAACATAACCTATGCGCTATACCCGATTTCCTAAAGATACTGTTGAGGCGTAATAATAATGTTTTGGAAGGATGATAAAAAGTTCACAAATGTAGCGCAATTGAACGAAATAGGCGCTAAACATTTATTGTCATATAGCATATATATAGGTTATATTTTCTGTCACTTCAAGGAGTGAAACACATAACAATCACGCGCATCCAGCCTGCGCATTTTTACTAGCCCAATTCATAATCCAATACAATTTTATGTATAATGTTTGTTTATAACTGCTTCTGCAATGTTATAAGTGTATTTCATGTTCTGTCTCAATGTTTTGCTAATGAAGAAATGTCTAACCTAACAAACTTCATTTTCTGTGGATATCTCCTCATCTATTTTTCCTTTTCACTTATAATTCCTTACTGCTAACGTAGAATATTGTAACATAAGCACATTTCAAGTAATTGAAATGTACAATGAATTTTCTACGTTTGCAGTACCAGCCGACTTTCCGTTTAAATTTTTATAAGTACAACGCAACAGCTGAGAATTTCTTTCCTTATTCAGAATAGAATACGGAAATAGCAAGCAGCTCCCTCTCGCGTGCATCAGGCAGCGGCGTATCTATGGGTAATACCATTTCAGTGCAGAAAAATCCTGCTGTAATACCGACCTGCCGAATCGGCCAGACCACGTGACGTGTCTACCCCCTTAAGATGTCTTTTGACAGACATCTTTAAGATGTCTCTTGACAGACATCTTTAAGATGTCTCTTGACAGACATCTTTAAGACGTTTTATGAGCATGTTAAAGACGTCTTGAAGACGTCTTGTGGATGTCTTAAAGACATCTTAAAGACGTCTTTCACACGTCCGTACGACGTTTTAAAGATGTCTTTGTCACGAATCAGGACATTCAGACGTTCAGACGTAAAACAGACTTAAAATGGACGTCTATAAGATGTCGTGTGCTGTCTGGGAAGGTCCTCGCTCGCAGCGAGAAAGCAAAACAGTGGAGTGGGTATGTCTTTCCCGATTATCCGAGCCCAAAGGCTTTTTAACTATCGAAAGATTTTACATACTATAGGAGTCGGAAAAAAGGGAAAGTCGCCTCAACGGGACTCGAACCCGTGATCTCTAGATCCGTAGCGCGCTGGCCAGCCGCCTTAGCCACCTCGGCTACCGCCGACTCCCCCGGTTCCTTAGTCCCCCGAACTCCTATTTAACCAACGCTACCTATGGGCCACTCTCGCACCATAGGCCGCTGTCTCCGAGCGCCAAAGCGCCTACAGCTCGGCCATCCTGACCATTGCGGCCGTCCTCGGCCGCGTTCCTCAAAATCCCAACCACCGTAGAACCGGACACGTCAAGCACGAGGAGGCACCCCACAATCTCTCACAGGAGCGTCACTTGGTGCTGCCCAACGCCAAGATCGAGGATTCAACCATCTCGAATCTTGGACACCAAGTGTGACCTCACCGTACAGCGCTGTCGATCCCACTTCTGAACTATAGGAGTCGGAAAAAAGGGAAAGTCGCCTCAACGGGACTCGAACCCGTGATCTCTAGATCCGTAGCGCGCTGGCCAGCCGCCTTAGCCACCTCGGCTACCGCCGACTCCCCCGGTTCCTTAGTCCCCCGAACTCCTATTTAACCAACGCTACCTATGGGCCACTCTCGCACCATAGGCCGCTGTCTCCGAGCGCCAAAGCGCCTACAATACATATTTGTTCTGATGCTTTCGCCTACAATTATTATGGTGGGTTAATTAACAAGAAACGACAGATTGCCAACGAATATTTATTGTTGGGCCTACAATTATTATGGTTGGTTAAATAACAAAAAGTTACGACAGTTTGCCTATGTATATTCAATGATGGGCCTACAATTATTATGACGGGTTAATTAACAAAAAATTTACAACGATGATTAAATGTCGTCTTACAAATGTCAGAAAATTTGCTACATACAGAAACGTGTTATTATATTTTCTGTTCTTCTTTATAAATACGTAATGAGGACGTCTGTCTTAACCCGCCGGCGGGCGCGCCTAAAAGTTTTACACGAGCAGGCGCGTCGCGTACTCCGTACACGAAGGTCTGTTTTGGCTGAAAAACCGTTTTACCGTGATGTATTGTACCCAGCACCCCTATGCATTCTTCCAGCGGACATTCTTGCATAATGCTACGTACTTATCGGGTTCAAATTCAGTTTGGAAGTGTCTCTGATTGAATGAAAACGAAAGTATGCCGCGTATCCTACCGGCGAGCGCACCCGTGTAGGGGAGACCGGGTATGGTTATCTCAATTTTTTATTTTGATTTTTTTATGGGTCATAGGTGCAGGGAAGTTTGTTTAAACTTAGATTAATATAAACTATGTACGTCCGACTTTATAAAAAAAATTGGTCCTGTGGATTTTGTCAACCAGATTAGGAGCTAATTCATATTATTTGCAGGAACTATTTTGTGACAACGTACCCCGAGGCCGGGTTGGTTCTCACAGTATCTGGATAGCTAAGTTTATGAAGAAAAAGTCGATTCAATTAAGAGAGTAATATAATTTTGTATTGTATTTCTCACAATATCGCGCTAGAGTGCGGTAATTTATATTATAATCCTTTGCAATCCCTCTTATTGTGTAATTGCCTTTTATAACCTCTCTTGCCGCACGTAACATTAATTCTTCTTATTGGTAAGTTTGCGGCATTATTATTGAGAACTGTTGCCAAACAAACAAGGAAATAATATCACATGATAGATACAGCAAGTTACACTGGGATTAGTTGTCACATGCGGCAAATACCTAATCCCAAATGTTCTGTGACAACTTGCCCCAAACCGTTAAACAATTTCACCTCTCTATTCATGTATTAAAAAGTTTAAAAAATGCAAAAAAATCATTACAGTAAGTTAGAAAAAACTTTAAACTACGAGAATAATGCAACAATGTTATAGTCAATACTAAGAAACAACCTATACTTGTTTGATACAAAATACGGCAAAATTTACTTCGAGCGCACGAAACCAAATAATGATACATCGTACCTCCATGCGACTCAACAACGACTTGTGCGATGAAGGGGGAGGCGGCGATATGCTTACGCATCGCCACGAATTATTAGTACGTTCCTATTGTTTATAGTTTCTTTATTATAACAGTTGTGACAACCAACCCGTGTGACAACCATACCCGATCTCCCCTACTCACAAGTTTCCCAGGTGTACGCCTCCAATTGCTTTGGATTTTGGATCTGTGCCTTGGATATGCAAAATAAATACCTTGTTTTCGAAAGACGACATACAAAAATTTGTTTTCCAAAATATTATATCTGAACAATAACTCTGTACATTTTTAGTTCGTAATATTAAAATTTGCAAAAGTTACAATTTTTTTAAGAATTTCTTCGTGTTTTCTCGACACATGGTAATCTAGAATTTCTTTACAAAAACTGTGATACAATTTTAATAAAAAAACTATCAAAATACATTCTAGATACCTTGAAATTGCCCCACGATTTTTTTCATAATGATTGGATTCTTTTGATGAGAATGGCAGTCGTTCACAAATTATTCTGGGGGTGAGCCACCCATGTGTGTCAAATTCGATCGAAAAGGGAGGTGTGTCAACGAAGGGTTAAACAACTGCGTGTAGATGTCTTAAAGACTTATATGTACATAAACAAGTCATGACTAGGCCGGTTCGCGATGGATAGTACGCGACCGCCAGGTGGCGACCGGGCCGAGCGCTTCTCGCAGGTAGGATACAGCAGTCATGCCTATAAGAGAGCTGGGCAGATCATATACCGTCACTCTCGAGTACCGGCGTTTTTTGATAATGGAAATTTATATTTTCGACTTAATACTTGAATATGCCAAAGAATGTCTCGATCATTCGCTATTGCAAGACGTTCTTCTTTTTTATAAAGAAACGAAAATATTGACCAGTATGATATACTTAATTTCATTAAAAGATATTAATTCTAATAAAGACGAATCAAGTCGCGCTTAATATCTCTTGAAAGAGGCCTAATCTAGACCTTACGAAGACCAAGACGTCTTTGACGCGTCGTGAATGTTTGAAATGGACGTCTTTAAGACGTCTTCACGACCAATTAAAGATGTCTATAAGACGTCTCTACAAGGCGTTTAAAAGGCGTCTTAAACACGTACGGTTTTCTGACTAACGATGTTCAAAAATGTCTATAGACGTCTTTAAAACGTCTTGAAAATTTGAAATAGACGTCTACGCGACGTTTAAAAGACGTCTACAGGGCGTTTATAACACGTCCAGGGGGGCCAAGCTTCCCTCTTACGAAAGTTGAAGCAGAGTTCGTAGCGCCTCCTACCGATAAGGTGCGTACTAAACCGTGAATGTGTGAATTGGTGTGAATCGGGACGTATGAGTACGTGTATACGTGTAATGCACCGCTTACTTTAAAACCTGTCCACGGATCGTCGCGCCAGCGACACGTATGCAGCAGATAGAAGGATAAACATTGAAATTGAATATTTCTTCTTTTCATAGTAAAATAAAATATATTCAATTTCTTTGTATATCCTTCTATTTGCTGCATAGTGCATACGCGTCACTGATGCGACGATCCATGGTCAGACGGCCTTAGAAAAGGTAAACCAGGGAAAGTGAGGACGCCATTTGAAGGATTTCTGGTCATTCCAAAATTTAATCTTTTAAATTTTATTTTAGAAATGACAGGGGTCCTTTGAATCACGTCCGTACTTCCTCCGATTTACCTTCTGAAAATATAAATATAATTAAAAGTAAAAGTATAATTAGATACATAAATACATGTTAAATGATATACAAATTCTTTATTAATTTTAAATAATATTAGGTATTACAATTATTACAATAACAATGATCATATTAAATTCAACAATAATATTACAAAATTTATACAACTCCTAAAATATTTTACTTTATTTCCCAAATTGCTTCAATTCGTTGACATCAATAGAATCTGCAAAATAATTAAATTGTTTACAAAATTATTTTTTTCTTTGGGTTGTTTTTACGAGGGAAAACAGCGGGAATCTTCAAAAGACGCATAGTAGGATCCGCACTACTAGGCAGTGTCGGATTTATACCGACTAAAACCGCTAACCCCATGCGCATACCAACCACTCATTTCCACTCCTACATGCAATATAAAAAGTCAAACACTCATGCAATATAAAAAGTGAAACACTCATGCAACAGTCCGACAGCCAAACATATATACATAATAAAAAACGCATTACACACTCGTGCAACAGTCCGACAGCCAAACATATATACATAATAAAAACCGCATTACACACTCATGCAACAGTCCGACAGCCAAACATATATACATAATAAAAAACGCATTACACACTCGTGCAACAGTCCGACAGCCAAACATATATACATAATAAAAACCGCATTACACACTCATGCAACAGTCCGACAGCCAAACATATATACATAATAAAAAACGCATTACACACTCATGCAACAGTCCAACAGCCAAACATATATACATAATAAAAAACACATTACACACTCATGCAACAGTCCGACAGCCAAACATATATACATAATAAAAAACTCATTACACACTCATGCAACAGTCCGACAGCCAAACATATATACATAATAAAAACCGCATTACACACTCATGCAACAGTCCGACACCCAACATATATACATAATAAAAAACGCATTACACACTCATGCAACAGTCCGACAGCCAAACATATATACATAATAAAAACCGCAATACACACTCGTGCAACAGTCCGACAGCCAAACATATATACATAATAAAAACCGCAATACACACTCGTGCAACAGTCCGACAGCCAAACATATATACATAATAAAAAACGCATTACACACTCATACTGCAATCGCATACATGCAAAAAGACTTAAAAGTAGATTCGGATACATATTGAGTTGGCGAATAAGTTCGTAGCGTTTTATGTTTTCTTTTATCCTAGAACGATTTGTTTTCTGTTTGGCAAAGTGTTTATATACATTCGAAAGAGCTCTTTCTGCTCTACAAAACTGTGATAATCGTTGTTTTGAATAATTTAATTTTTTATTATTTTTCAAGCTTAGAAATGGAATTTCCAGGAGGCAAAAATCAACATTTTCGACATCTGCTTTTCTTCGCTTTCATCGAAGTCAAAAAGCTGCCGCAGCCGCTCGGGAGATTTGCGACGTGTACGGAGAAGGTGTCATAGGCAAGTCAATTGCGCGAAAATGTTGATTTTTGCCTCCTGGAAATTCCATTTCTAAGCTTGAAAAATAATAAAAAAATAAATTATTCAAAACAACGATTATCACAGTTTTGTAGAACAGAAAGGGTCTTTCGAATGCATATAAACACTTTGCCAAACAGCAAACAAATCGTTCCAGGATAAAAGAAAACATAAAACGGTACGAACTTATTCGCCAATCCAATAAAAGCACAATTACAAATATTCGTATTGTATAAACTAGTTAAATTCTAAGTTTAAAAAAAACAAACACATGCATTCTAAATTTTATAATAAATATATATTTGTATTTCCTTACCAATATGTACATCCAACGGTTCCCTTACTTCCAGTACCTCCTGATGGTCAACTGCATGCTGTAGCAAGCAGCTTACATCAATTGGTGCTACAAAATATTAAAACAGTTTTTAGTAAAGTAAATTATATGTACACTATGCAAATGATTCTAGAGGTCAAAATAAGACGAAAATCAAGAATAACGATTTCGCGTTTTTGCAGTAATAATGGGTTAAATTTAAATTTCTGTCTCCTAAACTAGTAGTCGGAGGACTCTGGGCTTTTGTAGTTACATTGTCGACTAGCAATAGAACAAAAAAGTATTGATACATTTTTCTGTATCTCTTCGGGTTTCAAATTTATAAAGCTTTTAAAATCCAAGATGTCGTTAAGGAATGAATCTCAAATACTATAAACTTTATAAATGTGAAACCCGAAGAGATACAGAAAAATGTATGAATACTTTTTTGTTCTATTGCTAGTCAATAATGTAACTATAAAAGCGCAGTGTCCTCCGACTATTAGTTCAGGAGATAGAAATTTAACTTTAAACCATTATTACTGCAAAATGAAGGCCCAAACGCGAAATCGTTATTCTTAATTTTTGTCTTATTTTTACCTCTAGAATCACCCCTTACAATATTTTCAGCACGTTTTAAGAAACGTACACTCTATATATTAAACATACCTGGAAGTTGAAGCGTTGGAACAGCAGTCTTACAAAGTTGGCTTTGTAATTTGTAGATGCCTAAGAAGTGCGCATCACAGAACTTCTTGTTGCGAAGAGATTGGTGCATTAACAATGGATTGCCGCAAGCAGCAATCCATTTTAAGCACCTCTCTCTGTCTTTAAGGATATCGGGAAATGTCCTAAGTAGAGTATTTCCCGATTCGCAACCTTTCACTTCGCACTTCTTAGGCCCGGACATAATCTAAAACTCAAATTATTGTAATTAATAAAAAAACTTACAATATCTCACAGACGCTATATTACAAAAATTACTTATCTTATGCGTTAGACCTGGTTAGAGTTCTCGTGTCCCTCGTGTGCCCTCGTGTCCGCGCCAATTTGAAACAATTAAAAATGGCGACGGTCGTCATGGTAACTGATGGTAACATTTCACCAACGTCGAAAGGTTATGTGTCGTGCTCACTGATACACCTAGGTATGTGTGTGTAATGTACTTAGCGCTTCCTACCGATAAGGTGCTAACTAAATGGGAACTTCGGCCAATCAATGACGGCTTGGTCCCCCTGAACACGTCTCACAGACGTCTTACAAGACGTCTTACATACTGTTCAAAAGACGTCTTAAAGATGTACGATTTCCTGACTCAGGACATTCAAAAATGTCTATAGACGTCTTTAAGACGTCTTTCAGAAAATGGCAGACGTCTTTAAGACGTCTTGAATGTCTGAAACAAATGTCTTAAAGACGGCTCATAGACGTCCAGTGCTATCTGGGTTCAGGCCCCAGTAGACCGCCCGTTGACAGCCGAGAGCAATAAAACCGACGGGCTACATAAAATCTTCATGTTTTTGATATGTGTTGATGAAAGTATTACCAATCGATTCCTCATGCCTTCTCGATGAAAATGGCCCCAAAAATGATATAATTCAGACCATAATTAAGGATATTACGAGAGAAATTTATTTGCAGAATTCAGAACCCGTTTCGTTAAAAATAGTCCGATTTAAATTATTTTCTGTCCAATTAATCGGAAGAACACCAGGAATCCATTGGTGTCACTTTCATATTGATACGATGGAAACTAAAGAAATTCAGATTTTGTAGAATCTGACCGGTAGGGGACCGCGCGCGGGTCAGGCCGCAAAAGCTCACGCCGGTTATTCGACCTTTTAGGATAAGGATAAGGTGAAAGTTGAACCGTTATTCGAAATCCATGATGAAAGGCCTTCGAATGAATCAACTTATTCGATCTTCGAATAAAGGATGAACGTAAAGTACCTTTTATCTAGATGTTATCTAGATGTTATCTTTGTACATCTCTGGCTGTGGGAGCCACAGAGGCGCCCCGGCTCCCAAATCGAGTACTTCGCTGGGCCGGCTATAGAAGTCGAAAGCTGCGGAAGAGGTGAAAGGATACGTTTTACAGTTTTCAATTTTTTTTCATTTTTGTTTGAATTAATCACTTAATAACAAATATGCTAAAATATACTTTGGTCCTTCCTCTTTAATATTGTAAATAAAATGTTGAGAAAATACATACGAAATGAATGAGAAAATGTTATTTGCATGATGGTAAAATGTATCAACTTACCCCACTGCGGAGCAAGTTGATACTGCTCTAAGGCATGTTGATACATATGTAAAATATCCGTTTAATGAGTAATAAAGGATGGATGTCTGGAATGTCCCACTTTAACATGAGGTGCTTTCTCCTTTTTATTAATGTATCTTAATAAAGCTATTTTTTATTTTATTTTATTTTGTATTTTAACGACATTGCCTCCTTTTCTACACCAACACACGCTTTTTGAAAAATATTTTGTGGTATTTTTCCGCGATTCGTTTTTCTGACATAATTTCGTACCATTTTCCTAGAAATAAAAGGAAAAATCGAATTAAAAGTAATCGGGAAAAATTGATACACTCTCCATGAGAGAAAACGTATCAACTTACCCCACAGGAAATTATTATGTACAAACATCTACATAAAAAAATGTAGAGTATATAAACAAAATAACAAAACGTAATTACCTTACCTTCAAAGGACTGAATGTGATGCCCAATTAATTTGAGTGATAAAATTCTCTATCCCGTCTCAAGACGGATTGGAAAGTGAATACAACAATTTACTTTTTCTCTATACAAACGAAAACAGTTAAAAATGGATTGCTAAAGTCAAGGTACACAGACATAAGCTAGATCGTAGTAAAGAATTGATCAAGAAGCTTCACATTTCTCGCACACAAAGAGCTACATATATACAGTGTCGAGATAATACGTCTGTATCAACCTGCCTCTGTATCAACTTGCCCCGGTCTCCCCTACCTGCTTTCGCAAGATGCATTTATTTATTACTATTTAGGTACAGTATTTTCTCGCTGTGGGCTCGCTGGTCGGGACCGGTGTTGAACCCATATCATGAACAGATCCCTAATTCCGAGTGTTCGTTTCTCACTTCTTTCAGGCCGAAGGGGGAGCGAGATAGAACGTGCGCGACGGGCGCGAGCGCTCAGATGGAATCGTGACATGCGCGCGACGGTCAGATAGCCAGGCACGGCACGCGTCTTTTTTGCGCCGGAGGCGAACTTGTCCAATTTATGTCTTTATTATAATACATTTATTTGAGATTATTGGTGACCTTACTCTGAATTTTTATTCATAGCTTAAAACAGTTGCAGTACAATTAGTAGTATTTTATTTTAAAGTTTATTTTCAACAATACCAGCAGTGAAAATACCATTTTGCACCTCTTGTCGACTTTGCGCCCTAGGCAGTCGCCAATAGGGACCAGCCAAGCTTACAGGCAGTGATCAGTATGTACATAGCCAAAGAAAATACATATATGACGCGTCTTAGACTATTTATTTAGTCTAAGACACGTTATATATGTATTTTCTTTGGCTATGTACTAAATAAATAGTCTAAGACGCGTTATATATGTATTTTCTTTGGCTATGTACATACTGATCACTGCCTGTAAGCTTGGCTGGTCCCTATTGGCGACTGCCTAGGGCGCAAAGTCGACAAGAGGTGCAAAATGGTATTTTCACTGCTGGTATTGTTGAAAATAAACTTTAAAATAAAATATTACTAATTGTACTGCAACTGTTTTAAGCTACGAATAAAAATTCAGAGTAAGGTCATTAATAAATTCAAATAAATGTATTATAATACAGGGCGTTATTTTACCAGTTCACATAGGGCGCAAAAAAGATTTGAGCCGTGCCTGCGTCAAGATTTTGCGAAACAGTTCCCGTGCTCACATTATGGGCTCGTGACCATTGCGCACGCCCGTCGCGCACGCAAAGGACGGAGTGTCACGGCGTCCGAAAGACGGAGCGAGACAAAACATCAATGCGTCGTTTGTCTCGTACCGCCCTTGCTCGCTTCCAGTGCCTCTCGCTCGCTCTCGTTCTATCTCGCTGTCGCCTTCGCCGGACAAGAGTGAGACAGAAGTGGTGGGGATAGCGAAAAACCCACATCGTGTACACCAAATCGAGTCCATAAGGAGACAATACTGTACTAACAAGGGAAGTTCGGCAACTCAAAAATTCAAAAAAATCTGAAAATTTACAGATATTTAACTCAGGTGATGCTAATAACGTAACTATTTTTTGATTCGGCAATGAGACTGCCCTGAGGGTGAAAACACCGCCTCGAAAAAATTTTGAGTTTTCAGATTATCATGAATACCTACGAAACTGTAAAAGATGTTAAATAGAACATAAATTCAAAGTTCTATAATAATTGTTTATGTCCTATAAAGTAAAGTGGCGATAAGGAATTTGCGAAAAACATTATTTTTTCCTAATTTATTCTCACCACCAATTTTTTCGTCAATTCTTTATCACCATATTATAGTATATCGAAAACTATAAAACTTTGAATTGCAATTTTTCGATATCTTTTACAGTGTCGCAGATATTCACGATAATATGAAAACTCGCAATTTTTTTAGGTGTTTTCACCCTTAGGGCCGTTTTATTGCCGAATAAAAAAAAATAGTTATGTTATTAGCATCATTTGAGCTACATATCTCAAAAGTTTGCCGAACTTCCCTCGTAAGTTTAAAAATTTTTTGGGCCAAAAAATATATGACGAATGCAAGGGCAACATATTCTATCACCAATTACAATAACTTAAAGCTACCTTTATTCGAAATGTTGAAATGAATTTAAAATATCTTATAGTAGTAAATAGGTTTATTTTTTGCCTTTCGGCTTCAAAATGGGGTTACATGTGTTATATGTGTAAGTGTTTCAGGGACTGTTAACTCAAGGATGCGCTTTCGATTTGATTTCTTCCTTCATCTTGTTCTTCTTTTCTTCTCCTTTTTTCCAGAACCATTCGCATCCACTCCGCTCCTTCTTCTTCTCCCTTTAGAATCGCTCTGATCGTTGAATTCTCTCTTTTCAGCTCCTTACAGTCTTGTAGCATGTGACTCAGCGTCTCTCTAGCCCCATTGCATAGTCTGCATACTGTGTCTTTTTCCTCCTTCCAGTACTTGCTCCCCCGCTCTTCGTTTCCACATCTGAACCTAGCAATCATGCTTTGGTCTCTGCCTCTGTAGTTTTCGTCTAGGTAATTTGCTCTTTGGTCATCCCTTATTTCTGTGTAATGTGCGTTGTATCTGCCTCCTTGTATTCTGTCGTATTGCCATTGAACCTGCTCTGCCCTGTCCCTTTGCGCTAGTTCCTCATCGAACTCTCTTCCCCGCCTTCTTTCTATTTCCATTTCTTGAATATCCATCATTTTTTGCCTGTAGTATGCATCTCTCATTTCCTCCCACTTCGACTTTTTCTCTGCTTGCTTCGCGTCTATTTCCCTCCAGCATTCTTGTACTATTTTATTCTTGTTCAGCCGTTTCGCTTTCTCCTCATATTTTATTGCTCTTTTCCCCGCTTCTATCCTTACTTTGTCTGTTTTTGTTTCCTCCAAAATTAGATATACTGGTGTATTAAAGTCCAGACCTAAAGTCCACCTTATGTATTTCTCCTGTATCTTCTCTACCTTTTCTGCTTCCATCCAACCCCAAATTTCTGACGCGTACAGCAAGATACTTTTCACTATGCTTCTGAATATCCTCATTCTTCTCTCAAAATTGTTCTTGAACATTCTTTGTCCTATTCCCCATATCTGCGCCATTGCTATTCTAGCTTTCTTTATGACTTCCCTTATGTGCACCTCTCTGCCCCCGTTTTTCTGAAAATTATACCCCAAGTATTTGAACTCCTTTACTTCTTCCAGACTGTGCCCCTGCCAGCCCCATTCTTCTCTCTTCTTCTTTCCTCTTCCTTTATGGAAAATCAACACCTTAGATTTCTCTGCGTTCAGTTGTAACCCTTTCCTTTCAAGGTATTTTCCTAATCTTCGTATCATGTCCTTAAGATCCTTTGGTTCATTTGCCAATAACGCTATATCGTCCGCATATGCTAGAGTCCAGATTTTTTCTTTTCCTACTCTAACTCCTCCTGCTTGGTTTTTCCTCATGGTTTCCTCCAAGTCCGCTACATATATTGTAAATAACGTTGGACTCAGTGGGCATCCCTGTCTTACCCCTTTTGTTGTCCAGAATTTCGATGACATTTCTCCGTTTACTTTTATTGTGTTTCTTGTTTCTTTGTAAATTTCTCCGATTCTCATTCTCAAGCGATTACTTATTTCCATTCTCTTCATTATGTTCTGAAGTTTTACTCTATCCACGTTGTCAAATGCAGCGCTTAGGTCCGCGAAAAACGTATACAGCTTCCCCCCTTTTTTCTGTATTTCTCTGTTAGATACATAGTTCAGAATAAAAATGTTATCTGTTGTCGATCCACCGCTCCTGAATCCTGCTTGCGTTTCTGGTATTATGTGGTTCTTTTCCAGTTCCTCTTTTAATCTTTTTTCTAGGACCATAGCATATATTTTGTACGCTGTGTTAAAGATCGTTATCCCCCGGTAGTTGTTTACTTTTTCTCTATCTCCTTTTTTGAATATTGGTGAAATCACCCCTTCTTTCCATCTCTCCGGGAATCCTTCTCCCTTCCACACTTTATTGAAAATTTCTGTGATCCTTTTTACTATTTTCACGTTACTGTAAATCCAGGCTTCATTTTCTATTTTGTCTTCCCCTGCTGCATTCTTTTTTTTTTAGTTTTCTGATTTGTTCTTTTACTTCTGCTTCTGTTACTTCCTCTTCCTCTTCTCCTTCCGTGTTGTCTATTTCTTCGTACTCCTCTACTTCTTTTTTACAGTCGACGCCTTCTAGCAATGTTTTAAAATGATCCTTCCATTCTTTTAAATCTATTTTATTGGAAATATCTATTCTTTTCTTTCTTTGTTTATTTATATATTCCCATATTTGGTTTTCTCCCTTTAATTGCATTATCTCATTTTCTATACTTTCTTGTAATTCCCTTCTCCTTTCTTCACACACTTTTTTGTACTCCCTTCTTTTCTTCTGATAGTCTTCTTTGTCTCCTTTGCCCCTTTTCCAGTTCCTCAGTGCTTTCCTGGCTTCTCTTTTCTTTTTTGTACAGTTCGAATTCCACCACTTAAGGCTGCCCAATTTCCAGTTCTTTATTTTTACTTCTTCTATCCGTACTGCATTATTTATTTTTCCTACCATTTCTTCTACCATTTCATTCACCTCTGTCCTATTAAAGTTTATTTTGTTTAATTCCATTTGAAACTCTCTCTTTCCTTCCTCTGTCCAGACTCTTCTCTCTCTCCACCTCCCCTCCTGATTTCCCCCTCGGTCTCTCATTTTATTTCCCCTATATAGTTCTGCTATGAGAGGCATATGATCTGACTCAACTCTATCTTCCACTGTGAATTTCTTGATATCTTCTTTCGCCTCGACATTTGTTAGTATATAGTCAATTACCGTGCTGCCTCTCGGACCCGTGTATGTGTACTCTCCTTTCTCATCTCCCTCCATATTCCCGTTCAGAATATTCCATCCTCTTTCCTCCACCATCTCTAATAACACCTTTCCCTCCGTGTTTTTAACTTTGTCTTTTGAT
This sequence comes from Andrena chrysosceles, assembly GCA_963855975.1. Taxonomy (NCBI): domain Eukaryota; kingdom Metazoa; phylum Arthropoda; class Insecta; order Hymenoptera; family Andrenidae; genus Andrena; species Andrena chrysosceles. The sequence goes on along the minus strand of OY979767.1, from coordinate 78,797,194 downwards.
CTCCTTACGTCATGCTTTTCTTCTATTCTAAAGTCGCCTCCTTCCTGTCCAATTCTCGCATTGAAATCTCCTCCGATTATCAGTTTCTCCACCTCCCCCTCCTCTATTATCTGGTCTAGCGCTTCTTTCGTCTCCTTCATATCTCTGCTGTACACTGTTATTACTCTCCATTTTTCATTTTGTATCCTGATTCTTCGCTCTTGAATATGTTCCGTTCCTGCGTTCGATTCCTCCTCTTCTATGCCCTTTCTTATACCTGTGATAATTCCGCCTATCGCTCTCCCTTTTTTTCTCTCTCTAGTGGCATATTTACATTTCCATGAGAATTCTTGTGGCAATTTATCTTTCAATCCTTCCCATTGTTTCTCTTCAATCCACGTTTCTACTAATCCTATTACGTCGAGATCTTGTAAGAAATCCCAAAACTGTTTGTCTTTGCTCAATAAACCTGCTACATTCCAGTAGCCTATTTTAAATGTATCTATTCCTTTCCCAAATCTGTGTACCCCCTCTCCCTGCATATCTGCATACGCAGGCGCGCGGGGAACGGGTGTTGGTACTGCCTTTTGTCGTGCGTTGGTTGTCCTTGTAAGCTCTGTGATCCTCCAATAATTTAGAGGTTCACAGAACTTTGCCGACTCCAAAAATTTACTTCCTTCAGCCCACCATCCTCTTTCCAAATAAATGTCTTATCGTTGATTTTTACTTTCCTGTATCCAATTTTCACCTTTGCCCCTTGCTCCCTTTCCGCTTTGGCGATATCTTTAATATTTTTTTGTATCTCCCTTTCCTTTTTTGTCAGATCATTGTCAATAAACAGCCTCTTATCTTTCAATGTTGCCAGCTTTTTAACTTCGCTATCAGTAGCCCTCTTTTCTCTCCCCTTCCTACCCAGTAGGCTTCCTCGATTTCTGCTTCTACCTGCAATTCGTGCCTTAACACATACTCCACCGTATCCTTCGGCGTCTCTTTCCGCGGTAAATCCTCTCCCCTTAGGGTAATATTATTTCTTCTCTCTCTTTTTTCTCTAGCCTCTTCCTTCCTTTCTAGCCCCTCCAGTCTTTCTGTCAGCCTCTCTGCCTGATCCTTCTTGGCCTCCAGTACTTCTATCCTATCTCTCATTTCCTTTCTTTCCTTTTCCCATATCTCATCCCTCCTCTTCCACTCGTCCCTCAGCTCTCTATTATCTTTTCTCAGTTCCTCCAATCCATTCTTAACTGCCATCACTACTTCAATCAATTTGTCTAATTTATCCATTTCTCTGTCCTGTTCCGTCTCCTGGCAGACCGGCATTACCGCAGTTCCTATAACTGCCTCAGTTTTCTTCGTCGGAGGCGACCTCCCTATTTTCCTCGCTTTTAGGAATTCTTCCTCTATTTCCTTTTCGGCCCTTAACCTCTCCTGCTCCTCTTCGCCCTCCCGTTTCCTCTTGAACGTGTCCAGTATCGAGCCTTCGCTGCCCGCTCTACTTCTTCCCAGCTGTTCTGCCAACGATGGTTTTCCCCTTCTTCTCGATTCCTTTTGCACTTCCCCGCCTTCGCCTGCTCGTTTCATTGGAGTCTCTGCTCTTCTTTACCTACTGCTGTCTCCGTTTTGACTTCTTACTTTTTCCACTCCCGTTGATGTCACTTATCCTTGCCACGTCTCTTATACTTCGTGCACTCGTTTCACACCTTCTCTTCTTCACCTTTTATTTCACCCTTCTACACTTTATTAACTGTGGATTATACTGTCCATCGGAACCTTGTCTTCTCCCCGTGTTTTTCACCCGACCTCGTAATTTTCTGCGCACTTTTGCCACACTTTTCGTCTATTTCTTTCGCCTGTCTGCTTACACACGTTATTCTCTCGCGCACGTCACGTGGTTCCCCCCTTTAAAATATCTTATATATTGCGTGCAAAATATTTTTGTATTTATTTCATTGCATTTATAAGTAATACATACGTATTTAAAATGTAGCAAAGAAAAATAAATGGCCATCCTTATCTGCTTTATTGCTCCCGACTTCCACTACTCCCTCCCTTCTATCGTTTGTCATATTAGTTTGGTTACTGGGGTGGTAATGTTAATTGAGGCACAGTATATATGTAACAATAACCACGTATATTTAACAAGTAACTAAAATTGATACAAATAGCTTGTAGACCGAAACATTTAAGGAGCACGAAGCGTTCGGCGCGATGTCCCGGAAGGTTCTGCCCTTTTTCTTCGGCATTTGACGAACGCCCTAAAATAACGGACGGGAAAACAAATTTCCCACGCGCCCCAAGGTTGCGAACGAGGACACGCTGTTCTCAGGATTTCACTGGGGCTCTGGCAATCGTCACTTTTATTGCCCTAGCCCCTCAAGCTCGACCACCCGCAATTGGCACTCGAGCAACCGACCGTTTTAGGCCTAAGAAATAAATAAAACTTTCTCCCGGCCTACAGTCCGCTACACTACCCCCCTTCCAGTGATAACGCTACAGGGGTAAGAAAACAAAACTGACTTATAATTGTATACTCGTATGTACGAATCGTTAGCCAAATTCACGCTACATAATACATAGAAGTCAGTCATACAGTAAAGTAAAACCATAATACTAAATAATGTGGATGAATAGCCTACATTACACTAATATGATATCCTTACAATAGAAAATATAATACACACTTACACTACAATATAATGCGATACGACACGATTCAATCAGATCCCAACTTGTAACCTCTCAGGAAATCGGACACGTCTACCAGATCGTGTTTTAAAACCGTCATCTGATGTTCGTAAATCGTTTTTGTCCGGTCGTGTCGTTTGTACGTCGTCGTGTAAGTCGTTGTTGTCAGTTTGAGGTGTATTTAACGGTTGATAGTTATCATCGTCAGCAAAAATGAAAGCTGGTTTCAACCTATCGTTGGAAACCCTAATACGTTTCCCTCTAATATCAATAACGCAATTCTTATCACCGCGTTGTAACACCTCGAACGGTCCGTCATAAGGAGATTGTAAAGGACCTTTGACAGCATCATGACGCAAAAATACGTGCGATGACGTAGCGAGTTCTTTAAAAATAAAAGTTTTTCTTGCACCATGTCGCATAACGGGTGAGGGTCTAAGTTGTTTCATACGGTTCCGTAATTGAGTAACAAAATCAGAAGATCCCTCAACACCGTTTGACATGAAAAACTCGCCAGGCAATCGCATGCCTGTACCATAAATCATTTCTGCCGCGGTGGCCTTCAAATCCTCCTTAAATGCCGACCGAATACCTAGCAGGACAACAGGTAAAATTTCTACCCAATTTTCGGTCGCGTGACATTTTACAGCCGCCTTGAGTTGCCGGTGAAACCTTTCCACCATACCATTTGCTTGTGGATGGTACGCGGTGGTCCTTAAATGTGTCGCGCCAATTAACTGTGATAGCTCTTTAAATAAATGAGATTCGAATTGGCGTCCTTGATCTGTTGTAATCCTCAACGGCACACCAAAACGAGCAATCCAGATATTAAGAAAGCCTTTTGCAACGGTTTCCGCGTCAATTTCTGCGATTGGTATAACCTCTGGCCAGCGAGAGAAACGGTCTACACACGTTAAACAATATCTACAACCCTTGGACATTGGCAACGGCCCTACTATGTCAATATGCACGTGTTCGAACCTGCCAGAATCTTTAAAATCTACTACGGGAGTTGTAACATGTCGTGTAATCTTCGCTCGCTGGCAAGGAATACAATGCTTTGCCCATTCCCGGCAATCTTTATTTATTGCAGGCCAAACAAAGCGTTCTGTTATTAGTCTTTGTGACGCCCGTATGCCTGGATGCGAAAGTCCGTGAAGGGAATCAAAAAATGCCCGTCGTAACGATTTTGGGACAAATGGTCTAATTGTTTCGTTAGACGTATCGCAATATAAAGAAACTTCGAACGCAGGAAAATGGACTTTCCTGAGTCGAAGTGCAGACGACTCAGATTTTAAAATTTCCTTGAGCTCTAAATCTTGCTCTTGTACCTGCTCGAGTGCCTTATAATCTGGGGCTGGTGTTATAGCCTCAACTCGCGACAATACATCCGCTACGGTGTTCTCGACGCCTTTAATGTGCCTGATATCCGTTGTAAACTGGGCAATAAAATCTAAATAACGGAACTGGCGCGGCGAGCACTTATCAAGCTTTTGTTTAAAAGCAAATACCAGCGGTTTATGATCCGTGTATATTGAAAAATCGCGACCTTCTACCGAATGTCTAAATCGCTTAACTGCTATATAAATCGCTAATAACTCGCGGTCATAGGCGCTATATTTCCGCTGGGCCGCAGAAAGAGCTTTCGTATAGAAAGATAGGGGTTGCCACATGTTATCCACAAACTGCTGTAAAACAGCTCCAATGGCATAATCTGAAGCATCCACAGTAATATTAATTGATGCACCTGGTACAGGGTGCACAAGCATCGTGGAATTGGCGAGCCCCGCCTTTACATCGTCGAAAGCTTTCTCTGCCGTCTCTGACCACGGCACAGGTGTATTACCCTTTTTAGGTCCCTTGAGCAGGTCATTCAAGGGCTGCATCAAATTCGCAACGCCAGGTATGAACCGTCGATAAAAATTAACCATACCTAAAAATTTTCGAAGCAATTTTATAGTCGCGGGCTTCGTGAAATTTATAATTACCTCGACGCGTTCTGCCGAAGGTTTCATACCGTCCCGGTTAATGGTATAGCCCAAGAAGTTAATTTCTTGAACACCGAAAACGCATTTTGCAGGATTTATTACTATACCATACTCTTTCAAACGCTCGAAAAGAATTCTAAGATGTTCCTTATGTTCGGTTTCATTTTCCGACGCAATAAGGAAATCATCAATATAAGCGTATACAAAGTCTAGTCCGCGAATTACCTGGTCTACAAAACGTTGACATGTCTGTGCAGCGTTTCGCAGCCCAAATGGCATAAAAACTGATTCAAATAATCCGAACGGAGTTGTAATAGCCGTTTTCTCACAATCTTCCGGCGCAACCGGAATTTGATTATATGCGCGGACTAAATCTATCTTTGAAAAAATGTTCTTTCCATGCAAACCTTGCGCGCAATCCTCTATGTGTGGGGGCGAATACCTATCAGGAACAGTGCGAGCATTAACTCCACGAAAATCACCGCATGGTCGTAAGGCTATTTCTTCCTTTTTTCCTTTTTTCGTCTTCTTCTTCACCACCAAGTGTAACGGTGAAGACCAGGAACTCTTGGATGGTCGCATGATCCCTTGTCGCAGCATCAGGTCGATTTCAGCCTTCGCTGCCTGCAGTCGATCCGGAGCAAGACGTCGTGGCTTATTAAAAACAGGTGGTCCCGGTGTCGTCACGATGTGGTGCTCAATATTGTGCTTCACCGTCTCTCTGCTAAAAACTGCTGGTCTGGTAAGATCAGGATAGTTGGCGAGAAGACTGTGATATACCGAATCACCCACAACTGTTTTTATGGACGCGACGGTATCGCCGGCGGACTGTCCGACCGCGAATAAGTTCGTCGTCGCGTCGATTAAACGTTTATTCCGCGAATCCACCAATAAGTTATAGTGGCTTAAAAAGTCCACGCCAATGATTGGTCCTGCTACGTCGGCCACAACAAAACTCCAAACAAACTCTCGACGCAATAAAAGATTTAGTCTTAAATTTATGGTGCCGTAAGTTGCAATATGAGTACCATTCGCCGCGTAAAGCACGTAATCGTCTTTGTATAGGCGGCCACGCACTCGCGATCGGGGGAACACACACAAATCGGCACCCGTATCCACGAGAAACTGTGTCTTGGAATAATGATCCGTAAGAAAAATGCGACCGATTTTGGGACCGTCAAGCTCAGCCGCGTTAACGTACGACGGTCCTACTGGTTTTCCGGCTTGGGTCCGGTCCACTTGCAGGGGGCAACGCACTTCGCCGCTTTTTCGGCGTAATTGTAGTGGTACCAACATAAATCCCGCGGCTTGTTGTCCTCCGGGCGGCGATTTTTGCTAGAAGATCTCTTCCCCCGCCGATCCCTTGACTGTGATCGCCCTCGCGGTCTCCGTTGATTATTTTCAACTGCATTTAACTGTAACTTCATTTGCCGCAGTTCTTCGCGAAGCAGGTCCATCTCCGAGGTATGCGAAGTGGCGGCGATCTTTCCTCTTTCGCCCGGTAGCTCATGAACCCGGTCAGCTATTTCGGCTAATTTCGCCCCATCCGTATCGGACGTTGCCGCCAAAACGAGCTGCGTCTTACTTGGAAGGCGATTCTTCCACAACTCGGTCAAAAAGTCTTCATTCACTGCCGAGCCTGCTAAGTCCTTCAGGTGACGCCAAAATTGAGAGGGCGTCCGATCGCCGATCTCCTCCGTCTCCACTAATTTTCGGACGCGCGTTGTGCCCGAATCCGACAAGCGTTTTATGAGCTCGGTTTTGATGGCTTCGTATTTCTTGGTGTCGGGTGGGTTACAAATAATGTCCTCGACCTCTTCAGCATACTTCTGGCCGAGTTGTGACACCACGTAACCATATTTAGTCTCGTCCTTCGTTATCCGTGCAATAACGAATTGCGCCTCCAATAAACGAAACCATAACGTACTTTTCTGTGGCCAAAAGGTAGGAACCTGCATGGAAGCAGCCGTAACAACCTTGACATCCTCGGAATCTTGAACTACCGCGTTAGTCGGTACAGTCGTACCGCCGGATTCATCCATTTTGCACTCACTACTTATCAACGTACCACACACAGTATCACGTTGAGCACTGATCACGTCGGGGTCACCAATTTGGTTACTGGGGTGGTAATGTTAATTGAGGCACAGTATATATGTAACAATAACCACGTATATTTAACAAGTAACTAAAATTGATACAAATAGCTTGTAGACCGAAACATTTAAGGAGCACGAAGCGTTCGGCGCGATGTCCCGGAAGGTTCTGCCCTTTTTCTTCGGCATTTGACGAACGCCCTAAAATAACGGACGGGAAAACAAATTTCCCACGCGCCCCAAGGTTGCGAACGAGGACACGCTGTTCTCAGGATTTCACTGGGGCTCTGGCAATCGTCACTTTTATTGCCCTAGCCCCTCAAGCTCGACCACCCGCAATTGGCACTCGAGCAACCGACCGTTTTAGGCCTAAGAAATAAATAAAACTTTCTCCCGGCCTACAGTCCGCTACATTAGTAATAGTTAATCTGCGTTTATCCTAAAATATTTATTCTTCACGTGTGAAATCTTTATTTACAACTTATCAAAGCGAAATTAGTCATTTATAGACTCACAATTTTTTAATTTCGAATGGCGGTTTGCTTCAATATAGAATAGAGAATTTAATAAAACAGGAATGTTTCTTGGATTGTTCTGTTTAACCACATATTTCAACGACAAGAAAATCGATTCCAGATACTTGGGTAATATGCCTTGTAGGTAAATATTAAACAATGAAACATTACTTCACAATAATCCATTTCATCACATTTGGATTGGGTTTTTCAGCGGAACGCAAAATCAGTTTTGTTCTTTACGAACCTGATAATGAGTCAGAAGGTAGTAGCAAATCAACTGTTACAATTCAAGGGGAGGATTTTCAAAATGCTGAAAAAGAAAAGGCTAAACGTGTGCAACCACCGCAAGGACGGCCATTCCTTCTTCGTCGTGGTACTGCCGAAAATGCAACTGGCTCTTTTAAGAAGAGAAGTTTGAAACTTCGACGTGGTACCAAAGAAGGCAAAGACACGGAATGCGAAGCGTGTAGGTATCATACAATTATTGATGAAATGGACAACAGAAAATAATTTATATAAATAAATATTTGATCAAAAGTAAAATTTTTATTATTTCGTGCATTTTCTTCGCTCTTTATATTCGTATGGAGAAAGTTAATTGTATAAAACAGAATTTTTATATGACTCTAAAGGACTGTGATTTCTGGGTTATCAAGTGTAAAATTTGTTTTAATAGCACCTACAATATGTAGAAGAAGAAAACTATACATAACGTTAATAACTATGATAAGACAGAACAAATTATCTTGAGGAAAATACAGTATGTTAAAATATCTAACTTCTGTTACACAAGGTGTTTCTTAGGGGCTACCTAGACTACTGTGTATATATATATTTATATATATTTTCTTAATTTTTATAATGGTTTTTAATACTTTACAATATGCCAAAATCAAGTGCTAAACAGCAATTTAATCGGCTGATTAGTTTTTCTATAATTTGCATCAGAAGATTACCTACTTTTTCGAGCCGTCACAGTAGTCTAGGTACCCCCTAAGAAACACCTTGTGTAACAGAAGTTAGATATTTTAACATACTGTATTTTTCTCAAGATAATTTGTTCTGTCTTATCATAGTTATTAACGTTATGTATAGTTTTCTTCTTCTACATATTGTAGGTGCTATTAAAACAAATTTTACACTTGATAACCCAGAAATCACAGTCCTTTAGAGTCATATAAAAATTCTGTTTTATACAATTAACTTTCTCCATACGAATATAAAGAGCGAAGAAAATGCACGAAATATATATATATATATATGTCACGAGGTGGCTCCGAACTGATGGTATTTCTTAAACGGTGTATCTCCTAACTCAAATTTGAATTGTCTAAAATAAAAAAACAAAAGTTGCCTATTAAATATAATGTTATTCCTAAGCATTAACGGACCCGTTTTTAATATTTTGAAAATTCGCTAAATAACAGTGTGTTGAAGAAAAGGATGCCGATTTTCGCGATGATTCGCCTGTAACTCCCGTAAAAAAGGAATTTTCAAACAGTCGTCCGTTAATGCTTAGAGAATGTAGCAACAAAGATGTCTGCAAAATTTGGTCACAATTGCATCAATACAAATTGAGAAATCATGTAAACCATTTTGAAAAGTAAGTTCGGCTTCTTATCTCCAAAACTAAACTATACTTGAAGTCGTTTTAGAAGGAACCCATTTCGCGCATGTAGAATGAGCTCATTGGCTTTGAGAGAGCGTTTGTTTGGGGTATAACCAATAGTAGCTTGTTTCGGCACCAATGAGCGCCAACATGTACAGAACAGGTCTGAACTTGTCGGTCGGCAGGTTCCTTCTAAAATGACCTCAAGTATATATTTATATTTCAAACATTTCGCATGTCATTCTAGAGATTTCAAACTAATATTTAAGCGAAAAAAATTATGATTTCTCAACCGTTTTACAGTAGTTTAACCCCATAAATGTGGAACCTAACTTATTGGTAAATGGGGAACACAAAAACAATGCAAAAAAATCATATGAACATATGCCCTATTTGACCTTGTTCCCGAGTTATTTTTTGCACCAGTTTTGTACACAAAGTGAACACTCTACATACTTAAAAATGTACCTTAACAAAAGAACAAATTAAAGAAATACGCATTCGAATAATGAAATCATATCGTATTTGTCCCATAAAAAATTGCATGAATGTAATTATGCTTAGAAATTTTCCTTGGTATTTTAAATAAAATTTTATAATTATAACAGATAAATGTAATTTTTAATAATTAGATACAGTGAAACGAGCCGATTCCATCCAGTCGAAGAGGAAAGTGAGCTCATTGTCAGATAGAAGCGACACTTCAGAACCTGGTTTTGGAGGTGAAATTAGTGGCGAGGAATTTCCAGGTATAATCGTAGACGATCAGCCGCCAGAGAGTCCCAGTGACAGTAACGAAGCAGACGAAACTAATAAAAATTTCCCTTGGATGAAAGTTCTGGCACAGTTCGCCAATTCGTTCAACTTCTACTGTTCCCATCAGAATTTTTGCCACCCATATTGTCACCGACGTCAAATGAGGGCCAGTAGTAGACTAATTAAGTCTGTAAGGAAAATTTATGGAGAAAAATTTGGGATTCTGAATGGCACGGGAATGTTTGACTTCGACACAGAAAAGAAAGAGGGAAGTAAAAAAGAAAAACGTAGTCGCAAGGTATCAGAACAAACCAGTACACAAGTGTCACCTGTACGAAGGAAGGACAGCGTGGGAAAAAAGTACAAGTAATTGTTGTCATAAATTATAATTTTTAAAAATTTACAAATCCTAATACTCATTTTCATCGACAAAACCTCGCCAGTCAATTCGTACTATTTTCATAAAGATAACATAAAAATTATAGAAAAATATGTTTTTGTGGTTACATGAGGTCTGTGAAGCTGGCACCCCAAGTGAATTTTTTTATAAAATAGAAATAGTCTTCGTTTGACAACGTTTTGTCCACATTTGCCCAACCAAAATTTTCGTTTGTCCACCCTTCAAAAAAATGTTATGACCAAATTAAAAAATTGGCATCAGCAGACTCATGAACATTTTACATTGATTTTTAAGTGAGAGATGATTGTTTACAATTTGTCCACCCACAATTTACGTTTGTCCACCCTTGAAAAAAAGTTATGACCAAATTTATTCCTTATTCACTTTCCTTATCAATATGTTATGCGGGCAATTCTTGAAATCAAAACGCTAATCACCCCTGCTCGCAAAACTTTGAATGCGCGGACCCGACTAGTTCTTGAACTGAGTTCTATATACATTAGATAATACATATACTGTCTACTAATAAATTCCTTCAACCTTCGTACAGAATCGACAAAAACATAGATGGGTCACAATCCGGTCGATTTATGCAGCGAGACTCATCGAAAGACTTAGCTGACCAAGATTCTGAAAAAGGCAAAGATTCTTCGAAAAAGTCTGGAGCAGACGAATCAAGGAAAGAAAATATAGCAATTTTAAAGTACATCAAAACTCAAGTAAAAGACGTGTTTCACGCGCCGTTGGCCACTTTAGTCAAAGGAGCGGTAGTCATGGCAGAAGAATTATTCGTTGAGGTTCTACCTGTCGCCTGGGAACTGTTACTGGAGTCGAATCAAGAAGTCGCAGCATCAGCTGCGTCTCTCTTCATAGTTGGAGCCGTACGAGCTCCTAACCAGGCGAGTGAATTGATGCATCGTGGCCTCCAACACAGCAGCACTAGCGTACGAATAAACGCGATATTGAGGTTTCAAGTTCTGTGGAAATTACGATATCAAGTGTGGCCACGAATGGAAGAAAATGCCCATCTGACTTTTAAAGTTCCACCGCCTGGAATAGAATTTACTTTACCCTCGCCGAAAATTGGCATCGAGTCATTGCCTGTTGTCGATCCACCTTGGATGCCGCAGGTGAAAACAAAGGTAGAAGAAGTGACTATCAATCAAGAGCATCATGTAAGTCTTAAGTAACTGCTACGCATTAGTCGCTGTTTTAGACCATCAATGTTTTGAAGGATTAAGTAGAGCTTATTATAACTATTACTTAGAGGTCTCTGGTGACGGCAACGAAAACGCGTAAGAAGCAGCAAACTGAACTCATAAAAAAGGCTTTGCAGGCACAAGATGATAAGAAGCGCGAAGAGAGGGAGAACTTTTTAATCACGACTATACCGATAACTGTGCAAGCAGCGTATGAACCCAGTCCTGTTGGGGATGATCATGACGAAGGTGTGTAGCTGATAGTAATTCTATAATTAACGATGGTATATTTTAGTATACAATATTTATTAGCGTGTCCAGTAGAAAATATGAAAACTGTGATGAAGAATAAATGCGTTAAATGGCAATAATTGAAGGCTCGGATGCAATAAGGGGACTAGCGCTCGAAAATGCGAAAAACTATTGTCCAAACACTAAGAAAAATTGGAAAATTACATTTTGTTAAACTGGATTTTAAAAAATATGGTGCTGTAAAGCTCATCACGGCACATATTTTTTCTATTTACAGGTTTTTAATCGAATCATTAGTATTCGAGATAAAAATTATAAACAAAAAAAATTTCTTCGACCAAAGTCAATATCTTTTTAAACATAAATATCGATATTTTAAGTAAATATTAACGGATCGTTATGAGACTTGAAACATAGAACTCAGAAAAGTCTAGCGAAGGCGTAAAATGTATTAACAAAACCCTTATGTTAAAAAATTTAATAATATTTAATTATAAAGAAATACTGGAGATAACCCATGTTTTTCAACGTTTGCCGTTACAAAGTATCGAGGAAATTTTGAGGTAGATATAACTTCCAGTGACAAAGTTTTTCCTTAATATGCAAGGAAGTTTTTCACCAATTTTCACACTGATTAATAAATAGTTGTAGAAGATATGACGATATATATAATTCACGCTCGCCACCAACTGTCAACGCGAATGTTAAAGCTGCTAAATAGCGCATTATACGCAGCTGTTGACTGTTGGTGGCGAGCGTGAATTATATATATCGTCATATCTTCTACAACTATTTATTAATCAGTGTGAAAATTGGTGAAAAACTTCCTTGTTTATTAAGGAAAAACTTTGTCACTGCAAGTTATATGTACCTCAAAATTTCCTCGATACTTTTTAACGGCAAACGTTGAAAAACATGGGTTATGTCCAGTATTTCTTTATAATTAAATATTATTAAATTTTTTAATATAAGGGTTTTGTGCATACATTTTACGGCTTCGCTAGAGTTTTCTGAAGTTATGTTTTAAGTCTTATAACGATCCCTTAATATGTACTCAAATTATCGCAATTTATGTTTACAGAAATAATGATTTTGGACGATGAAAAATTTTTTGTCTATAATTTTTAGCTCGAATAGTAATGATTGGATAAACAAACTGTAAATAGAAAAAATGTGTGTCGTGACGAGCTTTACAACACTATATTTTTTAAAATTCAGTTGAATAACATTGAATTTTTCAATCATTCTTAGCGTTTGGACAATAATTTTTCCTATTTTCGAGCGCTAGTCCCCTTATTGTATCCGAGCCTTCAATTTTCTTTCGTGCAGGAAATGTTGGAGACGAAGATGGCGGCGAAACAATACAAAGAAACACATCTCATCACGGCCAATCCGCACCTTCGTTGTTCCCCTCTTCTTTGTGTTCAGCGATCGTCCAAATCATTAATTTGCTCGACGACGCTGCTGTTTCCGATGACGGCAGCGCTGTTTACGAAGTTGCATATCAAGTAAGGAATTAACTGATTTTGAAACTAATAACTGGAGTTACACAAGTGAGTAAGATTTTCTTCACTTTATTTTTAGGTAATTTGGAATTGTTTGGTGGAAGACAGTGCACTGTTCCTCCGCTACGTTTTGGAACGACTTACTAGAGATAAGCAAGAACTGATGTTTAAAATTTTGAGGCACCTCATACGATTTGTACCAAAGCTACCTCAACAGGCTGCTTTTGCTCTATACAATTACATTATCGGATACGTTATGTTTTATGTGCGTTCTCCGCACGAAGAAGGGCAAAAATTAATAGGAACTGCACTTTCTATATTATGGATGGTAATTACATTCGAGAAAATTCGTTTCCTTCTGTGTGTTCGTAGCATGTTCATGCTCATACTCAATACTCATTCTTCAGAATTATTTTCCAGCGAAAACTGAGAGACATACAATCAATTAAAGATGTAAAATCCTATAAGCTACTGCAAGTCTTTTAGCAAAGTGGTCCAGCTATATAGCTGTTCCTTGTTTCTTATATTAATTAGTGTTTAGTGTATCTCCCAGTACCCCGGAAAGTACTTGCCGGAAATCGCGTTTGATTACGATACCTCCTGCAGCAACTATTCTGAAGGTTATTCGACCGATTGATCAATTCTAGTTGCTTCGAATCATAACACTGTCCAACATATCTGCAAAAATTGGTGCATTTCGGGTGCCCTTTTCCCTGTGATTGTTGTTTAAACATATTTAAATGATTATAATTCAATAATGACTTATATCGTTGTGTTCGCGAGAATTCATAGAATAATGTAACGGAACAAGCAACTAAATAACTATTACTGTTTGAACACAAAAGATGTTCAAAGTTGAAAATTTGCATTTTTTTTCAAAATCGAATTTCTCGAAAACTGAGAGTGATGCCGACAAACGGTTTGCGGATTCGTTTTCAGCGCACAAAAGTCTATAAAAACGGCTATTGAATGTTACAGAGGAAAAAAAAGTTGAATTTTGTTGCACAGTGACATTATTCGCTTATCCAATTTATGATATCGGCGCACAGATTCGGTCATAAAACAAATTTTGTTATATGACCGAATCTGTGCGCCGATATCATAAAAAAATTTGTTTTATGACCGAATCTGTGCGCCGATATCATAAAAAAATTTGTTTTATGACCGAATCTGTGCGCCGATATCATAAATTGTTTAAATAGACGGTCGAAATTAAAGATAACTTTTATTATTCGCTTATGATTATCAGTAGAAAATTTATTTCTTTAAATATTGTTGTCTGAAGCAAATTTCTGTATTGTCGCTACGATTCCAATGAAGTAACAGTTCAACTTGAATAAATCTTGTGCATTGTAAATAAATAACGAATGAGAATTGTTTCTTTGCGAGCCAGAAGAATATAGTAACAGCACCGAGATACGTATATGCAAATCAGGCATTAATCATAAGAGGTAAAAGAGTAAGTAATTAAGTTTTGTTTCTATAGGTGGTACACAGTGTTCATGGAATAATGTTTAAAGATCTAAAACAAATATTACGAAAAGAACAATGCGATGCTTCCATTTTGTTAACTGCAAACGTCCCTTCGGCAAAAAGAATTTTAGTTTATGGTCCTCAAGAACCAGATGCAGGAGAAATTCCTTCAACATTTCCGGTGCAAGAAGATACGCAATTTTGTCAGATACTGCGAGAATCTTTGGACTATCTTCGCATAGAAGAATCGAAACAGCGGGAGTACTTTCTTGTTGACTACAAAACACGTTTGTACTAATCCATATTATTCTATATCTATTGCTCTTCAATTTATAATTTCTCCTCCCCTAAATTGTGAAATGAATTGTTTGAAACAGTGTTTTAAATTACACCAAACGTAAAAATAATTTTAATGCCTTGTGTATATCAAGCTCCATATTCAGAGGGTATAAATTTCACTCTTCAATCATTCTAAATAATGTTTAACAATACTTTTATGGACACTATTAATCGTGGTGTAATTATTTGTAGTTATTCAATTATTTGCGAAAACAATTTCTTTATTATATAGATTTTTTCTAGTATGCTTGTTACTGGACAACAAAGCGATATTTTTTAACAATTTAAAATCAGAATTTTTAATGATTGTGGCGATATATAAAAACACTCATATTTTCATGTAAAATCGAATCATTCTTTCGAGTACATTCATAATTAAAATTTTAGGTCGATAAGGGAAAAAGTTTATATCTGGACTTAGTTTTAATAATATGTATATTTGTATTTTTAAAAGAGCATTGTTAAGTTCTATTTAATTGAGATTTGTGTACCACCATTATATAGAAGTTGTAGGTATGCTACAGGCCTTACATGTCGATATTAAATTCTGCTTCGCAAACCATTTCTCAACTTTTCCTTATTTTGATGCATTATTATTATCCTCGATTATTTGCAATCTGTTAGAAATTAATAATAAATAACAGGTTTTGGGTTTTGTAAAATATACAATATATTGTATATTATATACTATTGTGGTAGGTATACAGTCCAGCGATGCCCAGATGGGCTGTCCGGTATGGCGAGCATTCATCGCGTTTTCCAAAGCTCGCGTGGAAGGGGGTGCTCGAAACCAATGACGTTGCGAGCATATCACGGATGGGGCAAACTCTAGTAGTGTGCGTGTAGGCTCGTACCCGTAGGCTTATATGACTGGGGCTCTTGGAGCCCCAGTGTTCTACATTTTAGAAATTGGCAAAATAAACAGGAATTGACTAATGATTAAACAATAATATTATATAATTGGGCGGAATAGACTTGAACATTCCCACTTACACCTCTGATTAACAAAAAGTTTCTTATTAAACGATTTTTATTCAGCTTCAATCAAGTTTAGTTAAAATCTAGAAACTCAATTTTAACCCCCTTCCAACTATCCAATAGACTTGAAACTTTGCAGGCATACGTAATTTAGATGACAATACAAAATTATGAAGAAAAAGAAACCGTCCCAGGGGTTTAAAAAATTACCACGTCATCAATAAATATAACCCATAACCACAAATCCAAACGACTTGAAATCAGCCTATAACCACAAATCATATCAATTTAATCGCAATGAAATCAGCATGTAACCACAAAAAACTAGACAATAAACAGTAAATAAAGAAAAAAAAATATTTTTTAGTTTTTAGTGCATTTTAAATAAAATCATTTAACAGTTTAACTTAAAATTTGTTTTATATTTTTTCATTTTGTACAAATCAATCGAATCAAATAACATATAAAACATTCAATTTAAATTAGAATCAAATGCATTTAAAACATTTGGTTTTCCACAAAGCATTTTGCACAGATCGATACTAATAAGTAAGATTACATACTTAATAAATATTGTTGCGGCGTAGAGGCGACGCCTCGTTAGCTATCGTGATTTATTTACAGTTATGTACACGAGTTGAAATTTAACACTATACATATATACATTTGTACAATATTCACATCAAGTATACGCTTATATACAATATAAGATTCAATATAATACATATAATATATGATACAATATAAGAACTTTGGTCTTTGATTGAAATCGCAATGTACGATGTACATACATTATACATCCATACATTCATACATTCATAAATTCATACATCCACACATTCATACATACATATCCGCGATATAGGAAGGTCACTGGACGACGAATGTGCAGGCAACCACACATTGCACAAATGTATTGCCTGATAATTGAATATTATCGAAAATATTAGTGATATGAAAAATGTTGTTACGAAAAATGTAAGTATTTGAGGGGTAGACTTTTAGGCGTAATTTCCCCAAAGAAAAATCTGCTGTTACAGATGCAATAAATGTAGATCTAGGTAGAAAGATATATTTTTTAATTTTAGAAACGAACTTTTTGTATTTTTGGGCATGATGAACCACGACGTTCCGCAATTGCAGGACACAAAGTGGTTATGCAATTTAGCTTTTCTGTGGGACCTGTCAGATCATTTGAATATATTAAATGTAGGTTTACAAGGGAACGGTAAAACTGTAATAAATTTCTACAATTCTTTTCGCGGATTTCGAATGAAAATCGATTTATGGATCTCACAATTGCACGAAAACAATTTCTGTCACTTTAAAAAACTAACAATTGTCTGTACTCACAGATGAAATAAATATAGATGTATGTAGCTAGATATAGAAAAGCAATGGAAAGTATGAAACAAGATTTTACAAACAGATTCAAAGATTTAGATAAATTAGAACAGTCTCTGGATATAGTATCATCACCGTTTTCAGTAAACGTCGAAACAGTTCCACCTGATTTACAATTAGAACTAATAGATTTAAAGATTGATCGGGCGTTCAAGAAAAAATTTCACGAAACAAGTCATATCACCGAATTTTACAAAAAATTTTCCTCATCTCCATAAGTGTATCGCGAATACATTGGCCATGTTTGGTTCTACATATATTTGCGAACAATTCTTTTCTGTCATGAAAAGAGTAAAATCAACAACGCGAACGAGAATAACCGACTCTAATTTGAAAAGTATGCGTATGATGACCTTATGATGTCATTGACATTTTTACGCACAAAAAATTAAATCACGCCGAGAAGTCTGCCTCTTACACACTTCAATTTTTCCTAATAACAGTTTTTTATATCACCAATATTTTTGATAATATTCAATTGTCACGCTTTATGTGCTTTACTATACATTTATACATATTGGTAGAGGTGGACGAAAAGTAATCTGATGGATTAACTAAATAATCGTCAATTAAGCACAAATTGATTACGTTTTTGATTAATCATAATTATCAAATAATCAATTAATGTCCAACTCTAATTGCAGATAACGTTATGTCAGTCGAATGTGTTATGTCGATTATGTGATTTGCCTTCATACCTAGTGGTGCTTTTGCTGTGCTAAATGTTCTATGTCAGGAGAAAATGCCTGGCATGCAGTTAAAATTAATGAACTTTTCAAATTAGAGTCGGTTATTCTCGTTCGCGTCGTTGATTTTACTCTTTTCATGATAGAAAAGAATTGTTCGCAAATATAGGTAGAACCAAACATGGCCAATGTATTCGCGATACACTTATGGAAATGAGGAAATCTACATACCGGAAAGTTTTTGTAAAATTCGGTGATATGACTTGCTTTGCGAAATTTTTTCTTGAGTGCCTGGTCTTGCTTTAAATCTGTTAATTCTAATCGTAAATTAAGTGGAACTGTCTCGACGTTTACTGAAAACGGTGATGATACTATATCCAGAGACTGTTCTAGTTTATCTAAATCTTGGAATCTGTTTGTAAAATCTTGTTTTAAAGTTTCCACTGCTTTTCTATACCTAGCTACATCTATATTTATTTCATCTGTGAGTACAGATGTTAGTTTTTGAAAGTGAGTGAAATTGTTTTCGTGCAATTGTGAGATCCACATATCCATTTTCATTCGAAATCCGCGAATAGAATCATAGAAATCTATTACAGTTTTACCCTTCCCTTGTAAATCTACATTTAATGTATTCAAATGATCTGATAGGTCTGATAGAAATGCTAAATTACATAACCACTTCTTGTCTTGCAATTGTGGAACGTCGTGGTTCATCATGTCCAGAAATACAAGAATTTCGTCTCTAAGATAGAAAAATCTGTCTAACACTTTACCACGGCTAAGCCAACGCACGTCGGTATGTAACGGCAAGTCACAATAATCACATTCCAAATCTTCAAGGAACGTGCGGAACTGTCTCCGTTTCAGTCCGTTCATTCGAATATAGTTTGTCGTTTGAATAACGACTGACATAACGTCTTCAAATTGTATACGTTTAGCACATAAATTTTGCTGGTGGATGATACAATGGAAGTTATCAATTTTATGAGGAACTGGAAGATTTCTTAAAGCATCTCGGAGGCGGCCGACGAATCCGGTGTGCTCTCCAACCATTGCTGGAGCACCATCGGTTGTGACAGAGACCAGCTTGGTCCAGTCTAACCCCATACCGTCGACTGCTTTGTCTACGCACGACAAGATATCCGCTCCTGTCGTGGTCTCTGTTAAGGGACTGAAATCTAACAGTTCCTCTATTATTGATAACTTCTCATTGACACCACGAACAAATATTGCGATCTGTGGTGTGCCTGTCACGTCCGTTGACTCGTCCAATGCCAAACTATATGCGATAAATTCGCGGGTGGCAGCAGCTAGTTGTCGTTGGACGTCCGCTGCCATCTCCTGAATTCGTCTTGTGACCGTGTTGCGCGATAAGCTCACTTGTCGAAATTGTTCGGCTTGGTTGGGGACTAGAAGCTCTGCCGTTGTCGTGCAACATTCTTTAATGAAATCCCCATCCGAGAATGGGCGCCCATTTTTTGCTATTTTAAGTGCGAGTTCATAGCTGCACTTCAAAACGGCGTGCTTATTCGCGGCATTACACTCCTACAGTGAAAGCAATGAACTCAGTAGTATACATATGTTCTAAAAGAACTGATAAGCATTAAATATTCTAGTACGAATTTACAAACACTTACAATTATATCTTCCGATTGATTTTCTTTCTCTTTTATTAATTTCTCTTTCAGGCGCTCGATGGTGTGAAGACGCTCGTCCCTTGACAAAATGTCATACTCTTTTGCATGACGCGTATTGTAGTGTTTCTTTAAATTGTGGACCCATTTAGAGGACAGTACCTTCTGGCATACAAGGCAGTGTATTTCCCCGTCCTGGTGTGTCAGAAGGTACAACTCTTCCCAGCAGTCCTCAAACTTCCGTTTTGAACTTGATGCATGATCCATTTTTTCCAACGTTCACAAACGTGAAACACGTGATAACGTGGAACTAGGGTAAATCCGGGGGATGCGGGGGATCTAACATAAAATGGCTATTAAACTAATACCCTTAGGAATGAACCTAACATGCTCAGAATTTTATGCTGATTCAGAAAAACTGGTCGATCTTAGCTTTAAGACAATACTTACAGAAAATCGGGATGAAAACTGGGGGATTTTATCACCACTGTTTGATATTCAATGTTGCGTCCACGTATCTTGTATAACCAATAATAATTCGCGAAAAACACAGAATGACGCGTGATAACGCTATTCAGTCAACTGTTTGGTTCCCGGAGTGACAATTGTTCTGAACATTAACACGATCTTGCGTATCGATAGCTTATAGAGTCTGAACTTAGTAACTCGACCAACTCTCCGGCTGAACCGCGTCTCCGGGAATCAAAGACCAAAGTTCTTATATTGTATCTTATATTATATGTATTATATTGAATCTTATATTGTATATAAGCGTATACTTGATGTGAATATTGTACAAATGTATATATGTATAGTGTTAAATTTCAACTCGTGTACATAACTGTAAATAAATCACGATAGCTAACGAGGCGTCGCCTCTACGCCGCAACAATATTTATTAAGTATGTAATCTTACTTATTAGTATCGATCTGTGCAAAATGCTTTGTGGAAAACCAAATGTTTTAAATGCATTTGATTCTAATTTAAATTGAATGTTTTATATGTTATTTGATTCGATTGATTTGTACAAAATGAAAAAATATAAAACAAATTTTAAGTTAAACTGTTAAATGATTTTATTTAAAATGCACTAAAAACTAAAAAATATTTTTTTTTCTTTATTTACTTTTTATTGTCTAGTTTTTTGTGGTTACATGTTGATTTCATTGCGATTAAATTGATATGATTTGTGGTTATAGGCTGATTTCAAGT
This sequence comes from Andrena chrysosceles, assembly GCA_963855975.1. NCBI lineage: Eukaryota > Metazoa > Arthropoda > Insecta > Hymenoptera > Andrenidae > Andrena > Andrena chrysosceles. Next base: position 78,776,483 of record OY979767.1, on the reverse strand, counting down.
CGTTTGGATTTGTGGTTATGGGTTATATTTATTGATGACTTGGTAATTTTTTAAACCCCTGGGACGGTTTCTTTTTCTTCATAATTTTGTATTGTCATCTAAATTACGTATGCCTGCAAAGTTTCAAGTCTATTGGATAGTTGGAAGGGGGTTAAAATTGAGTTTCTAGATTTTAACTAAACTTGATTGAAGCTGAATAAAAATCGTTTAATAAGAAACTTTTTGTTAATCAGAGGTGTAAGTGGGAATGTTCAAGTCTATTCCGCCCAATTATATGTTATCGTTTTAATAAAATAAAAGCTTATGCTCTGATCAGTTACACAAGGACTTTGATATATAAAGGTACAGTCTTTATATCGCTTTCTCGCAACGCGAAAACGTCCGTCTCGTCGGTCTCTCGTCAACCGAATGCCCGTCGGTGCCTCCCCCGGGCCCCTGGTCCCCCTGCCCGTGCGTTTTCTCCGCAACAACGCATCGCCTCTCCCTTGTTTTTCCTCTGGCGTTGCCACGACGTGTTATTGCCAACCGCGTATCGTATTTGAACCCCATTGACGCCGGACAACATTAAATTCGCTCTCATTCGGCCAGACTGACCAAGCCGTCGCCCTCGACGTCTCCTTGAGGTACCCTACCCTGTAACAATATACAAAATCCAACTCGATTAGCATTTTCAGGGATGCATAATACCGTGGTGTTTGATCGACTCGGGCCATGACCAACGCTCCAGAGTGATCAGTTCTGCGCGACGCTCACGGCTCGACCCGATACAAACACGCGAGATACACCATCTTTGGATACGGATAGGCTGGACGTCTTAAGGATCGTTTGCAGCATTTCTTACGGTCGCTAGCCTTGCCAGGGACACCAACCAGCTGAGTGGGCGACCAGCCTCCTCAGCTCCGTGTTAATCCCGACTCCGACTACTTCTGGTCCCGGTCTCCGCCCAGGCCTCCACTTAGTACGGAGTCGACCACGCTCCGTACCTGGAATACCTGGACTCGACCTGGGTCCCGGCCTCGCCCGCGCTTATCGTCGAACATAACTCTGACCCAGAATTACTCCTCAAAGCCACGGACTCCGGCCAACATAAGGCTCGTCATATGACAACTGCAACAACTGTAGCTCCTCTTCGACTCACCCTGCTTACTGAGTGGCATCAAACGTGACCCATCTCCGCATGCTGTCAACGGCTACCACGCTGCGACTGTTAGGGGACTTCTTTAGATCCCGCAGGTCCTGTACCTCATACCGGTCATTGGGTAGAACAGCGGTAACCTTGTAGGGACCCTTTGCCACTGCCAATAGCTTCTTGCTCCCTCCGGTTGCCCCAGGGTTGGATGCCACCATGACCACGTCTCCTACCGCGTATTTGGGGGGTTTGCACCTCCTTACATCAAACCGCCTTTTTTGCTCGGCTTGGTCGGCGTCCGTAGCAGCCTTCGCCGCGTCGCGCATCTCCTGGAGATCGACCTGGTCCAGGGTGTCCTGGATCCGAGCCAACAGCCTCGCATCCGCCAGACTACGCGGCTGGTACCCAAACAGGAGCTGCGTAGGCGATTTTCTGGTCGTCCGATTGGTAGTGCAGTTGATCGCACTTTGGACTTTTTTCACCTTTTCGTCCCACGAATCTTCCGTCTCGCCCGCACAAGTGGCTGCAAGAGAACTCAGGAGAGTTCGATTCATTCTCTCGCACTGACCATTTGCGCGCGGTGTGGCCACAGCATTAAGCACATGCTTTATTCCGTGCTCGTCGCAAAAGGCCTTGAACGTATGGGACGTAAAGGCCGATCCTCTGTCGCTGATGACGCGGGACGGTACCCCGAAAATCGCAATAAGTTGGCTCAGGGCCTTCAAGACCTCCTTAACCGACGTATCGCGAACGGGTTCGAGTAAACAGAACTTTGTGAAACCATCAACAATGGTTAGAATTTGTGTATTTTTACGTCGACTTCGAACAAACGGACCGACGTGATCGAGGTGTATCGTGTGGAATGGTATTGCAACTTTCTCGATAGGGTGTAGCAGCCCCGGCTTTCGACCACCCGAAGTTTTATAATAAAGACAATTGAGACATGACCGAACATACTTGGACACGAATTTTCTCATCCCCTTAAACCAATAGTTTTCCTGCACTTTCTCCAGTGTTTTTTCTAGAGCGAAATGCCCTTGTTCATCGTGACAATACCTTACCACGTTAAATCGTGACATTTTGGGCACAACCCATTTATTACCCTTTTCCGTTCTCCGGAATATGACACCAGCTTTGAGGACATACTTATCAAAGTATTGTTTTGTACTGGGCTGTAGGTCGCCCTCTACTAATATTTGCCGAATGACCTCGAGGTTGGGATCCTGCACTTGTGCCACCTTAATCCATTCCGTCTCTGTTATATCAATAGCGCCGCACTCTACAGGGTTCCTACTCAGATAATCTACGTGGGCCAGCCTTGCACCCGGACGATAGACAATATCAAAGTTATAGTCCTGCAAGTACACCCACCAGCGAGCTACCCTGGGCTGGATATCCTTTTTATACGCCGTAGCACGGATCGCGCTACAGTCGGTTACTACCGTGAATTGAATTCCTAATAGGTACACCCTAAATGTTTTTAACGCTACAACGACCGCTAATGTCTCTAAATCATACGAATGATATTTCCGCTCCTCGGGAGTGGTCTTACGGCTGTAATAGGCGACTACTCGTTTCTCATTCCCGTGTCGTTGAAACAGAATGGCACCTAATCCAACCGCACTGGCATCTGTATGCACCTCCGTTGGTAGCATCGGATCATATATTGCTAGAATAGGCCTATCCACTAAAGCACGCTTTATTTCCGCTACCGCGTCCGACTCTCTCTCTCTCCAGCTCCAGGGGACGTTCTTACGTAAAAGGTCTGTTAGTGGAGCCGCCCGACGAGCAAATCCCTGAATGAATTTGCGGAAATATCCGGCAAGCCCTAAGAATTGCCGAACTTGTTTTACATTACAAGGGTCGGCCGCTTTCAGGACAGCTTCAACTTTATTTGCCCCCGGACGCACTCCTTCCTCTGAGATTTCACGACCAAGATAATCGATCTTCTTTTGGAAAAATTTGCATTTATCCAAATTCAGCGTCAGGTTATTCGCTCTCAAAGCTTTTAAAACTTCCTCCAACTGCGTAAACGCCTCCCCCATTGTCTCGGACGGAATTAATATGTCATCCATATATACAAGTGCAAGGTCCTTAAGCACTCGTTTAATCATCGCTTGGAACACTGGAGGGGCGTTAACTAACCCAAACGGCATACGCAAGAACTCCCATTGTCCGTCCGGAGTAACAAACGCGGTTTTTTCTATTGAATCGGGATGTATAGGAACCTGATAAAACCCTGATTTCAAATCGAGTGTAGTGAATATTTTTTTTCTGCCAAGCTGGTCTATTTGGTCCTCGATAATTGGCAACGGGAACTTCATAACTTTGGTTTTCCGATTAAGAGCTCTAAAATCTATTACCATGCGAATCTCACCGTTCTTCTTCCTAACAAGTATCACCGGACTACCGTAAGGCGATGTACTCTCACGGATAATACCATTCCTTTCTAACTCCGCTACCAAATCCTTAACCTTATCCCTATCGGTTTTTGATAGACGGTATGGTTTATGGAAGACCGGCGCATCGTCTGTCAGCTCAATTTTCAGTTCTCCGGCCGATGTTCGGCCTAACTCCGCGAAATTGAACGAAACACAGTTTCTGTATTTGTTCAATACTTGTATCAACTGAGTCAGCCTTCCAATATCGAGATCGCTATCCCGAATATCCTCCTCCACTATAGGCCTCCTATCACTGAGATCAACCATATCAACCCCTAGCTTGTTGTTCGTATTGTCTAGGTCATTAATAGTAAACGTTACACCGGAAGAATCCGATATCGCCTGCACCCCTGCCTTACGTAAAACGTCCCGGCCGATAATGATCTCTTTCGACAATTGAGCGTCCGCCACGATTAATACTTTTATTTTAAACCGTATATCATCAATAAGGACATTGATTTTCGATCGAGCTATTGGTACGACTAACGAATTATTGAACCCGCTTAACGTCTTTTTTGTTTCTTTAAAGATTAGATTCAGTTGTCGAGCTACAGTTTCGCGAATTATCGAACAATCGCTGCCTAAATCTATCGTACATAACTTCTGTTCCCTCCCTAAGAAGCATTTTTTTACTGGTCTGTTCACGCTCCCTGTCTCGACTTCTAGCACCTGAGCCGACGGACTTTCGTGGTCTACGCCCGACGTCGATGCGCCCTCCTCGGCCAGTCATGCATTTTTCTCACCCTTCCCTTTACTCTCTCTACGCTGTTTCTTATAGCACTGATTTTCTGTATGACCCGAAATACTACAATACCCACATTTCACTAATTTATTTTTGCCAGTCGAATCCGCGGAACTTTCCACGTTTTTAGCTGTGTCTTGCCCTTTCGACCCTCTATTATCCCCCTTTACTTCCTTATTTCCTAAATCGGGACAGTTAATTTTCCTATGCCCTCTTTTCCCGCAGCGGAAACATGCTTCAGAATCGAAGCGTTTAGCCTTATCTTTCGCTCCCTCCTGAGGTGCGAACCGTTTCTTGTCTTTTACCGGTTTCGCGCTACTAGCTATCTCTGCCGTAAGTGATTCTAGACACCGCGTAAGTTCTGGAATTGTATTTTTCTTAGCCGTAGTCAAACTCATTCTTATTTGATCGTCCTGTATACCGTGTACAATCAATTCGACAATTTTCTCTTCGGGGACTTCTAAATTTAACTTATTTATTCTTTTTATCTTTTCGAAACAATACGCCTGTAAACTTTGGCCCGGAATACTCTTATAAAAAGCAACCGCCTCCCATAGTTTTCCGAAATTTTCCTCCCCAGAAAACTGTTGGATGATCGCCCTCGAAAATTCATTCCACGTCACAGGGGAGCTCGTGAGCCCATCATACCATTTACGTGCTATACCTTGTAATTTAATTGCAGCGAAGAAGACTTTATCGGTATCATCCCAATTAAATACTTTAGCAAACTCGTTAATTTTTTTTAACCATTCCAACACTGACAAATCTCTCTTTTCCGGATCGAACTCTGGTATGACTCTCTCATTCGCATGGCGTTTAGACTGTCTCGAACCCATTCTAATAGCGTCTGTCAACGCCGAAGTCAACCTTGCAATATCGGACTCACCCGATGTCGAGGTACCGTTACCCAGATTTCTGCTCGCTTCTTCATCCGGTCGACATTCCCTCGATCGACTCCTGCTGCGTGTTCCCCGACGCTTCGACGCGTTGGCTCCACGTACCCTCCGAATGTGCGGACTCCTCGAGCGGTGTCGTCCACCGCTGCTTGATTCTCTGTATCTTTCCTTATTTTGAACCTCCGGCGTCCTTGATCGACTCTCCTCACGAGATGAAAGTGACCTCTTCCGCCCGCTATCTCGACAAGATTTTTTTGACCGCTTGCCAAGATCCCGTTTACTTGATTTACGTGGCATCTTACCCACTCGTAAGGGCGGCCCTACGTCGTTTCCACTTAACACACACACTTGTATTCACAAGAATGTATTGCAAAATTAACTTCGCACGTGTGTGTATCCCACTTCTGAACTGTTATCGTTTTAATAAAATAAAAGCTTATGCTCTGATCAGTTACACAAGGACTTTGATATATAAAGGTACAGTCTTTATATCGCTTTCTCGCAACGCGAAAACGTCCGTCTCGTCGGTCTCTCGTCAACCGAATGCCCGTCGGTGCCTCCCCCGGGCCCCTGGTCCCCCTGCCCGTGCGTTTTCTCCGCAACAACGCATCGCCTCTCCCTTGTTTTTCCTCTGGCGTTGCCACGACGTGTTATTGCCAACCGCGCATCGTATTTGAACCCCATTGACGCCGGACGACATTAAATTCGCTCTCATATATAATATTATTGTTTAATCATTAGTCAATTCCTGTTTATTTTGCCAATTTCTAAAATGTAGAACACTGGGGCTCCAAGAGCCCCAGTCATATAAGCCTACGGGTACGAGCCTACACGCACACTACTAGAGTTTGCCCCATCCGTGATATGCTCGCAACGTCATTGGTTTCGAGCACCCCCTTCCACGCGAGCTTTGGAAAACGCGATGAATGCTCGCCATACCGGACAGCCCATCTGGGCATCGCTGGTATACACTATTAGGCAACTAATCGTAGGTATTTTACGTATTGGCTTATATCTTCTTTATTTTATTGTTGTCTAATGATTTGAATCGTTTAAATCTGCTTGTCTCAAATATTAATCCATAAAGGTGACAATTCATTACATTTCAGATCAAATCCGTAATCCATCGTCGTACGTTCGAGATTACTACTTTTTTAAAGGGAGATCTCAATTTTCTCAAATTGAATTAGTTCATATGAAACCAGAAGAAGCATTCAACGCTCTTCAGCGTCAAGAATTGGTTCACAAATTTGTAGAAATTGGAAAAGTTTTATTAACATGGGCAATTTTAAAGAACGTCGACATGGTAGTACAAAGGGTAGTTTTCCTTCATGAAGAATTAATGAAGCTGCCTTCCTTTCCAAGAAGAGCGCTGGAAGCAGATTTGGATTTATATAAAGGTGGAGAAATTGGCAGAGTAAGTAATATTACACAGAGAAATGCTCAAAATTATTTATTTAATGTAACTTGTAACCCCACTACCCCATAGAGGGTATTACTAAAATCGTCACTTCTCGGCTTCCGTTTGGTGATAGATTATTGTTTCATACACCTAAACCTTCCCCGAGAAACGCCCTACAAAACAGTAAAAATCGCATCACCGTCCAGTGGTTCTCGAAATTAGCCCGAACAAACAGACAGACGCCTCTACCGGGAATTTTATTTTATACTATGTAGAGATAATGTACTATTATAGAAAATTATTACTTTGTTTTCATCCCACATGTGATAAAAGAAGCAGCAAACTCCCTCCCATTAACCAAACCGAAAATCGTTGGGTGACTGATACATCACCGTCCAAACTGCTGACCCTAGAAACATGAAATTCGGAGGGTATATTCCTTTTGCGACACAGGTGCTCGATAAGAAGGGATTTTTTGAAATTCCAACCCGAAGAGGGTAGAAAGGGGTGAAATATGTTTCCCCGGACTCATTATTTCTTAGGCCCGATTAGATTTCAACTTGGTTTTTACTTACAAAGGTTACCCACACATATGCGTAAAAACCAGATTCAGCATTTTGTCCTAATCAACCCCTAAGGGAGAGAAAAGGAACCAAATGTGTTCCCACGGATTTCTTAAAATCTCTTCGGCCCGATTAGATATCTACTTCGTTTTTATTTCGCAAGGTCATCCACATGAATGTCTAAAAACCAATTTCAGTATTTTGCCCTAATCAACCCCTAAGGGGTGGTGAAAAGGGGTGAAATGTGTTTTCATAGAGTCCTTAAAATCTCTTAGGCCCGAAGCGAAATGCGGGAGTATTTTCCTAGTCAATTGTAAATCTGCAGGGTTGATTATTCGATTCATATTAATGAAGTATTTTTTACTCATTTTCATTTTCGTGACAGTTATGTACCCTATAAATATTGAAGATTTTTTTAAAATACCATGTGCATACAGTACATTGCATATGTTTTCTTTACTTAGGAATTACTTGGTCTGGATGTAATGCACAAATTTATGTGGGTCAGACTAATCGCCAGAATGTTCGAAGCAATGGCAGGCAACTTTGCTTATTCAGGAGACATTCATCTTTTCTTGAACGTTTTAAACGGTGCGATAATCCTTCACAGCGAAGATTGCTGCATTTTACGTTATGTCGTAGCTACCTATATAAACGCGGCGCACAATTTCAAGAATATTTTCTCAACGAACGGCTATTTGTTGATTATGCCTACGTTGTTACAATTATATTCAACTCATCAGACGAATAAATTAGTAACAACTACTGTTGAATATGCTGTTAAACAGTTCTACCTGATGAATCGGAAGCCCTTCATTCTTCAAATGTTCGGAAGTGTTTCCACCATATTGGATACAGATGAAACAAGTGTTCACGGAGACGCACACAAGGTATTGTACCAAATAGTATACTATTTTATTAAATATGATTTAACAGATAATGTTCAGTAAATAATTAACAATTAGTAAAGGTGGTATGGAAATAAATTTATTACAATGAATTGAGAATTAAATAAAAACCACAATCAAATATTCGTTTTATTTGAGCTGTACTGAAATGTTCCGTGTGCTCAAGCATACAATAATTAAAAATAATAATTTGACATTGTTCCAAGGTTCCCGCTACGTGCTTATTTAACTTGTTGTTAAGTTTGGAGACTCCGTCACCAGACCCTTTAAATATAGATGAATTGGTTAAAGAAGAAAAGCCCTTAAAAGCAATCGACTTCTGCTATCACGATGAGAACGAAATGGTCACTGTATTGGACTGCATATCTCTTTGCGTAATGGTAATAGCTTATGCACCTGATTCTGTTAGAGGGCAACAAATGTTGGTAAGGCATTTATTAATTCATAATATCCACATACAAGGCATCTTAACATAATTTCTAGTCACAATAGCCCCCGAACTAATTATGTTACGAAAAAGTGGCAGTGAAACAATGTTTGCTTCTTGAAACAATTTTAATTAATGAGGCCACTCGGTGTCAGCAAAGAATTACATGTGAATTTCTACCAAAAAGATGTTATTTTACGCGTTGGCTGACTCAAATGGCTACTTCTACTTTAACCCCTCAGTGTGGTATGACGAGCAGGACTCGTCATGAGAAAAAGGTCCTCAACGACGGTATGACGAGCACTGCTCGTCATGGGACGTGAAGCGGAGGCGTCAGCATTAGGCCTTGGGACCACGGTCTATTGGACACTCGAATTAGAGGCGTATTGTGCACTTCCCAAATACTTTCTGTAGGCCTTGGGGAGGAGATATGTACAGAGTGATCTTAGAGCCACTGGAGTCAAAGAGGTGCTGTCTGGCATCCCGTGGCGAAGGCAACCCCCCCGCAGTGCCTCACCGAATTTTATGGCTTTCGACCCTCGAAGTGGTTGGAATACATTAAGATATGAAAAATGTCCCGGATTTCCGCAGGTATCATCAGATCTTTGCGAAAACGGCGCCAATCGATTCCTTTTATTTCGCCGATGAAATTAACACCACCAACGACGTGATTCGGAGCATAATGAAGGAAATTCCGTTTAACATTCATTTGTATAATTTATTTCTAGCTTCGTTAAAAATAGTGCGATTAACATGAAATTTAGTACAATCTTCATCGGAAAAACATAAGGAATCCATCGGTGTCACTTCCATATCGATACGATAAAGAATTATTTTATTTCTGAAACAGGTAGGAATCCTCGGCCGACCGCGGCGATTCGAGGTCGACACCCCGCAGTCGAGGGTGAAATATTCATTACAGCGTATTAAGAAATTCTTTATTCTTCAGCGTATCGATATGAAAATAACACTAATGGATTCCTTATGTTTTTCTGATGAAAATCGTACCAAATGTCATGTAAATCGGACTACTTTTACATAAGAATAGACAGATACGAGGTATGTATTTTGTGCCCGCCCAAGTATTTACTTTTCCAGCAGAGTCGACCAATAGCACTCAAGTTTGACAATACTTCTTCAGATCCGCTATGTAGTAACACCTTAACAGCAGGGATCAAGATTTTAAACAATGACATTCATCCCGCAGTTAGGAACTGTTCTGAACAGAAAATCTTCCAGCTTGAGGGGTTAACAACTAGACCTTCCCCCACTCTCCTTTTCACAGCTTCTGTACCCAGGGTGTTCGGCAACAGATGCCAGAAAGTTGAAAGGATGGTTCTACATGCCAAAATAAAACGAAAATCAAGAATGACGAAATTGCGTGTGTCGTTTCAGAGTTATTAAGGGGGGTACACCCGTTTAAGGGGGGAGACCACTGTCTCGGCCCGAAATGTAAGGGTATTTTCGGGAATTTATTTCAACCAAACAACGCAAGTAAATCAATTTATTGCTTAGTATAGTCAATAGTGTATATATCGAAGGGTAAGAAAATTTTTTTTTTAATCAAATTCATAAATCCGTTTTCTGTATACACTCCGTCAAAATTCGCGCTCCGGAAAAAACATGCTAGTCGCGTTGACAGTCCTCAGACCATATGGTTCATCGAAATTCAAAAAAACAATAATATTTAGAAACTATAAGCCTGCCTCTATTACGTGACGATCGCAAAATGTCGAATTTGTAAAAAATAACAAAATGACGGAACACTGAAAAAAAAGTCGTATTTTCGGGGTACAAAATTGGGGAAATGTTGCTAAAAAAAATAGAAGCAGGTTGAAAATTGAAAATGTCTGATCGTCACGTAATAGCGACGGGTTTTCCGTACAATAAATGTCCTTGATCAAGCCAATTGGACGTATAGTTTTCTCTGTAGACCGTCAACGCTGTTGAGAAATGTCATTCTCAGAAAAACGCGTTCAAAGTTCCGCGTGCCTCATTGTCAGTCGCGCGTTTGACACCGCTTCACGAAAAACACCATATCTCCGTCAATTTTGCGAATTTCTTCATCAAATTTGGAGCTAACATTCTTGAAACATACGCCTGTCAGAAAATGTAAAAAAAATTCAGATTTGAGACAGTGGTCTCCCCCCTTAAACCCTCGGAAAATGTGTACATTTTGCGGATTTATTTACAAGTCAACGGTTTGATGCAGATTTACCGTTTTTATAGTATCTTTACATAATACTATGAACTAATTAAAAAATAATTTCAGTTAAAAAACTATTGTTTTTCGAAAGTTATGCATATATATTCGGAAGTCTCTCGATTTTAGATGACTAAACGGTGGGCCTAAAAACTCGCACTGCGTTCAACCAATTCACTTCCAATTTTGCATGCGGGTTCGTAATAAGATTCCACATCGTCCAACGAGTTTTTTTTTATTCCGATTCCCCATTTATTATTTACAAAGAAAAAAAGGTGGCCTTTTTTTTAGAAAAATGGAACTTTACCGTTGATCTCTCATCATTTCTTTATTTTTCAGAATATTCAAAATCGGCCCCGTTGGACTATAGGTATTGAAATACTTTATAAGAAGATTCTATTGTTTTTGATTTCAGACACGACATACAGCTGTTTTCAGGCCCACCGTTTAGCCGTCTAAAATCGAGACACTTTCGGATATGTATCCATAACTTCCGAAAACAATAGTTTTTTAACTGAAACTTTTTTTTAACTAGTTCATAATACAGTAGTTCGTCGTTATTGTCCCGTTTTTACCATGCGTAATAGTCCCGCTCACTATCCCCACCTATTCTATGAATCCTTAGGCCGAGAGTGAGAGAACGAAAGAGACGACGGCAATTTCGTGTCAACTGTTTCGTTCCCTCTCGCTCGGCTCATGGGTTTTCTCACTCGCGGCATCGGCCGCACGGAATAGTCTTAGAGCATATACTACTCTAAGAGAATAGTGCCCGCATCGCGTTATTGTCCCGCCGCCAGTCCCGTTCGTCGGGACTATAACGACGAATTACTGTACTATGTAAAGATAGTATGAAAACGGGAAATCTATATCAAACCGTTGACTTGTAAAAAAATCCACAAAATGTACACATTTTCCGCGGGTTCAAACGGGTATACCCCCTTCAGGGGAGGTTCCGGTGTAAAAGTCGATTTTTCTTATTTTGTAGGAGTTAAATTTGGAAGGATAAGGAGAAGTAGCCGACACGGCACGGGCAGGACGAAAGATGGCGACGGTTTCACTAGACTGAGTTAATGTTTATTTTCATGTCTTCTTGGCAGCGTTTGATCCACGACTGTCTGTTCCTTCTTCCCGCTTGCCTTACACAAATATCCGACGAGATTCGAATTTTATAGTCTACAGCTGGGCCATCCTGACCCGCTGACTGTCCTCGGTCAGATAAATGTAAAAAAAATACAAATACACCTTAAAATGAATAATCCGCATATATATACATTGACCAGAGCTCTTCGAGCCGAGCCCTGTCGAGCGTACTTACAATAATTAGAGCAATTAAGGGGGGAGACCACTGTCTCGGTCTGAAATGTGAGGGTGTTTTCGGGAATTTATTTCAACCAAACAACGCAAGTAAATCAATTTATTGCTTAGTATAGTGTACATATCGAAGGGTAAGAAAAAATTTTTTTCAATCAAATTCATAAATCCGTTTCCTGTATACTCTTCGTCAAAATTTGCGCTCCGGCAAAAACATGCTAGTCGCGTTGAAAGTCCCCAGGCCATATGGTTCATCGAAATTCAAAAAAGCAATAATATTTAGAAACTAGAAGCCTGCCTCTATTACGTGACGATCAAAAAATGTCAAAATTGTAAAAAATAACAAAATGGCGGACCACTGAAAGAAAATCATTTTTTCTTGGGTACAAAGTTAGGGAATTGTTGCTAAAAAAATAGAAGCAGGTCGAAAATTGAAAAAGTCTGATCGTTACGTAATAGCGACGGGTTTTCCGTACAATAAATGTCCTTGATCATGCCAATTGGACGTATAATTTTGTCTGTGACTGCCAACGCGGTTGAAAAATGTCATCCTGGAAAAACGCGTTCAAAGTTCCGCGTGCCTCATTGTCAGTCGCGTGTTTGACACCGCTTCACGAAAAACACCATATCTCCATCAATTTTGCGAATTTCTTCATAAAATTTGGAGAGAACATTCTTGAAACATACGTCTTTCAGAAAATGTAGTAAAAAAATTTTCAGATTTGAGACAGTGGTCTCCCCCCTTAAGATACCGTCGGTTCGTGTTCGTTTGAGATGTCGCGCGCCCATCACTTCATCCGATCGGATCTTACAACCACTTCGAAGGGCCTTTGCGTCAAGTGGTGCCCGTCAATGTCAGTAACCACGTCTCGTTCCAGAACTGTTTTTACCGCGTAAGGGCCCTTATACTTGGCTATTAATTTTTTGTTTACCTCGGCCGTGACATCTACATTGCGGATCATTACGTAGTCGTCGACCTCATAACGGGTGGCGTCCTTATGCCGCGAATTATAATAGCGTTCATTTATTCGCTGACTTTGCTCGATCTTCCCGGCAGCGCGGTCCCGTATTAGATCTAAATTCCGGTCGTCGGAGGTACGCGATTCAAGTTCCATTCTAATCCGGTCGTTGTCCTTACCCGCCTGGTTAACGCCAAATAACAATTTACACGGGGTCTCGCCGGTAGATCGACACACGGTATTATTCAGAGAAAATTCGACAGCACTTAGGACATCGTCCCAGTTACCGGACGATGTTGATGTTTTTGATAACATCGGAGTCAAGACTCGATTATACCGTTCTACTTGTCCATTGGCGCGTGGGATGCCGACGGCAATCAATATGTGCATCACCGATTCTTGATCTGCGAAATCTTTAATGGCTTGGGATGTGAACGTCGTCCCTCTGTCCGTAACCAAGCGCTTCGGACGACTATAGGAATCAAACTAATTCCGTAGGTGCTTGATGGTCGCGCACGTCTTCGTGGATTTACAAACAAACAGACGAATGTGTTTCGTGAACCCATCTGCTACCGACAACATATATTTATTGCCCTTACGACTCTTCACTAACGGACCATAGTGATCGACGTGAATGCTATCGAACGGAACATTACCTTTCGGGATATTATGCAAATATCCCTCCGGTTTTCCGCTAACGGGCGAGAATTCGATACACTTTTTGACAATTCGAAATATAATCTTTAAGGGGTTATATACGTTTCTCCACTTCAAAAAATCATTTTTTTTACATATATTGAAAGATGCACATCGTGGGCACATTTTGAACCCAGAACGAACATGAAATTTGAATTATTGGCGAAGTTACAGCCGTTTAAATGGAACTGGTCGTGCCGGTCCACGGATCAGCGTGTCAGAGCGTCGAATGCCCTTGTTTGATTTGAATTTTGAGAGGTGTAGAGAGATGTATCCATGATGCCCACGACCTAAAGTTATAGAGAATTCTATGTTCGTCATGATGCGCGTGAATTAGGGGCTGATACACCCGCGGATCGGGGAAAACCCATGGTTTTTCCGCGGCGGCCGCGTCAAGGTCGAGTTTCCTAGCCGCGATCCGGCGGCGGCGGCACAGCGGCCGCGGCCGGCAGCCCGTGGCGGCGGCCGCTGGCCCGTGCCGGCGGCCAGACTCCGGCCGCGCAGCGTTCAAGGTCCCACTTGTTCAAGCGCACTTGAAAGGGTCTACGGCTAAGGATTCATACCTGCTTCAGAAATAAAATAATTTTTTTATTCTTTACCGTTTCGATATGGAAGTGACACCAACGGATTCCTTATGTTTTTGCGATGAAAATTATATGAAATTTAATGTAAATCGGACTATTATTAACGAAGACAACTTGAAATGATATAAATTAATTTTTCATGAAATTTCCTTCATATGGTCCGAATTGTGTCGTTCGTGGTGTCAGTTTCATGGGCGAAACATAAGGAATTCATTGACGTCATTGTCACAAAGATCGGATGGGAAATGCGGAAATTCTGGATATTTCTGACTTTTTAATGGTATTCGAACCCTTTCGTGGGTCGAAAGCCATACAATTCGGTGAGGCACTGCGAGAGGTTGTCCTCGTCACGGCCTCCAACGAGTTAGGTAAACGACAAACAACGGTGGTCATTTAGTCGAACCCTATTCTGTCGTGCTAGGGACATAAGTAGGGAATTAAATTAGTATTATTATTAGTAATATTCACCAAGTCCACCATCAATACGCCTCGTGGAGAGACACAGGAAGAAAAGGATAATTCGCTGCCTGCGTGTGGTCCCGCCTGCGTCGCCCTCCGTTCAAATTAAAGACGGATCTCTTATCTCTCGGTTATAAATGCGCGATGGAATATCAAAACCAAAGCACGCGCTGACGTATTAGTTGCGAGAGGAGGTAAGCCATAGGGAGGAGATTATATTGTAACCAATCGATCCTGCATTCCTTTGAAACAGCAGCTTTTCACCTCTGCCCAGTAATATCTCCTTGCTATGGCTATTTCTCTCGTACCTAATACGTCAGCGCGTGCTTCTGTTTTGATATTCCAACGCGTGTTTATACTCGATAATTGCTTTCTCTCAAATTTTGTAGGGAGGACGATGCAGACGGGAACACGCGCAGTCGGCCGACTACCCCGTTTCTTCCTGTGTCTCACCGCGAGACGTACTGATACTTTTTCAGATTGATTTCGTTTCCAACACCATTGTCGGGAAACATTTTTCGATCTAACATGAGAACATCTTATTTTGTTCGTGGAGGAAAATGCCACATCTGATTCCAAAAAGTTAATCAGGTTGACCGACCAAAGCTTCTCGCCAGAGTCACGGTTTATGACCATATTGTCCCGCGAGTCGGCGCGGCGGTTAATAGCAGTACCTACTTCCGGGTCCGAAACCCATCGTACTACCCACCGACAGAGCAATATACGGATTAACTCATTGTGTGACTGAAGAATGCCAAAAATTATTAACCCTCGGTTGTCACACTGGATCAAATTGACCCTGCGTTATTTTAAGCAAAAAACCTTTTTGTCGAAACTCTTATTGCTTCAAATTTTTTTTATGCATGATGATACTTTAAATATCAACTTTCAACGATGGGCATATATTCTACAATATTCAAACATTATCTCGGAATTTTTGAGACCTAATTTAACGAATAGTTTTTAAATAACAACTGATTGAAAATTGACAGGGTCAAATTGACCCAGTGTGACAACGACGTTCGAAAAAGTAGGTGTGACAACCGAGGGTTAAAGACGGCAGTACGTTCTGGACTGCCCTTTAGAAATGCTGGCAAACAGATGGTGTTAAGACGTTCTTGGGAAATATGAAATTAACAGTCGAAAACAAAGAGTGAACTCTCGCTTGCGTCCGATCCCGCTTTTGTCCCAACGCGCAGTGGGCGTCAATCCCAAGAATAGAGAACAAATTCAATATGCCAGTTTTTCTAATCAAAATGTCGAATCTTATGAACATTATAAAACAGTAGTACTGGATCTGAATAAATAGATAAAATGTTTAAAATATCTTCGTTTGTATTGCAATGATAATATTTGCCGCGTATAATATTTCTGCACTTTCCATAGTAATATAGGTATATTTATCAAATTGGTCTAGTTTTATTGGAATTATTGACATCATTTTTTTAAATAACGTCAATCCCCCGTATGATTTGTATATTAATACTCTTTTATGAACTTCCTTAATTATATTCCGCAGTTCCAGTGCGAAAAATGTGATGTTGAATTTCCCCCTATTTCTTGAGATTCAGCCTCGCTGTGCGATATAGAATACAGGTAATTACTCCATTATTGGAAAATATTGCCAAATCTTGTTTTCGGAGTTGCAAAGCCAAATAGATGTTGATTATATAACAAAAAAGAAATTTGCTCGGAAGTTCCCGGAGGGTAACTAGAATTGCTGATATTTCTTCAATGGGTTTCTTATGGAAAAGTACTGTATGTAACTAATTGTTTGCTATTGCTTATTTCGATTTTCAAAAAATTTATATCATCACGATTTAAAAGACTCGATACAAAATTTTCCACCAGAAAAAACATACAAACTTTGACACGTGTTTACACACAGATCAGACGTAGTCGACACGATATTTTTCCCTTTTTTTAGGAGCTCACATTATTAGTTTACAATATGTAAAAAAAATCATAATCCCATAACTTTCGAATTCTGCCTTGTTTCCTTATTTTTGGCATTCTGTCCCACTGTGGCGTAGGATCGCAGCGCGGCCCCACGGCTATGACTTCTCCAAGAGAAGTCACGCGATTTGCCGCCGTGGCTAGCCGCGCGGCTAGTAGATTTCACCATGATGGCGGAAAACAGACACTTATCGCATTGTGTTGCGTCTTGAGTAGCCTAGGTTGCTGCTGTAGCAGACGGGCGGCCGCCGCCGCTCGAAAACGCGGCTAGGAAAATGGTTACATGCTTCTCCATAAGAGCGGTGCTTAGGATTTGGCCGCCGGACGCGGCCGCTGCCGCCGCCGCTGGCCGCCGCCGCCGGATCGCGGCTAGGAAACTCGACCTTTACGCGGATAATTTAGCGCGTTCAGTTCGTTTGTGACCAGCAACTTGTGCTCAGCTGTCAAGAAAATGATAAAACGGCGTTCATGCGTAGACCGAAAAGGGTCAAAAACTGATTCGAGACGATCTTCGCGACCGGTAAAAAGACGACCTCCGGCGAAACGGGAAATATGTTCCGACGAAGAAACAAGTGCATCGGCGAAAAAGTTGAAAAATTCGAACTGCAATGAAGTAACCATAGATTCAGCATTCGGGTACCGAATTATAAACTTCTATGCCGTATTTACGGCTATTAGTGCATACGTGAAGTGTAAAACGTGTGGAGGGGAAGTGAAGTTTACTGAAGATGCAATTTGGGGCCTTGGCTTTCAGATTGTAGTACAATGTGAT
The DNA here is from genome assembly GCA_963855975.1 of Andrena chrysosceles. Lineage (NCBI taxonomy): Eukaryota > Metazoa > Arthropoda > Insecta > Hymenoptera > Andrenidae > Andrena > Andrena chrysosceles. Next base: position 78,759,035 of record OY979767.1, on the reverse strand, counting down.
CGATGTAATTCTCGAAATATCTCTTCGAGCCCACAAAACAGACTTTTCGTGTTTGCAATGAGAGTGTTAGGACTCGGACAATATGGTATGCGAAAGTTTTGCGGACTCATGGACTTACCAAAACCAGTAGCGCAATCGACGTACGATGCTATAGTACGAAGCATTCGTATTGCGACAAAAGCCGTTACTGATGCTTCATTAAAGAATGCTGCGATTGAGGAGAGAACAGCTACTCGAGAAGCAGGAATACTCGCGGATGATGCAGGAATTGTTGTTTCCGGAGATGGGACCTGGAAAAAGCGTGGCTTCTCTTCCCTGTTCGGCGTGGTAACACTTATTGGGAATTTGACAGGGAAAGTTGTAGATGTGCTGATAAAATCAGCCTATTGCAAGACCTGCGAATATTGGGAGAAAAAGAGCAACACCGCCGAATATGAAGATTGGAATAAAAAAGAGCACGAGTGTAGCGCCAATCACGAAGGGAGTGCAGGGAAGATGGAGGTAAACGGGATACAGGAAATTTTTCAGCGATCGCTTGAATTGCACGGAATCAAATATTCATATTACATCGGAGACGGTGATAGTAAAACGTTTAATGGTATTCTGCTAGCAGATCCGTATGATACACCGGTTATTAAAAAAGAATGTGTAGGCCATGTGCAAAAGCGGATGGGAACTCGTCTTCGTGCAATAAAGAAAACGAATAAAGGTCTCGGAGGATAGGGAAAGCTTACAGGCAAATTGATCGACGAATTACAGATTTACTACGGTCTAGCCATCAGGAGACACAGCAATTCCGTCGAAGAAATGAGGAATGCTATTTGGTCGACATATTATCACAAAATTTCAAGTGATGACAAACCGCAGCACCATTACTGCCCAACCGGAGAACAATCGTGGTGTTCGTGGCAACGAGCATACGCGACCAGCAAATTGAAGGATTATAGACATAAACCTGCTCTTCATCAAATTGTACAAGATGCTATTCGTCCTGTGTACGAAGACCTAAGCAATAATGATTTGCTTGTTAGATGTGTTGGTGGTTACACTCAAAATTCTAATGAGAGTCTGAATGCCCTCATATGGAAAGTTGCTCCAAAAGAGACATATAGCGGTTCCATAATCACTGAAATCGCCGCATACATTGCAACAGTAATGTTCAATGAAGGCCAGATGTCTTTGATAAAAATTTTAGAGACATTACATTTTACCATTGGCACTGCAGCGTACCGGATGTGCCAGGAGGTCGATGCGCAGCGTGTTTCGACTGGTGAACTCAGAGCTCAGCAAGCGACAAAAGAAGGAAGGATTTGCAAAAGACAAAGCAGATTGCATGCAGAGGAGGCTTACATTGCAAGGGAAGGAAAGCTCTACGGTGCCGGTATAGCAGATTAAGAGTAAGTTACAAAATTTCTATTTTATCGAACTTTAAAGCTCTTCGAAAACTTTAAACGCGTTTTTCTCGAAACAACATTTCTCATGACGGCGTGCACAATATCTGCCTCACTGTTTATCCGATTAACTTTATGTTTTACATACATATTCTAAATAAGATCCTTTATCGGTCAACGAGGGCTTTTTCCGATAAAATAAACCATTTCTTAATAACAAACAAAAATGTGCGGTTCTTTTTACGAAAATCATGATCTCCGTCTTCTAATTGTTACTACTGCTACAATATCGTGTTTTTTAATAAAAACCCTCGTCAACCGATAACTATGATCTCAATAAGTGTAAATAAATCGCAAATTTTTGTTTCAGATTACTTGTACGAGTTAAATCATGCACACCGTTTGCGGCAGGATAAAAAAAAACCATTCTGCGTTAATGCAATTAAACGCCAAATTTTTAACAATTTATACATCTTCATTCGTGTTTACTGCTGTATAAACATCTACTTTTACGTTACAAAAAGAATTCAACCAATCGGCCTAATAGTTTGTCCACAAATTGCTTGTAAACATTGAGTACATTTTAGTGTCGAGAAACGTATATGACCCCTTAATCTTTTCTCGTATCTTCGGAAACCGATAGGTCCTCGTTATCCTTTCCAAAACTTTATCTCCGCCCACGTGATCGACATCATCGTGACAGGTGCGGATCACGTTGCTTTCCATGGCAGAGGGCACATAAAACAACAACCGGTTTTTCCTTCCCGAATCCTCAGAATATCAGATTCAAGGTTCTGTTTGATGGAGAGAATTTGCTCGAACGTGTTCGACTTCAGAACTGATATACTGTGGCAGCGACTTAATGCGTCCACGTGTTTCATACGAGATCCCGAGCGATGTTCGATTTGGAAATCGTACTGTTGCAAATACATTGCCCACCGCGCAATTCGAGGGTTCACGTTCTGTTTACTTAGTGTGAGTCGAAAACTATCACAATCGGTTAGGATTTTAAAAAGCCTACCGGACAAATAAATATGGAAACACTTTAAAGCATACTCCAGCTCAAAGCTATGGAATTTCGATTCGGACGACGTCGTTCGTTGACTAAAATAAGATACGGGTCGCAATGCTTTGTCCGTTTGTCTTTGTAATAAAATCGCTCCGAAACCACTGGCGCTTGCATCGTAATGCAGTTCGGTCTCCACATTAGGCGAGTATACAGCAAGGACGGGTTGGGTGGCCAAGCATTCTTGCAGCATGTCGAACGCTTCGTACTCTTCAGTTTCGAATTTGAACTTATTGGTTTTTATAACATCGTATAAGGGTTTGGCTACTCTCGAGAAATTGGGCACGAATCTGCGAAAATAGCTGGCTAACTCCACGAATTGATGCATCTGCCTGACCGTGCGCGGAGGCGCGTAGTCCATTATTGCCGCCGCATGTTCGCCGCTAGGCCGTATGCCGTCGCAACTGATCGAATAGCCTAAGTAACTTATCTCTTTATACATGAACGAACACTTGTCTAGCCTCAAGTTCAGCCCGTATTTCCGTGTCAATATAAATATTTCACGTAAGATTTGGAGATGCTCGTGCGTCCCTTCCGTAGCTACTAAGATGTCGTCAAGATACAATAAGACTTTGTTCTGCTCGATAAGAGGCCTAAAGATTTTATGTGTAAACCGTTGAAACACACGCGGAGCGTTTGTTAAACCAAATGGCATCCGTAAATATTCGAATTGACCCAACGGCGTTACAAAAGCCGTATACTTTATTGACGACTCGGCCATTTTAACGTGGTGAAACCCATTTTTCAGATCAAGTTTACTAAAATACTGTTTATTGCCCAACCGGTCCAACTGATCTTCGATCAGCGGCGTGGGAAAGTTATCCTTCGCGGTAACTTTATTCATATCGCGGAAATCCACGCATATCCACCGTCGTGTCCCGCCCTTTTTATACACCAAAACGATGGGGCACCCATATTCTGATTCGCTCGGCCTAATCACGCCGTTCCTTATTAGGCTTTCCAGTATTTCCCGCAAGTTTTGTTGATCTGCAAACGATAGCCTTCTAGGGCGAGAGCTGATGGGCTGATCATGTTTTAACCTTATATTCATTTCGAAATCTACCGAGATAAGGTTGATGCGCATCTCCAAGACTTCGTCATATGAATCTTTTAGTCTACGCGAATTGTGTATATCCAGGGAAGGATCTATGTCTAAGCAATCGGACGCTCTTTCCGCTTCGTTCGTTATATTAATATTCGTGATCTCGTTCGCGCCCTTGTCCTCTCGGCGTCGTCTACACGCGTTACCACGACCGTTTTTCCCAAGCAGATTTTTACGGACGGACAGGTAATAAAGTCCCGGCATAACAGCGCGGCGTTGGACATAGTATGGTCCTGTACGCCCAAAAAAGACATGTTTATCTCTACAGACTCTACGTATACGTTCTTTTCAAAGGTACCTAAAATAACTAACTTGGACCCGTTAATCCCGCACAATGATTCGTCTGACCGCGCGGGTGAGCGCGCATGGTCCGGTATGCAGCTACTTTTTATCAAGCTAACCGAGGATCTGGAATCTACCATCGCGGACAACTCGTATGTGCACGCGGTTACCCGCTTCCCCTCCGACAGAGTACTTTAACGGGAAGAGGTACGGGGCAATCGAAACTGTAGGCTGTGTTAAGGTGGCGATGTTACCAGTCTGCTCTCTTTTCCGCGGACAGTCCTGCACGCGGTGATCGTCGGCCAGTGGCGGATCCAGGAACCTTTCTTGGGGGGGGGCGAAACGTATAAAAGTACATAACAACACACACACACACGCACGCACGCACGCACGCACGCACGCACACACACACACAAACACATGTATATCTTTATATATATTTTATTATTCTTGAGGGGGGGCGATCGCCCCCAACTCCCCCCTCTGGATCCGCCAATGTCGTCGGCGCCGCAACCGAAACACGCGTTTCGGGGTCGCCTCGGCTGCTGGCATCTGCTGGACAGGTGACCTCGATCCCCGCAATTGTAGCACCTCACAGACTCGTCTCGTAGTGTTGAAGGTTCCTCAGCCCGTCGACTTCGAAGATTGTTGACAGCTTCGATGTTCTTCGGGCCCCTCTTGTCGCCGTCGTCCCGGCATGGTCGGTCCTTCGTCCTTGGCCTCAACGATATCTTTTTAAAACGCGTACAGAATCTCGGATTTGGAGGAAAAACGATTCATCCGGGCCTGGCTCTGCAGTTGATAGTCGGGTATACCATCGATAACGTTAAAAATAGTCCGATTTAAATTATTTTCTGTCGAATTAATCGGAAGAACACCAGGAATCCATTGGTGTCACTTTTATATTGATACGATAGAAACTAAACAAATTCAGATTTTGTAGAATCTGACCGGTAGGGGACCGCGCGCGGGTCAGGCCGTAAAAGCTCACGCCCGTTATTCGACCTTCTAGGATAAGGATAAGATGAAAGTTGAACCGTTATTCGAAATCCATGATGAAAGGCCTTCGAATGAATCAACTTATCCGATCTTCGAATAACGGATAAACGTAAAGTACCTTTTATCTAAATGTTATCTAGATCTTTGCCCATCTCTGGTAGATACACATACACATCCGGCGGCTGGTTAAAACAGTGAGAACTTCTCCTCTACCACTTTTTCATAACACATCAATACTTACATAGTTTGGTACTTATCTTTAAACAACTTGTATAATTACAAGTTAGCTTAATGGCAGTTTACAGCAGGTTTTCTCGAATTGTATAGATTATATTAGAAGCAATTCTGCCTTGTTACGTTCAACAAATTCAATCACCGACTTATAACAGAGAAGGAAAAACTGAGAAGGAAATAATAAATCAATTAGCTATTGCTGTAAAAACTTTGGTCAACAACTCAGAAGCACTTACAAAGTAAGTTTCGGTATCCTGTATTTATATCGAATGATTAGTTGTAGAAATTATGTATTCATATGTTAACATTCCTTCAGATATTATAATGGACCACAAAAGTCAAGTCCCGAGCATAAAGGGTCTAGCCAAAGGAATTATGGCAAAGGGCCGTATTCGCCTGGTTTTGATTGTGAGGATGAGCCTCACCCTACGAAATATATTGAACACTCCAAGGGTCGAACCTTTTACGATCGAGATAACGATGATGCCGAAAGATGCCATAAAAATGAATTTCGACGACCGCGCGATACATTATTGAATATGGTGGGAGATTTTGTAGCTCGATGTTCTACCCGTTTGATAGAAATAAATAAAAAATCTCAGGACGGGAAGACGATCGAATTGTTAGATTTAAAGTGCCATATAGTAAGCAATTCCTTTATTTTCCTAATGTAAAGTAACTTAGAAAGAAAACACTTCATTTTGAAGATACACTACGCACTCGTTATAAGCCCGCGTCTACAACGAATGCGTTGTACCTCCGGCGACTATCCCCACCATTTCTTGGAATCCTTCGGACGAGAGTGGGAGAACCCGTGAACAAGCAGGACTCCCGCTGCGGGAGGCTCTTTCGTTTCCTTTCGCTTGCTCTTGGGTTTTCTCAGTCGCGCGATTGGCCGGGCGGGACAGTGCCCATACAACGCGCCGTACGCCAGTCGCCAGCCCCGTTCGTTGGGTTTATAATGAGTGCGTACTGTATTATTAATTTCATACGTCTATGATTACATCCTAAATTATAGATGCATAGTCTACTTAGGTACCTCAAGGATGAAAAAATCAAACATACACTCATACATATACATATGAATATTGAATAGGATGCTGTCATAAAATTTGATCACTTATTAGAGTTAACAGAAATACAACAAATTTATTTATAATTCATCAACAGCGACTAGCAGACATCGCGCATAGTCTCTTGAAAATATCTCCGTACGACGCGGGAACAATGGGTTGCCGTGGTTTAAGAAGATATATGAACGACATTTTACCCTCAACCGAATGGTCTGCCGATGACATGAAACCTGCACTAACAATGATTTTAAGAAGGCTCGATAAAACCTTTAGCAAAATACATAAGAAGTCCTCTATTAGAAGAAATACCGACTGGACTGCGGCGAGCGACCTTTTGAAAGGAATTTATGAAACACTATCGAGATGTCCTTACATTGCACACTTTCAAAATTTGAAAACGTTGCTGAATACCTGTCAGGTATTGTAACGATTAAAAATTTAGAAACTGAAGTATCTTGTGTACATACTTGCTTACATATAGTTGTCCATTATCTCAAAAATGATTTTGTTTAGACTTATTTCTTTGACATTTAATATAGGAGTTGTACATAAAGCAATGACTTCTGTTGTATGTTTTACTGACTTAGACTCAGAAAAAAATGCATGGCTTTTGTTGAAAAAGAATTGCTGTTTAATTAATACGCATAAAATCACGAATAATGGGTACCAAAAAAATTATGATAAGACGATTACGTTGAAATTTTTAATCTGAAAGTTATTTTTTGTAAAATAAGTACACGAAATAAAAAGTAATTTCGAGATTTTTACTAGAATATTTACATCAGTCATTGATTAAACGAAATCAGTCTTTAATTTTTAATCAATTCTGTAATTTAATTTACATATAGTCATTAATTATTGGAGACGTCCCGCCAGAAGACATGGCTTCAGCTTCTTCGGCCGCCTTAATGAGCAAAATACCTCCGCAGCATTTCTGCTCGACGGTTCTTCGACTGATAGCCCTTCACGTTATTTCTCTTGGTGAAGGATATTCTTTTGAAAATGTATGCGGTGGTCACGCTATGTTTGCTACTCAAACTCGTACAGAGAACATGCTACTTAACTTGCTGATACCATTGTTTTTGCGTGTGGGAACTGGAAGAAAAGGTAACTCATAAACGTAATACGTATTAGCAAATAAAATAAAATATTCATCTTAATAATTCTTTAAAAAATTGGGCAGATTAGCTACTAAATTAATAACGAATGTGAAATTTCTGCATCTAAGAAAAAAGGAAAAGATTGAAACATAACTTTTTTTTAGATGTACCAAAATTGAGACAATCGGACATAAATTTTGCTTTAACCGCTGTACTAAACACTCTGTGGCCACCGAGTACGAAAGCAATACCAATAACTAGTCAGAACCTGAAAACTACAACAGATATGAGAGCGGGTAGTTTAACATTTGTAGCGAGAGATTCAAAGACTTTAACGAAAACGTCGTTGACGTTATATCAAGTTGCATTCTTGGGTGAGTAATAAAACAACTTTCGAACAATTATTTTGTCCTTTCACATACAATAACATTATCAAAAAATAATTAAATTTCTGCAGCACTGAAAATAATGACGATATGTTTTGAAATGGAGTTAAAGACCGAATGGCCAAGAATTTTACGCACAATGCGTTTATTGAACAAACGAAACGAAGCTTCAAATTACCTTTGGAACTTTATAGAATTCGTGGTGACTCATCGAACTGCATTATACATTCAGATGCTGCCGTTCATCGTCCACAAGATCGGCCAAGCACCGATTTCAGAGCACGAGAGAAACATGCAGAGTACGATACGTGCAAAAATCAATGGTGATACTGAAACGATACCAAAATCTCATGGTACTTTGCTGACTGATCTTATACACGAGCTGAAAGACCTGAAAGAAGATATAGAAGATCGGAGATTCGGTTAGTAAATGAAATTAATTTGATATAATATCGCTATAAGGTTGCAAAATTTTACATTTTGCTAAACGCTTAAAGAGGGAGACCACTGTCTCGGTCCGAAATGTAAGGGTGTTTTCGGGAATTTATTTCAACCAAACAACGCAAGTAAATCAATTTATTGCTTAGTATAGTTAATAGTGTACATATCGAAGGGTAAGAAATTTTTTTTTCAATCAAATTCATAAATCCGTTTCCTGTATACTCTTCGTCAAAGTATGCGCTCCGGCAAAAACGTGCTAATCGCGTTGACAGTCCCCAGGCCATATGGTTCATCGGAATTTAAAAAAAACAGTAATATTTAGAAACTAGAAGCCTGCCTCTATTACCTGACGATCAAAAAATGTCAAAATTGTAAAAAATAACAAAATGGCGGACCCCTGAAAAATTTTTTTTTTGGGTACAAAGTTAGGGAATTGTTGCTAAAAAAAACAGAAGAAGGTCGAAAATTGAAAATGTCTGATCGTCACGTAATAGCGACGGGTTTTCCGTACAATAAATGTCCTTGATAATGCCAATTGGACGCATAGTTTTCTCTGTAGACTGTCAACGCAGTTGAAAAATGTCATTCTGAGGAAAACGCGTGCAAAGTTTCGCGTGGCTCAGTCGCGCGTTTGACACCGCTTCATGAAAAACACCATATCTCCATCAATTTTGCGAATTTCTTCATAAAATTTGATGAAAACATTCTTGAAATATACGTCTTGCAGAAAATGTAGAAAAAAAAATTTTCAGATTTGAGACAGTGGTCTCCCCCCTTAAGGGGTTATACCTAGTCAGGAGGCCGAAAAGAGACGAATGTTTGTGAATTTTTTTGAAAAAGCGGAAGCATATATTTTCACAGAACATTTTGCACTTAAAAGAGTAACATTTAAAGAACATTTGGCAATTTTTTGTAGAAAAATATTTACGTTTATAATAAAATTACAACCGATATCCAAGAAGCCTTTTTTAAAAAGTTGTTTTTGCGGTGGACACTGCCATTCGGAACCAGATTATCTAAAATCAAAAAACAAAAAAGATTTCGTTAGTATATTAATCATTGTATCCTCTGATTCGCGGAGGGAATTTCCGAAATATTAATTTAAAACAAAATGAGGCTTTTTAAAGTTGAAGACATGATTTTTTCGGGTGATTTTTGCTTCTGCTTCTTGGATGTCGGTTATAACTTTCTTATACCCCTACAACACACTTTATTGCAGGAATGTCTCAGTTACGTTGCAGTTTAACCTCTTAGGCACGACGCGCCACTATAGTGGCTTTCGCGGATTTCATCTTTCTTAACTACACGCCACTATAGTGGCTTTCGCGGATGTCATCTTTCTGAACAACACGTCACTATAGTGGCTCACTGTATCGTTTACACGTAATTCGCGTTGAACTCTGCCGTACAGAGAAACAGCCCCGCGTAAAACTCAGCCGTGTCTAAAGGTGGGATCTCCTACCCGCGATTGGTCGCTGCGATTGGTCGTAGCGATTTGATCCAGCGACTGGCCCTAGGCTGAATCTCCTTGCCTGCGACCAGGGGTGTGCTCGGGACGGGCCGGAAACTTTCGGGCGGAATCGGGCGGGGTCCCGAGACTCGATTCGGGCTACAGGCATAGCCGCCATGAGCGGGAAATTTGAGTCTCAGGTCGGCTCGGCAAAACTCGGACGCGATCGGACGATATCGTTACCAGTAATAGATCAAAATTATTACCTGAGAACATAGAAAAATTATGTTTCTTACACGTTAATTTAAAATAATAAAATATTCGCCTTCCTGTATATTGTTATTACTATGAAACATCCAGGAAATATTCCTTTCTGTATGCTTATAGTTGTTCGTACGTTTTCTATTTTAAATCTGAACCTATCCCGGAAAAGATAATACCCTATATATCCCCTTTACATAAAGTACTAAGTATGAAGTATATTTTATTAAAATTTTAAAATATTGTCGATATAAAAATAGTCTTCTTCCCAAGTTCTGAACATGATATTTATTTAAGTAGGTATATGAACATATTCAGTATTCACAGACTATTTGGTAGCAATACAAATACATATATATGTAAATAAATAATAAGATACAAATTATGATTGAATAGGAGACAGAAGGATAAAAACTTATCACTCTGGTATTGATATAAATTATATACATAATTCTTTTCGTCTCGATCCTCTCGTAATAGCTGGCTTTCGAGTCGATCGCGTCCGAGTTTTGCCGAGCCGACTTGAAATCAAATTGCCCGCTCATGGCGGTCATGCTTGTGGCAAAGAGAAGATATAATAAGAAGCGTCACTCCGGGCGGAACATTTGAAGTCTTTACTTGACCTTGTCATTTAAACTGGTTGTCTATTCTTTGCTTGTAGCCCGAATCGAGTCTCGGGATCCCGAAACCGTCGGGATGCGACCAAGTCCATTGCCACAGTGGGGCAGAATCCCAAGAAACAAGGAAACGATTCAGAATTCAAAAGTTGTGGGAGGATTATGTATTTTTATATATTTATAACAATAATAATAATAAATCGTGTTTATTCTTTTATAATATTTGAGACAACGCAGTGGAGTTAGAAACGCAAAGTACAGAATGGGTGAGGCTCAGTGTCGCTGTTATTCATGCCTGACCCGAATATTTCTTGTAAGCTAATAATATGAGCTCCTAAAAAAGGTAAAAACCCAGAAAGAAAACCCAAAAAGAAGCCAGAAATAAAGATTTTAAAAATTATAGAAAAAATTGTAGCTCAAAATATTCTATCCTCCCAATGGCCCACCTTTTCTCACATCTGAATACGTCAGAGCGTGCTTTTGTTAATATTCCAACGCGTATTTATATTCGAGAGATAAGGCATCACGCGCAGTCAGCGGACCACCCCTTTTCTTCCTGTGGCTCTCCGCGAAGCGTACTGATCTTTCTGCAGAATAATTTCGTTTCCTACCCCATTGCCAAGGAAACATTCTTCGATCTAACATAAGAACATCTTCTTTTGGTAATTGTGCGGACCTTAAAATTAATTTTCGTCACGGTCAACGTTCCGGCTATACTTTTTATTCTTTTATACTGTAGCGAAACACGGTTTATTGCCTGCCGAGCGTAGAGGAATTAGCTTGTAGCAATTGGGGATTAATCCTAAAAATTGTTCCGCTGTTCTGCAAGTTACTTGGCAGATGTTTCCTAATTACTTTATGTCGTGTAGGGGGCCGAAGGTCTAGTGTCATAAAGCTGTAGTAAACCGTGGCCCGCTAACAATCCGTTTAGGGCATCACTCATCACGCTACATCATGGAACTTCGCGCGTGTGTCGATAGGAACACTGCACTTTCCATGGCATATTTATCAAATTCTTGTAGTTTTATTGGAACTATTGACGCTAATTCATGACGAATTGACGTTATTTTCTTAAATAACGTCAAACTTATATATTAACATTTTTAGTATCAATTTCCTTAATAATATTCGGCATTTTTAAATTGCAAAATACAGGATGTTGCATTTTTTCCCATTTCTGGGATTTACCCTCAGTGTGCGACATAGAATACACGTATTTAATCCATAACTGCAAAATATTCGCGAATGCTTTTTCCGCAGTAGCAAAGTCTAGATTATGTTGATTAGAAAACAAACAAAAAATTTGTTCAGGAGTTCCCGGAAGTGGAACTAAAAAAGTGATGATTGCTGGCAATTTTTCAATTGGTATCTTATGGAAAAAAACTGTATGTAACTAATTATTTGCTATTACTTAACAGAATCGGCACTACTTATTTTGGGGCTTCAAAAATTGTTTTCTTTTATATCACCAAAAATTAAAAGACTCGATTTAAAATTCTGCACGAAAAATACATACAATCACAGACACGTGTTTGCACACAGATCAGAAGTAGGCGTCATGATATTTTAACCGTTTTTAGGTGTTCATGTTAGTAGTCTACAGGTAAGATAAAAATACATATCTTTTGAATTCTGACTTCTTTCCTTATTTCTTGGGATTCTGTCACACTGTGGCAATGGGTCGCAGTGCCCAGCCTGCGACTACGTATAATGGGAAACAGACCCTTCTCGCATTGTGTTGCCTCTCGAGTAGCCTAGGCTGGTACTCAAACAGATTCGCGTCAGGCTCCTACGTCTGGCGCATACCCGACGATAGCAGTCGCATGTAGGAGATCAGATACATGCTTTCCCATTGCACCAGTATACTGCGACCAATCGCGGGTAGGAGATCCCGTCTTAAAAGGTTAATATTTGGAACATTGCACGGAATGTTGCCAAAACGTTACAAGTAAATTGCTATGTCCGCCCCTGTGCAACATTGCAGGAGATATTTCTGCAACATTGCTTCGGGATTTTACAGCAATGGTCACACAACGTTTCTGAAATTTTACAGCAATGGTCGCGCAACGTTTCGGAGATTTTAAAGCAATGGTTCCGCAACGTTTCGGGCAGTAGGGCCGAAAATAAAAATAACCGGACGGTGTCTGTGAGGGGGGACCCCGATGACATGGAGGCTGCAAAATCGTAGTAGTTAACGTCCGTGTGTCTGTTATAAATAGAAAATTCTTTTTTTACTCCAGAGGGAACCCGCGACCTGTAGCACCGTAGAAGAAAAAAATTTAACCCGGTTTCCAATGGATTGGCGGATAGAAAATTAATGCGGTTCCTTCCGATTTTACGAAACTCATACTTCGAAATGATTGATTTGGTTCAAACACCGCTAGGTGGCCGCGATACTGGTGTTACGTATGTGGAATTTTCCCATACGCCGCTCTCAACCGTTTTTCGAGCTCGAGTCTACGAAGGGAAGACGCCCTAAAATCCTTTTTGTTTATCACATACCACTAATGGGGTCATGATCTCGACCATCTGGATCACGACCATGGGAACGGGAGTGACACGACGACGACCCCAAAAGATCTCCTTATATGGAAACTTTTAACGAACCCCCACTCATTTGCGGGACTATATAAACTCTTTGGTTCCAACCCTCGGCGGTTAAAAGCTATAGAGTCACGCGTAAAGTCACGTCGTGTCTCGCTCGTACAGAGTCGGTTATATCCAGCAAGATCGGGCTAAAGTCTCCATCGGAATCATAGTTAACCTCACAGAATCCGCGAGTTCGGTTTATATTCTATTTGGCACTTTGAAATAGCCACTCGTACGCCCCGCATCGCCAGTGCGTCAACACCGTGCAATTAGTGGTAACATATACATTTTATTTAATTATTACTCGCGACACTTACATTTGTACAATAACTAATTATTGAATATACTTATGGTGTTCACGAGTAAATCGAGTCGATTACGTTAAATCCATATTTTACCCAGCGATCCTTATAATATTAGTAGCACTCACCCACCGATACAACTTTACCGCTCGAGTTGTATCAAATATTAATTAAGAGTTACGAGGCATTACTAAGATTTCCCGCGACTCCCTGATTTCGCATCAGGTTCGTTCGTAACCCTTTACCAAAACAAGCCATCTTCTCCAACCCACGAAAACTCACCCTTCCTACGGCTCCCTGATTTCGCATCAGGTTCGTCCGTATCCTACAGCTCCCTGATTTTGCATCAGGTTCGTCTGTAAGTCTACCAACTTCCGAACAGCTCCCTGTTTTCGCACCAGGTTCGTCTGTGAATAATCCAACCTCCTAACAGCTCCCTGGTTTCGCACCAGGTTCGTCTGTGAACTTCATCCTAGTGACTTCCCCATTTCGCATCGGGTTCGTTCACGACGTTTCACCCTCCTGGGGCTCCCTGATTTCGCATCAGGTTCGTCCGCGTGTGACTCCATTCCTAGAGGCTCCCTGATTTCGCATCAGGTTCGTCCTCGCCGTCAATAATCCTAGCGGTTCCCTGATTTCGCATTAGGTTCGTCCGCGCACCTAACTAACAAATTCATAAACCGTATTCCTTGGGAAATACCCTTCTCGCCGGCCTCTCGCGTTGCCGCAGCCCCGGCTCGTAACACTGATAACTCTTCTCGCGGCAGAGATGTGCGCCGCGAGACATAAGATCGACGCCGCGAGCTAACGAGGCAGCTTGCTCCATGATCAAGATTTCGATGCAAGATTGATACGGCAGAAGCTTTTGATATAGTAGGTTTAAGAATAAAATTATATCAAACCTAGTTCACGGTGTAAGTGGTAACGGTTATTCGACGACAATTCCTTGATAACCTGAGTAAATCAGTCGAGGGACCATAAATGTGTTGTGAATACAAATAAAACCAGGTAGTAAAATGGCTTGGAAAAACTGATGAGTATCATCTGAATTTTGGTCTACACTTCTAGATTCTAGTTAGAAACAACTAAAAATTTGAGTCTCCTTCATCCGGAAATATGTGTGTTTGAACATGCATTTACGATATGCAAATCTGTGTAAGAACTGGTAGCAAAATAACTTGAAAAGATCAATAGATTCCATTTTGGTTTGGATCCGGATTTCCAGATAGAACCAGCTTAAAAACATGAACAAAGTTACTCAAGAAGTTTACTAGTAATATGCGAGTTACTTCGTGTAAATCCGAGTAGAACCAATGACAAATTGTGCTAGGAAATACAGATAGATACCATCAAGATTTTTACATGCATATCCGGTTTGAAACTGATAGAAAATATTTCATCTGGTTCAATCTGCAATTTACGGGAAGAAAACCGCATCAATCCGGATTAAAAAAAATTTAATGCGGTTCTAACTGGCAGTTCCAGCAGGGTAGGAAAATTGCTTCCGTATTCGAACTTATATTTCTATCGTGCAACACTTTAAACTCAAATTATTCAAAAACGAAAATTCGTTTTGACAAATCCCATTACATCTCCCTAATCGTGGAGTCGGATATCTTACAACAAATTCCTTTCGACGCTTGATTCATATTCTGTTATGAAATATCCTGCGTACTACAAGAAAATAATGTTTTTTTTAGTTTTTAGCGCATTTTTAATACAATCGATGAACATAATTTTTTTTATAAATTTTTTTATTTTCTGGATTTTAGTGTTTGATTTACATTTCACAGCTCAGACTTCTTTACAAATATCTCTTGTTGCTGTATACAATTTAAAAGTTTGTGTAAACTCTATAGTGTTAATTAAATCATTGTATTAATTACTTATATCAGATAATTTCCACATTCGCAAATATTCCCTCATTGGTAGCCTGTGGAATTTTGCACTGTATTCTGCGTGTCGAGATTTCAGGATCGTCCCGCATAATTCCTTATGCAGTGCGGATCGTTGCAGGAACGTCGCTCATACGTTATGAGCGCAATGTTGCACCGTATTTTGTGGTCAACGTTGCAGGAACGTTCCACGTGGATTTTACCGCAATATATGCGTAATTTTTGCATGGCAATGTGTGCGCAATATTCCTAAAATATTGCACAAACGTGTCCATTGCAATATTACACATCAATGTTTCCACAATGTTGCAGTAATATTGCAATGCAACCTGCAACCAAACGGCAACATTACAATGTACTACAACGGTTGTGCAACGTTTCTGCAACGAAATGTGCTGTAGAGGTAAGCGTAAATATTTTCTACAAAAAGGTACCAAATCTTATTTAAATGTTGCTTTTTTAAGTGCAAAAAGTTCTGTAAAAATATACGCTTCCGCTTTTTCAAAAAAATTCACAAACATTTCCCCCTTATCGACCTCCTAATTAGGTATAACCCTTTAATCCGGTAACGTTGAATTACGAAATCTATACATTAAAGTTCACCGCTTTTCCACGCACACTCCCATCCATAAGTCAACGGACACCCGTTACGAGTATACAAAACGTGATATTTGACCCAGAATACATATTTTTCAACACTTTTATTACCTCATCATACACATATAGTGTAAGATCACACTGGATAATATTTATTAAAAAGATTTGGTGCTTTTATACTGATTGATCTGGAGTTTACTTCATACTCAATAAGTGTTCGGTGACTTATGTATAATGCAATTTATTATCATACTCAGATGAAATGCAGCCAGAACCAAAGCGGAGCGTTGCAGACATGCATTCGGGGAATGAAGGACAGCCTCGTACACAGAGACCATCGTTGTTAATCGATCTTCTGACCGGAGACCTTGGGTCCAGAGCTCATATAAATCGTACACCTGCAGAAACTCCAATTTCCCATTCCACGGCTCCTCAATCCGCCCCTCATTCCACTCATCAGTCGAATTCAAGCAGTACTGTCAAGACAACGCAACCAAGTCAAGTATCAGCACCGCCAAACGGTATACATACTGCACGCGGTACGATCCCAATTACATTCTTCGTTTATTACAAATACCAGACTTTTCGTACTAGGTTTTTGTGGTTGACAGATCGTATTTACCTTTTAAAAGTAAAAGTAAAAGTGGCTATTATTCGCAATATGTATTTCTAATTTTCTTAAACGATATTATTTTATTCCCTCTTTCTTAAATTACTTATTTAATTTTCTTTCATAATTTATACTTGCTTTTTCTGAGAAAATTCGTTAGATTAATCAATAAGTGCGGTGACCTAATATTGTTTCTTTATTCATACGATTTTGTTCGTTTTATGATAATAATTAATAATATTGTCATTACTGACATTTCAGGGTCAATTTCAAGCACAAGCTTGGGTTCCTCCACTCTTCGCGAGGCTAGCGACGTTGGGATTACTGAACAACACACGGAACAACGACCACTTACAGGTATTTAGTCCCTTTTTGAGGAATTCTTAAGAAATGGTCCCGAACTCTATGTATTATTGGTTCGACTGCAAGCCTCTCATAAATGTTGCGTTGTTTTTCAAACCGATTGTGAAACGGTTACCACAGTTGGATCGAGCCATTGTCTACAGTACACTGCCACCGAATTTGCCACTTTATTAAAATCCATTAATCTAATCTACAATATTGTAAGTCCAGGAGAGTTCGACCACTTTTTAGAAAAGAAATAGTAACATCGTTGTTTTTCACATTTTTGTCGTTTTATGCACATTAAAGCAAAGCCCAAGCAATTTAGGGTATATATAAATTATAATGTGCGATAATTTCAAATATTTATTTTCATTTTCAATCAAAAACATTGGCACTGCAAATGGTCGGTCTCACCCGCATGTCGGGGTTAGACCGTCCACCCACTACGAGTAATCAAGGTAGTAATCGACCACCTTATCAAAAAAAATTAAAAATGAATACATACGTATTGTTGGTGTTACAGTGTAGTTATATGCATATTATATCCCCAATATCGTAAGAGCGTAAATAAACTTACCTGTTTTTCAAATATCGCCCCCACTGTAAGTAAACTTTCAGCCTCGCATAAAGTCTGAACTGTATCTTATAACTCAAATATGGATTTGTGACAATGGTCAATGTGAGTTAAACAACAAGCGCCTTCATTTATTTTGTGTCAATGACACACAGTATCCTATCTTGCGTCAGTCTTAAAATATCAGCACTGGCCGGACTCTCCTGGTGGTCGAACTCTCCCGGACTTACCCTATATATTCAAAATTTCGTAAAGAAACGGCGCATTCCGTTTCATTCGCTACAAACGAGGCTTGCGATGAAGCGTCAAAGTTTGCTTGAGATACCTACTACATACATACATACTTATTTCGAACCAAGTGTCTATACAGTATACATACTTTTATACGAATAACTTTAATTCGGTTTGCATTGCTTATACATATTTTTATTGCTTATACATCTTTCTCACTTCTCCTTTATTCGGGCCTTTCTGTTTGACCGTATATTGACACATTGATCATTGCGTTGCTTTTATTGCTAGCTAGGGAACAGAGGTAAGCAGATTCTATTAGCAAATTCTGCCACGATTTATAATAAACGTCCTGTTGTTGTATCCCCTTATCACGCTTCCCCGTATCTGATAACTTCGTCATATTTTACTCTCACTTTCCTCCCTTTCTGTGATCCACACGGTCACACTCTTGTTGCTGCTATTGCTTTATTGTTTCCGTGAACAGAGATTCGGCAAATTGTCAATATACATATGTCCGTTAATATATATATATGTATATGTATATATATACAAGTAGTTTATAAATTATAATAAATTAATATTAAAACGTTTCTTTCGTCCACTGTTTCAGTTGAGTTTTAGAATTAAACGTATACCATGGGGAATATACGAATCTCATTTTCACGGTGTTTTCTACTAGATTATTCTGTTACAACTGTCACGTTTCCCATCACATTCTGTACACGATCGTAACCAATTTATATAGCAGTATTTAGACAATGGTAATGTCCAACAGTTGGTATCCAGTTCATCGTTACGTAATTATAGTTCACTACAACGTAGTTGCTTCGACTCTTTATTGCTTACCTTTTCTCACTTAATCACATGATAATCTCTATAATAGAAACTACTTCCATAAAGACTAACACAGTAATATTAATTTGTCAATCAAAGAATGCATACATCTTCATGTGTGCGTGCGCGTGTGTATGTGCTTCTTACATACTCTATATTATACTTTCAGTGTTTCTCTTTTATTTTTCGATCAGATTCATTAATAGATAAATCTACAAGCACATTTTCTCGCAAGACTTCCATAATCGAAGCAACCCCGTAATGAACCCTCTTCCGCCGAAAACATATCATTATCAATTTTATGTATTTACTATATAATTACACCCCGTTTCATATTTAACTCTGTTATTTGGTTCACATTCAATATTGGCAAAGTCTCTTGTGTACCAGGCTGATGTTCGATATAACGATGTAACGATATTGCAAAAGTACATATATTGTGCTTCGCTCACGCTACGTCGTCTATGATTTTAAAGAACGATTCAAACAAATTTAGTGTAATTGGCTTAAACAATGTACTCCCACGTAACAATAACAGCGTCACATGGTCTGTCTTATTTATCGTCTTTCCCTTCATTCTAGACGTTAAATGTGGCATGTTTCAGATAGATCCCAACCATCTTCTACTAGCGATGAACGTAACCATGTTATGCCTCATCCTATATTAACTCAGCAAAAGGCGCCAAAACTGCGCTTTCTCTCTTCCGTAGAATGTAGGCACTCATCAGGTAAATTGCGAGCCCCTGTTCTACATAGATATATCATACTTGCAGCTACTGGCAATGCCAAAGCTACTTTGATCAGTGAAAATAATATAAATCATATTTTAATTGTATATAATGATATACAGTGTGTTTCTTTTAACTGGAAACGCCGGGATATCTCGTAGGTCGTTGAAGATATGAAAAAATTGTTATTATGAGAGTTGTTTGGTATGGAGGGGCACATTATGTGGTGCATATAATTTTTTTTGTATATGAGATTGTAGAGGAGATGTCGGGATCAATTTAATTGTTTTAAAGGGAATACTATACATCTGTATTCATAATACCATAGAATTTGTTACAACGAGTTCAACGATATGTCACATAAAGTCATTGAATGTAGTAGAAGATCACAAATTGGTGAGATCCCAAGGAGTTAGGTCAACGCGAATCAGGGATTGTCGGTTAGGACTATTTATACAACGCGTGCCAAATTGCCGCCCTTCAAGCGTTCCTGACTCAAATTTTCAAACATTAATAACTAAAAACCGAAGCCTTCACCGCAGTTTCTTTACCAGTGCCGGATTTAACGGGCGACCGATGAGCAATTGCCGGTTGGCCTCTACCCAGAAGGCCCACTGAGGGCCCCATCTTCAAAGAGAAAATTATGATCTTATTCAATCACTATATTTTTTTGGCCGTACTGCATATTACATTTAGCCCATTAAACAACCTGTCCATTTTCCCGAAAAATACGCCCATTAGAACGTTTACCACCTGGGCCTTTTTCATTAAATCCGCCACTGTTCTTTACTATTGATTTTCGTCTTATTTTGTCACGTAGAATCACCCACTTCATATTCTACCATCTGTTACCAAACAACCTACAGTGGCGGACGAAAGAAAGTTTACAACTTTTAAAATCGCATAACTTTTATCAAATTAATCCAAACGAGTTGAGTTTTTCCGAAAAGCTACAAGGATTAGTTTGCTAAGTGACGTGTTTCGTCGTTTTGAAAAAAATGCACTTGGTCGGAATAGCAAACAAAAACAGTAAAGATCATTTTTTAAACTTTTTTTTGTGAGCCTGTATTGAAAATTCAAAAAACCCGTTTGTAGATTGAAGTAAGTTGTATACATACCTAAAATTTCATCAAAATCGGTTAACGCTGCTCTGAGCTATAAACGCTTATAGATCGCAGAATAAGGTCGAAAATCGCTGATTTTCGTGAATTTCGCGATTTTCGACCTTATTCTGCGATCTATAAGCGTTTATAGCTCAGAGCAGCGTTAACCGATTTTGATGAAATTTTAGGTATGTATACAACTTACTTCAATCTACAAACGGGTTTTTTGAATTTTCAATACAGGCTCACAAAAAAAAGTTTAAAAAATGACCTTTACTGTTTTTGTTTGCTATTCCGACCAAGTGCATTTTTTTCAAAACGACGAAACACGTCACTTAGCAAACTAATCCTTGTAGCTTTTCAGGAAAAACTCAACTCGTTTGGATTAATTTTATAAAAGTTATGCGATTTTAAAAGTTGTAAACTTTCTTTCGTCCGCCACTGTATATATACATTTCATTATATTCTTCGTTGAAAAAATACGAGATAGTCACTATCATAGCACTCATGTTCATTGAATATGTTGTTTTTTAACGTTTTAAAAACGTTTAACAATTTAACGTTGCTTTTTAACTGCTAATAATATTCGAATTTATTGTGACCAAGCTACGCATTTCCATTTTTCTTTAAAATGTTAACAGATGTTATAGGCCTTGCTCAGACCAGCGATTGTGACCGCGCGGTCTTTTGAATCAAATGAAATATACTTGGGACCGCATAGTGCCGCGATTCTATTTCCAGGTGATACACAATCCCTCATATGATTTCCTGAGCGTGAAATATCATTACATGCAATAGATATTCTGAGGTAATTGAAAACTTTTGGCTGATACAGTCCCAAAATCAAATTGTTATCGATGATCCATTAAAATTTGATGCAGTCTATATTTTCCTGAATTTTTCATATTTTTATTTTTCCACCCCTAATAAACATCCCAGGGGCATACTACTTCTTCTACTACCATAGTGCACCTGAACGAATATTTTCATGTAATCTGTATCACCTGTATGTATACATATCTACAGGGTCATCGTTTAATCCTGCAACCCGCGCGCGCGCGGACTTGTAAAATAGCACACCGCCTCACGGACGCATTCCACTACAACCATACACCGTCCCGGCGTCCGGAGAGCTGCTAGCGACCGCTGGACAGCAGCGATGCCCGATCTTCGAGAATTTTGGGCTACTCTCTTTCAAATTAACGTTGCAAAGAACTATTCAGAATTTCCCGGCCCCGGTTGAAAAATTTGGGGCCTTTTTCGCATAACTTTTGAACTGTAAGAGATATCGGAATGCAAGTTGCGCTGAAAAATGAGGACAAAATTATTCCCTCTTAAGGGGGGAGACCACTGTCTCAAATCTGAAAATTTTTTTTTTACATTTTCTGAAAGACGTATGTTTCAAGAATGTTCTCTCCAAATTTTATGAAGTAATTCACAAAATTGACGGAGATGTGGTGTTTTTCGTGAAGCGGTGTCAAACGCGCGACTGAGCCACGCGGAACATTGAACGCGTTTTCCATAGAATGACATTTTTCAACCGCGTTGACAGTCTACAGAGAAAACTATACGTCTAATTGGCATGATCAAGGACATTTATTGTACGGAAAACACGTCGCTATTACGTGACGATCAGACATTTTCAATTTTCGACCTGCTTCTATTTTTTTAAGCAACATTTCCCCAATTTTGTACCCCGAAAACATGACTTTTTTTTCAGTAGTCCGCCATTTTGTTATTTTTTACAATTTTGACATTTTTCGATCGTCACGTAATAGAGGCAGGCTTCTAGTTTCTAAATATTATTGCTTTTTTGAATTTCGATGAACCATATGGCCTGGGGACTGTCAACGCGACTATACTGAATTCATCCTAAGAAAAATCCCGTTCCGCGCAGGGATGATTCTGAGGAGGCGTTGGTTAGTCCGACTACCCACTTAAGTGTCTACGTTTTTCTCCGCCTTACCGCCTGTTACCTCTCTGTCAACCGTTCCGCAACCTATAGTGTTTATATTGACATCGGTCACGTCCCACCCTTGGACGGGTAAGGAAACTGGCAGGTAAAGCGTTACGAGCAATCGCCTGCGTCGGACTCGTAGGCAGTAGTGGGGGCTGCGCAGAATGGTCTCAAACCGGTCTGGGCGTAAGATTATTCTTAGGATGAATTCAGTATAGCATGTTTTTGCCGGACCGCAAATTTTGACGAAGAATAGACAGGAAACGGATTTATGAATTTGACTGAAAAAAATTTTTTCTTACCCTTCGATATGTACACTATTAACTATACTAAGCAATAAATTGAATTACTTGCGTTGTTTGGTTGAAATAAATTCCCGAAAACACCCTTACATTTCGGACCGAGACAGTGGTCTCCTCCCGTAATGATGGATAATTTAACATATTTTACGTTTACATAATTTTTCTTTTATCAATTTTTTAACCGTAATTGTTTAAAAAAGCTGTTGGAAACTGTTTATTTGATAATGTATTTAACGCTGTTTTTAAAATTCGTGGTGTTGATAAACAATAGGCTAGTTGTTTTTGTATCATTACATTCATAAATTGAGAAATTAAATTTTTATTCTATTATGTGTTAGTTAAATTATGTGTTAGTCAATTATCTGTTGTTCTGGTTTTCTTTTTTATGATTTTATCCTTAATGCGGTGCATACCTAGATCAGACCCCAGATAGCACACGACGTCTGTAAGACGTCCATTTTACGTCTGTTTTTGGTCTGAACATCTTAGACCATATTAAGACATCTTTAAGACATCTGCGCGCAGACATTTCTAAGACGTCTGGCTACAGACGTCTTTAAGACGTCTTTAAGGTGTCTGTACCAGGAAGTCTTTTAAACGACTGTGTTGAGACGTCTTCAAGACGTCTGTACCAGGACGTCTTTTAAACCACTGTGTTAAGACGTCTTAAAGATGTCTGTGTCAAGACGTCTTTGAAACGACTGTGTTGAGACGCCTTTAAGACGTCTGTGTGGAGACATCTTTTAGACGACTGTGTTAAGACGCCTTTAAGACGTCTGTCCTGAGATGTTTCTAAGACGACTATCCGAGTAAGTGTTTAGGACATCTCTAAGACGTCCATGCCAAGACGTTTTTTAAACAACTGCGTGTAGATGTCTTAAAGACGTATATGTACATAAACAAGTCATGACTAGGCCGGTTCACGATGGATAGTACGCGACCGCCAGGTGGCGACCGGGCCGAGCGCTTCTCGCAGGTAGGATACAGCAGTCATGCCTATAAGAGAGCTGGGCAGTTCATATACCGTCACTCTCGAGTACCGGCGTTCTTTGATGATGGAAATTTATATTTTCGACTTAATACTTGAATATGCCAAAGAATGTCTCGATCATTCGCTATTACAAGACGTTTTTCTTTTTTATGAAGAAACGAAAATATTGACCAGTATGATATACTTAATTTCATTAAAAGATATTAATTCTAATAAAGACAGAATCAAGTCGCACTTAATATCTCTTGAAAGAGGCCTAATCTAGACCTTACGAAGACCAAGACGTCTTTGACGCGTCGTGAATGTTTGAAATGGACGTTTTTAAGACGTCTTCACGACCAATTAAAGATGTCTATAAGACGTCTCTACAAGGCGTTTAAAGGACTAACGATGTTCAAAAATGTCTATAGACGTGTTTAAGACGTCTTGAAAATTTGAAATAGACGCCTTCGCTACGTTTAAAAGACGTCTACAGGGCGTTTATAACACGTCTCACAGACGTCTTACAAGACGTCTTACATACTGTTCAAAAGACGTCTTAAAGATGTACGGTTTCCTGACTCAGGACATTCAAAAATGTGTATAGACGTCTTTAAGACGTCTTGAATGTCTGAAACAAATGTCTTAAAGACGGCTCATAGACGTCCAGTGCTATCTGGGACGTAAGGGGTAACTAATGGGACGTGTCTTTGTAGTGGTGATTGAATTTTTTTTCTAGAATTTTTGTGTTTGAATGTTTTAGCTACTCAACGCCACGCCTGTATCGGCTTCCGTTAATGTCATTCTTTGAAACGATGTGCCATTACTGTGGCTTTTACAAGCAGGTGGCGAAAACTCTCCGTACAAGGGTATAGCGCCGCGGTCAACCCTGTCGTAGCTAAAATTTTTGAAATTGAGACGGGTACGAGATCAGTTGAAATTATTTTCGAACCTCATTACAGTAATCTGAGGTGCGAGTGGTAAACCGATCATAAAAGCGGAGCGCGGGGCTCGATTACCTGGGCCGGGAAATTCCCAATACCTAGCTCTTTGCGACGCTAAAATTTTCAAAGCTCGGGCATCACTCTTGTCCAGTGGTCGCAGACAGCTCTGCGCTGGGCCGGTGCATGGTTGTAGTGGAATGCGTCCGTGAGACCATGTTGCCATTTTACAAGTTCGCGTGCGCGCGGGTTGCAGGATTAAACGATGACCCTGTATATTATGAACGTGCGAATATGTTGTGTGAACGGTTGCCATCTTTCTCGCGCGGTCAAAACCGCCGTGCTCGAACAAGACCACATTATGTATATAATGCTCAGACATTTCTTTTTCATCCATATTTTTATGCAGTATTATATGTATGTATATTTTTGATACAATGTTACTACTGACGTAAAGACAAATTGCAGCAATTCGCATGAAAGATTTTGGATCTCATTTTCCAAAATATAAAGTTACTATTTAAACTGACTTCAATATTTTCAGAAATTAGTTGTAATAAAGATGTCAAATATTGTCGCTATACTACACATACGTAAAATCAAAAATCTCCGTGACTGAACCATGTGAAGGCGATTGAAGAATAGCTTCACATGTATTAATGTTTCAATGTAGAAAATAAAATCATCAAAGTAGCGCATTTATAAAAGAAATGAATAGCATAGAGAAGTATAGTAAATACTTTCCAATAAGGGATAATGACAGTGTAGACCCCGGAAAGGCAGCCTAATTTTGAGAATTGTTTTATACTAGTATAGTGAATGGAATACAAAATCTGTTTCAAGACATTTATTGTATACACCTTGAAGTATGATCAAAAATTTTTTTTTAATACAAAATGGCGGTGCCACAGTTGAACAAAAGAAGGTTCTTCTGAAAAGCAGTGTTTCGCTGCCGGAAAGATTTCTCCTTGAATTTTTAACCTAGGGCAAAAAACCGTTTTTTTTAGTTCTATATAAGTTTATCTCAGGAAGTACACGAGGAAATTAAAAAGTACTGATTTTTGTAAGAATGGTGCGCGATTGAACAAAACACGGAACTGCCACAACCTCAACGTTTTGTTCAATCACCATTAATTCAAAACATAGTCTTTTTTAATTTTCTCGTGTACTTCCCGAGATAATCTTATATAGAAGTAAAAAATTTTCGAATTTTTGTTGTAGATCAAAAATTGAAGGAGAAATCTTTCCGGCCACGGAACACTATTTTTCCGAGAAGCTTCTTTTGTTCAACTGTGGCACCGCTATTTCGCATAAAAAATTTAAAAAAATTGTGATCATACCTCAAGGTATGTACAATAAAGCCCATCAAACAGAATTGGTATTTCATTCACTATACTCGCATAAAAAAATTCTCAAAATCAGGCTGCCTCTCCGGGCTCTACCTCTGTCATTACCTCTGAACGGATACATTGAGATTTAAATACAACCAGAGATGGGCATTATCTAGATAAAAATCTAAAGAAATAACTTTTCAAATACAGTTAGCTTTATTTGGAGCGCCACGGATGAAGCTAGTTTATTTGAAGGCTTTCAACTTGGGATTTCGAATAACGGTTCAACTTTCATCCTAACTTTATCCTAGAAGGTCGAATAACCGGCGTGAGCTTTTGCGGCCTGACCCGCGCGCGGTCCCTTACCGGTCAGATTCTACAGAATCTGAATTTGTTTAGTTTTCATCGTATCAATATGAAAATGACACCAATGGATTCCTGGCGTCCTCCCGATTAATTGGTCAGAAAATAATTTAAATCGGACTATTTTTAACGAAACGGGCTTTGAATTCTGCAAATAAATTTCTCACGTAATATCCTTAACCTTCCGCTACTCGCGCCTATTTGGATCCCGCGAGCACTCGCGTCGTGCACTGAGTGCACGGTGACGTATTATTAAGAAAAATGATTAGGCTGGGGCAATAATGCTAAAATTGGATTCCTATATACATTTATCTGTATTTGAAAAACACGTATATCTTATTTTTCGGTCCTCTAAAGCATATCCAAAAACCAGAACAATCGGAGGCGAACACCTGAAAACCTTTGAGGGATGGTTTCACCCCCTCAACATGCAAATAGGCCAAAATAAAAAAACACGTATATCTTATTTTTCGGTCCTCTAAAGTATATGCAAAAACCAGAACAATCGGAGGCGAACACCTGAAAACCTTTGAGGGGTGGTTTCACCCCCTAAACATGCAAACAGGGCAAAATAAAAAAACACGTTGTCACGTCCCGGGTGGAGGGCTTTAGGGACGATGATACGTGGGGTAATTGTCAGGCGAGAATGCAAGTTTTCCGCACGCTGATCGTTTTAGAGGGACTCAGGCGAGAATGCAATTTTTCCGCACGCTGAGGGTTTGGAGGGACTCAGGCGAGAATGCAAGTTTTCCGCACGCTGAGGATTAGAAGGAACTCAGGCGAGAATGCAAGTTTTCCGCACGCTGAGGTTTTAGAAGGAACTAAGGCGAGAATGCACGTTTTCCGCACGCTGGGATTTTAGAAGGAACTCAGGCGAGAATGCACGTTTTCCGCACGCTAAGGTTTTAGAAGGAACTCAGGCGAGAATGCACGTTTTCCGCACGCTGAGGTTTTAGAAGGAACTCAGGCGAATATACACCCGGGGGACACCCGTTAGAGCACTTTGTTTTGTTTTGGCTAAGTGATTGCATTTGCGGTTGCATTCACATGAGAAATTCACGTAATATTTCCTCGAAATCAGTCTAGGCATGCGACGGTATACGGCCCGTGTAAAAGAACGTTGGTAAACACGATAGGCACTTTCGCGTTGCGGGCCGAGATCAGCTGTTGCGACAGTTTGTTTTGATTCGAGAATCCCCGTATTCGAAGAGTAGACACAATAATTTGAAGCGTGATTTAAATATGAGAATTGTTTATTCTATTTGGCACTTTGGTGGCATGTTTATAAGTATGCGTTGGACGTTTAGCATTGGCACATAACATTTATATAATAATAATCAATAGCAATGTATGTGTGGACATGAGTTACAATATATGATAATATGAAAGCAATAAGCAATAATTATGCAAAATAATATGAAACGCAGTAAGCGTTGATAGTACAAAATGATAGAAAGCAATAAGCAATACGAAATAAATGAAAGCAATAAGCAATAATTATGCACAATAATATGAACGAAGTGAGCAATAATAATACAAGAATGAAATAGATAATGGTGATATTCAATTTGGTAAAAATGGTAATTATAAACGCTTACAATGATTGATGGTCGTTGTTGGTTTACACTGTTTTAGCAATACTTTTCTGTATATCCTTTCGCGGATAGATTTCGTTGAAAGAGGACTTCTGTCTCGGTCCCCTCGTATTTATATAATTGTCGCGGGGGTACGCGCGGTATAGGCCTTGACCTATTTAATAAATAAGTCGCAGTAGGATTTCCGGGGTTTTTACAAAGGTGCGTCTATTATTAGGCGCGTTTCTGTCACGTACACCAAATATTCTTCGCAAATACATTTCCGGGGGTTTTATGACTAAGGAATAATATGCTCAACCCATCGGATGAATTTTGGGATTTTTAATGGGAATGGGGTGATCGTGGTCTTGACTTGTAGGGCCTTAGAGAAGGGGTGAGACGTGGTCTCGATTTAAGAGGTTTTTGGGGCGAGGGACTTGTTTAGAATTAGTAAGAGGGGGGGGGGGGGAGTTTGTGCCTCGTAGGGCGAATAAGTGAAGGAGGTTTCGTACTGACTATCTTGAGATGGGCACCGCTAAGGTACATCATCGAGGTGATCAGCGATTGGGGAAAGGGGGTATTTGTTGAGTTGGAAGGACTTTGGTGGAGTGATTTGGAGGTTTATGCGAAGGTGTTTCAATAGTACCGCACGAAAAATAGTGGAATATCACAACGTATATCTTATTTTTTGGTCCTCTAAAGCATATCCAAAAACCAGAACAATCGGAGACGAACACCTGAAAACCTTTGAGGGGTGGTTTCACCCCCTAAACATACACAAAGGGCAAAATAAAAAAACACGTATATCTTATTTTGCGGTCCTCTAAAACATATCCAAAAACCAAAGCAATTGGAGGCGTACTTGTGAGTACACGGGCGCGGTCGCCGGCAAGATACGCGGCATATTTTCGTTTTCATTCAATCAAAAACACTTCCAAACTAAATTTTAACCTGACAAGTACATAGTATTATGCAAAAATGTTCGCTGGAAGAATACATAGGTGTGCTGGGTACAATATATCACGATATAACGTTTTTTTCAGCCAAAAACTGACATCCGTGCACTCCGTGCACACGCGCGAGTACCGGAGGGTTAATTATGGTCCGTATTATTCCATTTTTGGGGCCATTTTCATCGGGAAGACATGAGGAATCGATTGGTAATACTTTCATCAACACATATCAAAAACATGAAGATTTTATGTAGCCCGTCGGTTTTATTGCTCTCGGCTGTCAACGGGCGGTCTACTGGGGCCCGAAGGTCCTCGCTCGCACCGAGAAAACAAAACAGTGGAGTAGGTACGTCTTTCCCGATTATTCGAGCCCAAAGGCTTTTCAACAATCGAAAGATTGTACATACATATTCTTTCTGATGCTTTCGCCTACAATTATTATGGTGGGTTAATTAACAAGAAACGACAGTTTGCCAACGAATATTTATTGTTGGGACTACAATTATTATGGTTGGTTAAATAACAAAAAGTTACGACAGTTTGCCTACGTATGTTCAATGTTGGGCCTACAATTATTATGATGGGTTAATTAACAAAAAATTTACAACGATGATTAAATGTCGTCTTACAAATGTCAGAAAATTTGTTACATCCAGAAACGTGTTATTATATTGCAAGTTGTGATTTTTCTGTTCTTCTTTATAAATACGTAATGAGGACGTCTGTCCTAAGACGAATGTGAAATTTTTAAAGAATAAGTCTAAAGGTCGAATGTTTTTATAAACAATTAAAGTCGGTATCATATATATTGGCCGGTGAGTTTCGTGAGGGGTATTCTCCCACCACACAGTTTGCCTGCCTCGGTGCTCCTTTTCTCAACGTTTTCTGACTCGCTCTCGTTCTATCTCGCTCTCGCCTTCGCAGAACAAGGGTGAGCCAGAAGTGGTGGGGATAGTGCCAAGCTTCTGGGGTGTAGACCAAATCGAGCTGTCAGAATAGAAATACACTCATCAGAATAGGTGTGCGTTAGCGACGAAAAAATTCAGGAGCTTTATTTGTTAGAACATTGATACTTTCTGGATAGCTTCATCTCGTATTAGTCTACGCCAGGCCTGCCCCATCGGGTGCAAATACCTCCTGAATTTCTGGGACCCGGGCAACAGCCGAGCGCGGGACTTTAAAGTTGCTACACATTGCGAAATTTGTAATAAGAGAACTGCATGAGTGTGCGTCCATGTAGGCTCATACCACGACTCTTTGCGATTCTGGGCGCCGGGTCAGGAGCCAAGCATGGAGCTATTTCGTTGCTCGGTTTCACGCTCGGCTGTGCTATTCTTTGCTACTATAGAATTATTTATTATGGTAAGGAACCCCGGGATGATGCATATGTGTAACAAGCAATAAAATTGAAAATATAGAAACGCATTATACAATTTCACCGAAACATAACATATTTAGAATGTTATTACTATAACAATAAATAACTTACAAAGATAAAGAACAGAATTTCATGAACGATATATATACACACACATTTGCAAAAGTTAAAAATTATATACTAATAAATATATACATACATATTATATAGTATATATTATATTATATAGTATATATTATATAGTATATAATATGTATGTATATATTTATTAGTATATAATTTTTAACTTTTTATTATATTATATAGTATATATTATATAGTATATAATATGTATGTATATATTTATTAGTATATAATTTTTAACTTTTGCAAATGTGTGTGTATATATATCGTTCATGAAATTCTGTTCTTTATCTTTGTAAGTTATTTATTTTTATAGTAATAACATTCTAAATATGTTATGTTTCGGTGAAATTGTATAATACGTTTCTATATTTTCAATTTTATTGCTTGTTACACATATGCATCATCCCGGGGTTCCTTACCATAATAAATAATTCTATAGTAGCAAAGAATAGCACAGCCGAGCGTGAAACCGAGCAACGAAATAGCTCCATGCTTGGCTCCTGACCCGGCGCCCAGAATCGCAAAGAGTCGTGGTATGAGCCTACATGGACGCACACTCATGCAGTTCTCTTATTACAAATTTCGCAATGTGTAGCAACTTTAAAGACCCGCGCTCGGCTGTTGCCCGGGTCCCAGAAATTCAGGAGGTATTTGCACCCGATGGGGCAGGCCTGGTCTACGCATAGCTTCGTAACGCACACAACTATTACACTAAGGATAAATAACAGTCACACGGCTACGTTCAGGCGGAGCCGAGCAGCGTTCCCGTTACCCCACCTTATCCTGCGAGGGCCAAGCAACTCCAACTGACAAATCCACGATCGTCAGATGGTGGTGGTTGATTTTCCTCGATCGCTGCTCGTGAAAACGAATTCACCGGCCAATATATTTGATAGCGACCTTAGTACTAGATGTGTAACTAGAAATTACAAGTGTTTTCGAAAAAGTGTGTTGCGTAGTTACGAATAGCGGCCGGTTCGTGAGCGGAAAGTTTGATTTCGATTCTCCTCACCGTGAAAATTCTTTTTGCCTAAACCTTTCTATTGTTGTGTAGCCTTTGGGCTCGGATTATCGGGGAAGCCTACCCACCCCACTATTTTGCTTTCTCGCTGCGAGCGAGGACCTTTGGGCCCCAGTAGACCGCCCGTTGACAGCCGAGAGCAATAAAACCGACTGGCCACATAAAATCTTCATGTTTTTGACAAGTGTTGATGAAAGTATTACCAATCGATTCCTCATGTCTTCCCGATGAAAATGGCCCCAAAAATGATATAATTCGGACCATAATTGAAGGCTCGGATGCAATAAGGGGACTAGCGCTCGAAAATGCGAAAAACTATTGTCCAAACACTAAGAAAAATTGGAAAATTACAATTTGTTAACCCCTCAAGCTGGAAGATTTTCTGTCCAGAACAGTTCCTAACTGCGGGATGAATG
Source organism: Andrena chrysosceles (assembly GCA_963855975.1). Taxonomy (NCBI): domain Eukaryota; kingdom Metazoa; phylum Arthropoda; class Insecta; order Hymenoptera; family Andrenidae; genus Andrena; species Andrena chrysosceles. The sequence continues at coordinate 78,727,490 of OY979767.1, read as the reverse complement.
TCATTGGTTAAAACCTTGACCCCTGCTGTTAAGGTGTTACTACATAGCGGATCTGAAGAAGTATTGTCAAACTTGAGTGCTATTGGTCGACTCTGCTGGAAAAGTAAATACTTGGGCGGGCACAAAATACATACCTCGTATCTGTCTATTCTTATGTAAAAGTAGTCCGATTTACATGACATTTGGTACGATTTTCATCAGAAAAACATAAGGAATCCATTAGTGTTATTTTCATATCGATACGCTGAAGAATAAAGAATTTCTTAATACGCTGTAATGAATATTTCACCCTCGACTGCGGGGTGTCGACCTCGAATCGCCGCGGTCGGCCGAGGATTCCTACCTGTTTCAGAAATAAAATAATTCTTTATTCTTTATCGTATCGATATGGAAGTGACACCGATGGATTCCTTATGTTTTTCCGATGAAGATTGTACTAAATTTCATGTTAATCGCACTATTTTTAACGAAGCTAGAAATAAATTATACAAATGAATGTTAAACGGAATTTCCTTCATTATGCTCCAAATCACGTCGTTCGTGGTGTTAATTTCATCGGCGAAATAAAAGGAATCGATTGGCGCCGTTTTCGCAAAGATCTGATGATACCTGCGGAAATCCGGGATATTTTTCATATCTTAATGTATTCCAACCACTTCGAGGGTCGAAAGCCATAAAATTCGGTGAGGCACTGCGGGGGGGTTGCCTTCGCCACGGGATGCCAGACAGCACCTCTTTGACTCCAGTGGCTTTAAGATCACTCTGTACATATCTCCTCCCCAAGGCCTACAGAAAGTATTTGGGAAGTGCACAATACGCCTCTAATTCGAGTGTCCAATAGACCGTGGTCCCAAGGCCTAATGCTGACGCCTCCGCTTCACGTCCCATGACGAGCAGTGCTCGTCATACCGCCGTTGAGGACCATTTTCTCATGACGAGTCCTGCTCGTCATACCACACTGAGGGGTTAAACAGGATTTTAAAAAATATAGTGTTGTAAAGTTCATCACGGCACATATTTTTTCTATTTACAGTTTTTTAATCGAATCATTATTATTCGAGATAAAAATTATAAACAAAAAAAATTTCTTCGACCAAAGTCAAAATCTTTTTAAACATAAATTCCGATATCTTGAGTAAATATTAACGGATCGTTATGAAACTCGAAACATAAAACTCAGAAAACTCTAACGAAGCCGTAAAATGTATGCACAAACCCTTATGTTAAAAAATGTAATAATATTTAATTATAAAGAAATACTGGACATAACCCATGTTTTTCAACATTTGTCGTTAAAAAGTATCGAGGAAATTTTGAGGTACATATAACTTGCAGTGACAAAGTTTTTCCTTAATAATCAAGGAAGTTTTTCACCAATTTTCACACTGATTAATAAATAGTTGTAGAAGATATGAGGATAAATATAAATCTCGTTCGCCTCCAACAGTCAACAGCTGCGTATAATGCGCTATTTAGCAGCTTTAACATTCGTGTTGACAGTTGGTGGCAAGCGAGAATTATATATATCGTCATATCTTCTACAACTATATATTAATCAGTGTGAAAATTGGTGAAAAACTTCCTTGCATATTAAGGAAAAACTTTGTCACTGCAAGTTATATGTACCTCAAAATTTCCTCGATACTTTTTAACGGCAAACGTTGAAAAACATGGGTTATATCCAGTATTTCTTTATAATTAAATATTATTACATTTTTAACATAAGGGTTTTGTGCATACATTTTACGGCTTCGCTAGAGTTTTCTGAAGTTATGTTTTAAGTCTTATAACGATCCCTTAATATGTACTCAAATTATCGCAATTTATGTTTACAGAAATAATGATTTTGGACGATGAAAAATTTTTTGTCTATAATTTTTAGCTCGAATAATAATGATTCGATTAAAAAACTGTAAATAGAAAGAATATGTGTCGTGACGAGCTTTACAACACTATATTTTTTAAAATTCAGTTTAATAACATTGAATTTTTCAATCATTCTTAGCGTTTGGACAATAATTTTTCCCATTTTCGAGCGCTAGTCCCCTTATTGCATTCGAGCCTTCAATTCAAAGCCCGTTTCGTTAAAAATAGTCCGATTTAAATTATTTTTTGTCCAATTAATCGGAAGAACACCAGGAATCCATTGGTGTCACTTTCATATTGATACGATGAAAACTAAACAAATTCAGATTCTGTAGAAATTGACCTGTAAGGGACCGCGCGCGGGTCAGGCCGCAAAGGCTCACGCCGGTTATTCGACCTTCTAGGATACAGATAGGATGAAAGTTGAACCGTCATTCGAAATCCAAGTTGAAAGGCCTTCGAATGAATCAACTTATCCGATCTTCGAATAACGGATAAACGTAAAGTACCTTTTATCTAGATGTTATCTAGATATTATCTTTGTCCATTTCTGAATACAAATACGTTCCAACATACCGTTCAATTCATCTTTGTGTCAAATTATGTGTCAATGAAAATGTACAATCATATTTTATAAAATATATGGATGAAACAGACAAGAAGTGATGATACTAATCGTCCTTCTGAAACAAATAACGTTTACGTCTAAAATGTTGCCTATCATGCAGAAAAACAACAGATATAATTAATCTCATCACAATTTAAGAAACACCCTATATATTTTACATACAGGCACGGTAGAAAATCCTTTTTAGGTACCATTTTCCGTCTATATCCTTTTACTTCCTATATTTTATAATTACCAGGTGTTCGCTGTTTTACTGTTCTCACATTATCATTCTTCGTAATTTAATAAATAATACATATACGTGTAAATGCGCAATTATTTATACTTATAATACAACATCTACTTTTGCGTACTCGACGCGACAAATTACCCTTAAAAACTGTGGTCTTTTAGGTGCTAAGTGCATGACTTGTTTTTTCTTATACAAAGTTTATTGCAAAATAATTTCTTTATTGAGGACGTTAATAGGTGCGACCGTCAACAAATCACATACTTCTTTAAGACAGCTTGTACTAAGGATAACACGATACTTGATCACAATATCATATTCAATATCTTGCGTGTCAAGCTGAAAGATTCACAGTTATGTTCCTAACATGATAATCTCATGAACAGGATCACCTTGTAATACAAGTAGAAATTACCAAGCACTGATTAGCAAGTACGAATTACATAAGAATTTAATAATTGTTGAACAGATACCTTTTTACATTAGATATAGTGCGATGTTAGGATACTCATAGTTCATGAAACACTATTGTTTTTAACTTAACAATTGAAGAAACAGATCAGATTGGAAATTAATAATTTTGGAAGAGCAGCATGAATAGGTTCTAGAGAGTGTTCTAGTATTTAACAATTAACAAAAAATAATGAAATACTGCATTCTTAGGGGAGACTGTAACGAGCCAACTCAGCCCAACCAGCCCAAACGAGGACAGTTCAGGCGAATCCCGACCAGACAAGCCACGATTACAACGCTCTATGGGTCAAAGCAAGAAGACTTTCCGACTGAGAAAGAGTCGAAGAACACACATCGAAGTAATGTTGTTTGAAGTTCATATACTTGTAAAAATAAGTGCTAATGATACTGTAGGATATTTAACTGCTAATCGCAAACAGACAGTAATAAATTTGCAAATAATTAATAGGTACTGAAATCAATTATTACAACTTCAATTTCTTATTAAAAAAATGTTTCACTGTTTAGAAACTGAGTTTTTACACTGAGCACACATTTTATTCGTGCAATGTAAAAAAATCAGATTTTCTTTACGTGTATGAAATACTATTAGTCAGAGAACTGGAAACAATTTTTCAGATATCTCACATGAAGCCTGAACAAAGTAACGGTATGCCACATGTACAACCAACTACTCAAACACCAGTCTTAACACCACCGATGGAACCTTCAACATTCAGCATTCCTTCAGACTCATCGTCCATCCGTTCAAGGCGAAGTTCATCAATTCGGCAATCAGATTGTGAAAAGGGCAGTAACGTGCCGAATGATCAGCAACAAATGCACAGTAGCTTGCACCACCATCACCACCATCATCATCACTGTGTGCATCATCTTCATCCCCAAACGTCAGACGTCTCATGGGATGAAGATACGTCTAGTACGTCCGGTTATCGTGAATCGTACAGCATGCAATTGGTATCGTTAGAAGGCAGTAACAATAATAGTCGCCCTATTGAAGCACCACCTTTGGCGTCGCCAGACTTGAACGACGTGCCTTCGATCAGTAGCACTACGACTAATGTTGTAGCCTTCGATGGCAGTTCACCAGATTGTTCTATCAACGGAAGTGGTGGAGAGAAAACTGCGCTATTAACTTCTAGTCAGAGAACAACCTCTCAACATTCCCTACTGATGGTTTTTCCGAATCAAGATGAAGACACGTTAATATAGGTAATGAGTAGATACAGTGAATGTTTCTTGTTACGTCTACGAGACTGATTAAGGGGTTAATGACCTCTAATTGCTAACGGAAAGTCCCAATACATATCTGTTTGCTATACAGTGTCATCGTTTAATCCTGCAACCTGCGCGCGCGCGAACTTGTAAAATGGCAACACCGCCTCACGGACGCATTTCACTACAACCATGAACCGGCCCAGCGGAGAGCTGCCAGCGATCGCTGGACAAGAGTGATGCCCGAGCTTTGAAAATTTTAGCTTCGCAAAGAGCTAGGTATTGGGAATTTCCCGGCCCAGGTAATCGAGCCGCGCGCTCCGCTTTTATGATCGGTTTACCACTCGCACCCCAGATTACTGTAATGAGATTTGAAAATAACCTGAATTTAAAAAATTTTAGCTACGACAGGGTTGACCGCGGCGCTATACCCTTGTACGGAGAGATTTTTCGCCACCTGATTGTAAAAGCCACAATAATGGCACATCATTCCAAAAAATGACATTAACGGAAGCCGGTATAGGCGTGGCGTTGAGTAGCTCAAACATTCAAACACAAAAATTCTAGAAAAAAAATTCAAACACCGCTACAATCAAAGACACGTCCCATTAGTTACCCCTTACGTCTGGTCTAAGTATGCACCGCATTAAATATAAAATCATAAAAAAGAAAACCAGAACAATAGATTCTGAGGTCTGCAGAACTATCACATAATTGAATAAAAATTTAATTTCTCAATTTATGAAAGTAATGATACAGAAACAACTAGCTTATTGTTTATCAACACCGCGAATTTTAAAAACAGCGTTAAATACATTGTATGAAAAGCTTTTTAAACAATCATGGTTAAAAAATTGATAAAAGAAAAATTATGTAAACGTAAAATATGTTAAATTATCCATCATTACGAGGGAATAATTTTTCGTCATTTATCGGCGCAAATTGCATTCCGATATCTTTTATAGTTCAAAAGTTATACGAAAAAGGCCCCAAATTTTTCAACCCGGGCCGAGAAATTTTGAATAGTTCTTTGCAACGTTAATTTGAAAGAGACCAGCCCAAAATTCTCGAAGCTCGGGCATCACTGCTGTCCAACGGTCGCTAGCAGCTCTTCGAACGTCGGGACGGTGCATGGTTGTAGTGGAATGCGTCCGTGAGGCGGTGTTGCCATTTTACAAGTTCGCGCGCGCGCAGGTTGCAGGATTAAACGATGACCCTGTATAACATTAATTGTCAATGAGTATATAGTTCAATTTATAATGCTTTCTCCCCCTAAATGTATAACATGAAATAGGACAAGAACACTATTTTTGCGCAAACAATTGGATAGCATTAATTGCAATAAAAGCTTACGTTAGCAATTAAAGGTTTAGTCGAAATGTAATGTAGAGAATTTTTCTTAATAATGTAGTCCGACTGCGACTTAATAAAACGATCAAATACGGTTCGCAATGTTTTCATTAATGTTTTCCATTGATCGGAAAGACCAACTAAAGATACAGTTTTGTCCCGTTATGAATATGACGCTCGGGGGACACACCATGCCTTTAACGAAACAGTATGCTATGTAACAAGCGGCGTCTTTCAGTAATAATAAGCGATACCGCCGCTATCTCGAATGAAGATGGCTCGTCGCCGTCGCGTGCCCTCGCGGCATATTCTCAGTATCTCGCATCGCTGCGACGGCTATAAAAGAAGTAGCGGGGATAGAAATGTATCCTTAACAAAACGGGGGACCCGCTCTCATAACGAGAAAACAATGTACATGCATCAACAGCTTAGCTGCTAGACCTTATTTAGCATGTGGACCTGAAATACTTTGTATGCAATGATGCCCTATTATAAAAATAAATGCATTTGAATTAAAAATACTTTATGAGCAGTAATATACTTTCTTCTTTCTTTGTTTATGTTTATTATAACCATGATATTGATTGTTATACTTTTAATTTTTGCAGATATATTAATACCAAAGATCACATTCATGAGAAAAGTTTAAATTACCGAGTCTGTAACATCTATATATACTTCTATACTATCTATACTATCTATTCTTCTATACTATCTATACTTCTATACTATCTATACTTCTATACTATCTATACTTCTATACTATCTATACTTCTATACTATCTATACTTCTATACTATCTATACTTCTATACTATCTATACTTCTATACTATCTATACTTCTATACTATCTATACTTCTATACTATCTATACTACTATACTATCTATACTTCTATACTATCTATAGTATCTATACTTCTATACTATTAAAATAAAGCTACAGCGTTTATTTGTATACATACGAAAATCTCAAAAAGTACTGAACCAATCACTACGAAATTTTAACTACAACATCCTTGAACAACAAGAACGGACATAGGCTATGTTTAATCACGTAAAATATAATTAATCTGTGTAATTTTATGTACATAAAAGAAGTCATAACCAGGGGTGGTCCACTACGGGTATTATTTTGTTAGCACGGCATGAGCACCCTCTAGCGGGTTGGAAATGCACTATTTTATTAATGGCGGGCATTTCAAAATTTGTATTCAATGCATCCCTTACTTATGACTATATGTGCCGGTGATTATGAAAGTGGTGTTAGTCAAAAATTTAAAAAAATTGAATTCATCACTTGCTTTGTGTTATATTACAAAATAAGTAATAAATTCAATTTTTAAAATTTTTGACTAACATCACTTTCAAATTATATTTGGAGAATTAAAAATTTCCAATTGGATACATGTATAAAATACAATATATTTATAAAATATTACATTACAATTTATTTGGAAAAAATTAAATGACAATTTATTTGCGAAATATTACATTACAATTTATTTGGAAAAAACTACAGTATTTCCTCGCTGTGGACTCGCTGGTCGGAACCGGCGTTGAACCCCTATCATGAACAGAGCCCTAATTCCAAGTGTTCGTTTCTCGCTTCTTTCAGGCCGAAGGGGGGAGCGAGATAGAACGCTTTGCATGCGCGGCGGACGTGCGCGACGGGCGCGAGCGCTCACAAGGGGAGTCCACAGTGAGGTAGTCATCGATTTTGATGAGCCTTGGCACGATGAATCTATATCGAAAATAAGTAAATACGTGTCCGTGCGTTTCTGCCATTGGGCCTTAATAACAGAAATAATTGCATGTAAATTAACAAAACATTCCGTAGCGGCGATGAAAGCATAATAAGCCATAACCTCAGTTTAAGAATATGCCGTGGAGCGTTTGGTAAGACGTCGGTGTGGTGTTGTTGCGGTCGTGAGTTCGATTCCGCCTGTGTCTGTATATTTTTTTCATACATTATTTTTTCACACTTTATTTTTTCCACACTGTATGAATAGTGAGAAAAAAGGTAATGGTAGTAACGTTCATTAATTCTTTTAAATGTATAAATACAATTATTATTTTTTTTAACGTGGGGAAATCTTCAAAAGACACCCCGACACCTCCAGAGGGGAATCCCCCGAGGGCGCCAGGGTAGTGTGGGATTTTTACCCATTAAAACCCCACGGCCACCATCTCACTATTCATACAGTGTGGAAAAAATAAAGTGTGGAAAAAATAAAGTATGAAAAAAATATATACAGACACAGGCGGAATCGAACTCACGACCGCAACAACACCACGCCGACGTCTTACCGAACGCTCCACGGCATATTCTTAAACTCAGATTATGGCTTTTATGTTTTCCATCGGCGCTATGGAATGTTTAATAATTTACATGCAATTATCTTTGTTATTAAGGCCCAATGGCACAAACGCTCGGACACGTATTTACTTATTTTCGATATAGATTCATCGTGCCAAGGCTCATCAAAATCGATGACTACCTCACTGTGGACTCCCCTTGTCAGATGGAATCGTGACTGCTCGACGCATGCGCGCGACGGTCAGATAGCCAGGCACGGCACGCGTCTTTTTTGCGCCCTAGGCGAACTTGTCCAATTTATCCCTTTTTTATAATACATTTATTTGAGTTTATTGGTGACCTTACTCTGAATTTTTATTCGTAGCTTAAAACAGTTGCAGTACAATTAGTAATATTTTATTTTAAAGTTTATTTTCAACAATACCAGCAGTGAAAATACCATTTTTCACCTCTTGTCGACTTTCCACCCTAGGCAGTCGCCAATAGGGACCAGCTAAGCTTACAGGCAGCGATCAGTATGTACATAGCCAAAGAAAATACATATAATATAACGTGTCTTAGACTAAATAAATAGTCTAAGACTAAATAAATAGTCTAAGACGCGTTATATAGTCTAAGACGCGTTATATATGTATTTTCTTTGGCTATGTACATACTGATCGCTGCCTGTAAGCTTGGTTGGTCCCTATTGGCGACTGCCTAGGGCGGAAAGTCAACAAGAGGTGCAAAATGGTATTTTCACTGCTGGTAATGTTGAAAATAAACTTTAAAATAAAATATTACTAATTGTACTGCAACTGTTTTAAGCTACGAATAAAAATTCAGAGTAAGGTCATCAATAAACTCAAATAAATGTATTATAATAAAGGGCCTTATTTCACAAGTTCGCATAGGGCGCAAAAAAGATTTGAGTCGTGCCTGCGTCAAGATTTTGCGAAACGGTTCCCGTGCTCACATTATGGGCTCGTGACCATTGCGCACGCCCGTCGCGCACGCAAAGGACGGAGTGTCACGGCGACCGAAAGACGGAGCGAGACAAAACATCAACGCGTCGTTTGTCTCGCACCGCCCTTGCTCGCTTCCAGTGCCTCTCGCTCGCTCTCGTTCCATCTCGCTCTCGCCTTCGCCGGACAAGAGTGAGACAGAAGTGGTGGGGATAGCGAAAAACCCACATCGTGTACACCAAATCGAATCCATAAGGAGACAATACTGTAAATGACAATTTATTTGCGAAATATTACATTATAATTTATTTGGAAAAAATTAAATGACAATTTATTTGCGAAATATTACATTAGAATTGGACTTAGTTATGCAGCAAGCAACGAACAATGTGTTCACTGTTGGTTGCTTGCTGACTGCATAACAAGGTCCAATTTATTCACAATTTATTATTCTTTTTACATTTTTTCGCGCTAATAGGGTAAAGTATCCAATTACTGTGCCCTGTTGGAGGACTTCTGGAGTTTTCGCTAGTGAAAATAACTTTAGTAATGAAATTGAATTGTCTTAAGAATTTAAAGATAAATTTAAATGTTTCTTTTATCGATATAAATTTTTCCACGAAACAAATATCACATCCTCTTTGAATATTATTAAACATAAAAAAAAAAGTTCTGGAGTCAGTTACTGTGTGCCTAAAATCTCAAAAGATCAGTTAATGTGCCTCAGTTTCTGTGCTCCTTCTCTGAATATTGTGCTGCAATTACTGTGCTTCCACCCTGAATACTGTGCTGCAATTACTGTGCTTCCTCCCTGAATACTGTGCCCCAATAACTGTGCACGATAAAAATGTAATAGATAACATAAGGTAAATGTACCAACACCCGGACGCTTAAGGAGCTTAAGGAATAGCGGCAAAGTTTGTCTCCTAATTTAACTTGTAAAATCATCATGAAATAAAAAAATGTTGGAATGTGAAAAATAACACAATATTATACTATCGTAAACTGTAAAAAAAAGGTTATGTTTCATAATAAGTCACTTAAAAGTTCACATTAGAGATGACCACTTTAATAAATTGTTCATATATACCGTAATTTTCTTTCAAAATATAATCGGAGGTGCGTCAGAGGTTAGAAACACGTGCGGCAGTGCAAGCGACACAGTAATTAACGCAACGTGCAAAAACTAGTTCAGTTATTGTACACAGTAAATGAGGCTACTTCCAAATTCGTTTCAGTTACTGGATTTGTTTAAAATAAATGCAGATATTCAAATAGATAATCGCTGTTTTGGTTTTCCGTAATCTAAATATGTTTTACTAAGGCCAGGAGGCAGAATCTCCAGCAAAAGTTTTGGATCACTATTTCAACGCCATCTAATTTATGAAAGATTGTGTTTAGAACTAAAATTCAATATGGCGACCCAAACCGGGAAAATTGAAATACGGTCAGAATCTGCGTACTGCAATATAGAATAAGAGATACATTTGTTGACATGTTAAGAATATTTGGATACGAAATTCAGGTGTTAAAGAAAAACATTTAATTAAATTTGCAATAATTGAATGTAATTAAATATTTTTCATTCACCTGAAGTTTCTTATCTAAACCTTCCGATTTTTTCTATTATTATTGGCATAATTGGAAATTATTTTGCCAACAATAATTGATAATGCCAACAAATATATCTCTTAGGGCGGTATTCACAGTCGCGTCTTGAGCGAATGCTTGAGATCATCTTCTAGAAGATGATCTTGTTTGCCTGAAGACATCAGGTATTCATAGTCGTTGCTCAAGATGATCTGAAGCATTTGCTTGGAATAAGCGATGGCTTATATGACGTATCCATTTACTTTATAAAGCATTTACTCAAGCATTTGCTCATTCACGTTCGGAAACTTTCGGAATAATTCTGTTAGAACAACCAATGATGAAGGATATTCCGTTCGTTCCTTGGTGGACGACGGAGTAGGATACTCGAACGTGAGTGAGTGATGCGTATGACCGTCGAGGTTATATTATAGTGATGCCGGGTGACAGTTTATCGGAGAGTCTCCGGAATGGCGATGATAACCCCTCGCGGTGCTTTATAATGATTTCAGGAACAACGTAATTCGGAGCATAATCAAGGAAATTAGATGTAAAATTGATTTATATTGATTTATATAATGAACTAATATATAAACCCAACCACTAAACTGTAATGCGTGTGAGCGTCGAGGTTATATTATAGCAATGCCGGGGGAACAGTTTAGCAGAGAGTCTCCGGAATGGCGAGGATACCCCCCGTGGTGCCTCACGATGACTTCCAGGACTTCGATACGATAGAATAAAGAATATTGTTTTTATGTAACAGGTATCAAGGGGGGCAATTTTGGGATGGTGGTAAAGAAAAATATATACCCTTCTCGCTTTTTAACGTTTTGTAGTACCAATTTAATTAAAAATTTAAAATCGAAATTGAAAAATATTCCCATTTTTAGCATAAACTTAACAAAGATCAATTTTGAAATTTCGCAATTTTTTCTCAAAAGTCCAGTTGCTCCAGGATCACCCTGTTACATGCGTGATGGCCCATATACCATGCGTAAGCATGCAAGTAGTTGCAATTGCAGGGCAATCGGCAGGCCACGATTATTTATTTTCGCCAGTCCTTCAATAATTCTCGGTAAAATACCATGTAATACAGAGTCCTTATTAAATCGAAATCGCCTTTTAAATTCATCTTCATCGTAATATTCAAATGGATTTTGCACGTCCCGAATATACCTTCTAACGACTGTATTGTCCGCTATATAATCATCTTCGTCAATATCGTTAATATCAATATTAATGTCGATATAGTCTACAAAATCCATTTTTCGCGTCCTTTATGCAGGTAATGGCGGAAGTATTTGATAGTTTAAACTTTCAACGCGTTGCCGGGGAATAGAATCTCTGGAGTGGAGGGGGACTATCACGTGACGGTACATGGGTGATGGAATCATCACGCACACATACGGCCACTGCCGTAGATGTTCCCCCTCTACTCCGGACATTCTTCTGGTGGAATCTCAAGACGGTCTCAAGAAATGTAAAACGTCGTCTTGAAAATATAACCTCGTTTTACCGTCTATTTTGACACATGTGACGTCATACAAGTATTTACTTATTTGAAAAAGATTTTCCTCAAGCAAATGCTCAAGACACGACCTCAAGACGCAACTATGAATCTAGACGGCATCTTAAGCAAATGCTTGAGATGGTCTTGATCTCAAGACGCGACTGTGAATACCGCCCTTACTCTACATATTGTATAAGATACTTAATTGTAAAAAATACAAGTAGAGATAAGGATTATTGACTGGCTCAGATTTTTCTTTGAAAAATGTTCCTTGTATTCAATTTAACAGTTTGCTTAAACGCTATAGTGCTAAGTAGTTATATTAATTACTTATATCACATTGTTCATGTATGTACATATATATTCCTTCGTTCGCGACCTTCATGTACATGGTGTTCCTCTTCGTTTTCGAAACAATTGACTTTAAACTTCACGTAAATATGCGTGCATCGTAGGCGCTTGAGCCGCACGTGGAGATCAGGGGAATGTTATACGGGCAGTATACTGTTGACCGATACATCATAGCCAGATTTCATCCCAAGCAGGAACCGATGAGTTCTATATACAACATAAAGGATATTTTACTTATTATTATTGTAATTATCATAATTATTACCAGTATTACATCATGCATACCTGCGACACCCGTACCAGCCTGGTGCACTTTGCCTGAACCGTACTCAGTTCAACCATTGTTCACTCCTTATCACATTCTTACAGAAGCTGTGTCTCTATATTGCTGTTCGAAGTACAACTTGGCACTATGCATCGCCAATGTACTGTTGGTCCTCTCCCTGCAGCTAACAAAAATCATTTTTCTTTCTCTTAATAGCATTTAACCAGTGCATTTCAAAATTATTTTTAATATTTTTTACAGTAAATTGAAAGTTTTTGATAATAGAGTTTATAACCTAAAAATATAAAAACATCACGAATATTCAAATAAACAAGTGTCTCAAATGTAACTCAGACCGTACATAAAACTATCTTACCTGACACCCTCTTTGCAGTTGCTCCATTCTTCTGCACATTCATTGTAAGTTAGTTATTAAACAGTAAACACATGTAAACACTCGCATTTCACTTATAAGACAGTATAAGTCTCAGCCGATCGTGTATGTACAGACACAAACACAACTATACCGCGACAGCAACGCCACCTAAATTATGAAAGCCTGTTGCTTCCGGTCTAAACGCTATTCCGGAAGTTCCTATCTTAGTTTCTGCCCCCTGCTGGCTGCTATGGATACTACGCGACGCGACCGCCAGGCGGCGATCGGGCCGGGCGTTTCTCGCAGTCATATTACTCATTCGGGCGAAGCCGACACGGGGAATGCTAGTTAGTGTATATTACTATCAAACTGACAGTTTAATTATGGAAATAAGAATAATAATTTCCTTCCATTTGCTTCTCATAACCATCACTAATGATAATCGTATTCGTGATTAAAATCACTTGTGCCTGGGAAGATCAATACTAAGATCAGCAAGCACATATGATACTGCTGCAAACATGATTGTTCCCCTATCAAGAGCTACTGGATTTTCCACCAGCATAGTATCTGCATTCGAGTGATGATAATAAAAGTATTTTTCGTTCTGCGTCCAAAGTGATGCTCCTGGTACTCCTGCATCAACCCACAATGATATATCAGGTCCTGCACTAGGACTACGTAACTTCATCTGTCCCATTGGAGATAAGAGTCTGTAAACAAAATAAAGAAAAAACAATCTCAATTTACATCTCACAACCTTTTCGTCTAATTTTACTTCATATACTAACTTCATAATTCTTTCCAAAACGCATTTAACTTGCTCTGTGCCAGTAAACTCGAGACCTAATGGCATAAATGTACCCATGTCCGATTCCATCACAAATTGTAAATTTTTTTCTTCAGGCTTGTGAGATTTGATATACTGTTGTGCTCCTATTATACCAACCTCTTCTGCTGTCCACATGATCATTCTGAAAGTTGCAACTTACACATTTTGTTTTCCAATTACGTTACTTATAAAATTACACTACTGCATTTTGAGTTGAATATTCATAAGTATTAAACTTCAAACATTTTTTCTTATAAAACTACGTTTGCGGAAATCAATTATTAATTGTCATAATAATCTCTAAAATTATTATTTTCTTTTAGATATATTTCTTACCTTATTGTTCGACGGGGTCGATGGTTAAGTTGCTTCAATAATCTTAAAGATTGCCATGAAATAAATGCTCCACCTCCATCATCCATTGCTCCTTCACCAATGTCCCAACTATCTACATGACCAGATACTACAACTACTTTCTCTGGCATTTCAGACCCAGCTATTTCAGCTACTACATTTCGCGATATTTTATCTGGCAGGATCTTGGCTTGCATTTGTAAATTTATTTGTATGGTCTCGCCTAAAGAATCATAACAATAGTTAATGCATACTGTCTGTTTTTATTTTACTATCAGTATACTTTCTGAAAAGAAAGGAAAAATACTCTGTATGCCCTTTATTTACCTTTATTTGATAATCTTCTTAATAAACTTGCATCCTCAGCTGTAATACAAGCTACAGGAATTTTTGTTACGTTTGGTGCATAACTCTGCATACCTGTATGTGGTGTATACAAAGAATATGACGTAACTGATCTGATTAAAGCCGCAACAGCACCATACCTTGATGCTACTGTTGCTCCCTTACTTCTATACTGTACTGTTTCTCCATATGAAATATACTTTTCATTGAATACAACAATTTTTCCTGGTACCTAAACAGAGGAGAAACAATTAAAATTAAACAAAAAGTAATTGCACATAGAAAATTTATATTTTGCAGAAGATGTTTACATCATATTTTCGTTCTTCAAGTTCTTCAAAACTATTTACAACAATAGCCTCTCTGGTTATACCTTCAGGTGGTGTACCAACACTGTAACCTAATCCCAATAAAGCAATATTTTTACGTCTTGGTTTCAAAAGGGTTGCAGACTCCTGCCCTCTGAAAGATGAATATTTTTGGAATTGAAAGTGGAAAATTAATTAATAATCCTGCAGGAAATTCATTTAACTTCAATTTGCGTAGATCTTATTAAAGTTGAACTTTACCTAACCCAATGAGGTACTGACACAGGTTCCCCGTGTACATTTTCTAAACCAAATTCAGATGATTTATTTAGTACATAATCAATTGATTGTTCGAGCACTTCAGTACCAGCTAACCTTGGACCAAATTTGTCAACAAAGTCAGCCAATTCCTTCCATGTTACTCCTTTGAAGGAACCTGATGTAGTCTCATTTATTATAGATTGAACGAATCCACTATACGAATTTATTTCTTCTATTAATTTTGCTGGTAGGTCACACATGTTAACTTCATTGTCTTCCGTACCACCCAATGTTATGACAAATTGCACCAGGAGGAGCAATGTAAAGATAAGAATTTTTACAGGGTACAACATCATGTCAAATAATGTAAATATTTTTATAAATTGCACTGAAAGAACATTATTTTATAAAAATTAATGATTTTTATTTTCACACTGCTATATTCACATAATGTATCCTTATCATATGTTGTTGCGTGCCGCGCAACCTCGACTTGGTAACTGTTGGCACAGCGAGTAAATAATACTAAACTGCTAAACGAAGAAGTTCAATATATTTAAGAGTTTTACAAGCAAATTCAAACGTCCGTCACGTACAACGTTCGATTTGTTACTGCTCGTCAGGGGGCAGAAACTAAGATAGGAACTTCCGGAATAGCGTTTAGACAGGAAGCAGCAGGCTTTCATAATTTAGGTGGCGTTGCTGTCGCGGTATAGTTGTGTTTGTGTCTGTACATACACGATCGGCTGAGACTTATACTGCCTTATTAGTGAAAATAACTGAAATGCTAGTGTTTACATGTGTTTACTGTTTAATAACTTACAATGAATGTGCAGAAGAATGGAGCAACTGCAAAGAGGGTGACAGGTAAGATAGTTTTATGTACGGTCTGAGTTACATTTGAGACACTTGTTTATTTGAATATTCGTGATGTTTTTATATTTTTAGGTTATAAACTCTATTATCAAAAACTTTCAATTTACTGTAAAAAATATTAAAAATGATTTTGAAATGCACTTGTTAAATGCTATTAAGAGACTGAAAAATGATTTTTGTTAGCTGCAGGGAGAGGATGGAGAGGACCAACAGTACATTGGCGATGCATAGTGCCAAGTTGTACTTCGAACAGCAATATAGAGACACAACTTCTGTAAGAATGTGATAAGGAGTGAACAATGGTTGAACTGAGTACGGTTCAGGCAAAGTGCACCAGGCTGGTACGGGTGTCGCAGGTATGCATGATGTAATACTGGTAATAATTATGATAATTACAATAATAATAAGTAAAATATCCTTTATGTTGTATATAGAACTCATCGGTTCCTGCTTGGGGTGAAATCTGGCTATGATGTATCGGTCAACAATATACTGCCCGTATAACATTCCCCTGACCTCCACGTGCGTCTCAAGCGCCTACGATGCAAGCATATTTACGTGAAGTTTAAAGTCAATTGTCTCGAAAACGAAGAGGAACACCATGTATATAAAGGTCGCGAACGAAGGAATATATATGTACATACATGAACAATGTGATATAAGTAATTAATATAACTACTTAACACTATAGGGTTTAAGCAAACTGTTAAATTGAATACAAGGAAAATTTTTCAAAGAAAAATCTGAGCCAGTCACTAATCCTTATCTCTACTTGTATTTTTTACAATTAAGCATCTTATACAAAACGTAGAGTAAGAGATATATTTGTTGGCATTATCAATTATTGTTGGCAAAATAATGTCCAATTATGCCAATAATAATAGAAAAAATCGGAAGGTTTAGATAAGAAACTTCAGGTGAATGAAAAATATTTAATTACATTCAATTATTGCAAATTTAATTAAATGTTTTTCTTTAACACCTGAATTTCGTATCCAAATATTCTTAACATGTCAACAAATGTATCTCTTATTCTATATTGCAGTACGCAGATTCTGGCCGTATTTCAATTTTCCCGGTTTGGGTCGCCATATTGAATTTTAGTTCTAAACACAATCTTTCATAAATTAGATGGCGTTGAAATACGGATCCAAAACTTTTGCTGGAGATTCTGCCCCCTGCTGCTCGTTAGCAACATATATGATAAGAGCAGGGTGGCGTGGAAATATACTGCAGCGGTAGTAGGATTAGAGTGGGTTCTACTACCACCGTCTGATTGGTTCAACGCTAAGAGGAAAATTCATCGACGCCAGCACCAATCCTAGCCGAGTGGAGTGAGGGTACAGCCAACCAGCATCGTCATCGAGTCCTCGGCGACGCTGGTTGGCTGCGGTTTCACTTAGCTTGGCTAGTTGGCTTGGCGCTGGCGTCGGTGAATTTTGTTCTTGGCGTTGAACCAATCAGACGGTGGTAGTAGACCCCACTCTAATCCTACTACCCAGTCTGAACCAATCCACGCCAAGAGGAAAATTCATCGACGCCAGCGCCGAGCCAAGCGAGTGGAGTGTAGCCAAGTGAGGCCGCAGCCAACCAGCGTCGCCGGGGACTCGTTGAGGATGCTGGTTGGCTGCGATCTCACTTGGCTACACCAGGGGGACCAAGCCGTCATTGATTGGCCGAAGTTCCCGTTTAGTTAGCACCTTATCGGTAGGAGGCGCTAGGTACATCACACACACATACCTAGGTGTATCAGTGAGCACGACACACAACCTTTCGACGTTGGTGAAATGTTACCATGACGACCGTCGTCATCTTTAAATGTTTGGCGCAAACACGAGGAAGTGTAACCCACCATAACCCACGTGGATCAGTCATCACATAAGGACGTGATTCAAAGGACCCCTGTCATTTCTAAAATAAAATTTAAAAGATTAAATTTTGGAATGACAAGAAATCCTTCAAATGGCGTCCTCACTTTCCCTGGTTTACCTTTTCTAAGGCCGTCTGACCATGGATCGTCGCATCAGTGACGCGTATGCAGCAAATAGAAAGATATACAAAGAAATTGAATATATTTTATTTTACTATGAAAAGAAGAAATATTCAATTTCAATGTTTATCCTTCTATCTGCTGCATACGTGTCGCTGGTGCGACGATCCGTGGACAGGTTTTAAAGTAAGCGGTGCATTACACGTATACATGTACACATACGTCCCGATTCACACCAATTCACACATTCACAGTTTAGTACGCACCTTATCGGTAGGAGGCGCTACGAACTCTGCTTCAACTTTCGTAAGAGGGAAGCTTGGCCCCCCTGGGCTACACTCCACTCGCTTGGCTCGGCGCTGGCGTCGATGAATTTTCCTCTTGGCGTTGAACCAATGAGATGGTGGTAGTAGACCCCACTCTAATCCTACTACCGCTGCAGTATATTTCCACGCCACCCTGGATAAGAGCATCAATTACATAATTACATTCATAGTAACATTCAGTGTATAGCAAGCAGTGGTGGGTCGTGTATTTTACGACGTGTCGCATAGTGATGGGCATTGTTGCGTGGCCGGCTGGTTTCTCTCAGGATCCTTGCAGGGAATTCGGCGAGGGTCGACGCCCGTGGAGTGCTAAGGCACTCTGCTCCTTGGACGCAGATGTTTGAATGGTAAATATAATGAAAATAATAATAAGATTGGAATAAAACTACTTGAACTTAGCAAATTTGTAACTGTAATGGAAGAAAATAAACGATTTTAAAACACAATTTCAATCTGAACAGAACTTTTATTTATACGACTACTCGTGACGGCTTTCCAGGCTCAAGTGACGCTTTCCAAGCGAACGCTCTTACAACTGTTTTTCATTTTTACAAGATGTCCTTAACAACTAAGCCAAACAAGCTAAATTCCTCTTGGTCGGTTTTGAGAATCAAGCGTTTAACAACATAGCCCTGGAATTTCACCTAGGAGAAAGGATCAAAGTGCGGTTCATTTATTCAAAACACCCGTTTCCAAGGGGTATCGATTAATTTATAATCTTGAAGTCATCTCATTAAAGGATCTCTAACTATTTTCAAACACCTCGGCCTTGTGCGAACTTCACTTTCTCTCCTTTTCCCATTACATTCAGGTGATTCAATCTGAACTTCGCGCTTCCGAAGCTTATACTGCACGCCGCTAGACGGGAGTCGCAACACTTCCCCTTTATACAAAAGGTGTTTTCCAATGGAAACAGCTTTTCCAAAATTACGCTTATCAATGTCGACTCACATTCTTAATTTAATCTATACATAAACGTCTCACAGTGAAGCTTTCCTGAGCCTCCCCTCCTCGCCTCCCCACAGTAGCCGAGCTACTCGGTCCACCCGGTTTCCCGCGAAGATTGCGATTCGAAAGACGCTACAGAATGTTCACTGTGTTACAATTTGTTACAATTTTGTCTCCAAGACTCGACGTTTCCAGATTGCTTCTGAGTAATACATGAAATGTTAATTATAAACTAACGCGGCATCGAATTCACAAACAAATGGAATAAAATATTTTTAACTTATGTCAAGGTGATGTAGCCAATTCCAACAATAAAGGAATACAACAATGGTACTATGATAAAGGTAAGTATTTATAAGGACTTTAATCTTATGCAGGCTAATTTTAATTTGTTCACATGAACTACTTTGATTTTATTAACTTTTATGCCTATTTCTGCATTCAAATTATCAAACATTCTAACAATTTTACAAAGTGCTAACTAATTAGAACTGAGTTTAGATGTTTTTGGTTCTATCACCATCTACTGAGAATTTATAAGAATTGCCACTTTTATCGTAATCTAATTTGCATTTCTGTTTTGCCCTTTCCAGATTTACCGCTGCTACAGCCTGGGTTGTGCTTATCTTAGAAAATAAGTCATCCAAATGATCAACAAACGTTCGTGGAATTTGTTTAACAAAACTCCGGGGAAATATAGCGTTTGGGCCAAATACAGATTCACGTGGAAGAATTTATGAATATCTGAAGACCTCCTACTGCAAGTTCATAAAATTCTTTATGGAAGAATTGAAGCCTAGATGTAAATGGAGCTACAACTTTGTAGGCGCGAACCATAATTGTATATTTCAAGCTATTTAATTCCTGTTCTAGAAGATATTCAATGAAATCCCAACTAACACGCTCTATGTTATTATCATATTCAGAGATGCTGACTACTTGGACATTCTAAGTATCTACAAGATGTTTGAAGGAAATTACCGAAGATTTAAGATGGTTCTGGCTTACTGATTCTGCTGGACATGACTTTACGAAAGATGAAGGTAAAAGATTTTATGTTGAGAAAGACCATTGTTCTTATGACATTGGTGTTATATCATTTAATCTGTTCGAGTGAAAATTCATTATAGCTTAACAAATCTATAATAAAAAGAATGAATAAAGTTATCTTTACACATATAAAGATAATCCTTGAAATAAGTAATATTAGGGAGAAAAAAAAAATGATGGGTGATTGGCGTTAATGAGGTCGTCTTTGTCATTAAAAGACTACTATTACTTTGTTCAACTAGGTCACCATTTCCTGAGGTCATTTCAACGGAGGATCGTGTCTCATCATCTACGGACTTGGTCTCAAATAAAAGCCGGCATCTTTCAGCCTCTAAATTTGGCTTTTCAGCCCCTAACCAGACACAAGCCGTGGGTGCCAAGTTGGAGACCTGGGCGGGGTGCTTTTTGTCAAAGCCTATCCGATGTCCCAGGTCGAACACCGCCTGCTCACCCTGAGGTACGTGGGCAGCCCCTAGCGGTGTCTGTGGCGGGGTGCCTTCAAAGTCGGCCTTTCCGATGTCCAAACGACTCCCAAATCGGGGCATACCCCCACGACCTCTCAAGAACGATCCTCCAACCACTACACCTTTAGTTGGGACTCCGCCTCTTTTAGATATTTTTGTCATAAGAGAAGGTGGCATCTCTTTGTCTGCAGTAAAGTAAGCGTCGCTGTCAATTGAACTGTCGTCTGAGTGTTCAATCTCAACGAAGACCTCAGGTGGACCGTTAAAATTTACTTCATGGGCAAGAAAATGGTAACTATTACCTTTCCATTATTTTCCCATATTCTATTACAGTCTGTATTCTCTACTTTTCAGAATCTGCAAGTGGCAAATCGTTGGCGCCTACGACAACCCTTTGCAGACGCTTAGAAGAAGAGATGTCTGTAGAGTCCGTCTTAGTACAGTTAGATGTGCGATTTATGGTTTTTATGTCTGTTCGGAATATTCTATATCTATGGCAAAAGATTTTGAAGATGAAAAGGTCTTGAATAGTCAACTAATTCTGACTTTGGCTCTATCTTTCTGGCAATGATAATAGCAGTTCCGAGATCAGGTAAATTTCTTTTGCTCTCTTTCTGTCTATTCAAATAGAATCGCGCGGTTTAATTCCAAAGGCCCTTAATAAAACTGGTTATTGTCGTGTTCCTTAATAAATCGTTAACACCAACGTTCTGTATTATACGCGTCCCTGGCGGTGTCTTTAATCCACTATTCTGCATTTCATTGACTCGCGCTCCGAAAACATCTATAGTTTCATTTTATTCCTGGTATTAGTACGGCATTCAAACTATGGACATTAAATGACTGCGCGAAAATTTTTAGAAGATCGTTTAAAGTTTCAAGCTCTCGTCGATTTGACAACGCTAAATTGGCATGTCTGTCGATCCTACCCCGAATTAGGAATAGAAGAATAGAGAGATAAGATTTAAGAACAGGATTCACTAAATCCGATGATTTTGTTGAGGAACTACATTCGAGCAAGACGACTCGCTACTTAATTAGGACAAATTAAAGACAGGTGAATCCAATCGTATCGGGAAAAAGTTCAGTTCGCGCAACTGTGACTTGTCACCGGGAATTTCTAAATTAGCAGCAACAACCGTGGCTGGGCAGGGCAAAGGATACTCTGACTCAGGCGGATCAATGAAATAATCACAGATTTGTGTCGGCAAAATACTTAATGTTCGAGATTGTGAGAAAGTAATAGGGCGCTTTACTTGCATCGTTTCAGCAGATATATCCTCGACTTTGAAAACCCGTAAGCAACCCGAACGTAGTTGTCGTCTCTTACGTTTTAATAAATTCTTACTTCTACGCAACATTTTCATAGTGTAAATACGGAACTCTATCCTATCCACTAATAACTAAACTCAATGCAACGATAAACTGTAAAACTTTAACTTAACAATTGGAACATAAATCGAGTATTTTAATTAAACTACGATCTCTCACACAGTTGCAGACGAGTGTTTGATGTTGCCCCGTTGTCCTGATTGATCTCAGCGAGGAAGGTCCTGTGATCGTGTGCGTGTGGCTTCAGAAAAAACTGGTACGGTCGTCCGAAGTCACTTCCCTCTGGCATTCACCCGTGTTCCGGGGGAAACCGTCCAAAAACCCAGGAAAGAGGGACTGCACAAGTTGGCCGATGGCTGCTCTTCGAATCCTGCGTCCACGAGCCGGCGAATTTGAAGCATCCCACCGCTGTCACCAATTTTGTTGCGTGGCCGGCTGGTTTCTCTCAGGATCCTTGCAGGGAATTCGGCGAGGGTCGACGCCCGTGGAGTGCTAAGGCACTCTGCTCCTTGGACGCAGATGTTTGAATGGTAAATATAATGAAAATAATAATAAGATTGGAATAAAACTACTTGAACTTAGCAAATTTTGTAACTGTAATGGAAGAAAATAAACGATTTTAAAACACAATTTCAATCTGAACAGAACTTTTATTTATACGACTACTCGTGATGGCTTTCCAGGCTCAAGTGACGCTTTCCAAGCGAACGCTCTTACAACTGTTTTTCATTTCTACAAAATGTCCTTAACAACTAAGCCAAACAAACTAAATTCCTCTTGGTCGATTTTGAGAATCAAGCGTTTAACAACATAGCCCTGGAATTTCACGTAGGAGAAAGGATCAAAGTGCGGTTCATTTATTCAAAACACCCGTTTCCAAGGGGGTATCTATTAATTTATAATCTTGAAGTCCTCTCATTAAAGGATCTCTAACTATTTTCAAACACCTCGGCCTTGTGCGAACTTCACTTTGTCTCCTTTTCCCATTACATTCAGGTGATTCAATCTGAACTTCGCGCTTCCGAAGCTTATACTGCACGCCGCTAGACGGGAGTCGCAACAGCACCATCGAATAATTTAAAGTATCGACTACTTACTATTTAGTTGCGACATACTATCGACTATGTAGTCGATAGTTTTTAGTCGGCTGAAATCATTCGATTTAGTCAGATTTAGTGGTTAGAAGTGGTTGGGTTATGTCTTGATCACGACGCATTACTATTTACCATGCATTATGCCGCAACAATTGGTGTATTTTTGTGTATTTCTTCCTTCTCCTAGAGTAAATATTGCTATATTAGGGCTTTAAGAATAAAAGAATTTCATCTAACAAAATGTTTATACAAATATCTGATATTTTGACCTACACGTTATTCCATATTAAAATTTAGAAAAATAATTTGATTTAAATTTTTTGTGGATAATCTATTTCTCCTTTCGGACATAATCTGGCCAGCTTTTGAAAATATTCTTTCTGATGGCACGGAAGTTGCAGGTGTGCATAAATATTTTTCACTTATTTTTTTTAATTCGGGCATTGTGTGTTCATGGGTCTTCCAAAATTCTATAGGCTTATTTTTAATATCTTCATACGGCAGTTCTAAGTATTGTTTTGTTATATTTTCTGCTTTTTCTGAAGGTGTGGAGCTATGTCTCGTTAAGTGCGAAACTTTATTTAAATAAAAATTCCAGAATCCTGTATTTTGATCCTGTGACTCTTCGTCTTGTTCTGGATTCATAACACTATTTTCATTATGCACAACATTTAATAAAGTTTCAATTTCTGATTGTATGGCTGTTTTTGCTGTGAGTGCGTTAATATTATTTTGGAAAACTGCCGTTTTGAACCGGGGGTCTAGTATAGTTGCTGCACTTGTAATTTTATTTGTTTCTATGTAATCAAATCTAATATCAATATTATTTAATAAATTAATTTTTAATAAATGTCCAGGCCTTGTCGTGGGTGTAATATTTTCTATAGCATTTTGGATACCAGTTATTAACGGCACAATTTTGGAACCTGTGCAATATTTTTCTGCACTTAAATCTGTGGTTATATACTCTATTGGTTTTAACAATGGTATTATGTCCTTTATAATTTTCCAATGTTGCACATTTGGCATTTCAAAATTTTTGGGTAAGTTCGGTAATGTTGCCACAGCTGCAGTTAAGGGAACATTCAGTGCACATAGTCTCTCCAGCATTATGACAGAGGAGTTCCATCGTGTATGTATGTCCTGTTTTAATTTCAGATGTTGTAATTTCATTTGGGTTTGTATCTCCCTTAATTTGTCTGCTGCGGTAACACTACTTTTAAAATGAGTCACTATAGAACGGCAAGTTTTTAATGTGCTAACAATATCTGGAATAGCACTAATTGAGTCATTGACAACTAAGTTTAACGTGTGTGCTGTACATGGCAAATGTAAGTATCCCAGACTTCGTACAGCACCTACCATATTTGCAGCATTGTCAGTTACAACTGCAACAGTTTTATCTGCTACATTAAATTCTATTAAAGTGCCTTGTATTATTCCTGCTATATATTCAATTGTATGACTTTCATCTAAATCGATAGTGGCTAATACGTTTGAATATAGACTGTTTTGAAGAATGTAATGACTAGTAACCGTTAGAAAAGATTGCGTGTTTAAATTTGACCAGATATCTGTTGTAATGGTTACATAATTTGTTTGTTGCAGGTTTTGCAAAATTTTAATTTTAGTATTAGCATATACTTGCGGTAAAATGGTACGTCCCAAAGTTCGTCGAGTTGGCAATTCATAGCGAGGTTCCAGTTCTTTGACGAATTCAATAAATCCTTTATCCTCAACAATGCTTAAAGTTTGCAAGTCTTTACAAATCATGGCTACCACCAGACTGTTTAATTTCTTAATTTTTGTTTCAGGCAGTTCATTTGAAATTGTCCTCAAGGTCAATTGCCTTAAATGTACTTGCGGTCTTTGCACTATAGTTGGTAAGTCAGCATTTTGAGCTCTAAGATGTGCATTCGAAGTGGATGCCACAGGTGTTATATCCTGTATTTCTGTTCCAGGTATAACAGGTGCATCACTGTCTATCAACTCTGCTGCTTCTTCATCCCGCTCTCGATTCGCTTCAAGCACTGTAAAATGTTTGCGTTTCAAGTGTTCGTGCAAATTGCTAGTGTTACCTGCATTTTTATATTCTTTTTTACATAAGAGACACATCGCAGTTGTTGGTGTCTTTTTTTCAAAATATTTCCATACTAGTGAGCGCTTTTGTCGATACATATTGTACTATATACACTAGCTACTATATACACACTACTAACTACACTATATATACACTATTAATAAAAATTATTATAGTTTATTAAATAGTTTATAATACAGTATAAGTAATAGTTTCGTAAATACTTTATAACACTGTTCAAACAATGGTTTATTGAAATTATTTAAACACTGAGTATTTAAACACTGAGTACTGAAAACTATTTAATTTTTTAGAAAATTAGAACTATATACGCTGATGCCGACACGTTCAGATCTACCCTCTAACTAAATCCTCGATCGTACTGAACTTGTATCGAGCCATTTGTTTATTTTACTTGTGATAAGTGGACTGCGCTAATGGGATCCTTTGACTGGAAAGCATACTTTAGATACCTAGCTCTGTTCTCTGTTGCAAGAAAAGTCACATAAGAAGTTATATGAAAGTTTCTTTACGTTCTACAATTTTGATTGTTAAAAAATAGTATTTCAAAATTTCATATTTTTAATAATTTATAATTAATGTTGTCGGTATTATACAGTACTATAGGACAGGTTAAATATAATTATAAAATATTGCTTTTTATAGAATGTAATTAATTTTTTAACATAAGCAACAATATAAATACAAAGTGTTACTAAAATGACATTTTTAAAATGAAAGGGGACAATCTGTTTTTGTCTGAAAAGTTTATAGAATTACTGTAAAAGATAATGCATAAAAAAACTATTTGAGGAAAGTACAATTATTTGTATCGCGAAATAAATAATAAAAAACACCTCCACTTTTTTATCTATTCCTTTAATGAAAATCAAAATACCTTTCCGTTAAACGAAATGCCTTTCGTTAATATCAGTAAGTTGTATGCATGTTGAAAATTTCATTAAAATTAGTTAACGTTACTATGAATTACAAACGATTAAAAGTGGTGAAAATGACAGTTTCTTACAACATTCGTCCAAAAACTGTATAAATCTAGTAGGTTTGCACTACTTTCCGTTATACATAATCGAATATACACATGTTTAACTAATAAATTATTCGATACCGTTAACGAATGAATCTATTATGTATTTGATATAGTAAATCTCGTGATAAAATCTATTCAAAATTCCCGCCGCTTAAATTCAATTGATCCGTAGCTCCACCATACGACCGATAGCATAGTCTATCGGCGACTCAAGCGACTCCATTTTATTAGTAAACTGATTCAATCGATGGTTCAGAAAATCAGTCGACTAAAAATAGTAGTTGGTTACTATCGACTAATCGATAGTTTTTATTCGATGGTGCCCATCACTAGTGTCGCAAATGTATGTATAATATGTCATTTTTAAGCCCATTTTATACGTGTCATTTGTCGCAAATGTCGTAAATAGAAATATTCATTATTTTAAGGTTTTGTTACGGTATGCCGTGGTAACATGTGAACTTAGCTTCATGTAAGATGGCTCTGCGTAGCGAATTCTAGGCGCGCCAAGTTTAAACTGTAAAACGAAGCAATCGAAACTCGAACAAACTTTCCAAGGAATACTTACCTCTTAGAGGCGCTCGCTAAATTATATCGATTAAATAAATGTTTCGGTTGCTTTGCTAATAAAATCACTGATATCATGTGAAACGCTCGTTTTTAGTTAGCGAAGGACCAATCGTATAATTCGTAAAATAATTAATCAAGAAACCTTTTGTATTACTGGATATCTTTATTAACAAAAACATGTTAATTTTAGATAGAACAGACGACATCTTTGTACACATTCATTCGTTGATAAACGTTTAAAGCAATCAGCCGCATTTCTTAATTGTCCTACCTTAAATATATAAAACTAAAACTAAGTAACAACAGAAATTAGTCTCAGTTTATTAACTTACTTCTTTGCTGATAATCGCTGGAAGAAACTGGAGGCCGACACTAAGGGCGAACGTGAGCAGAGCGCATTAGCGCTCCACGGGCAGCGAACCCATCCGCATCCGGATCTTGAAATCCCTGCTACAACCCGTAACAGTTTCTGGTGACAGCGGTGGGATACTCAAAATTTGCCGGCTCGCGGGCGCAAAAATTGAAGAAACGTTGGCCAGTTCGTGCAACCCTCTTTCCTGGGTTTTTGGGCACGGTTTCCCCAGGAACAAGGGTGAATACCAGAGGAGGGTGACTTCGAATGTCCGTGCCAGTCTTCTCGGAGTCACACGCACCTGGCCGTAAAACCTTACAACGGAGCTGATCGAGACAACGGAGCTGATCGAGACAACGGAGCTGATCGAGGCAACGGAGCTGATCGAGACAACGGAGCTGATCGAGGCAACGGAGCTGATCGGGACAACGGGGAACTGAACGAGACAACGGAGCCACCATTCAACGTCCTTCCGTCGCTGTTTGGGGCTTCATTGAGCAACGTGGACTTTACAACTGGAGCAGCTGAACCAAAGCAGTCGTCGCTGGACGCATCAGCAGATCTTCGGAGCGGGAAAGTCGAGCGAACCAACAGTCACTTGAGCGAGTCCAGTTTAATTCATTAATCTACGTCATTGTATTTGTGAGTTCATATCAAAATTCTATATTTTAATATCGCCGTTAGAATCGTTATATTTGTTAGTTTAAAATGCCACCGTTCGCACGAAAATTTGTAAAAAAACGCAAGAACCGTCTGAGTAGTGGTAATTGCTTCGTGGTGGAAGATGTAGTGGCTGTACCTAACTTAGGTGCCTCCGGCTCCACTGCTGCATCCCTAGATGTAGTGCCGTTTCAAAATTCCACTCCTTCGGAAAGTAGTGTATCTGATTCGGGTAACGATACTGGGCCCATTGACAATAATGCACCGAACCTTTCGCGTGGGCCGTCAGACGGAGCTTCGCGTATGCCACTCAAAATGGTCGCTGATTTTATTCCTTGCTTCGACGGGAAACCGGGATCTGTAAGCAAATTTATAAGTCAGTGTAGATTAGCCGACTCACTTGTGAAAAGGGAGGATAAATACTACTTACTGGCTATCATGCGCAATAAGATGCAAATTCGTGACTATAACAGAATTACTGGGGGAACGGTGCCGAATACGGTAGAGGAATTGGTCAACTTAATGAAAGTCGCGTATGAGGACAGTTTCAATGTCAAAGCCGCGTTAGACGATCTCAGGAACATAGAGCGTAAGGATGGGGAAACTATAGAGGAGTTTGGTGCTAGAGTGCACGAAATTCTGGATAATGGAATAGAGATAGCTCAGGAAAAGTCAAACCCAGAGCAGGTTAAGGGTGTCAAATCAGTACTCGAAGAAGAAGCGGTATCGGGATTTCTGGGAGGTTTACGTGATGACGCGATGATGATGTCCATTATTAATCAGGAGGTGGAAGGACTAGCAGACGCTATCCGTTTAGCTACTAGGTGTGCTAGGCAGAAAAGGAATGTGAGCAACAGCGTGAGTCACAGATTGTCTGCAAATCGGTCTACGGTGTTCGCGGTAAATTCAAATGAAAACATTAGATGTTTTAATTGCAACCAATTTGGCCATTATCGGTCAGATTGCCCGCTGGTAAGCAATAACAAGTATGTTCCTTCAACTCGTAATTTCAAAAGGTGCAATTACTGTAGGAAAACGGGTCACCTGGAGGCACAATGCTATAAACGGGGTCCTCAACCTTCACAAAATTCGTTTGTATTCGCGACACCCGAGGATCGGCGTAACTCAAATCATGGTAGAGAACGGCGGGACTTTAATTCTAAAAGGAACCGGCGCTATTCACCTACTAGAGATGACCGGAGAAATTTTAATTCGGGACAAAATCAACGCGATTGTTCCTTCGGGGCGGACCAGTGTGACCCAACATCTTTAAAAGCTCACCAAAATTTAAACTCAAAGGGGAGTCAGCAAAAAGGCACGGTGCCGACCAAACCCCTCGTTGCACGCGCCGTGTCTATCGTGTCTGCCACAGATTCGATGTAATTGATGCCGTTCGACCACCTGTTGTCTCCCTTGAGAGCGATCGTTTTTCTCAGGGCTCCGCTAAATTCTTGGTGGACACCGGTTCACAATTGAATTTAATAAAACGCGCAGGATTAGTCTCCGATTTGCGAATTAATAGTGGAAAGGTCTATGAACTTACGGGTATTGGTGCAGGGATAATCAAAACGCAGGGCGAGGTTGTTGTTATAATCCACAACACTCCCATCCATTTCCAAATAGTAAATGATGATTTTCCCCTTAAGAGTGCCGGGCTCCTAGGTATCTCGTTTCTGCAAAAACAAGAGGCAACTATTGAATTTAAAGAAAATTTATCTGGCATACTAAAATTTGGAAAAGGAGAAACCTCCCTCAATGTCAATACCCCGCTTAATTTACCCCCGCGAACCAAAACCTTAATTACTGTACCCGCCATAGGTAATAATTCTTCGGGTTACGTACGACAATTAGACGCTGGACCCGGTGTTTTATTAGGCGAATGTCTAGCTAGTCAACGAAATGGCTTTGTAAAACTATATGCTATAAATACTACATGCGACCATATCGTCCTAACAGTACTTCCCATTGAGTTAGAAGAATTTGACTCTAAGCCTTTTTCTGATTTATCGCAAACAATCAATTCCGACCCCGACGTTGACAAATCCAAAGATCGCGCTCAAAGATTAGCCCAGTTGATTAGGTTGCTCGAACTAGACCATTTAAACGAGATTGAGAAGAGTAGTATTTTAGAAATTATAAACAGATTCGTATACCAGTTTTATCTCCCGTCGGATAATTTAGGGTCTACTAACGTTACACAGCACACCATAACTACTATCGACAAAATTCCTATTAAGACTAAGCAGTATAGATATCCTCTAGTCCACAAGGATGAAATAAACAAGCAGGTAGATTCCTTACTGAGCAACAAAATAATACAACCCTCGTGTTCACCATATAATTCACCGGTGTGGATAGTTCCAAAAAAATCGGATTCTTCGGGAAAACCTAAGTGGCGAATGGTCATAGATTATCGGAAATTGAACGAAGTGACCGTTTCGGACGCCTACCCTTTGCCTAATATTACTGAGATCTTGGATCAATTAGGAGGGGCTAAGTATTTTAGCACTCTAGACTTAGCCTCTGGGTTCCATCAGATACCCGTGGACCCGAAATCAAAACCTAAGACTGCCTTCTCAACTCCACACGGTCATTTTGAGTTCAACAGGATGCCGTTCGGGCTAAAGAACGCGCCCGCAACCTTTCAAAGAGTTATGGACCTAATACTAACGGGGTTACAGGGCATAGAACTTTTTGTCTACATGGATGATATTGTCGTCTACGCGGATTCACTTGAAGCGCATAATCGGAAATTAAAAGTACTTTTAGCGCGATTACAAAATTCCGGGTTAACTTTACAGCCACAAAAATGCCGATTTTTACAAAAGGAAATAGTTTACCTGGGTCATGTAATTTCGAGTGCGGGGGTGAAACCGGATCCTGGAAAAGTCTCAGCTGTAAAGCAATTTCCGATACCTAAAACAAGGAAAAATGTGAAACAATTCTTGGGGCTCGTGGGCTATTATAGGAGATTCATTCCCAACATGGCCAAAATTGCCAAACCCCTGACTAGCTTACTAAAAAGAGATATTCCTTTTCGTTGGACGTCAGAAGTTCAAAAGTCTTTTGAGCAACTGAGAGATGTAATTTGTTCAGAGCCCCTGCTGCAGTACCCTGATTTTACCAGGCCTTTCCTCGTGACCACCGATGCTTCGGACTATGCCATAGGTGCTGTGTTGAGTCAAGGGCAGGTCGGTAGTGATCTTCCTATCTCGTATGCCTCTAGAACTTTGAACGGAGCTGAAACCAATTATTCTACGATTGAAAAGGAGCTTTTAGCAGTATTGTTCGGGGTAGAGCATTTCCGACCTTACCTGTACGGCCAACAATTTACCTTGATTACCGATCATCGCCCTCTAGTATGGCTGCATAACGCTAAGGACCCCACATCCAAATTAATGAGATGGCGAATTCGTCTAAATGAGTACGATTACAATATAGCTTACAAACCGGGAAAAGCCAATTCTAATGCGGATGCACTCTCGCGAAACCCTGTTGATCCTTGCCAGAGCATCGTCCCCCGATCACCTAACGCACTGACTGACGATACGATCCGTTTTAACTCTGTAGATCCGGAGAGGGTGCTTGTCTGTGCAGACATGACACCGTTTTCAGATTCTGTGGCGGATGAAACAGATGACAAGAATACTAGCAATGAAATAGAAGTAATGGTAGCATCTGTCTTCTTGGCGCGCGAGAAGATAGAAGCTGATAATTCTGAGGCACTAAATTTGGAAACTGATATGTTAAAATCACTTACATTTGAAAGAGAAATTGAGAATTTTAGAGGGTTCTCCCAGTCGGACATGGTGTCGCCGTTTCGAACCTCCTGTCGGCAAACGTTGACTCCAAGCCTCTGGATCGCGCTTCAGGAGACTAGGGCGTCGGCCTGTGTTCGATATGAGCCCGGGGCTCGCAGTGCTCCTAAGAGACCCTGTGACTCGTCGACCCCTGCGGTGACTTGCATGGGGCTCCAGAGTGTTGATCGTCAAGGTAGAGGGGCACCTTGTTGTTGTTGTTGTTGTTGTTGTACTGTGGATGAAGAGACACGAAAAGAAACTGTTATGCCTGGAATTGGAAATCCAGAGGCAGAATTACCGAACTGTTCTACGATCAAAGCTGCACGGGAGTCCCTCGTTGAAAAGACCTCAGTAGATTCTGAAATAAATGAGTCACCCAATAAGGAGATTAGTGAAGTTATGGCTAATAATGTGAACATAAATAGACAAACAATTCACCTTTCCCTTCTGCCAACCATCCTGTATATAAAGGATCATTTATACATGCGGAGGGACAATCTTGCTCACTTTTTACCACTTAATGGCAATATTACTTCCGAAGTTACGATTGATTTGTTAAAACGAAATAGATTTTCCCTGCAACAGATGCGGCAATATCAACTTGAGGTTGGCGATGCTATGGCACTTCCTGGTGATCAATTTTCTATTTTTCTTTTACTCTTCAAGGATAATTCTGCGGAATGTTTAAATTTTGGTTATATAGAAGCCTCCTTAAGGGCACTTAAAAATCTCATGAGTTCATTAAAAACATGGACCTTTAGTATTTCAAAAGATCTTGATAGCTTTAACGATTTTGAATGGGAACAAGTAGAGGATTTATTTAAGCGAATTTTCACTGATTCTCAATTTTTAATTACTATATGCACTGGCGAAATTATAACACCTGCCAAGTCTGGCCGTTTAAAAATAATCAAAGAATCTCACGAGTCTTCAGCCGGTGGTCATAGGGGTGTGGGTAAACTCCAGAAGTATGTAAGGGAACACTACTATTGGCAGGGGATGATGAGGGAAATCTCAGAATTTGTCCGTTCTTGTCCCACCTGTCAGAGAAACAAGATCCATTCTGCAAAAGTCAAACAACCAATGTGTATCACAGACACGCCGAGGCGAGCCTTCGAGAAGGTTCAAATGGACATCGTAGGGCCTCTACCCCTGACCCCAAAAGGGAATAAGTACCTTCTCACCTTGCAGGATAACCTAACTAAGTACTCCGATGCCATTCCGTTAGCCAATATGGAAGCAATAACTGTAGCAACTGCCCTGGCCGAGCAATTTATTAGCAGGTTCGGTTGTCCAAGGGTTATTCACACTGACCAGGGTAGAAACTTCGTTGGTCAGGTAATGAAAAGATTTTGTCGAATATTCAGAATACAAAGGATAACCTCCACGGCGTTCCATCCCCAGTCTTTAGGTTCCCTAGAAAGAGCACACAGAGTTTTTGTCGATTATTTAAGGCATTATTGCGCTAAAAATGATTGGGATGAGTGGGTTCGATTCGGAATGTTTTCATACAATACTTCGGTGCATGAGGCCACGGGGTTTACACCTCACGAACTGGTTTTTGGGGTGAGAGCAGAAATTCCCTCTGAATTTGCCAAAGAGAAGGTACCGCG
Source organism: Andrena chrysosceles (assembly GCA_963855975.1). Taxonomy (NCBI): domain Eukaryota; kingdom Metazoa; phylum Arthropoda; class Insecta; order Hymenoptera; family Andrenidae; genus Andrena; species Andrena chrysosceles. The sequence continues at coordinate 78,694,068 of OY979767.1, read as the reverse complement.
CACTTTCGTCCAGTACCTCGACGACCTTTTTGTTAAAATCACCACTACTCAGACGCTTGCCGCTGAAAATTTACAACGAGCTAAAGAGAAGAGTAAGAGGTATTATGACCGTGGGGCAAACCCTCGTAAATTTAACGTAGGCGATGATGTTTACCTTCAAAAGGAACCAAGGACGAAACTTGACTGTAATTGGATTGGTCCCTACAAGATCAGCAGGGCAATTAACGATTTAACAGTAGAAATAATGTTGGGTTCTAACAAATTTAAAATAGTGCACACAAATAAACTCAAATTAGCGTGCGTTAGGCCGGGCTGCTCTTCTGACGATTCTTAACCGAAAAATCTCTGTAAAGGAGATATTTTCTTTGCGATTTTAAGATCTCAATTAAATTATAATAATTCTTATTGTTGTTCTTAAATGTTTCATTCAAGTTGTATGTTTATTAAGTTACTAATTAAGGTATTTATATATATATATTCGAAATCATATTATCATCAGCAAATTGTAAAATTAGAAAAGTTGTTTTATGAAAACACCTTTTCTCCGTAAGGGTGAAGGAATGTTACGGTATGCCGTGGTAACATGTGAACTTAGCTTCATGTAAGATGGCTCTGCGTAGCGAATTCTAGGCGCGCCAAGTTTAAACTGTAAAACGAAGCAATCGAAACTCGAACAAACTTTCCAAGGAATACTTACCTCTTAGAGGCGCTCGCTAAATTATATCGATTAAATAAATGTTTCGGTTGCTTTGCTAATAAAATCACTGATATCATGTGAAACGCTCGTTTTTAGTTAGCGAAGGACCAATCGTATAATTCGTAAAATAATTAATCAAGAAACCTTTTGTATTACTGGATATCTTTATTAACAAAAACATGTTAATTTTAGATAGAACAGACGACATCTTTGTACACATTCATTCGTTGATAAACGTTTAAAGCAATCAGACGCATTTCTTAATTGTCCTACCTTAAATATATAAAACTAAAACTAAGTAACAACAGAAATTAGTCTCAGTTTATTAACTTACTTCTTTGCTGATAATCGCTGGAAGAAACTGGAGGCCGACACTAAGGGCGAACGTGAGCAGAGCGCATTAGCGCTCCACGGGCAGCGAACCCATCCGCATCCGGATCTTGAAATCCCTGCTACAACCCGTAACAGTTTCAACAATTAGAGTGTTGGAAAAATATAGTTCTTTCTGACTCGCTTGTTGTTTGCATGCGAATACTATAGACAGGGGGCAGAAACTAAGATAGGAACTTCCGGAATTGCGTTTAGACAGGAAGCAGCAGGCTTTCATAATTTAGGTGGCGTTGCTGTCGCGGTATAGTTGTGTTTGTGTCTGTACATACACGATCGGCTGAGACTTATACTGCCTTATTAGTGAAAATAACTGAAATGCTAGTGTTTACATGTGTTTACTGTTTAATAACTTACAATGAATGTGCAGAAGAATGGAGCAACTGCAAAGAGGGTGACAGGTAAGATAGTTTTATGTACGGTCTGAGTTACATTTGAGACACTTGTTTATTTGAATATTCGTGATGTTTTTATATTTTTAGGTTATAAACTCTATTATCAAAAACTTTCAATTTACTGTAAAAAATATTAAAAATGATTTTGAAATGCACTTGTTAAATGCTATTAAGAGACTGAAAAATGATTTTTGTTAGCTGCAGGGAGAGGATGGAGAGGACCAACAGTACATTGGCGATGCATAGTGCCAAGTTGTACTTCGAACAGCAATATAGAGACACAACTTCTGTAAGAATGTGATAAGGAGTGAACAATGGTTGAACTGAGTACGGTTCAGGCAAAGTGCACCAGGCTGGTACGGGTGTCGCAGGTATGCATGATGTAATACTGGTAATAATTATGATAATTACAATAATAATAAGTAAAATATCCTTTATGTTGTATATAGAACTCATCGGTTCCTGCTTGGGGTGAAATCTGGCTATGATGTATCGGTCAACAATATACTGCCCGTATAACATTCCCCTGACCTCCACGTGCGTCTCAAGCGCCTATGATGCAAGCATATTTACGTGAAGTTTAAAGTCAATTGTCTCGAAAACGAAGAGGAACACCATGTATATAAAGGTCGCGAACGAAGGAATATATATGTACATACATGAACAATGTGATATAAGTAATTAATATAACTACTTAACACTATAGGGTTTAAGCAAACTGTTAAATTGAATACAAGGAAAATTTTTCAAAGAAAAATCTGAGCCAGTCATTAATCCTTATCTCTACTTGTATTTTTTACAATTAAGCATCTTATACAAAATGTAGAGTAAGAGATATATTTGTTGGCATTATCAATTATTGTTGGCAAAATAATGTCCAATTATGCCAATAATAATAGAAAAAATCGGAAGGTTTAGATAAGAAACTTCAGGTGAATGAAAAATATTTAATTACATTCAATTATTGCAAATTTAATTAAATGTTTTTCTTTAACACCTGAATTTCGTATCCAAATATTCTTAACATGTCAACAAATGTATCTCTTATTCTATATTGCAGTACGCAGATTCTGGCCGTATTTCAATTTTCCCGGTTTGGGTCGCCATATTGAATTTTAGTTCTAAACACAATCTTTCATAAATTAGATGGCGTTGAAATACGGATCCAAAACTTTTGCTGGAGATTCTGCCCCCTGACTATAGAATACTGTAGAATACGTCGATAATGTCGAAAACTACGTATAATCGCCGCGTTCATAACCCAAAAAAGTATTCCAAAGCGTGGCCTTGGTCTTAATGCCCTTAATTATTGTTTTGTAATTGATTAGATAAAACTAGTAAAAACTGAATCGTGAAAAGTAAAGTAATTAGAAATAAATGTACGATAAAAAATAAAATTTATTTGAATTAAAAATTATGTAAATAAAAATATCTGTTTCAGAAAAATGAAATTGATAAATTGTAATCAAATTTCTTTTTTTGGTGCAATATCCCTTTCAGTGTGGTGGAATTACGCCACTTTAAAGCTTTTGTGCATGCACTAAATAAAGACTATGTAGGTAGTTCCATCGAGAAAAACATTAAATACAATACATTTAAATGTACAATATGAACAATTATACAATTCCATTGGACAAAATGAACAGTAAGGTGTTGTAATTTTAATTGATAGCTTCTTTTCCTAAAATAAAAATAGTCTTTTTATTAACATAATTTTTAATTTAAACAAATTATATTTATTATTCTATATTGGGAAACTTAGTGGAGACGTGGCTTAGATTTCAGCCCTCTGATGGTAAGTTGGCAAACTATTGAAAGTAGATCCGGTTCCACCAAACATTCCGAATAAGTATATATTAATCGAATAAGTAAAAATTTAGTGTTCAAAGAAATTTAAAAACACTCGTTTTTCACAACATGTCTATTCTATTTAAACACTGATAATCATATGGACTTCGACGGATTTCGACCTACTCTCAGTAATTCAATTTTCTGTCACTAGTTGGCGTGTCGAAATTCTTGGTTTCCCAATGCATTTCTCTTTTACTAACCTATCAATATCCATTTTTCGTCAGTGTAACTTAATTTAATTTAACTTTTTTAATCACAATTATAATCTATACTATTATAATAAAGCTACAGCGTTTATTTGTATGCACACGAAAATCTCAAAAAGTACTGAACCAATCACTACGAAATTTTAACTACAGCATCCTTGAACAACAAGAATGTACATAGGCTATGTGTAATCACGTAAAATATAATTAATCTGTGTAATTTTATGTACATAAAAGGAGTCATGACGCGGCCGTCTGCTATGGATAGTACGCGACGCGACCGCCAGGCGGCGATCGGGCCTGGCGCTTCTCGCAGTTGAAATAAAGCAGACACGGGGCATTACTAATTCGGGCGAAGCCGACACGGGGCATGCTAGTTATTAATAAATTGGCACTTCTTCATAACCTATACGAAAAATGTATTGTTACGTTTTCCGCTCGACATAATGTAAATTTAATGTATAAGAACAGAACATGAACATCAACAAGGAATAACAGCAATCAAATAACAGTTATTAAGGTATTAAGGACAAGAAGGTGTTCGGGAATACGTCCGCTCTCAATGTCGCCGGTATCTCAAGTGACAGCTTGACAGGCGTTCTGTCAGATCGCCTCCCAGTAAACAAACTGACTGCAGTCTGACGGCAGATTGATGTCAGATTCGAGTATATTCTGACGTCAGATTTGGGTCCTACTATGTCCGCATTTGACTATGGTTTTGTGGTCAGAGCCTGACATCAGGATCTGACCGCAGATTGATGTCAGATTTCGATCAGATCTTGCTGACAAAAACCGCCCGCAGATTAGTGGCACAAATCAAGCAGATCCTGATGTCGGACATAGTAGGCAATTTTATATAATAGTATAGATTTAAAAACAGTGCAAAAGTCTGTAGCGTAAATAATATATAGAACACGTTTATAAGACCGACTTGAAAGATCTGATTCCTACCATATTTTATGGAAGAAAAAAAGTTGGTAAACCATGTATTTAAACGGGTATTATAACATTTTTAATGTTTTACTTAGTTGTTAGTCAATTGAATGCCAGGGAGTGGCCCTGCCATTAAATTGGATTAGCAGATTCTCCGCAGTGTCTGCCGCCAAACTGCTCGCAGGCTATGTCAACAGAATCTGCTCTGTATCTGACACCAATCTGCCGTCAGATTGCGCTGCGCAGGGTCTGCTCGATTTCTGCCATTAAATTGGATTAGCAGATTCGCCGCAGTGTCTGCCGTCAAACTGCTCGCAGGCTATGTCAACAGAATCTGCTCGATTTCTGCTGCCTATCTGCCGTCAGATTGCACTGCGCAGGGTCTGCTCGATTCCTGCCATTAAATTGTATCAGCAGACCCTGCCGCCAATCTGCTCTCAGGTTAAGGCAGCACAATCTGTCGGCTTTCTGCTGTCAGTCTGCTTTCATCATCGAATATAACAAATCCTGTATCAAATCTGTAGTCTTTCTGCCACAAACATTTGTACTCAGGCGTTGAGCAAAATCTGCAAATACAGACGTGGCTATCTGGGCTTCTTCTCGCTGTCCCTTGTCTCGCTCGCGAGCACCAGTGGGCCATGGATTCCCATCCATAGGGTGCTCGCAACAGTATTATAGGTTAGTTGTTTTCGTTTCAGATATACGACATTTACGACACATTTACGACATTTACGACATTTATTACATTTATGACACGTGTCGTGTATAAAATCGAAAATTCACCACTGGTGGTGGGTAAAGACACGAATTTTCGATTTTATACACGACACGTGTCATAAATGTAATAAATGTCGTAAATGTCGTAAATGTGTCGTAAATGTCGTATAACTGAAATGAAAACAACTAACCTATAATACATTTTTCGTGTAGGTTATGAAGAAGTGCCAATTTATTAATAATTATAATTGTGATTAAAAAAGTTAAATTAAATTAAGTTACACTGACGAAAAATGGATATTGATAGGTTAGCAAAAGAGAAATGCATTGGGAAACCAAGAATTTCGATACGCCAACTAGTGACAGAAAATTGAATTACTGAGAGTAGGTCGAAATCCGTCGAAGTCCATATGATTATCAGTGTTTAAATAGAATAGACATGTTGTGAAAAACGAGTGTTTTTAAATTTCTTTGAACACTAAATTTTTACTTATTCGATTAATATATACTCATTCGGAATGTTTGGTGGAACCGGATCTACTTTCAATAGTTTTCCAACTTACCATCAGAGGGCTGAAATCTAAGCCACGTCTCCACTAAGTTTCCCAATATAGAATAATAAATATAATTTGTTTAAATTAAAAATTATGTTAATAAACAGACTATTTTTATTTTAGGAAAAGAAGCTATCAATTAAAATTACAGCACCTTACTGTTCATTTTGTCCAATGGAATTGTATAATTGTTCATATTGTACATTTAAATGTATTGTATTTAATGTTTCTCTCGATGGAACTACATAGTCCTTATTTAGTGCATGCACAAAAGCTTTAAAGTGGCTTAATTCCACCACACTGAAAGGGATATTGCACCAAAAAAAGAAATTTGATTACAATTTATCAAATTCATTTTTTCTGAAACATATATTTTTATTTACATAATTTTCAATTCAAATAAACTTTATTTTTAATCGTACATTTATTTCTAATTACTTTACCTTTCACGATTCATTTTTTACTAGGTTTATCTAAACAATTACAAAACAATAATTAAGAGTATTAAGACCAAGACCACGCTTTGGAATACTTTTTTGGGGTTATGAACGCGGCGATTATACGTAGTTTTCGACATTAACGACGTATTCTACAGTATTCTATAGTATTCGCATGCAAACAACAAGCGAGTCAGAAAGAACTATATTTTTCCAACACTTTAATTGTTGAAACCTTAAAATAATGAATATTTCTATTTCCGACATTTGCGACAAATGACACGTATAAAATGGGCTTAAAAACGACATATTATACATACATTTGCGCCACGACGCGGCGTAAAATACACGACCCACCACTGTGCACAGCTGACTTCACTTCGCTCGCCAAAATTTAATACCCAACACTTCCACCGTTTAAGCGCGAAGTACGTCACCACACATCAAACTGTTACATTAGTAATCACAATATCAGACGCAAATATATTTAAACAACATCTTTCAGTTTATAGCAGAATTACATAAAATTAGATGGGTTAGACGAATTACAGAAATTAAACATTTCTTCTCACTTCCTCATGTTCAAGTCGTCCGTCTAACCTAATGAATTAGACAAATATATAACATATAACCTATTAAACATATTTAAAAACTTTAAAAAAAAAACTTTACACAATTCTAATTTCCCCAAAAAAAGAAAAGTTAAGTTTTCTTCCCCCTGTTTTAAATACGTTATATTTTCGTGTTATATATTTAACACACGCATGCTCTCGCACAGAGACTTAAGGCTGCCGTCTCACCGGGCGTTGAATGTGTGTGTACGCTCACACAAGCTAGGAAAAGCGTGTACGTATACGCGATGTAGTAAACAATCCGTTTCAACCAACTTACGTCGTGAAATCGACAAAAAGGAAGCTTTTGCGGGTATAGTTGCCTCCAGTAGACATCCGTGCAGACGGGTCTGGTGCGTTTGAACGCTAATAAGCACCGTACGTTGAAATAATAATGAATTTATGACTCGAAAACTGACAGAATGAAGCTTCAAGGCTTCTCCGTCACCAGCGCTGATGATATATTCGCTCCATGTACCATCAGAACCGGTGGAAGTCCAAGCTAGCCGATAAATGTAGGAAATACATAGTTGCCGAAACGTATTGAGAGTCGAATCGCGCTGTTGCCGCATTTTTCCTATTACTATTCTGTCGTCAGAGAAGCTTGAATGAATCACGGCGAAGTGGCTGGAGAACAAAGATGGGCAAAGATAATATCTGGATAAATTAGAATAAATGTTCGGTTCGAGAGGCATACAGTTGGTGGATTATGTATTGATAAAATGTAAAATGTAATGTTTTTAGTAACATACTGCTGAAATTTTCCAGATTATGAGTTGAAACACGGTATAAATCGTTTTATTTCTAGAACTGTACTAGATAATTGACTACAAATGTAACATTGCTAATCTGACAATGTTAAACATAATCCGATTTATACCGTGTTTAAATTTATTTTCATCTGGAAAATCTCAGCAGTATGTTATTGAAACTTTCATGCCGATTCGATAAAAAATGTGAAAATTTTACATTCTACAAACAAAATACACAATCATTAAATATTTTAATATATTTTTTTTATTAAATTTTTTTTATCTATTATAAATTATAATATTCCCCCCTCTTCCGCCGCCGCGTCTTCCTCCCCAACGTCCACCGCGCCATCCATCACCTCAGTGGCCTCCGCGCCTTCCTCCCCTGCCGCCTCCCCGGTGATACGTGAGGCGTTTTAGTGCCTTTTTAATCTGGAACAGTAACATAATAATTACATTTTCATACAATTACATAACATAAAAAATATCGGACATAAACGAAATAATATTCACACCAGAATTGGGCAAAACGTAATCTAATTACAAATTACGATTAAAATGTAATTGCGTAATTGATTACACATTATTTTCTGTAATCTTTAGGTAGTTGACCACAATATTTTGTGTACTTGTGTAATTGATTACACATTATTTTCTGTAATCGTTAATTTAGGTAGTTGCCAATATATTATGTGTTGAAAATAATGTGTAATTAATTACACAGGTACACAAAATATTTTGTCAACTACTTAAAAATTACAGAGAATGTGTAATCAATTACACAAGTACACAAAATATTTTGTCAACTACTTAAAAATTACAGAGAATGTGTAATCAATTACACAAGTACACAAAATATTTTGTCAGCTACATAAAAATTACAGAGAATGTGTAATCACGTACACAAGTACACAAAATATTTTGTCAACTACCTAAAAATTACAGAGAATGTGTAATCAATTACACAAGTACATTTTGCCCAACTCTGATTCACACATATGCTATCACGGTCACATAAACCACATTCCACATAATTACTTGTTGTAATTCCGCCCTCAAGTCGGGGTTTTCCCCCGCGTTTCCCTCCTGAGCATGATTTTCCTCCCGTGCTTGATTATTTTCCTCTCCCTCATCATTCCTCACGTCCTGCTCCAGCGCTTGTATAATCTGGAAATGAAATAATGAATGTATTATTTTCTGACAAATAGTAAAATTGTACGAACATACAGGGTAATTCTCCCGCTAGGATACTCAAAGACAATGCCGCCAATAAGCCGTGCCTCACTGAATTTCGTGGAAGTGACGAATTCCACGTTCTGCATTTCTCATCAGATCTTTGCGAAAATGGCGTCAACCGACGTCGTGCCGATGAAAATGGCCCCAAGCTAACTTCGTTAAAAATAGTCCGATTTACACGACATTTGACATGATTTTGATCGAACCAGAACGCCAGGAATTCATTAGTATCACCACCATATCGATTCGATGAAGAATAAAGAATTTTTTAACATGCCGTAGTGAATCTCGTCTCGAACGTCGAAATTCACGAAACTCAGCGAGACGCGGCTTATTGGCGACAACGCCTTTGAACACTCTAGCCCGAAAATCACTCTCTATAACAGTATATAATATAATACTTACATTATTCATATTTTCCATTGTGCTTTGGTTAGTGCCTACACGTCCACGTTGTTGGCGTTCTTTGCCTGGAATGACTCTCTAAGCAACGGACTGTTTTCGCCGTTGCCTGTTTTGTAGAGCGTCGTTTGTTTCTGAACGCTGCCCAGACGAATCTTTGGATTCACGTTCACGGTTCGCGATTACGTTTTTTTGCAACGGGCAGAAGGATTTTGAGTTGTGTTGCGTTGTGTTGTATTGTGTTTTGTTTGTTGGTTTAGTGTAAAATGAGTGACACTCGAAATGTGGATATGCAGGACGTGCCGGAAGATATGGACAATAATTCTCCGTTTCGTTCGCGACATTTACGTCCGTACGCAAAGAGATTATCGAAACGGAAAGTACATTGCCAAAAGAGAAGGACGTTAGCCCTTCAGAAGAAACAAGAAAGCGCAAAAACGGTAGACGACACTGCCGTAGGACAACATCCAGAAGAAGTGGCCGAGGAGCGTATAGTAGAGGAACCATCAACATCCGATGGACGAAATCATACGCATCAAGATATAATGTACTTGCCATCTGATGAAGATACTGATACGGCCAGTTCGGGAGAAACTGAAGAGGCGCTTGAAGACTTTGATATACAAAGTAACGAAGACGAAAACTTCGTTATAGAAAAAGTTGCGAGGAATGAGCCGCAAGAGCAATCGTGTCTGCTAAATAGCAACGATATAATGAATTTCCCAAATGTGCTTGCTCAATTGCAAAAAATAGGTAAGCATGCAAAAGATAGGGAAGACTGTGGCATTGAACACCTACGAATAACTGGTGTGAAACGGCGTGGCTTCAAAAGCATCTTCAGCGTAATGTGCACTTTATGCCATTACAAAGCTGAAATCCACAATCAATCGGACGAAGCTGAAGAAGTGGATAGGAATCAGGGCGCCGTTAATGCAACAATTTTATGTGGAGGCAGCTATGCCAACTTGGAACACACTTTTGCAGGAGTGAACATACGTTGCATGTCAAAGAGAGACTTCGTAAAGAATCAAGATGAATTCATCAAGTCCGCAATTGCTGCTACAGAAGAAGAGATGTTAGCAGCGGCTGAAGAAGAAAAACGTTTGGCGATTGAAAGAGGCGACGTTCTTCCCGGATCAGGGACCCCTCATATCCCCGTTGTGGCCGACGGAAGCTGGATGAAAAGATCCTACCGCAGTGGATGTTACGATTCTGCGTCTGGAGTCGGCGTGATAGTCGGCTATCACACGAAAAAAGTTTTATTTTATGGGGCTCGAAATAAAGTTTGCAGAATTTGCAGGATTGCTGCGAACAACGAGAAAGAACCCCCAAAGCACACATGTTTCAAAAACTGGAGTGCAAATCGAGCATCGACTGCTATGGAAAGACAACACTAGCGTAGAAAAACGTGGGCTCGTTTATTCTACTCTGATTGCTGATGGGGACAGTAGCGTGTATAAGAAGATTATTGATGCGGACCCATATAAGAGACAGATTCGCGTAAAAAAAATTGAATGCACGAATCATTTGTTGAGAAACTTCTGCACAAAAATGAAAGCGATTGTGAAGAAGACTACACCTGGACCATTGAGACATGCTGTGGAAAGTAGCATTCGCCGGATACGCACGGACATCGTAAAAGTCGCAAAGTTTAGATACGATCAGAATGTATCAATCGACTAAAAAACGAAGAATTTGCGTGGCGACATAGAGAATGTTCGGAGTCACGTGTTTGGTGAACACAAAGAGTGTGCACAACTAAAATATTTCTGCGATGGAAAGAATAAAGAGAATGAAAGAAACATCGTTCCAGAATTGATGAAAATTGGAGTGTACCAGGACGTAAAAGAAACACTTCGTCTACTGTTAGCTAATGCGGAAAGCTTACTCTATAACACCAATAATAACGCTGTGGAAAGTTTGGACGCAATAATTGCGAAGTATATCGGCGGAAAAAGATTAAATTTCGCCGAGAGAGGATCGTATACAGGAAGATGTGCTGCTGCTGTCGTGGAGTACAACAGTAACCAAATGCACTCGCGATTGAACGCGGTAATGAAGAAGAAAACGCCCGAGGTTGTTCGCCAAATGGAAGAAAAGAAGAAGAAAGAAAAGGAAAAGAGAGCTGCAAAACAGAAGGAAACGAAGGTTGCGCAATATGTACGCAAGCAATTGCTCTCGTGGAAAGATTCTGATTATGGAGAAAATGCACAGGAGCCAGACATGCCACCCGGAATGTATGAACTGGAGCGGGAAAAGCATATACAGATGCTCAGTGACTGGCACAAGCAAATCGGACAAGCAAAGAACCGCAGATGGTTGCAGTACAGGTCCAAATTGTTGACAGCATCCAATTTTGGACAAGTGTGCCGCCGCCGACCTGATACGCTTTGCGCAAATGCAGTGAAGTCATTTCTGTATCCAAGGATAATTAGTGCACCCGCGGTGGAATACGGGAAAGAATGCGAGAAAATTGCTCGCGAAGAATTGAAGAAGCAATATACAGATATTGCAGAATGTGGAATTTTCATCGACAGCTGCATCCCCTTCTTAGGAGCTTCACCGGATGGAATCATCGGTCAAGAGGGTATTTTGGAAATTAAATGCCCCAAATCAGCAGAGAACTTTACGCCGGAAGAAGCTATGGAAAAAGTACGCGCTGTCCGGGCCATGTTCACATGTAAAACAGGTATTTCAATGAGCAAAACGCATCACTATTATTATCAAGTACAAGGTCAGTTACATATTACTGATAGAAAGTACTGTATATTTTGCGTTTGGACCCCGACGGGGCTGAAATCTATAAAAGTAGAGAGAGATGATGCGTTTTGGAAAAGAGAAATGGAGCCAAAACTGGTTCAATTTTATTTAGAATGCATGCTACCCGAATTAATAGATAGTCGGCACAATAGGTGCATACCTATTCGGGAGCCACAATTTATACTAGCAGAAAGAGCAAAAGAAAAACCGAAAAGCTTGAAAAAGCGAAAAAGGTCCCCCTCCGAAAATAGTGAAACTATTGCATCGGTCCGGCCTCGCACCGCGCTGTAAAGTACGGTACCACTGGCCCTGTCAGTGGTCACAAGTGCCAGCAATGGCACTTGTACTCGCGGATCATACGATCACGCGAGTAAATTGAAGGCTCGGATGCAATAAGGGGACTACCTAGCGCTCGCAAATGCGAAAAAGAATTGTTCAAACGCTGAGGAAAATTGGAAAATTAAATTGTTGTTAGTAAGTTTATTAGAGGATCGGCGCAAGAAACTAAAGTTTATTAAGGAGCACTAAGACAATTATATTTACAGCGTTCACGAACTAAAATACACTTATAAGTGTCAAAATCTGTACAAAGGTCACACAGTTAAATTAACAGTTATTTTACACAACACGTCTGACTAGATATTACACAAAACAAGTAACACTTAGAAACTAGTATTTAGCTCAAGCGTAGCAATTATTAGCTGGCGAAGCAAAGTCGCGAAGCGTAAAGATTCGAAGCAGTATCGAATAAAGCGCAAGCAAGGTGCGATAAAGCGAAAAGTGCGTATTGTGATTAAAGCGTGTTTACTTTAGCAAAGTCGCGAACAGAGTCAAAGATCCAGGAAACCGCGCTCGATTGCCTGGAAGGAAGAGAGTCCACCTTCCAACGATCGCAAGTTGATGGAAGGGGCAGTGATCGACGCTCCACATGAATCAGCTGGGCCGCTGCCATTGCCTAATTATCCGTGGGCCTGGGATATGGCGTAAGAATGCAGTATTTCTTGAACATTCTCCCCGGCATTCATCGCCCGATGAATAATTGTGCTGGCGTTTTGGACGCGGACATGGCATAGGCCGATGGTGCAGCAGTTGCGCAGCTGGGCTCATGTGGAGGCGTCGGTCAATCCGGCGGAGTTGAAGCAGCTTGTCTCGAGGCAGCAACTGAACGCGAGGCGCGGTATTCATGCTCACAATCCAGCACGCGGTTGTGAACGACGCGAGTAATGCACTCGTTTAGCGACGCGAAAGCCCGCATTTATTCGCCCAAAGCAGAGAGGACGAATAAAGGTTTTAGCGGTCCTAGCCCAAGCAGATAGGGCTAAATTCTGCGATAACTAATTAAGCGCGTTCGCGGTCTAGCAGCGACGACGAACGAACCAGTTTAGCCAACGGCGAATAGCACAACGCAAAATGTCAGCGGTCCTAGCCCAAGCAAGTAGGGCTAGTTTTAGCGATAAACAAGCTAAAGCGTGTTCGCGTTTATTTGCTCACAGTATGGAAGGCGAATCAAGCGTTTAGCGATCCTAGCCCAAAGCAGATAGGGCGCGGTTTAGCGATAAACTAGTTAAAGCGTGTTCGCGGTCTAGCAAGCGACGGCGAACGAACTAGTTTAGCCAAGCAGAGAGGGCAAGTCTCTCAAGCAAGGCTGTGATCTTGTACGCGATCGCGAACAACAGTGAGCAAATGTGACGACGAGACAGAGACTTTCAACGTGTTCGCGGATAAACAGATGAACGCGTGAAGGCTATCTTAGTCAGCTGTGCCTCGAGGTGGCGGTCAAGTGGATAGCGGGGAGAAGCCCCATCTTTTTTTTTGTTTATTTTTGTTCGAATAAAGTGCAAGCAAGTGCGGCAATACACTTTTATCTCGCGGCAGCAGGGCACACGAGCAGCAATGTACATTTATCTCGCGGCAGCAAACGCGCGCGAGCAGTAGCAGTCCTAGCCCAAAGCAGGTAGGGCCAGGTTTAACGATAACCTAGTTAAAACGTGTTCGCGGTCTAGCGAGCGACGGCGAACGAGTTAGTTTAGACTTTAGCGACGCGAAAGCCCGCGTTTATTCGCCCAAAGCAGGGAAGGCGAATCAAGCGTTTAGCGGTCCTAGCCCAAGCAGATCTGGCTAGGCTTTGCGATAACCTACCAAGCGCGTTCGCGGTCCAGCAAGCGACAGCGAACGAATTAGCCCAGACAAGCAGAGGGGCGAGTCCCTCAAGTGATTTCGCGATCTAGCACACGATCGCGAATAGCGCAACGCAAAATGTCAGCGGTCCTAGCCCAAAGCAGGTAGGGCTAGGTTTAGCGATAAACTAGCTAAAGCTTGTTCGCGGTCTAGCAGCGACGTTGAACGAACTAGTTTAGACAAGCCGCGTAACATTAGCGTAAGCGCGGTACCAGTTTCACTCGTCCAAAGCAAGTAGGGCGAGTCACTAAGCGAATTCGCGATTTAGCACGTGATCGCGAATAGCAAAAAACGCAAGATGTACAACAAGTGAATCCGAGACAGATACTTTAAGCGCGTTCTCGGATAAGCAAGCTGATCGCGAGTGCGCTATGATTGTCAGCTGTGTCTCGTGTAGCGGTGCTGTTGATAATTGGGAAAGACCCCAGCGACTGTCCTTGCGAATAAACTATTGTTCCCAGAAAATGTATAGAAACGCGAAACTCTAACTGCTTCAATTATTGCCTACAGAAAATATCCAGTCCCCTTACAGTAATATTAGACGTGGAGGAACTGGCCGTGCAATTGTCTAGTAAAGTTTTATACTAAATTATATAGCTTCGGAGAATTATTTGACGAAGCACAGCGCCCGCACAAGTCCCAGGCTATTAGGGTCGTTAAACCACTTCAGAGTCCCGATTGTTGGATAAGTTGGAGATGCTAGCTGCTCCGTTGAAGCCCAACGCCAGCACCAGGAACACGTTTGCGAGGACCAGACGGCATCCCGCGTAGCCCATCAAAATGTGGAAAATGCCTGGCATGAAGTGGGAGAACTCCGTGGCACCTTTCAAAAGAACAGCAACAGAGATGATCTGGCTGCGCCTCAGCGTGTCACCGGCCCAGCCGAAGATGAATCCGAAGAACATCCCGTCGGCCCAAGTCAGACTCGCATACAAGCCACCCTTCGTCAGCTGGAATCTTAGTGTGTTCGCCCGGTACAGCATCATCGCGTTTTGCAAGAAGAACACGAGGAAGAGAGTGCCAAAGTGGTAGAACAGCAGGTTGATGAACGGCACCGCCAAGATCGGCATCTGTAGACGGCACATATAGTTCATCCAACACGTCGTGAACATCATCAGACAGATGATCACTCGCGTCGGTATCCATCGTGGGAAAATCCTCCTGTAGATTCGAGTGTAGTACTGCTTGTAGTATATTCTGGGAGATCGACGTTGTAGCATATCGAAATCATATCCATTGTCCTCAGATATTCAAACGCGCACAAGATTCGGCCGTTAAGGTCGCGCTGACTCGTTATGATGTGTCTCAGCGTTTGCAGGTGGAGGTCACGCGCGACGGTTACACGGCACTAGTTAACGGTCGCGAACTGTTTTCACAAGCGCCGATCCGGCTCGAAGGACCATAAATGTTAGTAAGTTTATTAGAGGATCGGCGCAAGAAACTAAAGTTTATTAAGGAGCACTAAGACAATTATATTTACAGCGTTCACGAACTAAAATACACTTATAAGTGTCAAAATCTGTACAAAGGTCACACAGTTAAATTAACAGTTATTTTACACAACACGTCTGACTAGATATTACACAAAACAAGTAACACTTAGAAACTAGTATTTAGCTCAAGCGTAGCGATTATTAGCTGGCGAAGCAAAGTCGCGAAGCGTAAAGATTCGAAGCAGTATCGAATAAAGCGCAAGCAAGGTGCGATAAAGCGAAAAGTGCGTATTGTGATTAAAGCGTGTTTACTTTAGCAAAGTCGCGAACAGAGTCAAAGATCCAGGAAACCGCGCTCGATTTCCTGGAAGGAAGAGAGTCCCCCTTCCAACGATCGCAAGTTGATGGAAGGGGCAGTGATCGACGCTCCACATGAATCAGCTGGGCCGCTGCCATTGCCTAATTATCCGTGGGCCTGGGAGATGGCGTAAGAATGCAGTATTTCTTGAACATTGTGTTAAACTGGATTTTAAAAAATATATTGTTGTAAAGCTCGTCACGGCACACATTTTTTCTATTTACAGTTTGTTTATCCAATCATTAGTATTCGAGCTAAAAATTATAAACAAAAAATTTTTATCGTCCAAAATCATTATAAACATAAATTGAAAAAGATATTGACTTTGGTCGAAGAAATTTTTTGTCTATAATTTTTATCTCGAATACTAATGATTGGATAAAAAAAACTGTAAATAGAAAAATGTGTGCCGTGACGAGCTTTACAACACTATATTTTTTAAAATCCAGTTTAACATAATTTAATTTTCCAATTGTTTTTGCCAGATGCGAACTTTAAAATGCCGGCGCTGGGACAGCTCGATGGGAAGGCGATTCAAAAACGACACGACCCTTTTTGGGACTGGCACACTTTATTCTCCAGTGGTTACTTCGACCACTGGACGTCACAAACAGAGATACACTGTGACAACACACTATAATACACTGAACGCGTGGGCGTTTGGCGACAATGGGTCGCGGAACAAACGATCTTGCGAAAATGGCGCAATGGGCTCGCTGACAGTGAGGTGCGTGCGTGCGTGTCACAGCGGAGATGTTTTTGAACTAACTGTCGCCGGGCGAGCGCTTCGAAAAGAACATTGAGGTAAACACCGAGGTGTCAACGGCTTTGCTGACTCGTCAGCTGTTGGTACGAGACAGCGGGCAAGCGTTTGAACACGCGACGCGACGCGCTTTACGCGGCCGCAACACCAATTTTTGTTAGCGTTTGGACAATACTTTTTCGCATTTTCTAGCGCTAGGTAGTCCGCTTATTGCATCCGAGCCTCCAATTCACGCCGGCGTAACTTTACCAAGAAAGTGGAAGAGGAAATAATAAATTTAATTCATGCTTTAATTTTTTCAGACACATTTCTAAGTTCACAGGAGCAGACAAACGGAATCCGATTCGGTCAAACTTCGCCAGGCTGGTACATACGGGCGTCTCAGGTATGCATGATGTTCTCCAGGACAAATGGAATAATAAATTGTAAGAAATGTTTTTCTTACGTCGAACAATAACGCACGCAGAATGACTATTAATACCACACTGGGTTATATTCTACAAAAATATGTCGAAGTCGTTACAAAAGAGCGCGGAGGGCTTCCCAAGCGGCGACCAACGTCTTCTAAGGACCGTACAAGAGTGGCTGCGTCCTGGCGGCCCGGGCGTAGCGTCCTTCCCGTGACGCTTCCTGTGGGCCTGGGTTTTCCCCAAGTTCTCCCGCGCAGGGGGTCCCAGCCGGTGTATTTGGGCCTCCAGGTGGCAGGCCGCGGTTCCGGCGCGCCATTTAAATAGGCGTCCGTCGGATTTTCTTACATTCGGCCAATCCTGACAATAAGTCTGTCCGCAGACGTGTCCTCTGTAATGCGAACGGTATTAGTTCTTTGACAAACAAGCTATTAATGAGCAGGCTACATGTTTAAGAAAGAGGGTACTTAGCCTGTATAACGTGATAGACAAGCTCAGTTTCGATTGGTTTATTGTTATCATCGAAACTGTTGTTGTCTCTTGTCTGTTGTCTGTGCCACACGCGGTTCTCGTGTGGTGTATTCTGGTTCCCCGTTGAAAGACGAGCGCTTACACGCTCAGGAGTGGCTCCCGTTGTGTTAGGCGCTGGTTAGCGCTACTGCATTCGGAAGCAGTGTTGTGGTCCTCTGATGTTTGTAGATTGAGCGTCACTGCGCTCGTCGAAAAAGGGTAGGCGTTCATACGCCACGGTGATATACATGGCTGCTTTGTAGATTAAGCACCATTGTGCTCGCTGAAGGAAAGGCGTTCATACGCCACAGCAATGTCCAGCGGTGTGTTGTGGAGTGAGCTACTGTGCTCGCTGCAAAGGTTAGCGTTCGTACGCCATACCGCAATCCTGCGCTGTCCTGTAGAGTAAGCGCTACTGCGCTCGCTGAAGGGTAGGCGTTCTTACGCCACAGCAAAGTCCAGCGTTGTGTTGTGGAGTGAGCCACTGGGCTCGATGCAAGAGAAGCGCTGTTGCGCTCGCTGAAGGAGAAGCGCTGCCGCGCCCGCTGAAGGAGAAGCGCTGCCGCGCCCGCTGAAGGAAAAGCGCTGCTGCGCTGGCTGGAAAAGACGCACTGTTGCGCTCGTTGCAACAGAGGAAGCGCCGCTGCGTGTGCTGAGAGAAGCGCTACTGCGCCCGCTGAAGGAAAAGCGCTTCTGCGCTTCGCCTGCATGTTGTTTCCTGTCTTCAGTTGTTTTGACCCAACGCCCAGCGTCAGTCAAAATCAACCATCCCCGACTGTCTCAACATAACACCATATTGTGTCTGTCTCGATCAATCGTCTCCTGTTGACCTGGCGTAATACCCAGTATTACCCAGAGATCAACCTGATCCAGAGCACCCAGTGCATGTTGTTTTCTGTCTTCAGTTGTTTTGACCCAACGCCCAGCGTCAGTCAAAATCAACCATCCCCGACTGTCTCAACATAACACCATATCGTGTCTGTCTCGATCAATCGTCTCCCGTTGACCCGGCGTAATACCCAGTATTACCCCGAGATCAACTTGATCCCGAGTACCCAGTACTCAGAGACCAACCTGATCTAGAGTACCCAGTACTCATCCTTGACCACTCCACCACGACCTAGGGCACCCAGTGCCTTTTTGGTCATTCCCGTTACTGCTGCGTGATGGTGCCGAGTGACGTTCGATGATGTTGTCTCGTACGTCGTCTGCTGTTGTTGGGCACCCCCGGTGCCTCGTTGCACTGCCACCAGTGTACTTCGCCAGTCGCGAACGTGCTTGTGCGACCGCTAGCTGCTGCTCTCTAACGATTCAGCATCGATCTCTTCAAACAAATAAAAAATATGGATAAATATACATGTTATTTACATCTCGTGAACACCGGGCTTGTTGAACGAATAACAGTGGCGGACACTGATTATCCGTGGATACTGTCGTCTTGGATTGCAATCCATGGTTTCATTTTGTCCGGTGCAGTCACTGTCTTCGTTCGTCGTCCGCTCTCCCGCAGATCCTCCACTTCATAACGATCGTTGGGAAGTACGGTTCGTACTCTGAAGGGTCCCTTGTATTTCGGTAGCAGCTTATGGCTTCCTCCTGTGGCTGGCTCACTGGTTATTCGTACCAATACTAGTTCCCCAATGGAATATTTTCTCGCATCCTTCCGTGTCTTGTCATAGCGTTCTTTTTGTGCTCGCTGATCGTCGGTAATGTGTTTAGAGATGCTGTCTCTGAGTTCGGTGAGGTTCAGGCGATCCATGTTTTCTTTCACCGCGTTTAAAATTTTGCTTTCAGCAATGCTCGTCACATTACACCCAATTAAAGCCTTCGTGGGGGTTGTGTTGATACTTTTGTTATGCATGGTGTTCAGTGCGCTCTGTATCTGTTTCACCTGGAGGTCCCAATCCTGAGGATCTCTGCCGGCGCTGGTGGTAGCAAGAGCATCGACGATGGTCTTATTGTAACGTTCGCATTGGCCGTTTGCCCTTGGGGTAGCAACAGCGTTCAATACGTGTCTAATCCCATATGTTTTACAGAAGGTGTCGAAATTCCGTGATGTGAAACAAGTTCCGCGATCGCTAATGATGCGTGACGGCGTTCCGAAGATATGCATGAGTCTAAGAAGTGTTTTGGTGGCGTGCCGTGTCTTCTGACTTTTAACTGGCTCAACAATAATAAATTTAGTGTAAGCGTCGACGATTACGAACAGATATTTATTCTGCTTTCTACTCGTTTCAAATGGTCCGACGTGATCGATATGCAGTGTGTGGAATGGTATCGGTGCTTTTTCGATGGGATTTAGCTTACACTGCTTCTTGCCTGATGTATGCTTATAATACGCGCAGTTGAGGCACGCTTTTATGTATTTCGTAACGAACTTACGCATACCGGCGAACCAATAGTTTTCACGTATTCGCTCCAAAGTTCGTTCCACGCATGGGTGTCCGGCATCGTCGTGACACAGTCTGTATATTTGTAGTCGAGCTCCTCTCGGCACTACCCAAGCCTGCTCATCTCCCGATAACCGCCGATAGAGCTTATTGCGATTCAGACTGTATTCCTTGAAATAGTGCTTCGTTTCTGGTGTTTTCTTGTTTTTCTCGAGTATCCTTCGAATCCGCGCCAACTGTCCATCCTACAATTGCGCCGTCACGAGCCACTCACCTTCCGTGATGTCGATGTGTGAAACCTCCAGTGTTAACTGTGGACTCCGGCTCAATGCATCCACGTGAGCCATCCTCGTGCCTGCACGGTATTCGATGTCGAAGGTGAATTCCTGTACCTCTAACCACCAGCGACCGATGCGAGGTAGAAGGTCCTTCTTTGAAAATGTTGTCCGTAAGGCATTACAGTCCGTTATCACTTTGAAGTTTAGGCCCAGCAAGTAAACGCGAAAGTGGCGTAACGCCAGTACTACCGCCATCGTCTCCAATTCGTATGAATGGTAGCATCGTTGATCCGCCGTTGTTTGTTTACTGAAGTACGCTACGACGGTCATGCTGCCGTCCTCCAGCTGTTGCATCAGCATTGCTCCGACTCCTAGAGAACTCGCGTCGGTATGCAATTCTGTCGACCGCGCGGGGTCAAAGATCGCGAGTATGGGGCGCGATGTCAGTTTCTCTTTGAGTGTGTCAAAGGCTCGTTTTTGTGGTTCCAACCATTGCCATGTGACGTCTTTCCGTATCAACCGCGTTAATGGTTCTGCGATTGTCGCATAATTTTTTATAAATTTCCGGAAATAACCGGAAAGTCCGAGGAACTGCCGTACCTGCTTGACCGTCTGTGGTGCTTCCATTTCCAAGACAGCTTCTATCTTTCGCCGACCCGGTTTCACTCCCGCTTCGCTGATTTCTCGTCCGAGGTATTCGATGGACGTTTTGAAAAAGGAGCATTTTGACAATTTGAGTGTCAATCCATGC
Organism: Andrena chrysosceles; assembly: GCA_963855975.1. Taxonomy (NCBI): domain Eukaryota; kingdom Metazoa; phylum Arthropoda; class Insecta; order Hymenoptera; family Andrenidae; genus Andrena; species Andrena chrysosceles. Next base: position 78,673,062 of record OY979767.1, on the reverse strand, counting down.
TCTCGGAAGACTTCCAGTACTTGGCGCAGCCTTATCATACCCGCTTCTATTGTTCGTGACGGTATTATTACATCGTCCAAGTACGGGAATGCGATCGTGTTTTTTAGGGGACCTAGAACCTTGTTCATCAGTCGTTGGAACACGGCCGGTGCGTTGGTTAGGCCAAACGGCATTCGCAGGAACTCGTAATGGCCTTCTGGTGTGATGAACGCTGTCTTAGGGATGGAGTCTGTCGCGACGAGTACTTGGTAGTATTCAGATGCCAAGTCCAGTCCCGTGAAATATTTGTTACCCCCTAGCCGGTCAATTTGGTCGTCGATTAACGGAAGAGGGTATTTGTCCTTGATCGTGATTGCGTTTACTTTCCGAAAATCGATGCACAACCGGTCTTCACCTGTTGCCTTCTTTACTAGCGTGATTGGGCTTGCGTAGGGTGAATCCGATTCACGGATAATACCGTTCTCGATTAACTCGGCAACGATTTTACGTACGACCTTTTTCTCCGGTTCCCCGAGGCGATACGGGCGGTACGCAACTGGTGTGTCAGATAAACATTTGATCTCTATTGCTGTGGTGTTTGTTTTTCCCAGATCGCGCATCGATGACGAGGTACAGTCACGGAATTCGTCGATCAAGGCGGTACATGCTTCACGCGTCTTCCCGTCGATGTCGCCAAATTGTAATTTGATATTTGACTGAATATCACAAACGTACATGTTCCTATCGGGTTCGATTGTGGTATATTCGATGGCCGGAATTTCGTTAAAAGTCAATCGCCGTCCCCGTTTGATCATTACAACGTGTTCTTGTAATAAGAAATCTCGACCGACAATTACTCTATATGCAGTGCATTCGTCGGGAACGATGTACGAGTCCACATCAGCAATCACTCCTTGGATTTTAATGGTCACACGGGCTATCTTGTCAATGCTAACGACTTGTTCCGCGAATCCACGAAGCAATGTTCCCCTTGTCGTTTTTATAGTCAATCCAATCATTATTGCTAAAGACGAATGGATTACCGTGCACGCACTCCCAGTGTCCACGAGACTATGGTCTATTTTTCGGCCGTTTACATGAATACTCAATTCATACAAATGGGGACTATTTCGTGGGGTTTGAATTAACTTTACCTCCTGTTGTACTCGTGGTTTCGTGCATTCCCGCGCGTAATGTCCTGACGTTCCGCAGTTGAAGCATTTGACCTGCGAGCTGTCCTTCTCGATGGTTCCTTTTTGCCGCGCCTGTAGCCCCTTTTCCTGCCTTCAGCTAGTTGATGCCGTGGACGAAGATGGCTGCTTCCTTCGTGAGGGTTCCGGCGTTGTCTTCCGTCGTCCATTTTGCGCCGGCAAGTCGCCCATGCGTCGCATGAACAAGTATAGCTCGTCGATGTCCTTTATTTTGGCCGACCGTATGGCGTGGGCTATGTTGGTGTCGGGTATGCCACCGATCACCACGTCGATCGAATCCTCACTTGAGATTGAATATCCCAGCTTCCGCAATTTCTCCAACTTCCGGAAACAATAATCCCCTAATTTTTGTCCCGGCCTCGCCTTGTACTCATAAACCCTTTCTAACCGTTGGTTAAACGATATCGCGACGCGAAATCGTTTTTTTAAGGCGTCCCGTGTTTCACGCCAGCTAACGGTAGTATCCTGTCGCGCGTCGTACCATCTTCGAGCGTGACCCTTCAACCGTGTCACGATTAAACGCATAATCGTGTCGTCACTCCAACGATACCGTTCCGCCAACACGTCCACCTGTCTGGTCCACCGTTCAATTGTCGGGTCGTCCTCGTCCGGATCGTAGATGGGGATCAGGAGTTCGTCTCCCGCCCTAGCGTGGGACGATGTTCGCGACTTCGAACGAGAGCGTCGGCGACTCATCCTTTCCATTAGCCGCTCCAATCGCTCCAGCCGATCCGTTACGGTGTTCGATGTGGACAAGGGTGGAGTATAGGATAGTGAGGCCCGCGAGCGTGGACGCGAGGTTGAACGCGAACGTGGACGCGCTCGTGGTCGCGAGGGAGAACGCGAGCGTGAACGCGAACGTGGACGCGCTCGTGGTCGCGAGGGAGAACGCGAGCGTACCCGCAAAGGAGAACGGGAGCGTGAACGTAATCTGCGACTAAAACTCTTTTCAATTAATTGTTCTAAGCGGCTAAGTCGCGCGTTCTGCTCTCTTACGCTCTCCTCGATGGTAGTATCCGAAGCGGCGTCATTTTGTCTCCCCTTCGGCCTCTCCACGGCGGTAGCGTCTTTACTTCGATGGGAACTGCGGCCCATGTCGTCGGCTTTCTTATACACTGAACTGTACACGACACTACAAGCTACTATATACACAACAACCCTAAATGCTATCTATTTAAATATGTACACTCCTCGTAGCACAATGGCGCCTCTATCGCGTCACTACGATATAACTGTTCGGCAACCGTTTCGCAGAAAACTCCGCGAACGCGTCACAGCACGTGGCTATATCCCACTTCTGATTTGTAAGAAATGTTTTTCTTGCGTCGAACAATAACGCACGCAGAATGACTATTAATACCACACTGGGTTATATTCTACAAAAATATGTCGAAGTCGTTACAAAAGAGCGCGGAGGGCTTCCCAAGCGGCGACCAACGTCTTCTAAGGACCGTACAAGAGTGGCTGCGTCCTGGCGGCCCGGGCGTAGCGTCCTTCCCGTGACGCTTCCTGTGGGCCTGGGTTTTCCCCAAGTTCTCCCGCGCAGGGGGTCCCAGCCGGTGTATTTGGGCCTCCAGCTGGCAGGCCGCGGTTCCGGCGCGCCATTTAAATAGGCGTCCGTCGGATTTTCTTACAAAATACCATATTTCAGGTAATATTTGACACCTTATAAATCTACAGTAAAATTTTGTAGGCACATAATGTGTTACAGATCCACACTGCATCCGGGCGAGCGCTTCGAAAAGATCGTTGGCGTCAACAAACAATGTCACCGGCCTCAGCTGGCTCATTAGCTGACGCGATAAGTCAGTGGGTACACGAGCGATGTGGCGCGCTTGATGCGTCCGCAACACCAATGAACAGACAATTCTTGTTGATAGAAAAGATAATTTAATGCATAGCTTGATAAAAAAAGCGCCATATGTTTATAGGAGCATTATAGCATTCGTAAATTTCATTACGATTGGCCTGCTACACTTCGGTGATGTACCTTATTCAAATTGTATGTTTCGAAATTGAAGGATCGGATGCAATAAGGGGACTAGCGCCCAAAAATGGAAAAAATTATTGTCTAAACGCTAAGAAAGACTGGAAAATTAAATATTTGTATTTTAAAAAATATAGTGTTGTAAAGCTCGTCAGGACACATATTTTTTCTATTTACAGTTTGTTTATCCAATCATTACTATCCGGGCTAAAAATTATAAACAAACAAATTTCTCATCGTCCAAAATCATTATTTCTTTAAACATAAATTGCGATAACTTGAGTAAATATTACCGGATTGTTATGAGACTTAAAAAATAACATCAGAAAACTCTAGCGAAGACGTAAAATGTATGCATAAAACCCTTATGATGAAAAATGTAATAATACTCAATTAAAAAGTAATACTGGACATTACCTATGTTTTTCAACGTTCGCCGTTAAAAAGTATCGAGGTAATTTTGAGATACGTATAACTTGCAGCGACGAAGTTTTTCCTTAATATACAAGGAAGATTTTCACCAATTTTCACACTGATTTATAAATAATTGTAGAAGATACGATGATATATATAATTCTCGCGCGCCACCAACAGTCAGCAGCCGCGTATAATGCGCTACTTAGCAGTTTTAGCACTCGCGTTGACTGTTGGTTCCACGCGGAATTTATATATATTGCCATATCTTCCACAATTATTTATTAATCAGTGTGAAAATTGGTGGAAATCTTGCTTGTATAGGAAAAACTTTGTCACTGCAAGTTATATGTACATCAAAATTGCCTCGATACTTTTTAACGGCGAACGTTGAAAAACATGGGTTATATCCAGTATTTCTTTATAATTAAATATTATTACATTTTTAACATAAGGGTTTTGTGCATACATTTTACGGCTTCGCTAGAGTTTTCTGAAGTTATGTTTTAAGTCTTATAACGATCCCTTAATATGTACTCAAATTATCGCAATTTATGTTTACAGAAATAATGATTTTGGACGATGAAAAATTTTTTGTCTATAATTTTTAGCTCGAATAATAATGATTCGATTAAAAAACTGTAAATAGAAAGAATATGTGTCCTGACGAGCTTTACAACACTATATTTTTTAAAATTCAGTTTCATAACATTTAATTTTCAAATAATTTTTAGCGTTTTGTTGTGCCAAGGCGCCTGGGGGCGAGATTCTAGGTGCGAATCTCGGGGTGCTCCTGGGCGTCCTTCGCGATCGTGGTCCACGGGCTCCGGAAGTTCGGGTGATGATGCCGGGACGGAAGGGTTCGGTTGGGAACCCGGAGGTAGGGGATCGTTGCAGGTTAAAGAGTTGGAACTCACCGTAAGGTTAACAAGTTTATTCTATCCCGATCTGGGTGACAGTGACACTGTGCCTAGGTTGGCGTGAGTCTTGTATACAGTCGGGTGATGTTCCCGTAACAAAGCTTTATCAAGTCTGAGCTCCCGTTGTTCATACGTCGTTCTTATAATGTAATCGGGGCGAAGCGGGGACCATCGGGGTCTCCGCCTTTGCCTGCTTTTTAGAGGTTTCGCCATGTGCTGACGGGTCTCGGTGCGTTTCCGAGATCCCTTACGCTGATGTGCCGAATTCCGGCCGCTCGATTGCGGCAATCGGTATGTGCGTGGTGTCGAAACGCTTAGGTGTCGGCCCGGGCACAACATCCCCCCCCCCTTATGGAGAGGGTGCTTAGGGGGATTTTTCCCTATCGGTCTACAAAATTCCCGGGCTACCCTACACCGTCAAGGCTTCGGTGTATTCGCTGTCCTCGGCTGGTCTTCTGGGCTTTGTCGCTTTTGGTTGTTTGGGAATCAGTATTTTATGGCGCTGTTGGTAATCGCGTGTTAACAAATATATGACTATTAGGCTAAGTATTACTAGTACAATAGTTGTTGTTGTTGGGTGTACAATTTGCCAGGTCGCTAGTCCCGGTTGGGGGTTGTTATTCTCTAATTCGCTTTCTACCTGGTTAAGTTCGTTGTATAGCGTTGGAAATTCGGATGGATTTTTCAGGAGTTTATCTAGCTGAAACCGCGAGAGGGGTTGCGCTGGTTCGCCCCTGTATGTCGCGTTTAACGCTACTGTTATGTCATAACGTGGTGCCGTTGGTAGTTCGAGATCTTGACTGTACGCTGTTTGTCGCTTTTTTAATACTACGTCCTTACTTCGGATATTACAATTTCCCGTGATCTTGAGAATTCCTGTCTTATCTATATTGACGTGTTCCGGTTGCCGTTAGTTACACTGTATGGTCAGTGTTTCGGGCTGGCGTGTCGCGAAAATCCACGTGTCCGCGTACGAGGTCCCTATCCACATTGTGTGGTTCGCCGTAATGTACTTTATTTCGCAATTTTTTGGGGACTCATCCGCGGGTTGCAGCCATAGGCTTGCTTCGCACTCGAGATCGTTATTTGCGTTGTGCGCTAGCATGGGTTGTTCGCAGTAATACTGATCGGCTACTCGTTTGCATCCCCTTAGCTTGTCTTGACTGGTGGGCACATACTGGTTGCTGCTTGCGTCAATGACGAGTATCGGTGTTCTTATGACTAATACCGCGTATGAATTTCCATGAACATGGATTGGGGTGGAGTTGCCTCGATCACTGTGAACGTTTGTGAGGAAATGAGGGGAACGGTTATTACTGCTATCAACGTAGTCCTATCGAAATACGCAGTGACCGATGACAATTTCTCGATCACGTTAGTATTTTCTAAGTTGGGTGCTATTGGGAATGTGAGTCCGTTTGGGAGATGCTGTACGGCTGTTTGTAGTAACCTAGTGATTTGTGCGCTCGACAGTACGTTTGTGCTAATGATGCCTCCTTTGAGGCCCGTGTAATATTGCAACACATCGTCTACGTCTTGTGTCAAGTCGGTCAGTAGGGCATTTAACGTGATGAAATGATCTACTACGTCAGCTCTTCGCGTTTGTTGTAGTATGGTCGTTTCAATTTGCGCGCGTAATAGTCTCGTCTGTCTCGCTAGTATTTGTTCGTTACGTTGTATCGTTCTTTCCGCGTCATGTAAGTGATGCAGTGTGTTATTTGTTATTTGGACTTGTTTTTTCATAGCAGTCATTAGCGTACTTTGTGTTCCGTCTAGCCGTGACAGATGGTTGTTAATCTGTTCGGCGTCGTCGGCGTCCATAGTCCCGAATATGGTTTTGGCTAAGGTCCCTATTCCGTTAATTAGTCCCCGTCGTTTACCGGGTACATAAGTCGGTATTTCCGACACTTGGTTTACTCTTCTATACAGTTTTTCTGCCCTTCTTTTTGCTTCCTGGACTTGTTCCCTGGCTGCTTCATTTGTTACCCTGATACGTTCTCTTGTTTGCTGCGCGTAGTCTTCGTAGTTATATGTTAGTTTAGGCGGATTTTTTAATGCGGTTGGTATTGACGCTGTTCTTCCATAGACTAGTTCGTATGGTGTGAACCCTGTTGCCGTATGCGGGGTTGTATTATATGTGAACATGGCGTAAGGTAGCCATTTATCCCAGTCGGACTGGTCATTATCTATGTAGTGTCGCAAGTATTCTACTAGGGTCTTATGCGATCTTTCTAATGCTCCGTTGGACTCTGGGTGATACGCGGTTGTCTGTATTTTCTTGATTCGAAAAAGTTTACATATGTTTTTAAACATTTCGCTGAGAAAATTTCTCCCTTGATCCGTTAGAATCTTTTCGGGTACGCCGTATTCGCAGATAATTTTCTCGACCACTGCTTCCGCTATCGTGGCCGCTTCCTGGTTTGGCAGGGGGATCGCCTTGCTAAATTTTGTGAGGAGGTCCTGGAAGGTTAGTATGTAGATATTCCCTTGATTGCTCTCCGGTAGGGGCCCTACAATGTCTAGTGCTACTTTTTCAAAGGGGTCCCGTGGTGTATCAGTGATCTCCAATGGAGCCCTAGTTTTCTTTCCTAACTTATTTTTCTGACAGGTGCTGCATCTTTGTATGTACTCCTCAATATCTTTATTCATTCCCTCCCAGCTATATTTTAATTTTATTCTGTGTGTGGTCCTTTTGATACCTTGATGTCCTCCTATGGGCGTGCAATGGTATTCATATAGAATTTGTTGTTTCGTTTCTTCGTCGTAGACGTTGGTCGTCCCTGTCTCTTCTTCCTCATTTTGCAACGCGAGCACATTCCGGCTCAACGCGTCTGCGTTCGTATTGTTCTTTCCTGACTTATGTATGATTTCATAGTCGTACTCGGCTAATAGAATTCTCCATCTTATTAATCGGGATCCCGGGTCCTGTACCCTAAATAGCCATGTCAGTGCTTTATGGTCCGTAACGACTTTAAATGATGTGCCGTAGACGTACGGTCGGAAGTGTTTGACTGCCCAGACGATGGCTAGCAATTCTTTTTCCGTTGTGCTATAATTCCTTTCGGCTTTGTTTAGTACTCGGCTCGCATACGCGATTGGTTTGTCTTCCCCTATCTTCCCTTGTGACAATATTGCGCCTATTGCTACATCGGATGCGTCGGTCGTTACTATGAATTCTTTGGTGAAATCTGGGTAAATTAATAGGGGTGCCGTAGTCAGTGCCTCTTTTAATGTATCAAAAGCATTTTGCTGCTCGGCTGCCCAGATGAACTCAACCTTGCTGCTCGTGATGCTGGATAGGGGTTTAGCTATTTTTGAATATTCTGGGATGAATCTACGGTAGTATCCTGCTAATCCTAAAAACGCTTGTAACTCTTTTAATTTGGATGGCGTAGGGAATTCTTTTACCGCTTTGGTTTTTTCGGGGTCTGGTTTAATCCCTTCGGGAGTAATTATATGTCCCAAAAATCCTACTTCCTTTCGCAGAAACGCGCATTTTTCCGGTTGTAGTTTTAGGTTATATTTGCGGAGAGTGTCCATAATTTTCCTCAGCCGTATGTTATGTTCTTTTAAATTGGCTCCATAGATGACAATATCGTCGAGGTAAACGAAACAGTCTATTCCCTGTAACCCGATCAGCGCAGCGTTCATCGCTCGCTGAAATGTTGCCGGTGCATTTTTCAGTCCGAACGGCATGCGGTTGAATTCGAAATGTCCTTGAGGGGTTGAAAATGCTGTCTTGCACTTATCGCGTTCGTCCATAGGAATTTGGTGGTATCCGGATGCCAAATCGAGGGTGGTAAAGTACTGTGCTTTTCCTAGCTGATCTAATATGTCCGTGATATTGGGTAGTGGGAATGAGTCACCTATGGTGACTTCATTGAGTTTCCTATAGTCGACTACCACGCGATATTTCTTGTTTCCCTCATTGTCGGTTTTTTTGGGTACTACTAATAGGGGTGCGTTCCATGGGCTGGCGCTGTGTCGGATGATGCCGTCCTCTAGCATTTTTCCCACTTGTTTCCGTACCTCTTGCTTGTGGACTTCGGGTAATCTATAGGGCTTGATATTGCAGGGTGTTGTGTCGCTTTTTACAAGGACTCGGTGACCGGTTACTGTGGCCATTGATAATTGATCTCCCAGTAAATGAAATGTGTCATGATATTCCTTGCATATTTCCTCCATAGCTGCCTTTTCTTCTTTATTCATATGCTTGCGGTCTACCTGTTCTAACACCCGGGCGATGCGCGTTGTCAGCGATTCCCTCGCGGTCAATGCTCGAACCGCTGCGGCGCTATCGTTCCAATGAATTATTTCGTTAACCGGTATTTCGCTTAATTGAATTCGCGGCACGGTTACTGTTTCCTTTTCTGTGGTTGTGTTTACAATACAGGCCACGCATTTTCCTTCTTTGGGTCTCGTTAGCCCTTCCCCTAAGTATATGCCTTCGGCTAGCTGTTGTTTCTCTATTGTACCGTCTCGGATGCTATCTGTAGGGACCATTATCAGTTGTTGTGTGCGTGCGGGTATCGTTATTTCCGTGCTTCTACTTAACGTTTTCCAGGGTTTTCCGTTTACTAGTAGGCTTTGCTCGGGGTAGCTAATAGTTACTCCGTTATCTTTGAGAAAATCTACTCCTAGTATCCCGTCTGCGTTTGTTAAGGTGTTCCCTTCTACTACATATAATGGGTGTATTACCCTTTTCCCATTTATTTTAAATGTGGCATCTATTTTTCCTAGTGTTCCTGTTTTTTCCCCTGAGAATGAAACTAGCGTAACTTCGGCTTTTCTTATTTTGATGTCGCCCGGAAGGGCTCTCCTAGCGATTAGGGATACTTCCGCCCCGTTATCTATTAGCATTATGGTTTGTTTGCTTTTACTATTTTTTATTTCTACTTCTATCCTATCTGAGGTGTGTCCGCCTTTGGAGAGGGATCCTATTTTAATCATGCGGTAGGTTTGCGCGGTTTTTTGAGTAAGTGAGTCGCGATCCGGTGATTCGGAACTATCGCGGCTGCTTTGTGTGGAATGTGCGCTGTCAGCGCTTCTGTGTCGCGGCTGGCGTTTTCCTTCGGAGGTCGGTTGCTGACCCTCTGATTTATGCCTTGTCAATTTCTCGTTTTTTCTTTTTGCCGTTACCGCTTGCACTCGGCGGTTATTTTCTGGAAAAAATTTTTTCCCACTTTGTTTATCCTTGTCCTTGTTTTTCCAACACTCCTTAGTGTCATGCCCTGCTCGTTTACAGTTGTTGCAGTAGCGCGATGCTGTCTTGTTTTTATTCTGCGTAGGGGGGTTTGTCCCGCGCATCGCCGGTTGTTTCGTGATTGCCCGTTCTTCATCTATGGCTATCGTGATTGCCTCCTGTAAGTCGGCGGGTCTTTGTGATTTTACTAAGATCTTTAAGTCATCGCGGAGTCCGTCCTCGAATATAGTCAATGTCTGTTTTTTGAATACCTTCACGGTTGCGGTTTTCTCTATTTGACTGTCTTTATCGTCGATTCCGGTTGCTATTAGTTCCCTTAATAATTTCGATACACGATTTCCGTATTGATGTGCGCTTTCATTGAGGCCCTGCCTACTATATAACAATTCCCTTTGTACAGTTGAAGCTGTACGGGGAGGTTTGTAAACTGAAGTTAGTACATCCTCTAGGTCCTGCATGGATAAGATGCGGCGCGTCTGTACTTCGTCCAGGGCGTCGCCTCCGACTCGTAACGCGATTATCCCCCGTAGGATCTGGGCCTGTTCTTCCGCCGTTTGATATGTGTGGTATACATATTTACAGGCGGTCAGGAACCCAGGTAATTCCTTGGGGTCCTTCCCGTTGAACAGGGGTAGGGTTTTTATGGTGTGAAGTATTTCTCGAGTGTCCGTTGCGTACGGTGCGTAAGTAGGGTCGTTTATCTCGAGGTTGGCGGGAACGAATCGACTCGAGCGCCTCGGGTTTTCCTCTGGATTGTGAGAATTATCGAAATGGACCGTAGTCCTGCCTGAGGGGCCGGGCGTTGCATGTGTCGAGTCCATCGTTTCCCTTAGTCTACTTATTTCTCTATCTATCGAGTCCTGTAGCGGACCTTCCCCTGCCTCTAGTGCTCCTAGCCTGTCGTTTATTCCTAGCATTCCGTTCGTTACTTGAGCTAGAGAGGTGGTTACTCCCGTGAGTAATCTCTCTAGGTTCGCTAGTCGGTCCGCGAGGCTTGGTTCTGCGTCTACGCCCGCGGTTGCTGGATGGGGGGACGACATGGTTGTGATTCCTTCGCTAGGAATTAAACTATAGTCTAACTCGTTAAACGGGTATAGTCTCCTAGCGGTTAGGTGTCTAGGCGTAATCGGTAATCTGGTCGAGACGCTAAGGTCTTCGCTGGATCCGACGTCTAGAGCAAGTCGCGTACGTTCTCCGATTTCACGAAAGGCTTCGAATGTGGTGTCGAAGATAGCTTCGCGAGGGAGTTGTTTTGTACGGACTTTAAAGAATCTACGGGGGGCACTTCGGCGAATTGCTCTAGGCGAGAGAATTTCCTTTCGCTCAGCTAATTCTAAATTACGCTCGATGTCCGCATTTAAGGATTTCGCTCGGCGCATGGGAATTGTGGCGTGCGGCCTGAGTTTGCTGATAGTGGTGTTTCGCACTTACAGTACGCAGATCAGGTGTTGCATCGCTCGTTGATTTATGAGAGGTAGACTGTCCTGGCGGCGTCCTCTATTGGCGTCCGTCGTTACTGCGGAGTGGCTGCCTTGCTGGTTAAGGGGTCGTTGTCTCCGCTGTGTCCTGTTGTCACCGTTGATCAGGCTTGGTCCTTACGTTAGCAGGATCCCACCGCTGCCACCAATTGTTGTGCCAAGGCGCCTGGGGGCGAGATTCTAGGTGCGAATCTCGGGGTGCTCCTGGGCGTCCTTCGCGATCGTCGTCCACGGGCTCCGGAAGTTCGGGTGATGATGCCGGGACGGAAGGGTTCGGTTGGGAACCCGGAGGTAGGGGATCGTTGCAGGTTAAAGAGTTGGAACTCACCGTAAGGTTAACAAGTTTATTCTATCCCGATCTGGGTGACAGTGACACTGTGCCTAGGTTGGCGTGAGTCTTGTATACAGTCGGGTGATGTTCCCGTAACAAAGCTTTATCAAGTCTGAGCTCCCGTTGTTCATACGTCGTTCTTATAATGTAATCGGGGCGAAGCGGGGACCATCGGGGTCTCCGCTTTTGCCTGCTTTTTAGAGGTTTCGCCATGTGCTGACGGGTCTCGGTGCGTTTCCGAGATCCCTTACGCTGATGTGCCGAATTCCGGCCGCTCGATTGCGGCAATCGGTATGTGCGTGGTGTCGAAACGCTTAGGTGTCGGCCCGGGCACAACAGTTTGGACAATAAATTTTCTCATTTTCGAGTGCAAAACCCGCATCCGACCCTTCAATTGCACATTGATTATACAAAATATTACACCCTTCTACGTATAGATAAAAAATAAATACGCAAATTAGTATTGTTTCATTGACATGTTTCCTAACTTCACTACCCAACCTCTCTATCTTTCATTATTGATATCCTCTTTTACGTTCAGCGAGGCTCTGACGCTAGACTAGACGCAGCTCTCGTGCCGGATTCCTTCAAGACTTCTCGATAGAAAGAACTGTGGCAACAGCGCGGCAGAGACAGAGCGAACAGAGAATGTGGCAACTATGCGTAAAAAATTCGTCTACATAGACTATCTGGAGATGTCACCTCTGTACAACTTCTTTTTATCGACCGCAGTAGTTTCATTAGGGTCCGTCTGTTTACAAGGGACGCTTCGATCGATTCGGACCATAACAAACTTGAGACGGCACCCTTAAAGCGTTGTTTAGTAAGCGCCTTGGTAAAGATATCTGCTTTTTGTGACTCCGATGGAATATATTCGACAATTATTTCTTTGGCTTCTGCTTTTTCGCGAATAAAGTGATAGCGAATGTCAATGTGTTTTGTCCGCTTATGATATTCCGGATTTTTGACTAATCTAATTGCGCTTTGATTGTCGACAAATATTACAGTCGCCTTCTCAGAGCCACAATTTAGATTCCGCAGTAATTTACGCAGCCATACGGCCTCCTTGCAAGCAGACGAGGCTGCTACATATTCCGATTCCGTAGTACTGAGAGTGACTAACTTTTGTCTCTGAGATGACCATGTGACGGGGCCGCCAGCGAGTTCGAATAGAAAACCGGATGTAGACCTTCTCGTGTCAACATCGCCAGCAAAGTCGGCATCGGAATAACCAACAAGATTTAATTTACTTCCACCGCAACAATTTTCGATACCGTAATCTATAGTTCCTTTAAGATACGCGAAGATTCTTTTTACAGCTCGCCAATGTTCGTTAGTATGCTTGTTTAAGTATTTACTAACGAGATTCACTGAATACGCGATATCGGGACGCGATACAATAGCTAAAAACATTAAAGAACCAACGGCTTCGCGGTACGACACAGTTTCGGTTTCAATTTCATTATCATTTGCCATGAACAATACCGAATGAGGATCGCATGGCACGCTAACTGATTTAACATTCTGCATACCGAACTTTTCGATTATTCGCTTCGCGTACGTTTCCTGATGTATGAAGATTGACTCTTTCTTTCTGTCCCGCTTGATATGCATACCGACATATATACTAGAATCGCCAGTCGTGATTTTAAAAGTACTGTTTAAATGTTCAAATACCGACTCGAGTATTTCCTGAGTTTTAGCCGCTACCAGACCATCATCTACAAATAAAGCTAAGTACACTGTAGAGTTTTTGACATTTCCTACAAAAATGCATTGGTCGGCTTCTATCTCTTTGAAATTGAAAAGTCTCAAGAAATTGCAAAACTTTTTGTTCCAACACCGTGGCGCCTGCTTTAGTCCGTAAAGTGATTTCACTAACCGGCATACAACATTTTTCTGTGCGGAACCTACGGATACCTCTACAGCAAGACCCTCCGGCACCTCCATGAAAATGTCTTCTTCTAATTTGCCGTGTAGGAACGCCGTCTGCACATCGAATTGACCCAACTCGAGATTTTCGGCTGTTGCAATTGCTAGTAGTGTTCGCAGTGAGTCGTACCGTACGACTGCACAGTGTTCGACGTAATGTACAAAAGTCAAATATCCGAAGTGTTCGATCCACAAATTCTTGTATCTTAAAATGTTAATATAGAAACGTAGTTTTTAATGCCACCCATAACTTTTGCTCAATTTACCAATTGGTTGTAAAAAATGGCGCTAGAAATTTATTTCAAATCTCGGTGCATTTTTTCAAACACATCCCATTGGCGGAATGTTTATGCTTTTCATTAGATGTTTAAAAGTTGTGTTTAATACTGTCATGCCTTCAAAACTGCCAAGTCAGTTTTTTACTATACTAACAATTTGTACGAATATTGTATGTTAAGTGTTTATCAACTTCAAGGAGACTTTTAAAAAAAGTACCAAAAAGTACCTCCGTGATTTTTTTTATATAACTTTAGGGGACATTAAGCTTTATATTCCCGTTAATTTCAACTCCCCGAATTTGCCCGAACAGAATAAAGTAAAAATCATTATTAAGACGTTCGCCGCTCAGGCCCGTGCTACGCCCGCCATTCGGGCCCGTGCGTCCGCTGCGTAAGGCTACTCGTACATTCCGAATGTTTAGTCTACACATTCATCTGTTCTCAAACTTTGTCTTTACAATGTATTGGCATTTGTTCATCATGGATGCTTTCTTCTGTTCTGGAAGAGCAGTCACAGGCAACACACAGCGTTTCACCGAGTTTTCTAAGTTAATATAGTGCTATACATATAAACGTACATTTTGAAATTATTGTTTAGCTTAAATATGAGTAAGTAATGTTTATTAAATTCTTTTGCAGTGGCTAAAAATTTCACGTTTTATTTTGCTACCCAAGTTTGCCCCAAATGGAGTTGTTGCCCTTAACACAACACGTTACTTATATTTTCAGATCAATATCATATGATTACATTTAGTAAATGCTTAGATGTGTGGAAGATAAGTTTAGATTCAGACAAAATTGTAAATCTATCTGAATACATTAGAAACTGTTAAAATTTGACTGATGTTTCTGGCCGTATAAATGAAAAAATCAAAAACGCTTCAAAATTTGATCATATGAAATTAAAGGAAAAGTTTATTAAGTCAAATAGAATGTACAGTAGGTTGAATAAAGAACATCGAGAATGGCTTAACAAGAAAATATCAATTGACAAATCTGTAACAGACTTTGCTGATAACATTCAATCGGGACCGAGTAGACAAACTTTATTAAATGTGGGAAGACCACCTAAAGCATTTACAGATTTAAATGAAAAATACAAAAAACGTAAAGCGAAAGTTTTGTTTGAAAATCGAACTTCTGATGAAATTAGGTATGCTGCAAGTATGTTAGACGAACCAGAGGATAACAGTTCTAATCAAAACATTTCACTTATTGAAACCTTAGCTATGTATTTGGATATGAAACTTTCTGTTAGTGGCTATAAATCTATGTGCCGAAAGGTAAATTCAAAACATCCGAAAACATTTCCATGCTATGACCATCTTTTGAGATTTAAAAAGTCACTTCAACTACAGTCTGATGTTACTGAAACTAGTGCGGAAATTAATTTACAAGAACTTCTGGATTGTACTTCCCGATCAATTTTACAAATTGTATCGAATAATAGTTTTAAAAACCTTACGCTTCTAGCAAAATGTGGTTTTGACGGCAGTTCGGGTCACAGTAGATATAAACAAAAATTTGAATGTTCTTCTTCAACCGACGAATTCATGTTCATGTCCGCTATGGTACCCATTCACATGACTGCTAATAATACAAATAATACTAAATATGTATGGAAAGACGAGTGCCCATCTTCCACATTACTATGTAGACCAATTAAATTTATATTAGCTAAGGAATCTCCAGATTTAGTATAACAGGAATACAACAAGCTTATAGAGTCGATCTCGAACTTACGTCCATTTCGATTTTTACAAAAGGAAACTTTAATAATTGTCTCATATGACGTCAAATTTACTATGATAGACGGCAGCGTATGTAATCTCTTGTCAGAAACAAGTTCTGCGCAAGTGTGTTATATATGTGGCGCCACTCCCAAACAAATGAATAAAGAAACCATTGGTAATAGATTACCTAACGAAGACATGTACAAATACGGTATCTCTTCCCTGCATCTCTGGATTAGATGCTTTGAAAATTTACTTCATATTGCTTACCGATTGAAGTTTAAGACATGGCAAGTGAGAGGCGAAGCTAATAAGCGTCTTTTTTAGGAAACTAAAGCAAATGTACAAAAGGGATTTAAAGAACAGATGCGACTCTTAATTGATATTCCAAAATCTGGATTTGGGACGACTAATGACGGAAACACAGCCCGCAAATTTTTCAAAAACCCTCAAATGACTTCAGCAATAACAGGAATAAATGAAGACTTAATATGCAAAATTGGATTAATTTTAAGAGTAGTTTCAAGTGGATTAAAAATAAATATTACTACATGGAAACAATTAACAGAACTGGCAAAATTATTATATTTATCAAACTATGGCTGGTATTATATGCCAGTCAGTATGCATAAAATTACTAATTCACGGGAGTGATATTATATCACACCATCAAAATCCAATAGGGCAACTGTCAGAAGAGGCTTTAGAAGCTACACATAAAAATATAAGATATATTAGAGAACACCATACCAGAAAATCATCCAGAAAGAATACCAATAAAGACTTGATTAATTTCCTTATTCTAAGTTCAGATCCCGTGGTCTCACTACACAGAAAAAGATCCTCCAAGGTAGAAAGGAAAGATTTTGCCGAAATTATGCAGTATGTGATAACAAATGAATGTACTGAGGAATCATCTCTTAATTTTGATGAAGAATCCTCGGAAGCAAGTTTATCGACTGTTTCAGAATCCGAAGCTGAATGAACCAAGGTAAGTGCAGGTAATAAGGCCCTCTTAAGGATCCATCATTTTTAAAAAAAAATTATACATACTTTTGAAAACTTTTTTTTTTATAAAAATCTATGAACATTATACTATAAACTATGATATTTTGCATAACATATAATAAAAGCAACATTACCTGATGGGCCTTATTACCCGCATTTACCTTACATGCATTCAGAAAAAATTAAAAAAACTTATAACATCAAAGATGTATAAAAATACTCCTTTATAAATAAATATGAAATTTATTTTCAAAAATTTGACTCTAGAGAGATGTTATTAATTTTTGTCCATTTCCCTATACCCATCGAACACTGTGGACTGGTGAGAATGTTTCCAGGTAGTCCACCCCTTTTTTCTGCATAAATCCTCTTGCGCAGAGTCTGGCCTTGTACCGAGTTGCGTTGCCCTGTGCATCCTTCTTGATTCTGAAAACCCATTTGGAATCAATAGTTTTCATGTTATACTTCCTGTCGATTAATGACCAAGTTCCGTTTTCCTGATGAGCTCTGAGTTCGCTGTTGATTGCGTTCACCCATTTTTCTGCGTCTCTGCTACTTATTGCTTCTTTGTAGGTAGATGGTTCTTCCTGCTCAGTTATGTTCGATTCATAACGAGACGGTCGTTTAATAGTTTTGCGATCCCTCAAGTTGTGTTTTACGGGCAATGGCATATGGAC
This sequence comes from Andrena chrysosceles, assembly GCA_963855975.1. NCBI lineage: Eukaryota > Metazoa > Arthropoda > Insecta > Hymenoptera > Andrenidae > Andrena > Andrena chrysosceles. Next base: position 78,655,911 of record OY979767.1, on the reverse strand, counting down.
GATCGTCTCCGGCTCTTCTTGTGCTTCTGGGGAGTTTTCAAAGTCAACAGCTGGCAGAAAAAGTTAATCTTCGTTTTCGTTGCTGTTCTCTTCCACATCTAAGCTGCTTTGCTGGAGTTCTTCTTGTGTATCACCATCTATGAAGATCTCGTCGTCTATGTCATCAGGGGTCGGGGTCGTTAGCTTGGTTGGTCCAATCCTCTCATTGAAAACCACGTCTCGTGATACTGTCACCTTTTTTGTAACAGGATCATATAATCGATAATTAGACGACTCACCATCATATCCTACATGCAACATCCTTTTTGCTCGAACATCCAGTTTAGTGGACAACTGTTTTGGTATGTGCACAAACGCGTCGGTACCAAAGATTCGCAAATGTTGTAGATTAGGCTTCTGCCCTTTCCACAGTTCGTACGACGTTGAGTTTCCTTGTCCATTACCGGATTTATTCATTAGGTACACTGCTGTTTTAGCCGCTTCCGCCCAGAGAAATAAAGGTAGACCTTTTGCATGAATCATGGTTCTTGCGCCCTCGATAATTGTCCGATTATCTCGCTCCACTCTCCCGTTTTGTTCTGGCGTGTAAGGAGCTGTGTACTCTCGCTGTATCCCTTGCTCCTTGAGATAGCTGTCCAAGAACTTGTTTTTAAATTCGCGACCATTATTAGACCTTAGAACACAAATTGATTTACCGAACTTGTTCTTGACCAATTTATCAAATTCTTTAAATCTTTCATATACGTCATTTTTATGACGCAAGAAGTATATGTGTCGGTAGCTCGTCGCATCATCTTTAAAGACCAGCAAGAATCTCGCGCCTCCTAATGACTCTACGCTCATTGGCCCACATACATCAGCGTGTATGACTTCGCCCGGTGTAGTCGCTGCTCGTTCACGTACCTTTTTAAACACCTGCCGGTGAGATTTGCCCAGCTGACACGAAGCACACACCTCTGCAACTTGTTTGTCAGCATGTTTGTCAAAAACCTTGATACCTTTCACGAGACTTTTGTTGATTAGATTCTGCAGCGCGCGATAATTCAAATGACCAAGTCTCTCATGCCATATCTGCAAGTTCGCTTCGGACACATTTACCTCATCAACAGCTGCTGAAACACCTCTAACTTTGAAAAGCATTCGGTAAATTTCATTTGACTGTTTTATTCCGGAGCCGAGCACTTTAAGGATAATGGTAAAGTGCTCATGATTTCCTTGGAAGACCACTTCGTAACCCCGAGATGTGCAAATACCGACAGAGAACAAATTCTTTTTCATCTGTGGAACGTATAGAACATTTTCTATACGTGAGTTATACCATGCACCATCGACGTACTTCTCGATTAAGACAGTTCCTTCGCCGACAACTTTGCATTCTTTGTTATCACCCAAAGAAATAACCACCTACTTCCTGTTGGTGGTAATCTGTGAGCCACTCACGATGATGTGTGATGTGTCTTCAAGCCCCGCTGTCGGTAAGCCAGGCATCCTGCTTGCCGACGGCTAACACTTCCTCCACCGCTGCACCTGAAGATACTGAAGATACCGAAGACCCAGACCCTCGCTTCCGAGCACCATCTTCTTCTTTCTTCATTCTCTCAGCGACGAATGCACAGTCCCGTGATCCTTTATTCTCACTCTTGTTCTGTTTTACCTTCTCCCGTCGCTCATTCTTGCATTCACGCGCAAAATGGCCCTTTTCTCCACACTTGAAACATTCTATTTCTCTGCGATCTTTCGTTTTCTGCTGGTACCTCTTCTCCTTTGGATTAGATTTTCCGCTCTTCTTCGCATAATTTTCTTTCTTGTAAGCGGAAAATGCTCCAGGCACCTCGTCTTCTGCAGTGAGCCGAGATTCTTCACGAATAAGCCTTTCAACTAAATTGTTTAGTGTCTGTTTCTCGGGATCCACACTATCCCACGCCGTTTGTAACATTGCGTATTTTGATGATAGACTTCCCAGCAACTTTGCCATCAAAGTCACATCCGATACTTTTTCTCAGGCATCTTGAGAGAATCAGGAAAATTACCCTCGAGCAACAAAAAACGTATTCTCCGTGACTAGACCGAACTGCTGCTCCGCCGCGGAAACAGATTTGAATTTAAATTTACCGCGTTCAGAACCGTTCCTGAACTATAAACCCCAGATTACTCAGTTATCGCGCCTGGGCCCATAACCTGTTGGCACAGCGAGTAAATAATACTAAACTGCTAAACGAAGAGTTCAATATATTTAAGAGTTTTACAAGCAAATTCAAACGTCCGTCACGTACAACGTTCGATTTGTTACTGCTCGTTAGCAACATATATGATAAGAGCATCAATTACATAATTACATTCATAGTAACATTCAGTGTATAGTGTTGCGACTCCCATCTAGCGGCGTGCAGTATAAGCTTCGGAAGCGCGAAGTTCAGATTGAATCACCTGAATGTAATGGGAAAAGGAGACAAAGTGAAGTTCGCACAAGGCCGAGGTGTTTGAAAATAGTTAGAGATCCTTTAATGAGATGACTTCAAGATTATAAATTAATCGATACCCCTTGGAAACGGGTGTTTTGAATAAATGAACCGCACTTTGATCCTTTCTCCTAGGTGAAATTCCAGGGCTATGTTGTTAAACGCTTGATTCTCAAAACCGACCAAGAGGAATTTAGCTTGTTTGGCTTAGTTGTTAAGGACATCTTGTAAAAATGAAAAACAGTTGTAAGAGCGTTCGCTTGGAAAGCGTCACTTGAGCCTGGAAAGCCGTCACGAGTAGTCGTATAAATAAAAGTTCTGTTCAGATTGAAATTGTGTTTTAAAATCGTTTATTTTCTTCCATTACAGTTACAAATTTACTAAGTTCAAGTAGTTTTATTCCAATCTTATTACTATTTTCATTATATTTACCATTCAAACACCTGCGTCCAAGGAGCAGAGTGCCTTAGCACTCCACGGGCGTCGACCCTCGCCGAATTCCCTACCAAGGATCCAGAGGACCCAAACGGCCACCCAACAATAGCAAGAACATCAATTACATTTATAGTGATATTCGATGCACAGCTGACTTCACTTCGCTCGCCAAACTTTAATACCCAACAGTAACAATGCATTTTCCACTACAAGAAAGACTTGGGGAGTTTCTGCTAGAAGGTTGTCTGCCATGATAATTAGTAATAGCAAAGAGGAGATATTGTTGCGAGGCCGGCTGGGAATTCTTCTGGCTTTAGGGAGTTTCTGTGGGGTCCGGCGTCCGTGGACCCCTGAAGAGCTCTGCTCGCGAACGCGTGAAGTTAAAATGAATGAAATGATTTGTAAAAAACACTTAGAACTCAATGAAACTTATAGAACTGAACTGAAATGAATTAATTAGATTGTAGAATGATTTAGAAGTAATATAAACGAGAAACAAGACAACAAGGATATTTGGAGATTGATTGGTATAAGATTTATTGCGACACGTCTATATCGTAACAACGTCGGAAATCAAATGCGAGGAGAAGAAACAGGCTTCTTCTTACGTTTGTTCCTCTTTTCTTTGTCAATACATTGTTTTTCGAGCGATAAGGAAGGAGGTGAAGATAAATTTCTAATGTGATAAAGTTCATCCTTAACTCTATCCTGCTTAAACTTCGCGCTTTTGGAGCTTACGCTGAACGCCGCTAGAGCGAGGATCGCAACTCGCAACAATATAATAATGTTGCGACTCCCCTCTAGCGGCGTGTAGTATAAACTTTAGAAGCGCGAAGTTCGAATCGGATCCCATGAATGTACACTGTTGCGTGGCCGGCTGGCTCCTCAGGATTCTTCTTAGGTAATTCGGCGGGGTTCGTCACCCGTGGAACGCTAAAGCGTTCAGCTCCTTGGACGCGGATTTATTTGAGAAATAAATATAATGAAAATAATAACAAGAATTGAATAAAACGATTTGAACACAATAAAACTATAACTTTAATCAACTCAATAAACAATTGGAAACACAAAATGGGTTTTGAAGCGGATTTCAATTATGCGACCGTTTGCTTTCGCTCTCGGGGCTCGAGTGACGCTTCCAAAGGTCCTTCGAGTTTTCTTTTATTAATACAAAATGTCTTAGTTACTAAGAGCCAATCGCAAATTTACTATTTAACTAGCTTAATTCCTATTCGTCAATCCGATTCCTTTCGGCTATCAATATTTATAAAAACAAGCGTTTAACTACATTGCGCTGGAAATACACACCTGGGAGAAGGGAGAAACGAGAAGTTCATTTTTTCAAACATCCGTTTCTAAGAGGGTATCGATTAAGTTTATAATCCTGAAGTCCCCTCATTAAAGAAATCTCTAACTATTTCAAACACCTCGGACTTGTGCGAACTTCACTTTATCTCCCTTTCCCATCACAGTCGTGTGATCCGTTTCGAACTTCGCGCCTCTGAAGTTTATACTACACGCCGATAGACGGGAGTCGCAACAATACTCAGCTCAAACGATTGTGGCCGTTCGAGATTCGATTGCATTCGAGCTTACCAGGGTCCGCTTTTTCACATCGCTAATATTCTACAGTATTTCATGAACATGGTGAGGGCACTGCCAAGTCACAGGTGTTGCGTGGCCGGCTGGTTCCTCTCAGGATCCATGCAGGTAATTTGGCGAGGGTCGATGCCCGTGGAACGCTAAGGCGTTCTGCTCCTTGGACGCGGATTATTGTACGATAAATATAATGAGAACGATGCTAATTAATTGAATAAAACTATTTAAACACAGTAACTAATTACAATAATCAATGCAAACAACGATTTTATCACAATATAAATCTTTTGGAAATTTTATTGAATATGAACGTCCGTTCGCTTGTGCTTTCGGGGCTCGAGTGACGCTTTCCAAGCGAACGCTCTTACAACCGTTTTTCATTTTTACAAAATGTCCTTAACAACTAAGCCAAACAAACTAAATTCCTCTTGGTCGATTTTGAGAATCAAGCGTTTAACAACATAGCCCAGGAATTTCACCTAGGAGAAAGGATCAAAGTGTGGTTCATTTATTCAAACACCCGTTTCCAAGGGGGTATCGATTAATTTATAATCTTGAAGTCCTCTCATTAAAGGATCTCTAACTATTTTCAAACACCCCGGCCTTGTGCGAACTTCACTTTGTCTCCCTTTCCCATTACATTCAGGTGATTCAATCTGAACGCGACGCTTCCGAAGCTTATACTACACGCCGCTAGATGGGAGTCGCAACACAGGATCCCGTCTAGAACACTTCTAATTCGTGATGAAACACCACTGTGGCGGTATCTGTCTATGATTGTCATAATTATATAAATCTGCGCGATCGGCTCTGTTCACGATGCTGTAGCGTAAATGACGCCAAAAATAAATATCTAATGACTTTTATTACAATGAACCTAAAAAAATGATAATTTTGAGACTGTAAACGATAAATTTGTAATGTCCAATGTAAATAAATCAGCGGATTTATAATGGAAGACACAAACAAATAGAGAGGGATGGTAGGATAATAAAGAATAGAATGGAAACGAATGTTATATTAGGTAGGTTATGTTAGGTAACCAGAATACTGAGATGTATAAACCCATACAGCACAACGACCGGGAAAGTTCCAAAGACATCTACAGACGTCAGTAGTATGGTTAAGGGGATTCCAACGCAGGTCCTCTGAGGGGAGCGCGGGGGCGGGGGGAAGTGAGGGCGCGCGGGGGAGCGCGGCGGAGGGAAACATGGGCGCGGGGCCTGCGGGGAGTGGAAGGTCGGTTGCGCGCGCACGAGCCGCGGAGTGGGGGAAGCCGCGATGATGGAGGGGATCACTCCAGGCCGAGCCGCCGCGTAGACCGGACCCACCGCCGAAAACTTTTAGACCTAACCGGAGGGAGTGAATGACCCCCGAGAACTTTTTTAAACCCCGATCCACCACCGGAAATTTTTTCCGAGCGAGAGAATGACCTTGGCCCACCCCCAAATATTTTTCCAAACCATTATGTAGCGAGCATTCTAAAGCTAACAGTATTTCAAAGCGTTCCGATTTAACGTCGCGGCGTATCGCGAGATTTCGCGAAATCTGACTCTTCTGGAGCAGCCGCGCTAGATGACGTCATTTGGCAGCGTGAAGAACAAAATACAATACATGTAGAAACGTCGAATCTTAAAATTATGCGGCATCAGCAGAAAAAATCTTTTCCATATCAACAGACATTTTTTTCCCAACGCAGAGAAAAAATAATTTTAATCCCCTCCCTCACCGATCTACCGAACCAATATGTAGCAAACACACTCTAAAGCTAACAATTTTTAAAAATGTTTTTCAATCTTAACATCGCAGCGTATCGCGCGATCACGTGTAATTTGAATCCCCCGTGATGGGACCGCCGTGCAAGATTACATCATTTGGTGGCGTAACGAACGCACGAATCATAAAAAGAATTATGTGGTGTCAGCAGAAATTGGTGAGGTGAGAAGGATGAAGACGGATAAATAAATAGAGAAATAATATGTTTAAGAAATTTAATTACAATTAAAAGAATATAAAAATATATACAGAAATGAAATATAATTTAACATTTTTTTCCTACGAGCATCCGCTAAAATATCATTGATGACAGATGCTACCAGTTCGCAATCTACAAGATAATCCTCGTCGTAGTATTCGCTATCACATATTATTTTAGCAGCACGACGCGTATGTAATGTTTCGCAGGCAGCGTCGCCCTGTTACAACACAGTAACAAAAGTTTTAAAGTTTGTCCTCACATCTTCTGCAGTTTGATACAGCCGCGGATACACATAGCTTACACATGACTTAAGATTAAATAAAAATGATACTGTATTCAGTTTGAAATACAGCGACTTATTACGTAGTATCGTCTTTAGAATTGGAGGCGAGAATCATAGAAAGAATTATGCAGAGTCGATAGAAATTGATGACAAGTGAAGGAGGGAGACAGACAAGCAAATAGATTGCAATATTTGTAAAATGATTACATATTGTTCAATTAATTAAACAATAGAAATATAAAAATAGAATATAAATAGTGAATCAGCAGAACCATCTCTGTCTATCTCTCTCTCTCTCTCTCTCTCTGTCTGTCTCTGTCTCTCAATCTCTCGTTCTTTCTCCTTCTCTTTTTCTCTTCTTCACATCAATCGCAAGACAACATGAACATTCACGAACAGCTGATGGACTTCCTATTTACTTTTCGCGACATCATACATACATACTCTTCCACACAACACCTCGTCTACATTCATACGCACTCACGCTCTCGTGACCGAACCGAGTGCTCAGTTACACAGAACAGTAATATCTCAACAACATTCGCCAAAAGTGTTACGTATCTATTGTATCGCCTCAATTCTTTATCTCTAAATAAACCGCACGATTCTCAACATCTTTGAGTTCTCTCCATACAAATAGAATATAAAAATACAATATAAAAAAGACAAAAATATTATAATAATAATAAAAATAATAATTTAATTTATTGCCCACTTTTGGGTTACAATTTAACGATGAAATAATCTTTCCATTTCATTCTCATGATTGTGTCAGTGTAAGTCCCACCCTTCTAATGTATCCTGCTGTGTCTTAACAATTTTTTCTATTTTACAAGTGTTTCCTAATCTATTCTATGTTGTATAATATTCTTTTATCACTTTCCTGTTCTTCCCATGTTTTCCTTCTCCCTATTATCTCCCATAGAATAGCCAAGTTTTTCCCTCCTCCTCTAATTACCTCTTTCCAATTCCTAAATACAACACAATATAAATATAAATATAAAAGAAAATACAATTAAATAAGAAATATAATAAAAAAGAATATAATAAAATAAAAGTAAATACAATTAAAGAAGAAATATAATAAAAAGAATATAATAATATAATAAAAGAAAATAAAATAATAAAAAAAGAAAATACAATTAAATATCAAATATAATATAAAAAAGAAAAAATATAAAAATAGAATATAAATAGAATATAAATAGAATATAAAAATAAGAAATAAAAAAATAAAAATATAAAAACTCAATTCAATATAAAAATACAATATAAAGAAATAATATAATAAAAGAAAATAAAATAATAATAAAAGAAAATAGAATTAAATATTAAATATAATATAAAAAATAAAAATTGTAAAAATAGAATATAAATAGAATATAAAAAATGAAAAATAAAAAAAATAAAAAATATAAAAATTCAATATAAAAGTGCATTATAAAAAAAATATAATAATAATAATAATAATAATAATAATAATAATTTAATTTATTGCCCACATTCGTGTTACAATTTAACGATCATATACTCTTTCCATTTCATTCCCGTGATTGTGTCAGTGTAAGTCCTACCTTTCTAATGTATCCTGCTGTGTCTTAACCAATTTTTCTATTTTACAAGTGTTTCCTAATCTATTTTATGTTGCATAATCATCTTTTATCACTTTCCTCTTCCTCCCATCTTTTCCTTCTCCCTATTATCTCCTGTAGAATAGCCAAGTTTATCCTTTCTCATCTAATTACCTCTTTCCAATTGCTGTCATTCTCTCCACTTACTTCACATGCTTCAATCACGTGTTTCACTGTTTCTTCCTCTTTCCTACAAAGCCTACATATCCTTTCATCTTTCGATATCCAATATTTACATGTCCTCGTTTCACTACCCTGTATGAATCTTCCTATCCATTCTAATTCTCCTCTCCTTTTTTTCTTCTTCCCTCATAAGTATTTCGACTTATCTCCTGATTTGCTTGCCACCTCTCTTAATTCTCTTAGGAACTTTGACTCTTTTATTTTCATCTCTCTTTCTTGTTCTTGGATGTATATACTTATCTGCTCTATTTTCGATCACACTTCTTCACCAATAAAATATAAAAATACAATTGAAAAATAAAATAAAATAAAATAAAAGAAAATACAATTAAATAAGAAATATAATAAAAAAGAATAAAATAAAATAATAAATATAATATAAAAAGAAAAAAAAACATAAAAATAGAATATAAAAGAATATAATATAAAAAAGAAAAAATATAAAAATACAATAAAAATATAAGATAAAATACAATACAATATAAAAAAATAAATATAAATGAATATAAATGAAATTAAAAATATAAAAATATAAAAATACAATTAAAATAGATAATAAAATACAATACAATATAAAACTCAATAAAAATATAAAAGAAAATAAAAAAAATATATATATATATATGAATATAAAAATATGAATTAAAAAATAAAAATATAAAAATTCAATATAAAAAATACATTATAAAAAGAAAAAATATAATAATAATAATAATAATAATTTAATTTGTTACCCACTTTTGTGTTACAATTTAACAATCATATACTCTTTCCATTTCATTCCCGTGATTGTGTCAGTGTAAGTCCTACCCTTCTAATGTATCCTGCTGTGTCTTAACAAATTTTTTTTATTTTACAAGTGTTTCCTAATCTATTTTATGTTGCATAATCATCTTTTATCACTTTCCTGTTCTTCCCATCTTTTCATTCTCCCTATTATCTCCTATAGAATAACCAAGTTTGTCCCTTCTCCTCTAATTACCTCTTTCCAATTGCTGCCACTCTCTCCACTTACTTCACATGCTTCAATCACGTGTTTCACTGTTTCTTCCTCTTTCTTACAAACCATACATATCCTTTCTTCTTTCTTCTTTCGATAGCCAGCCACGGAGACCTCTCCAGACCTGACCCACGCCCGAAAATTTTTTATACCTAGCCGAGTGAGGAAATGACCTTGGCCCAACCCCAAAAATTTTTTCCAAACCAATATGTGATCGAATTTTCCCCCCAACACAGAGAAATAATAATTTATTTTTATCGGATGATGTTTCAGACAATGTCGGGAAAGATCGGCATTTTACAAACCATGTATTCGGAGGAAGGAAAGAGAGAGCATTACATTAAAATCTAAATTCGTGGAGGGAAAGAGAGAGCAATACTTAGCGTCGCAGCGTCTCGCGCGATCGTGCGTAATTTGACTCCTCTGGAGCAGCCGCGTGCGATGACGTCATTCAACGGCGCGAAGAAGGCTCGAACGAAATAGAATTATGCAGTGTCTGCAAATGTTAGAATTATGTGGCGAAAGGAGAAGGAAGACGGGTAAATAAAATGTAGAAATAATATAAGTTTAATAAATATATATTGTTATAGAAAAAAATATAAATATACAACTAAATAGAAATATAATAAAAAAGGAATATAATAATAAAATATAATAATAAAATGTTATAAAATAACACGGAATAAATAGTAAAAATAGAAAAAATAGTAAAAATAGAAAAAAATAGAAAAAATAGAAAAAAATAGTAAAAATAGAAAAAATATATACAAATGAAATTAACTAAACAAATTAAAATCTATATAAATTAATCTCTCCGCGCTGCGTTGGCGGTGGCGCGAGCAAGATCCGGGAGCATGTCTAAAACATGTAAACGCAAATATAATATTAATACTTTCCGCACAATATCCTATCACAATATCACTTACCAGCAAGCCATCAATGGCTGCAGTGATGTTGTCGCTGTCATCGCTGTCATCGTTGTCATCGGTGTCGGAGGATGAGGAGTCCTCGATGCTGTCCTCACCACCACCACCACCACCGACTGCTCCCTGCAAATCCTAGAACATAGAAACCTTGATATAATATTCACGTGTTAAACGTAAAAAAAAAACGTACAAAACATTGTTATGTACATACCTCCTGATTATTCCCCCACATCTCCTGGTCCTCGTCGGGCGCAATCCTGAATATTCCCATTATTTTTGGTTGGAACTATTGCCTTTAAAGAGACTGTTGCCGTCAAAGATTTGAAGACAACTGGTCACGCTGCATCTCCAGGCTCTTGCATTTAAAATCTTATCATGAAATCGAGAAGTGCGTAGCTTTGCAAAAGTAAGATGCTGTTGTTCTCCACATTCATTTTCGCTGACCATCCTCTCCTTCTTCACACGCATCTTCTTTCCCTTCTTCTTTGGACACACCAAGCGACTAGAACAAATCTCTTTGATCATGTATCGAACGGGTATCGAACGTGAATCGAACGTGAATCGTACCACTCTGAACGTGAATCGTACCCCTCTGAACGTGTATCAAACGGGTATCGAACGTGAATCGAACGTGAATCGTACCACTTCGAACATGCATCGAACGTGAATCGTACCACTTCGAACATGCATCGAACGTCAATCGTACCACTTCGAACATGCATCGAACGTCAATCGTACCACTTCGAACGTGTATGATACCACTTCGATCGTGTATTGGACGTGTAATGAACGGCTTTGAACGGGTATTGAACGGCTTTGATCGGGTATCGTCGTAATCTAGCGTACATCACACGTCGGAAGTTGGGGAGGGTGAAGAAAAACATTTTCATATACATTAAAAATTGATGAATATTTAAAATGAATATTTAAAATATATTTAAAATATTCAATAATTTAAATATAATCAATTTTTAATGTATATGAAAATGTTTTTCTTCACCCTCCCCAACTTCCGACATGTGATGTACGCTAGATTACGACGATACCCGATCAAAGCCGTTCAATACCCGTTCAAAGCCGTTCATTACACGTCCAATACACGATCGAAGTGGTACCATACACGTTCGAAGAGGTACGATTGACGTTCGATACATGTTCGAAGTGGTTCATTACATGTTCGAAGTGGTTCATTACATGTCCAATACACGTTTGAAGTGGTACCATACACGTTCGAAGAGGTACGATTGACGTTCGATACATGTTCGAAGTGGTTCATTACATGTTCGAAGTAGTTCATTACATGTCCAATATACGTTCTATACACGTTCGAAGTGGTACGATTGACGTTCGATGCATGTTCGAAGTGGTACGATTCACGTTCAGAGTGGTACGATTCACGTTCAGAGTGGTACGATTCACGTTCAGAGTGGTACGATTGACGTTCGATTGACGTTCGAAGTGGTACGATTGACGTTCGATGCATGTTCGAAGTGGTACGATTGACGTTCGATGCATGTTCGAAGTGGTACGATTGACGTTCGATGCATGTTCGAAGTGGTACGATTCACGTTCGATGCATGTTCGAAGTGGTACGATTCACGTTCAGAGTGGTACGATTCACGTTCAGAGTGGTACGATTCACGTTCGATTCACGTTCGATACCCGTTTGATACACGTTCAGAGGGGTACGATTCACGTTCAGAGTGGTACGATTCACGTTCGATTCACGTTCGATACCCGTTCGATACATGATCAAAGAGATTTGTTCTAGTCGCTTGGTGTGTCCAAAGAAGAAGGGAAAGAAGATGCGTGTGAAGAAGGAGAGGATGGTCAGCGAAAATGAATGTGGAGAACAACAGCATCTTACTTTTGCAAAGCTACGCACTTCTCGATTTCATGATAAGATTTTAAATGCAAGAGCCTGGAGATGCAGCGTGACCAGTTGTCTTCAAATCTTTGACGGCAACAGTCTCTTTAAAGGCAATAGTTCCAACCAAAAATAATGGGAATATTCAGGATTGCGCCCGACGAGGACCAGGAGATGTGGGGGAATAATCAGGAGGTATGTACATAACAATGTTTTGTACGTTTTTTTTTTACGTTTAACACGTGAATATTATATCAAGGTTTCTATGTTCTAGGATTTGCAGGGAGCAGTCGGTGGTGGTGGTGGTGGTGAGGACAGCATCGAGGACTCCTCATCCTCCGACACCGATGACAACGATGACAGCGATGACAGCGACAACATCACTGCAGCCATTGATGGCTTGCTGGTTAGTGATATTGTGATAGGATATTGTGCGGAAAGTATTAATATTATATTTGCGTTTACATGTTTTAGACATGCTCCCGGATCTTGCTCGCGCCACCGCCAACGCAGCGCGGAGAGATTAATTTATATAGATTTTAATTTGTTTAGTTAATTTCATTTGTATATATTTTTTCTATTTTTACTATTTTTTTCTATTTTTTCTATTTTTTTCTATTTTTACTATTTTTTTCTATTTTTACTATTTATTCCGTGTTATTTTATAACATTTTATTATTATATTTTATTATTATATTCCTTTTTTATTATATTTCTATTTAGTTGTATATTTATATTTTTTTCTATAACAATATATATTTCTTAAACTTATATTATTTCTACATTTTATTTACCCGTCTTCCTTCTCCTTTCGCCACATAATTCTAACATTTGCAGACACTGCATAATTCTATTTCGTTCGAGCCTTCTTCGCGCCGTTGAATGACGTCATCGCACGCGGCTGCTCCAGAGGAGTCAAATTACGCACGATCGCGCGAGACGCTGCGACGCTAAGTATTGCTCTCTCTTTCCCTCCACGAATTTAGATTTTAATGTAATGCTCTCTCTTTCCTTCCTCCGAATACATGGTTTGTAAAATGCCGATCTTTCCCGACATTGTCTGAAACATCATCCGATAAAAATAAATTATTATTTCTCTGTGTTGGGGGGAAAATTCGATCACATATTGGTTTGGAAAAAATTTTTGGGGTTGGGCCAAGGTCATTTCCTCACTCGGCTAGGTATAAAAAATTTTCGGGCGTGGGTCAGGTCTGGAGAGGTCTCCGTGGCTGGCTATCGAAAGAAGAAAGAAGAAAGGATATGTATGGTTTGTAAGAAAGAGGAAGAAACAGTGAAACACGTGATTGAAGCATGTGAAGTAAGTGGAGAGAGTGGCAGCAATTGGAAAGAGGTAATTAGAGGAGAAGGGACAAACTTGGTTATTCTATAGGAGATAATAGGGAGAATGAAAAGATGGGAAGAACAGGAAAGTGATAAAAGATGATTATGCAACATAAAATAGATTAGGAAACACTTGTAAAATAAAAAAAATTTGTTAAGACACAGCAGGATACATTAGAAGGGTAGGACTTACACTGACACAATCACGGGAATGAAATGGAAAGAGTATATGATTGTTAAATTGTAACACAAAAGTGGGTAACAAATTAAATTATTATTATTATTATTATTATATTTTTTCTTTTTATAATGTATTTTTTATATTGAATTTTTATATTTTTATTTTTTAATTCATATTTTTATATTCATATATATATATATATTTTTTTTATTTTCTTTTATATTTTTATTGAGTTTTATATTGTATTGTATTTTATTATCTATTTTAATTGTATTTTTATATTTTTATATTTTTAATTTCATTTATATTCATTTATATTTATTTTTTTATATTGTATTGTATTTTATCTTATATTTTTATTGTATTTTTATATTTTTTCTTTTTTATATTATATTCTTTTATATTCTATTTTTATGTTTTTTTTCTTTTTATATTATATTTATTATTTTATTTTATTCTTTTTTATTATATTTCTTATTTAATTGTATTTTCTTTTATTTTATTTTATTTTATTTTTCAATTGTATTTTTATATTTTATTGGTGAAGAAGTGTGATCGAAAATAGAGCAGATAAGTATATACATCCAAGAACAAGAAAGAGAGATGAAAATAAAAGAGTCAAAGTTCCTAAGAGAATTAAGAGAGGTGGCAAGCAAATCAGGAGATAAGTCGAAATACTTATGAGGGAAGAAGAAAAAAAGGAGAGGAGAATTAGAATGGATAGGAAGATTCATACAGGGTAGTGAAACGAGGACATGTAAATATTGGATATCGAAAGATGGAAGGATATGTAGGCTTTGTAGGAAAGAGGAAGAAACAGTGAAACACGTGATTGAAGCATGTGAAGTAAGTGGAGAGAAAGGCAGCAATTGGAAAGAGGTAATTACATGAGAAAGGATAAACTTGGCTATTCTACAGGAGATAATAGGGAGAAGGAAAAGATGGGAAGAACAGGAAAGTGATAAAAGATGATTATGCAACATAAAATAGATTAGGAAACACTTGTAAAATAAAAAAAATTTGTTAAGACACAGCAGGATACATTAGAAGGGTAGGACTTACACTGACACAATCACGGGAATGAAATGGAAAGAGTATATGATTGTTAAATTGTAACACAAAAGTGGGTAACAAATTAAATTATTATTATTATTATTATTATATTTTTTCTTTTTATAATGTATTTTTTATATTGAATTTTTATATTTTTATTTTTTAATTCATATTTTTATATTCATATATATATATATATATTTTTTATTTTCTTTTATATTTTTATTGAGTTTTATATTGTATTGTATTTTATTATCTATTTTAATTGTATTTTTATATTTTTATATTTTTAATTTCATTTATATTCATTTATATTTATTTTTTTATATTGTATTGTATTTTATCTTATATTTTTATTGTATTTTTATATTTTTTCTTTTTTATATTATATTCTTTTATATTCTATTTTTATGTTTTTTTTTCTTTTTATATTATATTTATTATTTTATTTTATTCTTTTTTATTATATTTCTTATTTAATTGTATTTTCTTTTATTTTATTTTATTTTATTTTTCAATTGTATTTTTATATTTTATTGGTGAAGAAGTGTGATCGAAAATAGAGCAGATAAGTATATACATCCAAGAACAAGAAAGAGAGATGAAAATAAAAGAGTCAAAGTTCCTAAGAGAATTAAGAGAGGTGGCAAGCAAATCAGGAGATAAGTCGAAATACTTATGAGGGAAGAAGAAAAAAAGGAGAGGAGAATTAGAATGGATAGGAAGATTCATACAGGGTAGTGAAACGAGGACATGTAAATATTGGATATCGAAAGATGAAAGGATATGTAGGCTTTGTAGGAAAGAGGAAGAAACAGTGAAACACGTGATTGAAGCATGTGAAGTAAGTGGAGAGAATGACAGCAATTGGAAAGAGGTAATTAGATGAGAAAGGATAAACTTGGCTATTCTACAGGAGATAATAGGGAGAAGGAAAAGATGGGAGGAAGAGGAAAGTGATAAAAGATGATTATGCAACATAAAATAGATTAGGAAACACTTGTAAAATAGAAAAATTGGTTAAGACACAGCAGGATACATTAGAAAGGTAGGACTTACACTGACACAATCACGGGAATGAAATGGAAAGAGTATATGATCGTTAAATTGTAACACGAATGTGGGCAATAAATTAAATTATTATTATTATTATTATTATTATTATTATTATATTTTTTTTATAATGCACTTTTATATTGAATTTTTATATTTTTTATTTTTTTTATTTTTCATTTTTTATATTCTATTTATATTCTATTTTTACAATTTTTATTTTTTATATTATATTTAATATTTAATTCTATTTTCTTTTATTATTATTTTATTTTCTTTTATTATATTATTTCTTTATATTGTATTTTTATATTGAATTGAGTTTTTATATTTTTATTTTTTTATTTCTTATTTTTATATTCTATTTATATTCTATTTATATTCTATTTTTATATTTTTTCTTTTTTATATTATATTTGATATTTAATTGTATTTTCTTTTTTTATTATTTTATTTTCTTTTATTATATTATTATATTCTTTTTATTATATTTCTTCTTTAATTGTATTTACTTTTATTTTATTATATTCTTTTTTATTATATTTCTTATTTAATTGTATTTTCTTTTATATTTATATTTATATTGTGTTGTATTTAGGAATTGGAAAGAGGTAATTAGAGGAGGAGGGAAAAACTTGGCTATTCTATGGGAGATAATAGGGAGAAGGAAAACATGGGAAGAACAGGAAAGTGATAAAAGAATATTATACAACATAGAATAGATTAGGAAACACTTGTAAAATAGAAAAAATTGTTAAGACACAGCAGGATACATTAGAAGGGTGGGACTTACACTGACACAATCATGAGAATGAAATGGAAAGATTATTTCATCGTTAAATTGTAACGCAAAAGTGGGCAATAAATTAAATTATTATTTTTATTATTATTATAATATTTTTGTCTTTTTTATATTGTATTTTTATATTCTATTTGTATGGAGAGAACTCAAAGATGTTGAGAATCGTGCGGTTTATTTAGAGATAAAGAATTGAGGCGATACAATAGATACGTAACACTTTTGGCGAATGTTGTTGAGATATTACTGTTCTGTGTAACTGAGCACTCGGTTCGGTCACGAGAGCGTGAGTGCGTATGAATGTAGACGAGGTGTTGTGTGGAAGAGTATGTATGTATGATGTCGCGAAAAGTAAATAGGAAGTCCATCAGCTGTTCGTGAATGTTCATGTTGTCTTGCGATTGATGTGAAGAAGAGAAAAAGAGAAGGAGAAAGAACGAGAGATTGAGAGACAGAGACAGACAGAGAGAGAGAGAGAGAGAGATAGACAGAGATGGTTCTGCTGATTCACTATTTATATTCTATTTTTATATTTCTATTGTTTAATTAATTGAACAATATGTAATCATTTTACAAATATTGCAATCTATTTGCTTGTCTGTCTCCCTCCTTCACTTGTCATCAATTTCTATCGACTCTGCATAATTCTTTCTATGATTCTCGCCTCCAATTCTAAAGACGATACTACGTAATAAGTCGCTGTATTTCAAACTGAATACAGTATCATTTTTATTTAATCTTAAGTCATGTGTAAGCTATGTGTATCCGCGGCTGTATCAAACTGCAGAAGATGTGAGGACAAACTTTAAAACTTTTGTTACTGTGTTGTAA
Source organism: Andrena chrysosceles (assembly GCA_963855975.1). Taxonomy (NCBI): domain Eukaryota; kingdom Metazoa; phylum Arthropoda; class Insecta; order Hymenoptera; family Andrenidae; genus Andrena; species Andrena chrysosceles. The sequence continues at coordinate 78,638,292 of OY979767.1, read as the reverse complement.
CAGGGCGACGCTGCCTGCGAAACATTACATACGCGTCGTGCTGCTAAAATAATATGTGATAGCGAATACTACGACGAGGATTATCTTGTAGATTGCGAACTGGTAGCATCTGTCATCAATGATATTTTAGCGGATGCTCGTAGGAAAAAAATGTTAAATTATATTTCATTTCTGTTTATATTTTTATATTCTTTTAATTGTAATTAAATTTCTTAAACATATTATTTCTCTATTTATTTATCCGTCTTCATCCTTCTCACCTCACCAATTTCTGCTGACACCACATAATTCTTTTTATGATTCGTGCGTTCGTTACGCCACCAAATGATGTAATCTTGCACGGCGGTCCCATCACGGGGGATTCAAATTACACGTGATCGCGCGATACGCTGCGATGTTAAGATTGAAAAACATTTTTAAAAATTGTTAGCTTTAGAGTGTGTTTGCTACATATTGGTTCGGTAGATCGGTGAGGGAGGGGATTAAAATTATTTTTTCTCTGCGTTGGGAAAAAAATGTCTGTTGATATGGAAAAGATTTTTTCTGCTGATGCCGCATAATTTTAAGATTCGACGTTTCTACATGTATTGTATTTTGTTCTTCACGCTGCCAAATGACGTCATCTAGCGCGGCTGCTCCAGAAGAGTCAGATTTCGCGAAATCTCGCGATACGCCGCGACGTTAAATCGGAACGCTTTGAAATACTGTTAGCTTTAGAATGCTCGCTACATAATGGTTTGGAAAAATATTTGGGGGTGGGCCAAGGTCATTCTCTCGCTCGGAAAAAATTTCCGGTGGTGGATCGGGGTTTAAAAAAGTTCTCGGGGGTCATTCACTCCCTCTAAAAAGTTTTCGGCGGTGGGTCCGGTCTACGCGGCGGCTCGGCCTGGAGTGATCCCCTCCATCATCGCAGCTTCCCCCACTCCGCGGCTCGTGCGCGCGCAATCGGTTTTCCTCTCCCCGCAGGCCCCGCGCCCATGTTTCCCTCCGCCGCGCTCCCCCGCGCGCCCTCACTTCCCCCCGCCCCCGCGCTCCCCTCAGAGGACCTGCGTTGGAATCCCCTTAACCATACTACTGACGTCTACGGACGTCTTGGGGACGTCTTGTTACTGATCAGGACGTTCAGACGGTCTGAATGTCCCGATCAGTAACAAGACGTCCCCAAGACGTCTGTAGACGTCTGTAGACGTCTTTGGGACGTTGTCGGACGTTGTGCTGGGTGGGAAGTCTTGTGGTATTTTATTCCTAGCAGTCCTCATAGATTAAAATCTAAGACGCTCATTATTAGTGAAAATGTGTAGAGCAAAGAAATACGTATTTATTTCAAAATTTACTATCCGTTATTTTATGTTAACAACGGGAAAATAAATATAATATAACCGAAGCAATGTAGATTAAATTTTGTGACAGGACTGCGCGAATGTGTCTCATATTAAACATCATCCGTTTACTTCAGGCCACAGTGGTGTTTCATCATGAATTAGAAGTGTTCTAGACAGGAACCTGTGGCTTGACAGTACCTTCATCATGTTCATGAAATACTGTAGAATGTTAGCGATGGGAAAAAGCGGACCCTGGTAAGCTCGAATGCAATCGAATCTCGAACGGCCACAATCGTTTGAGCTGAGTGTAATCTTAGAGCATATATACATGGAGGTTTCATTGTTTAAGATTGACTGCCTCCAAACTGTCGCCAGCATCACGCGAGAGAGAAACACATGTGCGAACTGGTGCGAGAGAGAGAAATATAGAGGTCCCTTTAGACCGTAAAGGCCGGTTCAGACACGGCCAGTAATTTAGTCGAGTGGCGAGTAGCCACTTACTACTAAACGGTTTAGTGAATAGAATGTGTCCGGATTAGTACATTTCACGGTACACCTTTACCAGGAGATGTTATCAAATCAGCACCCTCTGTTGTGTTGTTCCTAAATCTTATAAAGCGGGAAAATTCAAACCTTGATTATGGTATTACAGTTAGTTCATTTCATTACCTATTATTAATGTATTAATGGTTGTTTTATTTATAACCAAATAAATGAATAAAATTTATTTTCTATATACTAATGATTATTGTTTCTTTTTACATCGCAAAAAATTAACATGAATAGTTGACGAAACCGTGCTGTATTAAAAAGTACTTTGAGAAATGTGCTTAAAATTTTAATTGAAGAGATTGAATTAAAGATTGCAAATGAAATAGAGGATAGGAAACGTATATGGGTTCGGAAATGGATTGGAAGAAGAGATTTGTTGGGAGCTTCCAATTGCCTCTTAACCCTCCGAGTACTGGACTTCGGGTCCTGGGCCTGGGTCTTTCCAGACCCACACCGATAGTTCACTAATACTAATTCACGGTCGCTCGAGACCCTCACCGATACTGTCGTGAAGTAGGATGGTCGCCGAGCTCGAGACTCTAACCGATATTGTACACACAGTGACGATCGCTCTAGCTCGAATCAGTCGGTTTCGGATTAGGTACGTTTGGAAATTTTTTATACATATATGAAAGAAATAATCTTGTGAATTATAAAAAAATTACATTTATTCAATATTTATATTATTATCATTACATGTATTGCATAAAATTCTACGCGTTTCTGTGGAGTGGTTCTTACACACATGTTTATTGCACGATTCGCATTTTGAGGGGTATTTATTGTTATTTCCTACGCAGTAGCAGCATCTCGCACGCTTGTGACCTCCTACTCTCGTTTTTTTAACAATTTTTCTCCCCATTGCTTCTATCGCCCTCAAAATATTTACATTTAGACCTCCTTCCTGATTTTCAAATTGGCATATTAATATTTTTGGCAGTCAATTTTTTGGCTAATGTCTCTAAAAATAATTTTCTCCTCATCGTAGATGAATGTCTCATCTCCCATGTCGGATTTTTTACATGCCAGACAACAAACGCATTATATGCGGCAATATCAATATAATGCATAAATAACGATAGGGGCCAACGGCGGGTGCAGCGCCTACAAGAATACTCCCTCACTAATTTGTCTAAGACATCGACTCCACTTTTCGTGGAATTATAATAATTAATTATTTCTGGTTTAAATTTTTGTGCAGCTGCTGATATATTATGCTCGCGGTGCAATGTGGACAGTAGCACAACACACTTTCGCAGTTTTGGCATGTACGATACCAAGGTTATATTTTGCGTGAATAAAAATTCAGATGAATATACACATCGATTATGTAATTCTGTTAGTATTTTAGGTAAATCCCGCCTATTTTTGCGCATCGTTCTGACTAAAAAGAGGTTATTTTGTAATAAATATTCGGCTAACGTTATGTCCGTGAAAAAATTATCGGTCGTCACGCATCGACCAGAATTTCTCCAGAAATCCGTCATTTGTCTTACGACATGTTGCCCTTGTTGTTTCTCTGGTGCGTTTCCTTGTTTCCCCAAATAGACGTCCATGTTGCAGCAATAGTACGTTTGGGAATCACAAAGGCTCCATATTTTAATCCCATATTTGCCAGGTTTGTTTGGCATGTAGACTTTGAAGGAGCAACGGCCGCGAAACATCACCAACTGCTCATCAACGCATCCAACGTCTGTTGCATTGTATGATTCCTTACAATTTTTAGTAAAGATATTTGTAACATCTCTCAGAGATGCCAGTTTGTCCGTTGCCTTTCTTTCCTCTCGTCTGGCGGAATCGTCGAAACGAATATACCTGAGTAAAACATAAATGTAAATGTAAGTGTGGATATAAGTGAAGATATAAGCGAAAGCCATCCAAAACCGAAAGACAAGGATAATAAATAAATATAATAACAATAATAATAATAACATACCTTAGAATATCTATGAAGCGATCACGCGACATTGTTGCCGCATAAAATTGCCGAGAAAGTGCATCGCTAGTTTTCCATAGCTCCTGTTTGCGTTCGCGTGATTCTCTGAACCGTCCAATTAGTAGCAGAAGCCCAAAATATGCATCCATTTCGGTACGGTCCACTGGTTTCCAGTTTTTATTCGGCGGCATACTCTTATTTGCCTTCATATTGGTATGCAAAATGACGGTGTGGAAGATTTCTTCATTTATAAATAAATGAAAACAATCATCCACTGTTTCGACATGCTCACTTTTGTCTGTTAGTGAACTCTTACTCTTCGAATGTCTGAAGATTCTTTTGACATATTATTAAACAAAATCAAATTAAAAATTCAACGTGCCGATACACATATTCGAAGTGCCATTCCAGCACAAACAAAATTACAAACAGTTTTGTATTTCCTGGCAACAGGATCTAGTTTGAGAACATTACAACATTGTTTTAGACTTGGGAAGTCGACCATTTCGGGTTTTATTCTAGAAGTTTGTGAAATGATTTATGAGTCACTAAAATATTACATTAAGGTAAGGAAATATATTTTATTGAAACATACATACATACATCTTCGAAACTTATGTTTAAATATTATTATTACTATTACTAAAAGTATAATATATGGCCTGAGAAAGAATGTCTGTTGATGTCTGTGACTGTTGTGATGTGTGTTGTGATGTTACATTCGCTGAATGTTGTGCGGTTGAGTTGCTTTCTGAAACAGAACAGTTTGAAGTTATAGAGTCTGAACCCATGTGCTGCAAACGCATTTTAGTAAAAAATGATTGGATTTGTTGTTGGGCTTCCAAAGCAATATGTATGGGCATTTTATTCAATTGTGATCCAACACTTCTTCCAAATATGTCGAATTCATTTTCATCAGGTGGCGTATTAACGGCTTCTGCAATTCCTTTCAGTTCATGTACCATACTACTCAAATGTGTTAATCTTTGACATTTACTTTTGTTAGGAGTTGTTACTGGCTGTTGCTGTGTGGTTGTTGTTGTTGCTGGCTGTGGTTGACTGTGATTTTCTATGGTTTCTTCCGTTAAATCGGAGGTTTCATTCGTGCTCGGTATCTGAAATTGAAAAGATTGATTGTCTAATACAGGGATGACTCAATGATGCCAGAATCGGGGGATCCCCCACTTTCTTCTCATCGCACTTCACACGCATATTTCTACTCCTGCCTGTTGCGCCACGGAGCACACGGACAGGAGCCATTGATGGGAAACATGTTGTAATCAAAGCGCCTGTCAACTGCGGAAGTTTATATTTTAATTATAAACAAACCAACAGTATTGTTTTAATGGTTGTTGTAGACTACAACTATTGTTTTAAATACATTGATGTCGGGTGTAATGGTAGGATATCAGATGGGGGGTGTTCCGTCAGTGTAATTTATATCAAGCATTAGAAAACGGTATCTTACCAAAAGATCATTTTTTAGTCACTGACAATGCTTTTCCATTAAAAGAATATTTACTTAAGCCTTTTCCTGGTACTAGATTAACTCTTAAACAAAAAATTTTCAATTACCGGCTCTCTCGTGCGAGAAGAGTAGTCGAAAACGCTTTTGGCATAATGGCAAACAAATTCAGAATATTTGAAAAACCTATAGCTTTTGCTCCTGAAAAAGTGGTTTTAATTGTTAAAGCATGTTGTGCATTACATAATTGGTTACGATTTAACTGAAACACACATGATCGGCACTACGAACAATCAACAGACATCGAAAATCTTGATAATGGAGTTCACAACAACCCCTTGGATTACTTCCACTATCGAGAACCTTATCAAACCATCCAAATCGACGATCTCAAAATCTCCATGAAAGATTAGCAGATTATTTTGTGGGAGAAGGGTCAGTTCCGTGGCAATTAAGGATGGTATATTGAACATATATTGTTATTTAATTTAAAGTCATCCCCCTCACCAACCATTTTCATGTATTACTGAACTTATTAAAATAAAGGGTGTACTTACCAAATTACTCTGCGTTTCTGTACTTTGAGAATGTATATTGAGTAAACAATCATCAAGTATTTAAAACCATCTTATAGATGGTTTATAAATGGTATCTGCACCCGCTCCAGATCTCTTCGAGTCTTTAATTTTTTTTACTTCTTGCGAGTACGTCGATCTTATATTTTTAATTTTAGTTTTAATTTCATTTTCAGAAAATCCCGGAATAATCATACAGGCCTCTACACTCGCGTACGCAGCCCTTCTTGCCTCTCTTTTTTAATATAAAGCGCTTTCGGCGTCCCACAAAGCCTCATGTTTAAGATATTCGGATACAAAACGAAATGTAGTGTTTTCCGACCAACGCGATGACATTTTAGTTATTAATGGTTTTAATGAAATCGATAAAAAAACACGTCCGGACGGTTCGTTGATTAGTAGTGAGGGGTGGGGGAACCCTATTCGACCAGAAAAATCCAATGAAATGGATCTACTCGACTAAATCATTTTACTAAACTGCTTGACTAAATTTTAGTGTCCATACACGGTAAGTTACTAAATTACTCGTTACTCGAGTAAATTACTCGACGTGTCTGAACCGGCCATAATGAGCATGCACCCATATCGTGCGAGAGAGAAAGACGTGTGAACTGGTGCGAGAGAGAGAAGTATAGATTCTCAATCGCCCGTCTTTCTCTCTCGCACGATATCGGCGCATGCGCATTACGGTCGAAAGGGACCTCTATACTTCTCTAGCTCGCACATGTCTTTCTCTCTCGCACCGTGTTGGCGACAGTTTCAAGCTTTCAATGAGACCTCCATAGTATATTCTCTAAGAATGTAATAGGAAAGAGAGACGAAGTGAAGTTCGCACGAACCCGAGGTATTTGAAAATAGTTACGGCCGATTTCTTCACATCCGGTAATCTTCGGATTAGAGTTATGTTCCACATAACTGACACATGCCTGTTTCTTCATCACTGGTTAAGAGTGATCTGTCAGTAAATCTCCAGATTAATTTTACCGGAGGTTCAGGCACCGATTAACTGCCAGAAGTGGCAGTTAATGCATGTTTGCAGTAGAGGGGGAAATAGGAATATATACCTACGTATACCCAGCGATTTTACTTTTAAGGAAAAAGGAAAAATGGCTAGGAAAACAATGACAGAGGTAATGTAAGGCGAAATGCTCTTATTGCACAGTATTTTTCAAGATAAGTGAAATGGTGTCAGACGATCTGATTTCCCTCCATCATCAAAAATACATCGACATGTGTGTTGTATGATTTTATAGCGTCCGGCAGAAACAATTCGAGCACGCGTGAATATTCCTTTTACAACAACATAGCGACATTTAATTATAATTATAATACCTCATGCCTCAAATAAATGAATGTACTTTCGTTTTTATATGTACGTGAAGTGTTGAATTAAATAATTTAATAAAACACAATTTATAAGGACTGGATACACCAATATGGCTAATCAATGAAGTATCGACCAATTGATCAGATTTGTATTAGTCGCGGTTCGCGCACGCGCGAAAAGGATGATTGCGCTTTCCACAAGAGGGCGCCCATTGCTGAAGCACAGGCGGCGCGCTCTGGCGAGACCGTCACGACTCACGATAACTTTTAAACAACTACACAATGAAGTTCTCGCTTTACCGCCTTTGCGGCGTTGCCGCGTCAAACCTTTCAGTCACTTAACCATAGGATCCAATAGCGCGAAGAAACACGCGCGACAGTTAACTACAACCTAGCATCAAACTGGCGACTGACTGATCGGGACTTTAATCGGAGGTGAAGAAATCGGCCGTTACAGATTCTTTTATTGAGAGGGCTTCAAGATTATAAACTAATCGATACCCCCTTGGAAACGGTTGTTTGTAGGCGGCAGAATCGACTTCCCTTTGGAAATTTGGCAACGTTGCATGTCGGGTCCCCCTGTGTCGAAGAACCACTGAGTTATTCCTAGTGACAATGGTGACAATTTTACAAGTTGTTATTTAGTTTGCTAAAATGAATTTTGCTCGATAAAACATTACATGTAAGAGGATGATGGGCTCAATTCCTCATCTATTTGGCAAAGAAGTAGCATGTATCGTAGGTAGAAAGTTTTTAGACTGCCAGGCCGATATCTAGGTAAACGCACGAAATCCCCATATCGGTGTTCCAGCACGGGAAGGCAAGGGGAGGCGTTCTGTCCGCCGCGACCCCGTGGTAGTCGCCGTCCGCATAAGACCCTCTCACTTGCACATAAAGCCCTGTCCTTGTTTAGCACCATCCCTGTCTACCGCATGCTCTCCGTCACTCCCGTGCAGCGAATTGGCACTAACATATTGTAAGAGGCTAGTTATTCCTTACGAAGGAGCAATATCGATGGTACTCACTGTCGATAGCTTATTTTCACTGTCAATAGTTATCGGTATTGAAACTCGTGGGTTGATATCCGTGCAATTCTGGTCGCTTTGCTTAAGAACTGCTGCTAAAGCTGATAAAACATTAAATATAACGCTTGATATCCGTGCAATTCTGGCAAAACAGCAGCATGTACTTACCAGTGTTCGGAGGGCCGCGGCTACAGTGATAGAGGGGGAAACACCTACAGGAGCAGTGGTTATGTGTGTGTGACTGACGCAAGTGCAGTTCATGACGCATAACTACTGTTGGCTAGAACCGTGATTTATGAATCACGAGTGAGCCGATCATGATGTAAGGACATAAGGTGTGCTCTTGTGCAAGCCTTCCAAATTAGCCAATAACGTGCCCTTCCCAAGATCCTCCATATTGGATCTCAACCAATAGAATAGAATGAATTTGTCAACATTTCAATAATGCGTCCGTACACATACATATGCATTCATATCCATACATATTTTAATATGGCGGAAATTGGGAATGCGCAGTAGGAGACGAAAATGAGCTGCCGGTCGAGAACACCTTATGTCCTTACATCATGGAGCCGATCACGTTCGTTCCCAGTCGCGGTGATTTTTCACAGTGATCCGTGTTTTTCGTGATCGCTTCTGATTGGTGGAGAGCATAACTGCACGCGCCACATAACCCCAATTTCTATTTTCTCTCAAAACATTCTCAAGTCCTCACTGTTCTTATAGAGTAGTATAGTAAGGCCGTTTCCAACCCAGGTCCTCTGAGGGGATCGCGGGGGCGGGGGGAAGTGAGGGCGCGCGGGGGAGCGCGGCGGAGGGAAACATGGGCGCGGGGCCTGCGGGGAGAGGAAAACCGGTTGCGCGCGCACGAGCCGCGGAGTGGGGGAAGCTGCGATGATGGAGGGGATTACTCCAGGCCGAGCCGCCGCGGAGACCGGACCCACCGCCGAAAACTTTTTAGAGGGATGGAATGACCCCCAAATATTTTTCCAAACAATTATGTGACATGCGGCGCGAAGAACGAAATAGATTTATGCAGTGTCTACAAATCTTAGAATTAGGAGGCGAGGAGGAAGACGAGTAAATAAAATGGAGACAGAATATGTGTTTAAGAAATTTATTTAAATATAAAAGAATATAATTTAACATTTTTTCTTCCTACGAGCTTCAACTAGAATATCACTGATGGCGCATGCTACCAGTTCGCAATCTACAAGATACTCCTCGTCGTAGTATTTGCTATCACGTATTATTTTAGCAGCACGACGAGCATCTAATGTTTCGCAGGCAACATCGCTCTGCCGTAGCACATTAATAAAAGTTTCAAATTTTTCACTCGCATCTTCTGCAGTTTGATACAGCCGCGGATACAAATACTCTATACATTGCTGAAGACTAAATAAAAATATTGCTGTATCCAGTGTGAAATACACTGTATCATCACCATGTGTCATCTTTATAATTGGCGAATCAGAGATCCGAAAAAAGTCCAACGATAAATCATCAATCTGCATCGAAGATAATCCAGGTAATCGTGCACGTTCTTCGATGTTATCACGGTTGTCGAATAGTAGACCCCATGTATGCCATGATAATATGAGATGATTTCCATGATTGTCGCCGAGAAGAACTTCTACATCGGCCGTACGACCTACGTCGATTCCAATTTCCAAATATTTGGTACCCATGGTTGTTAATGCGTATCTTCTGACCATGATACGTGACGTTTGGCGCGGGCTAAGAGAACAATCAAAGCTATGAAAGTACTCGCTCGTATTAGGAACAAACATAAATATTTTGAGAAGATGTGAAAATTACACCATACCGGTCACGATATATATTCTCCCCACATGGAGCTACATCGTCATCTCGCACGATTGGAACGAAACAATCCTCACACCCAGCGAGTATTTCATCAATGGTATACATTTTTTCAGAGCACTATTTGTTCCGTCGAAAGTCACTGATGCTACTGAGCGATTGATTGAATAGCGTCCGGGAACTGGTTTAAATAGAGGTGCAATTGCCCCCCCCCCCACCACCACCACCGCATCTTATTCTAAAGCTACCAATTTTTTAAAATGATTTTCAATCTTAACACCGCAATGTATCGCGCGATCGTGTGTAATATGAGTCCTCCCCGAGCATCTCCATACGATGATATCATTTTCACGGTGTGAAGAACGAAATAAACGCTGAATCTTAGAATTAGATGGCGAGGAGGAAGACGGATAAGTAAATGGAGAAAAAATATACGTTTAAGAAATTTTATTTAAAATTAAAAGAATATAATTTTAACATTTTTTCCCACGAGCATCAGCTAGAATATCATTGATGGCGCATGCTGCCAGTTCGCAATCTACATGATAATCCTCACAGTAATGTTCGCTATCACATATGATTTTAGCAGCACGACGCGCATCTAATGTTTCACAAGCAAAATCGCTTTGTTGTAGGACGTTAACAAAAGTTTTAAATTTCGCCTCCACATCTCTGCTAATTCGATGCAGCCGTGGATACACATAGTCTATACATGATTCAAGATTTAATAAAAATGATACTGTATCCGGTTTGAAATACAGCGGCTTATTATGTAGCATCATCCTTACAATTGGAGAATTATAGATATCACAAAAATCCATCGTTAATTGATCCATCTGCATCGAAGGTGATCCAGGTAATCGTGAACGTTCTTCGATAGCATCACGATTGTTGCATAGTAGACCCCATGTATTATATGGTAACGTGAGATACATCCCACGATTGTCGCCGAGAATAATTTCTACATCGATCGTAGGCCGTACTCTGATTCCAATTTCCAAATATTTGCTGCCCATAGATGTTAATGCGTATCTTCTGACCATGATCCGCGATGTTCGGCGCGGGCTAAGAGAACAATCAAAGCTATGAAAGTGCTGGAATAAACATAAAAAATTTTGAGAAGATGTGAAAAATTAAGCCTTACCAAGCAACTGTATCCTCCCCGCATTGAGCTATGCCATCATCTTGCACGATCGGAACGTAATAATTCATGTGTCCGGCGTTTCCTTCGGCACTGGTACTACACATTTTTTCAGAGCACAATTTGTTTCGTCGAAAGTCACTGAGGCTACTGAGCGATTGATTGAATGGCGTTCGGGAGACTGGCTTAAATAGAGGTGCAATTGCTTCCCCCACCACAGCATTTTATTTTAAAGCATCCGATTTTTCCATAATGTATTTCAATCTTAACGTCGCAGCATATCTAAAGATTGTATGTAACTTGAGCCCCAATCCTCAAGGATAAAAGTCTCAACACGTGCTGAATGTAATATAATACTTTTGCGCGCCAATTCGCCATACGCGTGAATCATAGAAAGAATTTGGCTGTATCAGCAGAAACTGCATAGAACCATGTTGGGTTGGATCGTCAAAAGAGTAAGACAGAGATCGCAAATCATGACACCGGTCATAAAAGCGTGCTCCAAACTGTACAAAACCTCAAATCGTTGCAACGTGTTGCGAGGAAAAGACATTACATTTACATTCCATTTACGATCATGGAAGAATTCGCGCAAGTAATCCGCCAATTATTGGATCAATCCGCACGATTGATTTCGCGGGAAGAATACCTCGCGTGGGAAGAACGGTGCAACGAGTGCATCGATTCTTTAGAAGAACACAGCCGAGTGAAACGTCCTCGATTATCGATCGGTGTTCGGCAATCGTTGGTTGCTCGAATCGCGCAGCTCGAAGGGTTGAAACATTCGTTGCGCGGACGTTTTGTGCATGATGGTGCAGGACATTCGCGCACAGGACTTTTGTGGCGCGAAATAGACGCTGCGTTCGATAGTCGCGTATTAACCGGTGCCGTGCTAAATTCGAACTATATCGAGCCGCGCAACTTCCTCCGGGATGCAGGAACATGTGCGGGGTGCTTTGAGGAAACAGCGGAACCTCAAAGTGAACACAGTGTTCAACGGCGAATTTGTGGCGGGCGATAAACGTGCAAGTAAGAGCATCAACACCCGGAACTGCGAACTCTTCCGCACATCCGGTCTACAGGAGTGGTACCAACGAAGCGTCGTCGAACCCACCCTGACATCATTGGAAGAGTTCCAGGAACGCGACAGCGGATGAGCATTGACGAGAATCCTCAACCTGACCGTCAATGTCAACAAGTACAATCCGCTGCGCGCGGGGTGCCACTTCAAGTTGCCACAGGATTTATTGTTGAAGAATGCAACGATCAATGTGCAATCCCCGGACAATGCGTGTTTCGCGTGGGCAGTGGTTGCCGCTCTCCATCCTGCGGAAAGACATCCCGATCGTCCAAGTTCATACCCGCACTATACTTCCATATTAAATCTCCAGGGCATTGAGTTCCCAATGTCCCTGAGGCAAATTGGAAAATTTGAGCGGTTGAACGAAATCTCCATCAACATCTACACCTTCGAGACGAAGAAAGGGTCGACAGTCTTTCCGTTGCGCCTCACCAACCAAAAAAGGGATCAACACGTCAATCTGCTCTACACACCGAATCAAGAGCACGGCGATGTAGGACACTTTGTATGGATCAAGAATTTGTCCCGGCTGGTGAGCGCACAGCTGAGCAGGCACCAAAAAGAGAAATTCATCTGTGATCGGTATGTATATAAAATGATGAAATGTCTCGCGAAACAAATTAAATAAAAAAAAATTTTGGGTTTACAGATGCATGCACTATTTCGCATCTGCCGCGAAGTTGGAGCTTCATTCGCTGGACTGTGGCAAGATGAATGACTGCGCCATCCTGCTGCCCAGCGAAGGCAAAAATCTACTCAACTTCGACAACCATTGCAGGAAGGAGCGGCTCCCTTTCGTGGTGTACGCAGATCTCGAGTGCATCATCGCAAAAACGGAGGACAGTCACCGAATGGGTGATAAATTATGCGCGTATCAGTACCATAAAGTACACAGTATTGCATATTATATGCATTGTTCGTACGATACATCGCTGTCGACGTATCGATGTCGCCCCGACACAGATTGCGTTTCATGGTTCGTAGACGAATTGAAAAATTTCGCGAATTTTGTCAAACCCATTCTGGCCAGTAATGTTCCAATGCTGGATTTAACTCCCGAACAGTTGTCGACATTTCACAATGCAACACACTGTCATATTTGCGAAAAACCATTCGAGGCTAGCGATGTACGAGTCCACGATCATTGCCATCTGTCCGGACGGTTTAGAGGCCCAGCACATACGGAGTGCAATTTAAATTATAAAAACGCGTTTTACATCCCCATAGTTTTCCACAATTTATCCGGCTATGATTCATATTTCATTATCGAGGAAATAGCTATCGCTTTCGAAGGTCACGTTGACGTATTACCCATAACTAAAGAAAAGTATATTTCTTTCACAAAAAATGTCGAAGATACGGCTGATTCACACTCGCGAAATTGTATTAAATTGCGGTTCATCGATTCGTACAAATTTCTCAACACCAGTCTCGACAAATTAACATCCTTTCTTAGCACAGATAAATTAAAAATTTTACAATCCCAATTTGAAACATTATCCACCGAGGATTTCAATTTATTGACACGAAAGGGTGTCTTTCCGTACGAATACCTTGATTGCGAGGACAAGCTGCAGGACCCATGCTTACCACCGCGCGAATCATTCTACAGTTCGTTAACGGGTGAGACTGTATCCGAGAGCGATTACGCGCACGCCGAGACTGTCTGGCAGCGTTTCGAGATTAGAATCTTGGGCGAATACAGCGACTTGTATTTGAAAACAGATGTCTTGTTATTGGCAGATATTTTTGAAAATTTTCGCGAAAGTTGTATCAAGAGTTACGGATTAGATTCAGCACATTATTATACTCTACCTGGTTTCACATGGGATGCAATGCTAAAACATACTAAAATTACATTCGAATTGCTCACAGACATCGATATGGTTATGTTTATCAAACGCGCTATACGTGGGGGTTTAAGTCAATGTTCCGGAAGATACGCACATGCCAATAACAAGTACATGTCATCTTACGACGCATCGGAAAAGTCATCATACTTGATGTACTTTGACGTGAACAATTTGTATGGATGGGCAATGTGTCAGCCCCTACCATACGCTAAATTTCGATGGGTCGAAGATGTTGCGAATTTTGACGTGTCTTCAATCCCGATCGATTCGCCCACGGGATACATTCTTGAGGTAGATCTGGAATATCCGCAACGTCTGCACGACGCTCATGTCGATCTACCGTTTTGCCCGACGCGTGCCAAACCACCTGGTTGCAAGCAGGTCAAATTACTCGCGACGGTATACGATAAGCAGCGTTACGTTATCCATTATCGCAACCTGCAACAGTGCACGCGACACGGTCTTTGTATTACAAAGATACACCGCGTGCTTCAATTCGCTCAATCTCCCTGGCTCCGCGATTATATCGAACTCAATACACGGTTTAGAACAAGCGCGACAAACGACTTTGAAAAAAATTTGTACAAATTGATGAACAACGCGGTATTCGGTAAAACTATGGAAAATGTACGAAATCACGTGGATGTAAAACTTTTGACACATTGGGAAGGGCGATATGGTGCGGAGGCAATGATCGCGAAACCGAATTTCCACAGCAGAAGTGTTTTTTCGGAAAATTTAATAGCTGTTGAATTGCGAAAACTCGAGGTGAAATTCAACAAGCCGATATATGTGGGTATGTGCATTCTGGACATATCAAAAATTTGTTTGTACGAATTTCACCACGAGTACATGTCGCCCAAGCATGGAAAAAATTGTAAAATTCTATATACCGACACAGATAGTCTCATTTATCACATTCAATGCGATAATATCTACGAGGCCATGAAACACAATATCGATAGATTCGACACGAGCGATTATCCTACCGACAATCCATATAATATGCCGCGCGTAAATAAGAAGGTTCCGGGGCTGATGAAGGATGAAAATAACGGTGCGATAATGACTGAATTCGTAGGTCTTAGAGCGAAAATGTATGCACTCTGCCCTGGGGTCATTATAATATCCCATTGTAAAATAGAAATTGTATTTATTGTATAATATAAAATTATTTGAGAATGTATAAAAAATTATTATTGTGTTTATTCTATTTATTGTGTAAAATATAAATGGTGGAATTAATGTATAAAAATTGTTCACACATATATATGTATCATTGTATTTATTGAACCATGTATTATTATGCTACAATACATTATTTTTATTTATCCAAGAATTGTGTGATTTATCAAATCCCAACCACTTGACGTACACCTTATCCCCCTTCCTACGTAAGACTTTTTCCACTAGATACACATCAGGATCGGTGACGCGTTGCAGCTCGTGTTCATCGAATCCTCCGGCAACAGGTTTTCCACAGGAATCGACCAGCAGATACGTTGCGGGATTAGTTGCTTGTACTTTGACTATCTTGAACACCTCCGTTGTCCAATTCGGCGTATAGCCTTTATCGAATATGGTTTTAAATTTGCTCACGCGCACAAACTCGCCCAACTTGAATCTCGCTGGAGCAGCGATCTTTATGTTGCTGTACACGGTGGCTAGCAGCTTATCGGCGATCGCAGGGGTAACATCGCAAGGACGCATTCCGATGGTTCTATGTTTTCGTGCGTCATACTCTGCAAGTAGACTTGGTAGCGCATCGGTCCATCTATAGGTTCCATTGAGCGTAAACAGTTTCCACATATTGTTTTTCAAAGTTCGATTGAAACGTTCTACGACGGAGGCCTTCATCACAGAATACGTCGAATAATGATTAACGTTATGCTTTGCCAAGAGTTTCTGCACATCAGCGTTGTAAAATTCTTTCCCTTGATTGGTTTGCAAATTTTTCGGATATCGATCTCTAAATATCTTTGCAAACGCTTTAGTCACCTCAGCGCCACTTTTAGTCTTGAGCGGCAACGCCCATGCATACTTGCTCAACACATCGATGACGGTGAGTATGTAGTGGTGACCCTGGTTGAATCGTGAGTATGGACGCATTTCTACAATGTCAGCTTGCCACAGATCATCGTATCCATGCACTATGACACGCCTCCGCGGAAAATGTCTTCGAGCTGGAGCATGCAATTCCTCAACGAGTTGTAGCTTCTTGCGGCCGTGGTTTTCTTTACTCTTGGATTTCGATAATGGCTGCATGTTTGATCGCAGAGGTGTCTTTGACACGAATGATGCGATAATTATCGGGCACGTTCATTAAGTGCTCCCAATCGGTCCAGGGGCAAGTTCATCCGCCTCGCATGATTCTCCTTCGCAGCGCTGCTGTGGGATAGAATTCGACGCCTGCGATATCTTTTGAACGATGTTTTGCAGCGTCAGCATATCTCTTTGAAACGCGATCAGTTTCCTCTCTAATTCTTCCTGCCGCTCTCTCAAAAGTTTAATGTTCTTTTCCATGTATAGTTTATTGACAGCATCGGTGTCAGCCACCGGTTGAGCTACGCGTCGTATCTTGCATGATTTTGCATCAAAGTCGGCACCAACCACGCAAAGAGCGTTATCTCGCATATAATTTCGAAGCAAACCACTCCATTTGTAATAGTCCATTCTAGCTGCTCCACTCTTCTCGAGCGATACCCCAAATTTGTTGATCGGCATCTCGATGCATACAGTGCACATCATTGGCGTGCGGCTTAATTTATATAATGAGGCCTACCTCGCGTAGTTCCTCGACAATCGATAGAATTTCGGGATCATGAGAGTTGTTACCCGCCTGACGTGACGCTTCCAGCAAACGCAATCGATCCACCAGCTCGTTGGGATCGTCCCAGTGTACGTAATCGATCTTGTTATCGTTTACCACCATGGCTCGGGGTGTCCTAAGACCTTTCCCTGCTTTATTGACTGATGCGCGTGGGATTAGCGGTGCAATTACATGTCTGTACTTGTATCCCTTGTTGCTCAATATGGGATTTTTAGCACCATGACCGCGTCTGTGGGCATTCGTCGCCAGCAGTATACTTTTGTATTTTTGTTTATCAGCATCGGTGTATATAGCATCATTGGAAATTCTCTTGAAAATCAGTTCATAAAGACCGGATGTTCCTCCGTATCTTACACCATCTATGATTATATTATCATCCTTGTCTATATCGAAAGCCTTATCCCCAAGCATCGTTCCACTATTGCCAAAGTATACACCGTACACATAGTCCATTGTTGTATCCTTATCACCACTTAGGATCACGCTCATGTATTTTTGCCCCAGCGGACCGAAATGACTGCGAAACGTTTCTTGTCCCTCGGATGTTTGAAGTTGCTGTCTGATAGATGTTACAAACGACTCATTGGGACTAGTTTCGAAAACGTCGTCATCAATAGTTGCGAGCGATTGTACACTGGGAAATGTACTTATTGGTGTGTGAGGAACGGGAGACTCGTTTGATGTAGCATTCCGTCGTTTATGCTTCGATTGAACTGGTGTTGAGGTTATGGGTGAATATTCAGACGACATGTGCCGTTTCCTCTTTGTCTTGCGCGATGTGTTCCCTTTCGGATGGATTTTTTTAGGCGTTAATATTTCATTCCCTTCAACGTCTATGCTCATCGGTGGTGATGTGCCAGCTTCTGTCGCTGAGGTATTTTCCACAATATGTTTTAAGGGTTCGACGAAGGTTTGAAGTATCTCTCCAACGCGACATCTTCCTCCATCTTGCCTGTCTTCAAAGCCTGATGTTTCTTGCGAATGGATTCGCTAGTTTTTGCAATTTCCTTCGCTATTCTCTCCCGATCCTTAATCTCCAGAGTATCGATATCAATCATCGTTGTACCGCTGACGTTGCTTTCCCACCGACGTGTTGATGACAATTGACCGTCTCACGGTATGGCAAACTCGTTAAATCCCTTTCTGTAACGTCCATTGGACATCGCGCTATCCTTGTCTATTACTATGAAACCATACTCTCGTTGCCAACAATTACGACACAAAGCGCAGAAATCCTCGTAAGACATGTCAGTGTTTACGTGATCGTTGTACACATGTTTCAAGTTGGTACCATCCTGCTTAAACAGAATCAACAGATTGGCATTGTCGCGGATAAGGTGTTTGGGTATCTTTGCATACGTCTGACAGAGATAGCAGCAGTCAACGTTCGAGTGGCGCCCCATTGCAAAGTATTCCCTTATCGTATCTTGCTTGTCGCATGCCACGTCATCAAAGATGAAAATAGAATTCGGAAGCGATTCACACGGTGGGATGACGTCACTGTTATTCGAAAACGTAAAGTAGCCAATTTCTTCTATCGGAGTCAATAAATTCTCCAAATACTGATATTTCGGCTGTTGCAACGACTTGGAGTACACGTACACGTTCTCGAAGCGGACGCCGTGAGGACTTTCCAACAAGCTCACCAACACGTTTGTCTTTCCGCAATTTGATGGGCCACAAACGAGGCAGCGTATAGTGTTTGGTAGCATGCTACCATGTCTGCGTCTGGTTTTCGAAGACATCACTCGTGATTTATCGTCAAAATTTGTCACGCGTATCGTTACAGGTTGTCGCACGAATCGCATCCTCTCCGCAAACTGTGAAAAATGATTTTGATACGTCGAAGCGCCCTATTCATAGGTCCGCATCGACTCAAAACAGCTCAGTATTCAAAATGCTTCTGATCCTGTCGGATAATTGCGATATTCGAGACCTAACCTCTGAGCAGTTGAAATATATACCAAAGATTATTCTACTCCGAGAGTTTGGGAGACACATTGATCAGTTGTGGGACAGACTCCCCGAGCACATAAAAGCCGATTCTGAGGTTCGGCAGTATCGTCGGTGTCTGGAGCATTATAATCGTCCTTGGCAGCGAACGCATATCGACGGTCCAGCACCATTGATTAAAAACTGTAGCGAATGTCGCCGACGAGAGTAAAGAAAGGCTGTGGTTTGTTAAATCGAGCGATAAACGCGCTACCTATCGAATTACATATTCCGGGATACCAGTTTTGCGGTCCAGGAACACATCTGGCAAAACGATTGGCTAGAGGGGATCAAGGCATCAATCCGTTGGACGCGGCGTGTCGCGAACACGATATTGCGTATTCGCGCAGCAACGACCTCGGCGAAAGGCACGCGGCAGATAAAGTTCTCGCTGACAAAGCGCGAAAACGCATCGTTGCGCGAGACTCGACTCTGGGTGAAAGAGGTGCTGCTACAGCTGTTTGGGCAGCTATGAAAGCCAAGACGAAAATCGGAATGGGGATGAAAACAAAACCCCGCAAAAGTACTCCAAAGAGAGCGCCGAAAAAGCGGATTCTTCCGGTGGCAAAACGGGGTAGTATATTACCACTTCTCCCGCTGCTAGGTGTTCTCGGATCATTAGCTGGTGGAGCGGCGGGGATCGCCAAGGCGGTAAACGATAATAAGGCGGCGCAACATCAGCTGCAGGAAATGCAACGTCATAATCGCTCCATGGAAGGTCACGGACTTTATCTCGCGCCATACAAGCATGGACAGGGAATATCGAAACGAAAAAAAAAACGTCGAAAAGAAAATAAAAATGCCCGCGGGTGTAACTACCGATGCACAATTGGAGGAGTTGGAAAAACGTATGCGTATTCCATTCTTTAGAGGTGTTTTTATGCGAAACGCGCTACCAGTCGGAGGAGTACGTCGCAACGAGAGCGGTATTGTAAATTTCGACAATGTCGAGGGGTCGGGGACTCATTGGGTGGCATATGCGAAGAGAGGGTGTCGAGCTATATATTTCGACAGCTTTGGAAATCTTCGACCGCCCAAGGAATTGGTAAAATATCTGGATAAGGATGCTGTGAAAATTGAATACAATCGAACGTCTTATCAGAAGTACAATCAGAGCAATTGTGGACAACTATGTCTACGCTTTCTACAAACGATCGGTACCAAATTTAAGGATTGACTTCCCGCCACTCTGATTCAGTACTAATCGAGCCGTACAGTTCGGAATATGTCGTTAACATTCACTCTAACCGGCAAGAGTAGCACCCTCGCGGTGAGCTACTTTCCACCCATAGATTTGAGCGACGATGATTACGAGCTTGGTCTAACAACCTTTGAAACTTATCACACCATACCAAACATCGACTCGAGCAATGATAAATTCTACTTCACCGTAAACTATGACATCAGCAACAGCGTCGACACCACTCCTGAATACATTACGATTCCCCATGGCTCCTACGAACTAGACGCCATTGCCAAGTATTTGAAGCAGCGATTACTCGAGCGGTATCCTCAAAATCTCGACGGTACCGATGACAGTGACAACGATGCGTATCCAATAGTGTTGCGTCCCAACAACAACACCATGAAAAGCGAACTGTACTGTCGGTTCACCGTAGATTTTACAAAGCCTAATAACATTGGATCGCTATTGGGATTCTCGACGAATCGGGTATTAAAACCAGGACGGTGGCACGAATCGGACGATCCAATTAATATCATGAACGTGAACATTGTTCGTATAGAATGTAGCGTGACCGCTGGCGCGTACAACAGTGGGAGGCGTGTACATACGATACATGAATTTTCTCCGAGAGTTCCACCAGGATATAAGATATCGGAAACGCCCGCGCAGATCATTTACCTTCCAATCACCGCACGGATCATTACGGATCTAACGCTACGCGTTGTGGATCAAAACGGACGGTTGCTCGATTTTCGAGGTGAAGAGATTACCATCAGATTGCACGTACGACGGCGACGACGATAATACATGTGGTGCGAACGAAAGAGATGCTTGTATTGAACGACTCTAGAAACCCGTTTCTTCCAAGTGAAATTGTTTACAACAACTGCAACAACAACTGCAACAGCTCCGATCACGCTAAAAAGAAGAGGCTCAGTGCTGCGAACATTGCATTTTTGAAATCATTGGGATTCATTGTGCGCATTTAGGTTGAAAAATGGTTGACATTCTAAGTATTGGAGGGAAGCCGACGTTTGATGACCGCATCGTCAAGCTTCAGACTCACACATACAACCCATACGTCAACACGACGTTTGGATACAGCGATGAGATAAGAATACCGATACAACAGCAGGATTTATACACATTGCCGTGTGAAAGTTTTCTCTATGTGGAGGGGAAATTGAAGATAAATAAGCCAAAAGATGCATTAACGGTGACGTTGGGAAATAATTGCATGGCGTTCTTATTCGATGAGATTCGATACGAGCTGAATGGCGTGGAGATTGATCGCAGCAGAAACGTTGGAATAACTAGCACGCTTAAAAACTATGTATCGCTGACATCTGGCGAAGACAAAAATATGGAGAATGTTGGATGGGGCTTGAAACGGCGCGATGGGCCAATAGTGAAAAGTCATTTCAATTTTTGCATCCGACTCAAATATTTGCTGGGATTTTGTGAGGACTACAAACGCATGATTATTAATGCGCGTCACGAATTGATTTTAATACGATCGCGCAACGACAACAATGCTCTGATAGGATCGCCGATGTTGGAACCAGAAATTGAATTGGTTAAACTACAATGGCGGATGCCCCATGTGACGTTAAATGACGTTAATAAGCTATCGTTGCTACATACTTTGGAACGTGGACAAAACTTGAGCATTCGTTTTCAATCGTGGGATCTGTACGAGTATCCTCTCTTACAGAGCACGACCAAGCATTCGTGGGCCGTGAAGGCATCTGCACAGCTGGAGAAGCCGCGATGCGTGATCCTTGCTCTACAGACTGGTCGAAGAAATGTGATGAGTGAAGACGTTACTATGTTCAACAACTGCAAATTGGCCAATGTAAAACTTTTTCTCAACTCGGAATTTTACCCATATGATGACCTGAACTTGGACTTTGACAAGAATAAGCACGCCATCTTGTATCACATGTATACGCAATTCCGTAAATCATATTATGGGTATAGTTGCAACGAGGCATTATTCACCGTGGCTGAATTTTTACAATTTGGCCCCCTCGTGGTAATTGATTGCTCGCGACAAAATGAGTCGATCAAGAATGGCACCGTGGACGTGCGCATAGAATTCGAGTGTAAAGAGAATGTGCCTGCAAATACTACAGCCTACTGTCTGATTCTGCACGATCGAGTGGTTGAATACAATCCATTGACAAACATGGTGCGCAAAATAAATTAAATTACCACGCTACTTGCCCGCCCTCTCCTGTACGAAATTCGCAAAAAAATTTCATCGTGAAAATCGAGATGTTTTACGAGAAAGACTGCATTCTCTCGTCTGTCTTGGAAGCGAGTGGACCTCCAAATTGTATCGATAATGGTTGTACCAACGTTCGTTGACATGCAAGGGTTCATCGTTGATGGAAGATTTGTCGTCAAGGAAGTGGCTGTCCTACGAATGGGAACAATTCTCTCGCACTATATTTTTGGGAGTTCGATGCCGCATTATCTTCTTTCGAAATCTGACAAATCAAGCATCCTCTGGTTAACGGCGAAACATCATGGGTTACGCTGGGACGATGGAGAAGTTCCATACAGTATGGCTAAACGGCTAATTTCGAAAGCTGTAGCTGATGCGATCGATGAAGAAGAGGATGACACGTGCCATGTCGTATATGTTAAAGGGCTGCAGAAACGCGACTGGCTTGCGGATTTCCTCGATGAAAGTACGAGAGCAGACGCGGTCATCGAGACGCTGGACATTGACTACGAGGATATCAAATCTCTAAATAAGCTAAATGTAGTTAATACTCTGCGATGTGGCAGACACGCGAAACACTGTGCCATGCAATATGTATTTAAAATATTCAACTGGTGGTCTAAACACCAGGGAAATTCATAAATAAAATATAATCAATTTTTTAATGCGCATAATTTTCTTCACCCTCACCCAACCCAACCTCATGCGTTTGATGTCAGCTAGATTAAGACGATACTTATGCAGAAGTCGTTCGATACACGTTCGATACCCGATCAAAGCCATTCGATGCACGATCAAAGTGGTATGATAGACGTTCAATATCCGATCAAAGCCGTTCAATACCCGTTCAATGCACGTTCGAAGCCGTTCAATATCCGTTTGATTCAGTCTTCCTCCTCACCTCCTAATTCTAAGATTTGTAGACACTGCATAAATCTATTTCGTTCTTCGCGCCGCATGTCACATAATGGTTTGGAAAAATATTTGGGGGTGGGTCATTCACTCCCTCCGGTTAGGTCTGAAAAAGTTCTCGGGGGTTATTCACTCCCTCTTAAAAGTTTTCGGCGGTGGGTCCGGTCTCCGCGGCGGCTCGGCCTGGAGTAATCCCCTCCATCATCGCAGCTTCCCCCACTCCGCGGCTCGTGCGCGCGCAACCGGTTTTCCTCTCCCCGCAGGCCCCGCGCCCATGTTTCCCTCCGCCGCGCTCCCCCGCGCGCCCTCACTTCCCCCCGCCCCGCGCTCCCCTCAGAGGACCTGGGTTGGAAACGGCCTTACTATACTACTTTATAGAATCTCAGTTGTATGTTTTGAACCTTTTCAGATCGATAAATATCGCGGTCGCGATTTCGCGATAAGTTGGATCGCCGAATGTATATTAATAAAAGTCACTTGAGAAACCAATAACAACGTGTATTTTCCTTCTATTTTCTGCAGGAGAAATTACACAAGGACCGACTTCGGTCCTAACGCGTGCGTTACAATTGCGTAGTCGGCTAGGATTAAAACGAAGATCGTGCTTCCGCGATGTACAGGGTGTCCGCGAAAAGAGTGAACAGCTGAATATCTCCTAATGTATTGGAGATAAAAATATTTAAAAAATATGGAATTGTATGGTTTGAGAGGGCCAATTTATTAGAGCGAACGAAATTTGTTTTCGATTATTATTCTAAAGGATACTCTTTGGTTAAAAGCTATAGAGTCACGCGTAGAGTCATGTCGTATCACGCTCGTATAGAGTTGGTTATATCTAGTAAGATCGGGCTAAAGTCTCCGCCAGAATCATAGTTAACCTCATAGAATCCGCGAGTCCAGTTTATATTCTATTTGGCACTTTGGAATAGCCACTCGTACGCCCCGCATCGCCAATGCGTCAACACCGTGCAACTATTGGTAACTTACACATTTTATTTAATAACTAATCGCGACACTTACATTTGTACAATAACTGATTATTGAATATACGAATGGTGTTCACGTGTAAATCGAGTCGATTTCGTTAAATCCATCTTTTACCCAGCGATCCTTATAATATTAGTAGCACTCACCCACTGATACAACTTAACCGCTCCAGTTGTATCAAACTTTAATTAAGAGTTACGAGGCATCACTAACATTTCCCGCGACTCCCTGATTTCACATCAGGTTCGTTCGCAAACATTTCACCAAAACAAGGAATCTTCTCCAACCCAGTGGCTCCCCGATTTCGCATCGGGTTCGTCCAGGAAACCTCACCCCTCCTACGGCTCCCTGATTTCGCATCAGGTTAGCCCGTGTCCTACAGCTCCCTGATTTCGCATCAGCTTCGTCTGTAAATCTACCAACTTCCGAACAGCTCCCTGGTTTCGCACCAGGTTCGTCTGTGAATAATCCAACCTCCTAGCAGCTCCCTGGTTTCGCACCAGGTTCGTCTGTGAACTTCATCCTAGTGACTCCCCGGTTTCGCATCGGGTTCGTTCACGACGTTTCACCCTCCTGCGGCTCCCTGATTTCGCATCAGGTTCGTCCGCGTGTGACTCCATTCCTAGAGGCTCCCTGATTTCGCATCAGGTTCGTCCTCGCCGTCAATAATCCTAGCGGCTCCCTGATTTCGCATCAGGTTCGACCGCGCCCCTAACTAACAAACTCATAAACCGTATTCCTTGGGAAATACCCTTCTCGCCGGCCTCTCGCGTTGCCGCAGCCCCGGCTCGTAACAGAATAATAATCGAAAACAAATTTCATTCGCGCTAATAAATTGGCCCCCTCGAACCATGCAATTCCATATTTTTTAAATATTTTTATCTCCAATACATTAGGAGATATTCAGCTGTTCACTCTTCCCGCAGACACCCTGTACAGCGCGGAAGCGCGATCTTCGTTTTAATCCTAGCCGACTACGCAATTGTAACGCACGCGTTAGGACCGAAGTCGGTCTTGTGTAATTTCTCCTGCACAAAATAGAAGGAAAATACACGTTGTTATTGGCTTCTCAAGTGACTTTTATTAATATACATTCGGCGATCCAACCTATCCCGAAATCGCGACCGCGATATTTATCGATCCGAATATTGGTGACCCCGACGTGATTACAAAACGTGATTGCCACGATGCAATTGCAACGTAATCGCGAAACGTGATTGCCATCGCGCAACCACGCACTTTGAACTCTAAAGTAACCGTGTGATTTTGATCGCGTTAAAACGTGATCACGATCGTGACAGTAAACAACCTTTTTTTACACGAAAGTACACGATGCCTCTGACCCATTCTCCCCACGTGCTCAACGCTTCGGCCAGCGAGGGAGATGATGGTGCAGGACTTTTGCTTTTGAACCCTCCGAACGAGGAGGCACCGATACGGCCCCCACAATTCAGCGGCCACGTGCAAATGCCGCATCACAGCGGCCACGTGCAATTACCGCAGCAGAGCGGCCAACCGTGTAGTTCGCAGCAGGGTTCAGAAGTGGAGACAGTTCAGCAGTGCACAGTCCCATCTTTCTGGACGGAGAGTCCCGAGCTCTGGTTTCTTCAAGTCAAGTCAATTTTCCAGAGCCACCAGGTTCGTTCGGATGACCGGAAATACCACCTTGTTGTTGGCGCGCTCGGCGCCGAAGTGTTGCAGGACGTCGCTGACATCCCCAGGAATCCGCCCG
The DNA here is from genome assembly GCA_963855975.1 of Andrena chrysosceles. Lineage (NCBI taxonomy): Eukaryota > Metazoa > Arthropoda > Insecta > Hymenoptera > Andrenidae > Andrena > Andrena chrysosceles. Next base: position 78,612,326 of record OY979767.1, on the reverse strand, counting down.
CCCGGGATAAGTACAATTTTCTAAAAACAAACATTATGAACCGTCTTGCCGAAACTACGGACAACCAGCTGCAGCGGGCCTTGAACGAGCTCGAGTTAGGAGACAAGAAGCCTTCGCAGCTCCTGCGACGAATGCGTTCGTTAGTGGATAACAGCGCCTCTGAAGGCGTCCTACGGATCAAGTGGCTCGACTTACTCCCGGTGAACACCCAACGTCTTTTGAAGATTATCAGGGTCACCGGGCTCGACGATTTAGCGAGGGCAGCGGTCGGGCTCATGGAGGGGCCCCAAGTCTCAGGTTCAGCCGTCATGGCTACTGCTACTGCCTCTCAACAGGCTCCACTGCGTCTAGCCCCCGAGGTCCTACGGGTTGAGCAGTCTTTTTCCAGCAGTGACCTGGCCGACATCAGGAAGTCCTTAGATCAGCTCATCACCCTCAACCGAGAGCTAGTTTCATTGACCAAGGGCTTACACAACAAGTCTTCAAAAGGAGGTTCGAAAAACAATTATCGTGCCCGCTCGCGTGGTCGATCGCCCTCTCCAGCGGAGGGAGGCCTATGTCATTACCACAAAAAGTACGGGACGGAAGCATTCCGCTGCCTTCTACCATGCAGCCTCGACACAGTTAAGTAGTATAGCAAAGCGGGTTCTAAGCCACGGGGCAATGAGGGGAGCGCGGGGGCGGGGGGAAGTGAGGGCGCGCGGGGGAGCGCGGCGGAGGGAAACATGGACGCGGGGCCTGCGGGGAGAGGAAGACCGGTTGCGCGCGCACAAGCCGCGGAGTGGGGGAAGCGACAATCGTGGGGGGGATCAGTCCGGGCTGAGCCGCCGCGGAGACCTGGCCCGCCGCCGAAACTTTTTAGACCTAACCGGAGGGAGGGAATGACCCCCGATATTTTTCAGACCCCGATCCACCACCGGAAATTTTTTTCCGAGGGAGGGGACAACCTTGACCCACCCCCGCACCGATCTAGCAAAACAATATGCAGCAGAAATTTTTTTCCCCAGCGCAGAGAAATAATAATTTTTTAATTAACGATCCACCGAACCATTATGTAGAAATATTATTTCAAACAGATATGTAGCAAGCATTCTAAAGATTTTAAAGCTAACGATAAGATTTCGCGAAATCTAACTCCTCTGGAGCAGCCGCGCTGAATGACGTCATTTGGCAGCGTGAAGAACAAAATACAATACATATAGAAACGTCGAATCTTAAAATTATGCGGCGTCAACAGAAAAAATTTTTTCCATATCAACAGACATTTTTTTTCCAACGCAGAGAAATAATAATTTTAATCCCCTCCCACACCGATCTACCGAACCAATATGTAGCAGACAGACACTCTAAAGCTAGCAATTTTTAAAAATGTTTTTCAATCTTAACATCACAGCGTATCGCGCGATCACGTGTAATTTGAATCCCCCGTGATGGGACCCCCGTGCAAGATTACATCATTTGGTGGCGTAACGAACGCACGAATCATAGAAAGAATTATGTGGTGTCAGCAGAAATTGGTGAGGTGAGAAGGAGGAAGACGGATAAGTAAATAGAGAAATAATATGTTTAAGAAATTTAATTACAATTAAAAGAATATAAAAATATAAACACAAATGGAATATAATTTAACATTTTTTTCCTACGAGCATCCGCTAAAATATCATTGATGACAGATGCTACCAGTTCGCAATATACAAGATAATCCTCGTCGTAGTATTCGCTATCACGTATTATTTTAGCAGCACGACGCGTATGTAATGTTTCGCAGGCAGCATCGCTCTGTTACAACACAGTAACAAAAGTTTTAAAGTTTGTCCTCACATCTTCTGCAGTTTCATACAGCCGCGTGTAACGTTCGGTTGCCCGGGGACAACTGAATGCTAGTTGGTTCTTGAGAGGAGAGCGGCTTCCCCTCAAGTACACGATAGGTGGGGTTCGTTGGTAGAGAGTTAAGGATTCAAATCCAAGCTTTTAACTTAACAATGGCTGTTTATTCAGTAACACTTAATTCTATTTTAACAATAACAACTTAATATTGACTACAACTATGATTATGTATTTATGTTTTTGGGGTTTTTTGTGTTTTCATTTATATATAAAATTTTATATGAACTAGGTATATGTATGTCGCAGTGTAATGCCGCTTCTGTTTCCGGGGCGAGCTCTTACTCTTGGCAACGTCTGCTGTAAGAACGGCCGCTTCCGTCTCCGGGGCGAGCTCGTACTCTTCGCAACGTCTGCTACAAGAACGGCCGCTTCCGTCTCCTCACCTCGAGATTGTGTTTGACATTCTACGGTAACATAACCTGGCCATCAACCGCGAAAAGTGCCACTTCGGCAAGGACGAGGTCACCTACCTGGGTTACGTGGTGAACAGGTACGGCTACCGACCTCCTGTGGACAAGATGGAAGCCATTTCTACATACCCGAAGCCTGACACCGTATCCGAGCTACGTCGTTTTATCGGCATGTTAAATTATTATCGCTGTTGTATACCACATGCTGCGGAGATGCAGGCACCCTTGCGCACCTACCTGAAGGATGCCAAGAAGAAAGACAAACGCAAGATTCTGTGGACTCCCCTGACCGAGGAGTGTTTTTTCCAGGCCTGCAGGGATAGCATCGTGGCGGCTGCTCGGACTGCGTTCCTCTCACCGTCAGCACAGCTATCTCTCACCACCGACGCCTCCGACGTCGCCCTTGGCGCGGCTCTCGAGCAGAAGGTGGACGGCAACTGGATGCCACTCGGCTTTTTCTCACGAAAGCTAATCAGCGCAAAAACACGTTACAGCACGTACGACCGTGAGTTACTGGCCGTTTCCTCGGCAATTAAATATTTTAAACATATACTTGAAAGCCGATCACCTTTTCATCGCTCGGACGGACCACCGTCCATTGGTGTACGCTTTCACTCAACGGCTGGACAAAGCCTATCCCAGGCAGCAGCGCCACTTGGATTTCATCTCCCAATATACTACGGAGATCGTGCACGTGAAGGGCGAGGACAACCTCGTCGCGGACGCGCTGTCCCGCGTATGTGCAGTGGACATGCCCACCGTTCTGGACGCGGCTACCATACAGGCTGCCCAGGAGCAGGATGCTGAGGTGCAAACAGCGCGCAAGGATACGTCTCTCTCTCTCTCTCTGCAGTCGCTGTCCATTGGCGCAGAAACCGTTTGGTGCGACATCACGGTTGGTGTCGTGCGGCCTTACCTTCCCCGGAGCCTCCGTAGACGGGCTTTCGACGTGGTCCATGGTTTGGCCCATCCCAGTGGCCGAGTTACTTCCCGAAGGCTGAGAGAAAAGTTCGTTTGGCCAAAAGTCGGACAAGATGCGCTCCGCTGGGCGCGCGAGTGCGTCGCATGTCAGCGCGCGAAGATCCACAGGCACAACAAGGTCATCCCAGACAACATTGAGGTTCCGGACAACCGTTTCAACCACATTCACATGGACATAATTACCATGCCGCTGGTTGAAGACTTTCGCTACTGCCTCACGGTTATTGATCGCTTCTCGAGATGGCCAATTGCTGTCCCCCTCAAGGATATTCAAGCGAGCGCCGTGACTGCTGTTTTCTACGAGCATTGGGTCTGCACCCATGGCACATCGCTTACTATCACTACCGATCAAGGGACTCAGTTCGAGCCCGCTCTTTTCACCGCCCTGGCGCAGCGAGTTGGAGCCAGAAGGATCCACACAACGCTTTACCACCCCCAGGCCAATGGGATGGTCGAGAGGTGGCATCGGACACTCAAGGCCGCTTTGATGTGCAGTCCGCTCATTCCCTGGCCTCAGCTTTTGCCGACCGTCCTTCTTGGATTGCGCACGACGTACAAGGAGGATCTCAGAGCTTCCCTCGCGGAAATGTTGTATGACACAGCCCTCCGCGTTCCAGAGGAGTTTTTCGTGACGAAGGACGCACCATCAATCCCGCAAGGCTTTGCCGAGAACTCACCCAGCGTATGCAGAGCGTGCGGCCGGTGCCCACGAGTTACCATTCCAAAAACCGCGCTTTTGTGTCTAAGGGCCTTTCAACATGTTCTCACGTCTTCAGGCGCGTCGATGCGGTGCGGCGTCCTCTCGAGCCGCCTTATACTGGTCCATACGAGGTGGTCAAGCGGGTCAACGACCGAGTCTTCGTCATCAGGGTTGGTGCAGAGGAAAAGTCTGTGTCTGTGGACTACCCAGTGGGTGGAAACTGAATAGGGAACTTCCGGAATAGCGTTTAGACAGGAAGCAGGAGGCTTTCATAGCTTAGAGGGCGCTAGTGTCGCGGTATAGTTGTGTTTGTGTCTGTACATACACGATCGGCTGAGACTTACACTGTCTTATAAGTGAAAACAAGTAAAACGTGAGTGAAACGCTAGTGTTTACTTGAGTTTACTGTTTAACTTAAAATGAATGTGCAAAAGAATGGAGCAACTGCAAAGAGGGTAACAGGTAAGAAAGTTTTTTGTACTGTTTGAGTTACATTTAAGACACTTGTTTATTGTGAATATTCGTGATGTTTTTGTATTTTTAGGTTATAAACTCTATTATCAAAAATTTTAGGTTATAAACTCTATTATTAAAAATGATTTTCTAAACTTAACACTTTTATTTTTGAAATACACTCGTTAAATGCTATTAAAAGACAGAAAAATGAATTTTATTATCTGCAGGGAGAGGATCAACACTACATTGGCGATGCGTAGTGCCAAGTTGTACTTCGAACAGCAATATAAAGAGACACAGCTTCCCTAAGAACGTGATGAGGAGTGAACAATGGTTGCAGGCAATTAATAATCCGGACCTGGATGGTCTTACAGCTGATGAATTGCACTATAATGTGCAGGTTCACTGACTGTTAGCAATACCAGTTTCCTTCGCGGATCATACGATCTGGCGAGAGGATCGACGCCGCTATAATTTTCTCAAAAATGTAGGGAAGGAAATAATAAATTTAATTCACCCTTTAAGTTCACAGGAGCAGACAGGCAACAAACAGAATGAAAGATGCAGAGGAGGATCTACGTTGCAAATTACTTGCGTACGTAAGGGCGCCGAGTACGGTTCAGACAAAGTGCGCCAAGCTGATACGGGCGTCGCAGGTATGCATGATATAATATTGGTAATAATTATGATAATTACGATAATAATAAGTAAAATATCATTTATATTGTACTCGTTATGTACTTTATGTATAGAACTCGTTGGGTTCTGCTTGGGGCGAAATCCGGCTACGATGTCGACAGTATACTGCCCATAGGACATTCCCCTGACGTCTGCGTGCCACTCAAGCACCTACGATGCACGCGTATTTAGGCAAAATTCAATGTCAATTTTCCCGAAAACGAAGCCTCTACAGCAAATTCGTCACTCTGGATTTTCGACTTATATTTGCCTGTAGAATCATCCCCCAAAGTATTGACCATAGGTAAAGGAACACCATGTATATGGAGATCGCGTACGAAGGAATACATATATGTACGTAAATGAACAATGTAATATAATTAATTAATATAATTACTTAGCACTACAGCGTTCAAGCAAACTGTTAAACTGAATATATGGAACATTTTTCAAAGAAAAATCTGAGCCACTCACTAATCCTTACCTCTACTTGTATTTTTTACAATTAAGTATTTTATACAAAATGTAGGGTAAGAGATACATTTGTTGGCATTATCAATTAGGGTAGACCGGGGGCAATAGTAACAAGAGGTCGATTGTAACACGTTAAATATCTCAGAACATATCTAACAAGATATTAACACAAATTTTTAATATACAGGGTGTCCGCGGGAAGAGTGAACAGCGGGATATCTCCTAAAGTATTGGAGGTAAAAATATAAAAAAAATATGGAAATGCATGGTTCGAGGGGGCCAATTTATTAGCGCGAACGAATGTTTTTTTCGATTATTATTATATAAGATACGATAGTCAAGTTCGGTTTTTCAAATGGAACTATTCTTTTTGAAGACCTGAGTTGATAGTGCCTTCCAAGACAAATTCAATAAGCTTTAATGTATACACTTTATTTCCACTGATTTTTGAGATATTGCGCTTGCAAATTTACTGATTTTCACTGCAAGAAAACCTTCTGGAATAGCAAGGACCAAGGGCGGTCTTGTTGGCGTCACGGGTGGCATTGTCTGTTGAAACCGATACCTACCTGCCAAAAGTCTGCGGCCAGGAATGACAGGCCCGAAGGCTAGACAATTCTTTTCCGTCAGAAATGCTACTTAGGTAGGTACAGCTGCGGTATCGAAAAGCGCACCGTTAATGCTTCAAAACGTTTGTACGCAAAGAGAAGTAGGAAAATATGACTCAATTTTCAACTTCAATAGTCTTTTATAGGTGGGTATTGGGAAGGAGGTATTGCTGTGAAGAGGGCCTTTTCAAGAGAGCAGCCGTTTGTGTGGGATGCAAATCCGATTGGTTCTAATGCAATCTGCTCCTTATGATTGAAATTTTGTCTAGCAACTTTCACACCTCCTAACCTAACCAATCCAACTTGCATTCCTTCCATAAGAACCGGTCATCCGAGCGTAGAAGCAAGTGTGAAATAAAAGTAATGATGCGCTTCTCGATACCGTAGATGTACCTACCTAAGTAGCATTTCCGACGGAAAAGAATTGTCCAGCCTTTGGGCCTGCCATTCCTGGCGCAGACCTTTGGTAGGTAGGTATCTATTTCAACAGGCAATGGCACCCGTGACGCCAGCAAGACCGCCCTCGGTCCTTGCTATTCCAGAGGATTTTCTTGCAGTGAAAATCAGTAAATTTGCAAGCGCAATATCTCAAAAACCAGTGGAAATGAAGTGTATACATTAAAGCTTATTGAATTTGTCTTGGAACGCACTATAAAAAAATAGTTCCATTTGAAAAACCGAACTTGAAAAAAAATTCGTTCGCGCTAATAAATTGGCTCCCTCGAACCATGCAATTCCATATTTTTTTTATATTTTTACCTCCAATACTTTAGGAGATATCCCGCTGTTCACTCTTCCCGCGGACACCCTGTATGATGAAGAATGGTATTTGGAATACACACATCCATGTCCTAGCAGTATAGATACACAATAGACATGTGTACCGAAGAAAATAACTTTTCGATACCCTAAAGTAACTTTTTCTTACTGACTGAAAATTGTAATATAAACACTACCTTTGCAAGTATGGGCTTTTGCTTTTGTTTAATCTTTTGTCGTAAACCCGGGGAGGAACAAATTCGACACTTCTTTATAACAATAACTCGTCTTTATTTAAACAGCGATTTGGAGGTGACTTGCTTGTACAAGATACTAGAGCTTTCTGACTCTCGTCCGCGAGGTTCGAAAAGAACGTCGACAAACTCAAGAATGTTATTGGTGGTTGCAATTGCGAGGGTGAGAAAATAGGAACTGGGATTGGTTATTGGCGAGGGTGGAAGTGGCACTGCTAGAGAAAGTTAGTTTCTACCTTTAAAGTGATTTCGGTTGGAAGAAGGGCCTTGAGGCCCACGGTCTAATCCGCTTGTTTACAGCTAAGGCACGTACGCCTGAAAAGGTCTAAGGGTCCAAGTGGGTGACGATGACCAGACATGCTGTAAGGGAAATTCGCGCGGAAAGAAGCTAACGGTCGAAATAAATGACAATGCCCAGATATACTGGTTGCGAAGGCTTGGGGTATCTAACACTTTAATCTGACCTTTTTTAAAGTAATACTGATCGTCACTTAGAATTTTTAACGGTCTCGTTAGTCAAAATTTATAATTTAAGTACAAAAGCATGGTCGGGGACGATTGTAACATCGACAGTCGGAGTCGGTTGTAACGTTTCGATGTTCTTTTCTTTTCTGACGTTTAACCATCATTTACGGCAAGTTATAAGGTTATAACCAGTGTTCGGAACGATTTCCGAACTTTTATATGTTTAAGTAGGCTAAGCTGTATATATGTTCTATTCTAGATGTAAGCTTGTACATATGTATATAGTTTGGCCTGCGCGGGCCAGAGGTGGGACTGGTTGCTTGCTCTCGTCGATTCCGTGATTCGGGTGGACCGAGTAGCTCGAGTCGCGGGATCGGCGAGGGGGGCGGCCGAACCCGGCCGGTGACCCGCGAATTCCGCCGAGGCCTTCTTCGCGTTAATGCGTAGCTCGTCTCGAGTCCCTTCTTATCAGTTTGTCGCTGGACTATTGAACACATGTGTGTATCATTGCTTTCCTGCTGGCGACTGTGCTGGAGGCCATTAAAGTGAAACTTGATCCAAAAATTCTCCAAACAGTATTACGGCTTTTTCTCTCCATCGGAGCTTCGAAAGTAATCTCTGATAGGGTTTTAGAGACTTTCGTGTTCAACCAGTCTTGACGATCGAATAATCGCTCAAACAATAGATTCCTACGTTTAATTTTCTTCAGTTTACAATTCAGGTAAGCATTATTATTATATAAGCTAATAAATCTTTTAATTCCTTCAACTTAAAGTCGTAATTAAACTTATTTTAGAATGCCTCGTACAAGAATTAGGAAGACTGATAAAGGCACAAAAAATATAAGAGAATATGAACATGCTTACTATGATATGAACGAAAATCTATTATCTATTCGAGGTGCAGCAAAAAAATATGAGTTATGTCTGATGTGCATGGAATCCTATAGCACAAGCAAACCACGCGAAAAATGGGTCCAATGTCCTGTGTGTAAGGATTGGGCACATGAAGCATGCACGGGCTACAACATGTTTTATATTTGCCACAATTGTGATGCTGAATAATAGGTTACAATTTTTACTTTTTTCAGTCATTATTATAATTTAAAATCAATAAATATATTAATTTTGTAAAGTTAAAGTTGTGTTACTATCGACCCCATGCAGTGTTACAACCGACCCGGAGTCGGGGACGGTTGTAACACTTTGTCCGCTTCTCATTTTTTATTAATAACCTGGATATTACTTAACAAACAGCGAATCTGTTGTGGCTCAATAAGTGTCAGATAAGTAATATTTTCATATAAAAACTTTTGTTGTAACTTTAATAGTTCTTGCATAATCCTATTCCAAAGTCAAAGTGTTACTACTGCCCCCGGTGTACCCTATTGTTGGCAAAATAATGTCCAATTATGTCAATAATAACTGAAAAGATGGGAAAGGTTTAGATAAGAAACTTCAGGTGAATGTGAAATATTTGATTAAATTCAGTTACTGCAAATTTAATTAAATATTTTTTTCTAACACCTGAATTTCATATCCAAATCTTCTTAACGTGTCAACAAATGTATTTCTTATTCTACATATTACAGTATGCAGATTCTGAATATATTTAATTTTTCCGGCACGAGCCGCCATATTGAATTTTAATTCAAACAGAATCTTTCATAATGTAGATGGCGTGCAAATACTAAACCAAAAGTTTTGCTGGAGTTTCCACCCCCTGGTGTCATGTATGCATATAGTAACGGGAAACAGAGTAGAGGACGCTGCGGAGTTCAAGATCAAGAATGATCAAGAACAACTCGTGGACAACAGTGTTTTGAAGTAATTGACAGGTGTACAAATAGTGGATACAAAGGTGCAAATATACCGGGTTATTTAATGATAATATAAAGTTGACAGTGACAGTAGTGATTTTGTGCTGTAAAGTAACAATAAGTGCTGGATTCTGATTCCTCTGTTGAGAAATGTCAGATTATTTCGATGAAATGGGATGGACACCGTTAGGAGACGGTGAGGCCCCAAACCATTTGATACAAATGGCAAGACTTCTACGAGATTTTGGTATGTGGGATTTGTTGGGTCAAACCACGAGGCTACCACCTCCTGCTTCAAAATCTGCGATTGAAAATTTAAAGGAAATTGAAATCAGATCCTCGGATTCGAAGCAATGTCCTGTGTGTCTAAAAGACTTTGATGTTGGAATATCTGCAAAATGCATGCCTTGTAATCATGTTTTTCATACAGAATGTATAATACCGTGGTTAGAAAAGGTATCAATTCTTACTAGTCATCACTCTTACATTCACAATGGAAGCGTATAGTTCTCTTGATAAAGAAGATTTCTCATTTATTTTCAGACAAACTCTTGTCCACTATGCAGACATCAGTTACCGACAGATGATGAAGACTATGAAATGTACAGGAAAGAAAAGCAGCGTGCAGTGGAAAGAAAAAAAGATCTAGAAGTTCTACATAATTCGATGTTTATGTAGAAAAATATATATTTATATGTAAATACGAACTATTTTATTTTTAACTATTGAACTTTTACCGATATTAATCTAGGAACGTTACTAGAAGTATCAATTACAGTGACAAAAAGTTAGACAGTACACAAAATTTCTTTCTAGACCTGTAGAAATAATCTTTTTCATTGTTTAATTCTTACATATTTGTTTGACACAAGTAGATGAGAATCACACATGAAAAATTATATAGTAAAATATATATACTATATTGTAATGTTTCCCAACTTTTTATGCTTCACGTACCCTCTGGAAATGTGTATATAACTGGCATACCCCTTGTATGGATAGATAAAGTTGTAGCATAAGATATACTCCAAGTCATGTAAGAAGGAACCTGCCGACCGATGAGTTCATATCGGATCTGCGCATGTTGGCGGCGCTCATTGGTGCCAAAACAAGTTACTATGGCTATACCCCAAACAAACGCTTCCTCGGAGCCAATGAGCTCATTCTACATGCGCGAACAAGTTCCTTCTAAAATGACTTGGAGTATAGTTGTAGCATAATAATCGGGATAAAATAAAACAGTACATTAAATTTTGTATTCATAATAAATTAGATACATTGATTAACACAAAGAGTGATATAAACAATTTAATATTTGCCTGGAACACAAAAGGGTGGCACTATCGTACAGTCCTAGCGACTTCTGAGTTCTCAGGGTGTACCACACATTGGGAAACACTGCTATATTGTATTGTATTTGCATAATGCCAATGAACAGAAATTTTCGGTAAATGTTACAATGGCCGCAGAACCATTAATATTTCTAATTTTTATATAATTCTCGAAATTGTGAATATATTAGTATAAATGACAAAAAATTAACATTTTCAAGGTTAAACCAGCTATATACAACATGTCTCATACATGAAATGTTAACTGAAAATTGAATTATGTATTACAAATATTGTTTGTATAATGGTGCGACTATAAAAAAACAATACTTTTTACTTATGTTTTCCTATAATTCGCTAATATTAAAACACTCACCTGCAGAAAATACACTTGAAAACCAATAATTATTTATCTCAAATTTTTTTAGTAAATGGAGGCATGCATGCACACATGTGTATATATATACACAAATATGGATTTGAAAAATTGTAGGTAGCTACGTTATTGTGGCATATTATTTTATGGTTCTCTATCACCCTTATATTTTTTATCCTCTTTTAACAATAAGAAACATAATTGAATACTTATTAACTTTTCATTAGCAATTAAGATTATCAAGTAATTTTTGTGTGAACTGACCTTAAAGGATCATGTAAATCGTTACATTTCCGATAAGGGGGTAGACACGCCACGTGACGCGGGTAATGCAGCGCGCTGTAATATCGACAATCTGGCCCGATACATGGGTTGCGATTTTTCTTTTTTCGTCCTTATATAAGCAGATTTTGGGCTTGGCGAGGTCTCATTCGAAACAGGAAGGTTAAATGCGGAGCGCGCTGCTCACAGTTTGAGCCGCAAAACTCTTTTAGTGACCTAAAAATGCTTGGATTCTGCGGGTGTATTTTGTCAACTTTTGCTCCACTTTGAACACTTCAGGCAGGGGGCAGAAACTAAGATAGGAACTTCCGGAATAGCGTTTACACCGGAAGCAGCAGGCTTTCATAATTTAGGTGGCGTTGCTGTCGCGGTATAGTTGTGTTTGTGTCTGTACATACACGATCGGCTGAGACTTATACTGTCTTATCACAGACCAGGTATAGAATAGACCTTTCACTCTATTGTCTTCGGTGTCCCTCGATTTTGGGGCTCTAGAGCCCCATTACCATTTCCGTGTCGCATCCAACGTTAACGGCTAAGCATGAAATAAGAGTGCAGCGCTATAAGCGGTAGGAATGAAAGTTGTAATAGCAGTGAGAATTTATATACAAGGTGTCCCGATGTCAAATTAATACAGCATTTTTAAAAGGCAAATAAAAATTTCTTGATTTCTTTATCAATCAGCGTCTTTACAGACCCATACAACGGAGAAGCATTGTACAACTTCGCTTACGATGTAACAAATCTCTGCTATCTTATAATCTACATAAATAAAAATGTAAATGTTCGTTTGTTCAAAATCTTAAATCTCGGAAAGTTCTTCACCAAATGCTTTGATATTTTTACACAACATTCGTTGCATTCGAATACGCGGGTGTTTTTATATACTTTTTTAAATACTTTTATTTTTTATAAACCAAGCGCTTTCTCTTTTCTTTCTTTTCCATTTAACCAGACTGAGCCACAACAACGCCTGGCCGGGTACAGCTAGTTGACTAATAAATTATTTGCGGACATGGGTTTATATTAACCTTTTCAAATTTTTCAATTTTTTTTCAACTGTATACCCGGGATACCCTGTGTACAGAGATACACTTTAATTTATCATTTTGAACACTTCCTATAATAATTAATTAAAAAATGATTAATAAATTATGGTAATCTTATGATATATCTCGTATCAAGCAGCAGTGTAGTGGTGGCCTCATGCCTACATATACGTATAACTCTACACAATCAAGTCGTTCCGACATCTTTAACAATTTTTCTTGTTACCAAAGGGTTTCTTCTCTCGGCAGATGGCGAGAAATTCGAAAATCCTGGGCATATCTCACTCCTTAAGGGGGGAGACCACTGTGTCGGTCCGAAATGTAAGGGAGTTTTCGGGAATTTATTTCAACCAAACAACGCAAGTGAATCAATTTATTGTTTAGTATAGTTAATAGTGTACACATCGAAGGGAAAGAAAAAATTTTTTTCAATCAAATTCATAAATCCGTTTCCTGTATACTCTTCGTCAAAATTTGCGCTGCAGCAAAAACATGCCAGTCGCGTTGATAAGCCCCAGGCCATATGGTTAATCAAAATTAAAAGAAACAATAATATTTAGAAACTAGAAGCCTGCCTCTATTACGTGACTATCAAAAAATGTCAAAATTGTAAAAAATAACAAAATGGTGGACCACTGGAAAAAAGTCATGTTTTCGGGGTACAAAATTGGAGAAATGTTGCTAAAAAAATAGAAGCAGGTCGAAAATTGAAAAAAGCTTATCGTCACGTAATAGCGACGGGTTTTCCGTACAATAAATGTCCTTGCTCATGTCAATTGGACGTATAGTTTTCTCTGTAGACTGTCAACGCGGTTGAAAAATATCATTTTGAGGAAAACGCGTTCAAAGTTCCGCGTGGCTCAGTCAGTCGCGCGTTTGACACCGCTTCACGAGAAACACCATATCTCCGTCAATTTTGCGAATTTCATCATAAAATTTGGAGAGAACATTCTTGAAACGTACGTCTTTCAGAAAATGTAATAATAAAAAAAATTCAGATTTCTGACAGTGGTCTCCCTCCTTAATGGTATTCCAACCCCTTCGAGGGTCGAAAACCATAAAATTCGGTGCGGCACCACGGATGGGGGGGGGGGGGGGGGGATTCGCTGTGAGGTACGTGACGTGATGGGATCTGAAGCGCTTCGAAGCGCTTCGAATCTATATATGTGACGAAAACTTCGAAGCGCTTCGAACATGATTCGAAGCTCTTGAGAAGCCTTGGTCGGCTTCGAAGTTTGAACGGATTCGAAGTCTGATCGGCTTCGAAGTCTCGAAACTCTTGATTCGAACCTTGGTAGGTACCCCGTGGCGAGGACAACACTCCTCAGTGCCTCACCAAATTTTATGGCTTTCGACCCTCGAAGGGATTTGAATACCTTTAAAAAGTGAGAAATGTCTAGGATTTCCGAGTTTCTCATCAGATCTTTGCGACAACGACGACAATCGATTCCTTATGTTTCGCCGATGAAACTAACACCAAGAACGACGTAATTCGGACCATCATAATGAAGGAAATTCCATGAACAATCAAATTATATCATTTGAAGCTGCCTTCGTTAAAAATAGTCCGATTTACATGAAATTTGATTTGATTTTCATCGAAAAAACATAAGGAATCCATCGGTGTCACTTCCATATCCATACGATAAAGAATAAAGAATTATTTTATTTCTGAAACAGGTATAAATCCTCGGCCGACCACAGACTGCGGTCCGCAGCGATTCCAGGTCGGCGCCCCGCTGTCGAGGGTGAAAATGTGAAATATTCATTTCAGTGTATTAAAAAATTCTTTATTCTTTATCGTATCGATATGGAAGTGACACTAATGAATTCCTTATGTTTTTTCTAATGAACGTCATGCCAACTGTCATGCAAATCGGATTACTTTTGCACAAGCAATTTGTATTGGAAAAGATTCGAGACTTCGAAGTCCACCAAAACTTCGAAGTCGACCAAGACTTTTCAAGATTTTTAAGCTTCGAATCATGTTCGAAGCGCTTCGAAGTAGTCGCCTGACATTCACGACCGATTCGAAGCGCTGGGAACCGCTTCGGAGTCCCATCACTAGGTACCTACCAAGGTTCGAATCAAGAGTTTCGAGACTTCGAAGTCGATCAGACTTCGAATCTGTTTGAGCGCGTGGGAGGGTTGAGAGTGCGAAGAGATGAATCTAAGACAGGTTAAGAAAATGAAGTACACAGTTTTAGTGAGAACACTTCGTCAACTTTTATTAAAAAACACTGTGAACAGTGAGCGAATGGCGCAGTGATAATACTTATCACTGCGTTGCAGAATAAATGAGAACTGTTAGTTACCGCGTGGTGCACACGTGGCGTCCGCGCAATTATATTAATTGCGCGTACTTGAGAGATGAGTGTTCAAATGAGCTGAGTGTTCAATGAGCTGAGATAGCTCTTTGCGAGAATACACTGGTTGAGCGTGAGCTGAGCAAATGTAAAAATACAAAAATGCGCAACACTATTTCACGTGACCGTTACCGGCAAAGAGATACAAGCGAGTTTTAGAATGGCGGACTTCCGCTTGCGCGTCTTTTCCGTTCCGATAGATCTTCAATGCGGAGCGCTGATTGGCCTATCGATCTTCAATGATTGGTCGATTGATAGGCGCTGGCGAGCGGCTCGCTGGTAGATCAGTGGCGCTGTGTCGCGGTCCGCGAGGTGCTGCCATGAAAATGAGTGTGGCGGCGTGGGAAACTAACTTCATTCCCAAACATTCCTCCCGCCATCAGCAACAGGGTTGATGATGTTAACCTGAAACAGTCAAAATTGCCAACTTTGCGATTGGCCTCGTTAATGTGGTGGTCGCGGTCTTGACGGTCACGACCCTGGTGAGACCATCCTTCCCAGGATGCAGCGTGAGGACCCGAGCAAGTGGCCACTTGCTCGGAGGAAACCTTTCGTCTGTGATGAGTACCAATGACCCGACCTTGATGTCATTGGAGGGATGATGCCATTTGGAGATGGACTGTTGACGTTGAAGGTAGTGAGCTGACCATTGAGACCAGAACTGCTGCATCTTCTTCTGGATGAGTTGCCATCTTGCTGATGGCGAAAGAGAAGAGTGTTCCACTGACGGTTCAGGCAAGGTTGTTAACGGTTTGCCGATGAGAAAATGAGCTGGAGTCAGTGTTGCAAGATCCTCAGGGTCATCACTGAGAGGCTCGAGAGGTCGTGAGTTGAGCATGGCTTCAATCTGCGTGAGAAGAGTGTTGAATTCCTCATATGTAAGGACAGTCTCGTGAACAGTCCGTCGTAGATGATATTTGATGGACTTTACTACAGCTTCCCATTTTCCACCCATGTGAGGTGCTGCTGGTGGGTTGAAACACCATGTTGTGTTGTCGTTGACGAACAGAGAAGCCAATTTTTGGTGATGCTGTGAGCCCTCAGTGAACATGCTCTTGAGATTTGCATCTGCTCCAACGAAGTTAGTTCCACAATCAGAATAAATGGTGTGTGGAATTCCTCGTCTTGATGAGAACCGTCTGTACGTTGCGATGAACCCTTCTGTTGAATAATCTGTCACCAGCTCGAGGTGAACAGCTGACGTTGTCATGCACACAAAAACACAGATCCAACCCTTTTGTGTTTTTGCTCCTCGCCCCTTCCAAGTTTTGAGAGTGATTGGACCAGCGTAGTCAATTCCAGTGTTGGTGAATGGCTGTGAGGGTGTGACTCTAGAAAGAGGTAGTTGGCCCATCAGCTGATGGGCACGGATCCCCCTTTGTCGAGCACACACCACACACCGCAGTATATGAGACTTCACTGGAGCTCGTCCTCTGATGATCCAGTAGGTCTGTCTGATGTGAGCGAGAGTGAGCTGAGTGCCTCCATGTAGAGTTTGCTTGTGTGAGTGGTCTATAATCAAATTGGACAGACGTGAGCTGCGAGGTAATATTGCAGGGTGTTTACTTTCATAATCCATATGAGCGTTACGAAGTCTGCCTCCGACTCTTATGACTCCTTGTTCATCGATGAATGCAGTGAGTCGACTGAAGGCGTGAGATGAGGGCAATGTTGATCTCGAGCTGATGACCTTGAATTCGTGGTTGAAGTAGATTGCCTGAGTCATCTTTATCCAAAACATGCGAGCCGTTTCCAAATCTGTTGGAGTGTGTGAGATGAGTGGCAATGAAACAGGCAATTTTCTTAACCTTGAGATGAATCTGAAACAAGCTGAAGTAATGCGAATCAGTTTGTTGAGAGAGGAGAATTTGTATATGATGTCCCAGTGATATTTAATTTCTTGAATGTTGAGTAAGGTCGATGATCCTGGACGAGCCTCTAGTGCACTCGAGTCGTCCTGCTGCAGTGGTTGTGATGGCCATGAGTCACTGGGTTGAGAAAGCCATGGTGGTCCTGTCCACCATAGCTGATGATGTTCAAGCTGAGATGTCGTGAGGCCTCGAGAAGCGCAATCAGCTGGATTCGAAGTGCCTGGAACGTGTCTCCAATGTGCGTGTGATGAGAGTTCTTGAATTTGGGTGACACGATTCCTGACGTACTCCTTCCAGCGGGAGGCGTGAGAGTTGATCCATGTAAGTGCCACTTGAGAGTCCGTCCACAGATGAGTAGATGCAATGTTGAGCTGAAGAGTTGCTTGAACATACTTGGCAAGCTTTGCCAGCATCAATGCTGCTGTGAGCTCGAGTCTCGGGATTGTGAGTTTCTTGAGGGGTGCTACCTTAGTTTTGGAGCACACCAGTGTCGACACTTTGAGATTTGTGGACGGTGAAATCACGGTAATGTACACTACCGCTGCCATGGCGAGCTGAGAGGCATCAGAGAAGCCGTGGAGTTCCACGACTGAATTGGAGTAGGTGTTGAACCACCTTGGAATTGAGAGTCTGGCCAGACTTGTGAGATCTTCTCTGATGGAATACCAATGAGATGTAACTTGAGGTGGCAGTGGATCGTCCCAATGAAGTTTGTGCAGCCACAACTCTTGCAGAATCATTTTTGCTCGAATTATAACTGGTGATAGGAAACCAAGTGGGTCAAAAATTTGAGAAACTTCCGACAGAATGATGCGTTTCGTTGGGATAGAAAATGAACTGAGAGGTTTCGATGAGAAGGTGAAGTTGTCCTGGAAACTGTTCCATTGCAACCCCAGAATTTTAGTATGGCAGTCGTCGAGTGAGATGGTTGAATTTTGAGCTCTTGAGGTGGAGGATATTTCTTCTAGTAGTGCAGGATGAGTTGAATGCCATTTGGCGAGTGGAAAACCTCCCGCGTGACACAGGCCTTTAAGATGTTGTGCAATTTTCATGAGTTGCTCACCTGTGTCAGCGCCGCCAAAGATGTCGTCGACATATCGTGCACGAGTGATAGATGGTACAGCCAATGGGAAGCGGTTCCCTTCGTCCTCCGCCAGTTGTAACAATGCTCGGACAGCCAGAAACGGTGCAGCCTTGGTGCCGTAAGTGACAGTCGTGAGCTTGAATGAGATTTCTTCCCCTTCCTCGTCCACCCACAGTATGCGTTGGAGATCTTGATCGTCTTCATGAATTCGGATTTGTCGATACATCTTTGTGATGTCTGTGGCAAAGATGAACCTGTGCTGCCGAATCCACAGCAGCACGTCTGAAATATTGAGCAGAAGGTTACGTCCTGTGTGCATGAGATCGTTGAGGGAATACCCAGATGACGTTGCACACGATCCGTTGAAGACAACCCTCAGCTTGGTGGTCTTGCTGTCGGGCTTGAGCACTCCATGATGAGGAAGGTAAAAGATTGAGTTATTGTGAGATGAAATTGATGGTGCTCTTACCATATGGTTGAGATGTTCGTATTCTGACATGAATTCTTGATAGAGTTTACGATACTCATCGTTCCTGTTGAGCTTGGTGAGTGTACGCTTCAAACATACATGCGCTGCGTTGTATGAATTACCCAGCAAACTCGATGATGACTTGAGAGGGATGCGAACGATGTATCGCCCTGTAGCATCTCTTGTGTGTGTTGCTCGAAAGTGATCTTCGCACTCTTGCTCTTCAGAGTTGAGTTGAGATGGAGTGTCACTCGGAAGCTCCTCTTGAATCCAGAACTTCTCCAATAAATCACTTATGGACGGCTCGCCCTCTTGTATAAGTGATGTGTGATACGATGACTGGGTAAGAGCGTTGGAAAAAGCCACTGGTCCAAGTATGAGCCACCCAAAGATTGACAGTTGAGCGATCGGCATGGATGGAGAGCCCTTGATTACGTTGGGCTTTATGATCTGTCCATAGGTGTCTGCTCCGATGATAATGTCGACAGGTCGTGGTTTTAAAAAGTCAGGATCTGCCAACGTGAGCCCAGCAAGATGTGGCCAATCTTGATTGGGCACCTCGGCTGAGGGTACCCTTGAAGACACTGATCTGAGAACATGGGCTTGAAGGGAAATTGATAACGGTCGATGAATGGAACGTAGCGTTAGTGAAATGACACCTCTTGTCTGCGTAGACTTCTTCCCTCCAATACCAATGATTGAGATGGACGACCGGGATCGCTGTAGATCGAGCTGAGTGAGGAGCTCCTCTTTGACGAAGGTGAGCTCTGATCCTGAATCTATGAGTATACGAACCAGATGAGTTGACGTTGGTGAGATGAGATGCGCCTGTGCAGTTGCAAGGAGTGTGAGATGGCTGCTTGCTGAGGGCGTGTGAGCTGAGTGGTCCGGGGTGAGCTGAGCAGATTGGTCGACGACTGCGTTGAGACTTCAGCGGGGCTGAGATGACGACTGCGAGGCCTCAGTCTGAGGTGGCGATTGGGCGTGCCCTGAGTCCGGAATGTGCAGCATGGTGTGGTGTTGTATTCCACACTGCTTACACTTGTGCGGCGATTTGCAGTTTGCAGATGAATGCCTGCCGCAACAATTGTAGCAAAGCATGTTCTTTGCCACAACTTTCCTTCTCTCTTGCACTGTCATCCCCCTGAACTTTGGACACATTACAATGAAGTGGTCGCCTTTACACATGTCGCACGGGAAACTCTTGTGGCGTGAGGGGCCTTGAGACGCCACGTGAGCTGAGGCTCGCTGAGCACTTGGCTTGGTGGAGACCTTTGCCGATGAGCTGCAATGGCCTTCGGAGGACGGAGTCTCCGCCCTCTCCAGTGCCCTCACCCTGTGATTGACAAAATCCCTCATTTTTTTTAAATGAGGGATATTCAGTGGTTGATGCCCTGGATGTTTCCCATGCCTCTCTCGAGGGCTTGTCAAGCTGGCGTGCCACTAGGTGAGTCAGGATGCTATCCCCCAGACTTGTAGTCACGCCAAGGGAGCAGAGAGATGTTTGCGCTCCTTCAACCCTGGAGATAATATGTTTGAGTGCGGCTGGACCTTTGAGATGAGCAGGCGTGGTCTCGAACAGCTTGTCCAACTGCGCCTGGATCAGTAGCCTCTTATTGGCGTAGGTCTCCTTGAGCATTTCCCATGCTGGTGTGAGGGAGGCTCCCTTCAATGGTAGAGCTTCTACCTTTTGGGCCGGTTCGCCTGCCAGGCTAGTGAGAAGATATTGAAGTTTCTCAATATCTGAGAGGTCCTTGCGGGCTATGATCAAGGCGGTGTATCAATTCGCAGTATGCGGGCCACTTGGCATAATCTCCTGCGAACGTGGGTAACGCCAGCTCAGGGAGCTTCCCTAGAGCTGACGCTGTGCTCGTTGAGCCGGATGTCTCAAAGGCTTGGAATGAGGTCAGCTCATCCATGAACCTGCTCACCTGGATCTTGATGTCCATTGCCAGCTCCTGCATTTGAAAGAGCCACTTCTCCTTGTAATAAGGATGTTCGCGCTGCGTCCTGGGCCATGCTACTTCAAAGTAGCCGTGTTCCTTCTGGAACGCCTTCAAAAGATCATCGCTTTGCTGGGCATACACCTTTAACTCCAGCATGGAGGTGTTCGGGGCGCAATCGGGGAGTCTCCCTTTCAATGCCCTCATTGACTCCAACCTGGTGAGCTGAGTTTCTGCCTTGGACAGAATCTCTGATGGCACACCAGAGGGAGACGAGGCTCTCGTCTCTCTCCTGTCCATAGGCTCAGTCCCTGGAGCCTCCACGGGAAGGTTGAGCGTGGGTGTAGGTGTCGGCGGCCTCGACGTTGTCTGCGACCGAGTCGTGGACTTTGGCGGTTCTTCATTTGCCATTTTTAGAGGTTGTGGGTGGAGCTTCCACACAATCACCAACACAGAGCGATAACTGAGTTCACTTCCTGTCTTAGATCCGGCTCGAAGGACCACAAAATGTTTGAGCGCGTGGGAGGGTTGAGAGTGCGAAGAGATGAATCTAAGACAGGTTAAGAAAATGAAGTACACAGTTTTAGTGAGAACACTTCGTCAACTTTTATTAAAAAACACTGTGAACAGTGAGCGAATGGCGCAGTGATAATACTTATCACTGCGTTGCAGAATAAATGAGAACTGTTAGTTACCGCGTGGTGCACACGTGGCGTCCGCGCAATTATATTAATTGAGCGTACTTGAGAGATGAGTGTTCAAATGAGCTGAGTGTTCAATGAGCTGAGATAGCTCTTTGCGAGAATACACTGGTTGAGCGTGAGCTGAGCAAATGTAAAAATACAAAAATGCGCAACACTATTTCACGTGACCGTTACCGGCAAAGAGATACAAGCGAGTTTTAGAATGGCGGACTTCCGCTTGCGCGTCTTTTCCGTTCCGCTAGATCTTCAATGCGGAGCGCTGATTGGCCTATCGATCTTCAATGATTGGTCGATTGATAGGCGCTGGCGAGCGGCTCGCTGGTAGATCAGTGGCGCTGTGTCGCGGTCCGCGAGGTGCTGCCATGAAAATGAGTGTGGCGGCGTGGGAAACTAACTTCATTCCCAAACAGAATCCGTTCAAACTTCGAAGCCGACCAAGGCTTCTCAAGAGCTTCGAATCATGTTCGAAGCGCTTCGAAGTTTTCGTCACATATATAGATTCGAAGCGCTTCGAAGCGCTTCAGATCCCATCACTACCCATCACTACTCATCCGTTAAAACTGCAACATACGCGCGCGCGAACAGACAAAAATCGCAACACCGCCTCACGAACGCATTCCACTACAACCATTCACCGGCCCGGCGTTCGAAGGGTTGTAGCGACCGCTGGACAGCAGTGATGCCCGAGCTTCGAGAATTTTAGGATGGTCTCATTCAAATTAACATCGGAAACAGCTGTGTGGAATTTCCGGCTCAGGTATGCGAGCCGCGCGCTCCGCTTTTATGATCGGTTTGTCACTCACCCCAGATTACTGTAATGATGTTTGAAAACAATGTCAACTGCTCTTGTACCCATCTCAATTTCAAAATTTTTAGCTACGACAGGGTTAACTGGGGCGCTATACCCCTGTACAGAGAGATTCTTCGCCACCTGCGTGTAGAAGCCACAATAATGGCCCATCGTTCCAAAAAAACGACATTAACAGAAGCTGCTATAAGCATGGCGCACAGTAGCTAAAAGGTTAAAACATTGAGATACCAAAATTCTAGAAAAAAATTCAAACACCGCTACAATCAAAGACGCGTCCCAGTAGTTACCCCTTACGTCCGATGTATGCATGCACTGCATTAAGGATAAAATTATAAAAATGAAAACCAGAACAATAGATTCTGAGGTTTGCAGAATTAACACATATTGGAATAAAAATTTAATTTCTCCATTTATGAAAGTAATGATACAGAAAGAACTAGCCTTACTAGCCCATTGTTTATCAATACCATGAATTTTAAAAGGAGCATTAAATACACTATGACAATATGAATGCACTTTCATTATTTTGCGTTTTTAAATAATTCTTATTCAGCGACAACTTGACCTTGCCTGGCCACGCCAAGTATTTGACTTCCAGGGAAGAAGAATCAGAAGAAAAATCTTATCGTTTCTGACAGATCCATGACATGATATTACGATATCTCTGTCATGCGTGGACCGATTTTATCGAATTTGGTCTTATTCGAAAGCTTATATATGGTTTACATGAGAAACATACCTTTAAATTTAGAAAATATTGCAGGCGTGATGAGATATTAATGAAATAAGTTTCAGGTTAGGTTGGAATAGCTGTGCTTAGAGTAAAGATACACGGCAGCGACAAGGCATATACAAGGTGACTTTTCTTTTTTTGGGTGATTATATTTTCTTTTGATGGGTTAATTAAAAAAAATGTCCGTGATATGAGTAATGGAATTACACAGCATTTTAGCTGTGTATATGTGGCTGTGTCATCTTAAGCGCAGGTGGAAAACACCTTTATGTACTTGCAGCTCATTTTGATTTCACATCTTTTTTTATATTGTAATTATATTATTTTCTTTTCTTGTGTGATTATATTATTTTCTTTTTTTTTGTGATGTACTTGCAGCTCATTTTGATTTCACATCTTTTTTATATTGTAATTATATTATTTTCTTTTTTATTTATGTGATTATATTTATTTGTTAATAATACTTTATTCGTCCATGACTTTTTCAAGTTTCTTTGTCTTTTTTTGTGATTTTTTTATATTTATTTTTTGATAATACTGTTTTTCTTCCCCGACTTTTTCATGTATACTATTTTCTTTTTTTTTGTGATAATTCATGTACTTGGCGTAATTTTTTTACTTTTTTAAAGTTTTTTTATGGGGATATCACTTCTTTTTACAAAGATTAATTGTACTATTATTTGCAAATTCATATTCATACACACGTGTTAATTGTTTAATATTTATCCTGAATGCATGGAAAATCTTCCAGACGATTAGATCGAAACATTTGGATCAAATGTTGACGCATTAACGCATGATTGTCTGTTACTTTGTCTGGTAATATATTGACGAATAATAACGAAACAGCAAATGAACTCGCAACAACTCCGCAATCCCGACTGTTAGGTTGAGCTTGTAGGGGAAGGTGGGACAAGATGGGGTAGTTAAGGTTTGATGATGAATGAAACACAGGTTTTCATAATCAACTAATCAATTTTATGTTTGAATCATTCTTTAGTAATAATAAGTCTTTCAGTTTAACTATGCATCAACTTAATCTCTACAGGTTTTAATAGAAAATTTCAGAAAAAGTCCTTCCTCCCGATTGTTAGGTTGAGTTTGTACATGTGGACATTTAATAAATTCTTCAATTTTTCCGCCATGTTTGGTCAGAAAAGGGTATAACTTCTTAAGGTAAATTTTAATTCGTGCAAAATCTGTATGTGTCATCCTGATGAAATGAGGATGTTATAATTGCGGTGTTTCCATGTTTTCTGGATATATGAGTCCTTTGCTCTGTGATTGGCACGAGAATCAAGTATTTTGGTCTAAGTATTAGAAAAGAAGTATCATTTTCCTTGGTCCGTCTTACGTATGTAGTTTCTAAGCATCCTGGAATAAGAAACTTTAATTTTTATATCTAGGTTTGTGAGGGGCCTGATGGGTAACTCTCATTCTCATTACCCTGTCATGCCCCTTCTAGTCTGACTATAATAATCATATGAACACTGCCCGAAACATTATTTACAAAAGCATAAAATAACACACGTACCTTATAGCCAGCTAAATTCTGCCTCAGAAACATATACATGTACTGGGCATTGGCGGATCCAGGGGGGGGGGGGGCGCCATCAACTTAATCTCTTCAGGATTTAATAGAAAATTTCAGAAAAAGTCCTTCCTCCCGATTGTTAGGTTGAGTTTGTACATGTTGACATTTAATAAATTCTTCGTCAATTTTTCCGCCATGTTTGGTCAGAAAAGAGTATAACTTCTTAAGGTAAATTTTAATTTGTGCAAAATGTGTATGTGATTCTGATGAAATGAGGATGTTATAATTGCGGTGTTTCCACGTTTTGTGGACATACGAGTCTTTTGCTCTGTGAATGGCACGAGAACCAATTATTTTGGTCTAATTAATTTGTGGACATACGAGTCTTTTGCTCTGTGAATGGCACGAGAAGCAATTATTTTGGTCTAATTAATAGAAAAGAAGTATCAGTTTCCTCGGACCGTCTTACGTCACTTACTCAAAAAAGAGTTTTGTCTTACCTTGGATTCGCCACTGCGCCCCCCCACCCCTCTCCCGAAAATCCTAAATCCGCCGCTGGTACTGGGGATCTTCTATATTATTATATCACTGTCACGGGTCCTAAAAATAAGAAAAAGGTAAGTAAATCCCAATAAATTATAAATTCTGATCTATCTTCGTCACACGTCCACGTGTTTACGGCGCAATGCAGCCTATCGAGTGATGCTAGAAGATAAGGCGCATATGCAGCCAGTAAAGCTTACTCGGAATACTCGGAATAGCGCAAAGCAGCTCAGCGACTTTACTTTACTTATTTTTTGATTAAGGATAAATTCTACGTAAGTTTAACAACTACGAAAAGAAACCATGTGCACTGCATTGCCGATCTATATGAATTATATGTATAGTACTTTGTGTACAGTCATGGTGCGCGAAGCAGCTTATGGCGCTGAAAGCAGCCTTTGACGCTGAACGTATTTAACATTGAACTGTATTAACAACCACAATTAACACATTTCGAAGAAAAATATGTATGCATTTTTAGCATTTCGTGGCCAAGCTTGTTTTTCTACTCGTAAATCATCAACGGATACCCACGTTGTGCCCTTACCCCTTACCATACTCGTGTAATGACCATCGGAAATATTTTTACCGTGGTGGAAAATCGCTGCCTTAAGTTTGTAACAGTGATCTACCATTTGTATTTTAGTAGTAGGTATAATGCGATTCGACCAGGCTGACGTGGACTTGTTTCATGTTCTGGTATACAGCAACTCTGTTATCGCGCTCGGCTCAAAAATTTTCGTGACAACAGGTAGGTATATATATATATTATATTATAAAAACAGATTCGAATATAATTTTCTTTAATGTCAAAATCAAAATAAGAATTAAATAGAATTTTATACACATTGATTGAACTTACGGTTCATGGTTCCTAATTTTCAGAGTACGATGCTTCTGAATAATTTAATTCCAATTGGATTTATAAATGGTAGAATATTTTAATTAATAAGAAACTTAATCTTCTAATTTACATTAATATTCGTGGCATTTCTCAGAAATGCTTAATGTCGTGTACGTAATATGTTCCAACGTATCCTATTGTATTTCAGATAATAATAATATTAAACATTGTAATAGTACTTACTTATAATATAATTTTATTCATGAATCTACATATAATAGTGTCTGTAATTATTTAATTATTAGGTATTCTGCTGTGACATCGAAACATGGTATTTAAATTTTGTGAAACTTTTTATCAAACGTATTTAAACAGAGTTTCGCATACATATATACAAATAAATTTGTAAACTCATGGAATCTTCATATGAAATAAAATTACTTGGAATGTAAGTCTCTTATAATTAGTTGTCGATCTATGAATGCGAGACGTAAAAGGCAAAAGAATGATTTTCTGCCTACGTTAAACTTATAATGATATAAATTAAAAATAGTTTGCTGGAATAAAAACATATGCTTACCCTGATAACCATCTGACGCCAATCTGACATCAGATTGGTAGCAGAGTCTGGCATGAGAGCGCAGAATCTGACGTCAGATCCGTAGTCGTCTGTGTCCGCATTTGGCTGCGTTCTGAGGTACAGAATCTGATGTCAGATTCTGATGTCAGATCGGCAGCAGATGGACAGCAGATTCTGCCGTCTGCTAGGCACAGCCAACAGCGCCATCTGAGGTCCAGAATTAACATACAATTCCCTACGCGTGACGTCACATGGCCGCCCCTACGCGTGACGTCACACTAGGTGTATCCCCACCCTTTCTACTGCTCGTAGAGAAGTTTTGGAGCAGATTCTAAGATTCTGCTCGCAGGTTATATGAGCCGCAGTTTATTAAATAAGTTCTTTATTTTTTTTTATAAAGGTATGTGTTTATTCTTTAATATTACAAGTACAAAATATATATAAGTGGCACATATATTAACATTTAATATTTACATTTGGAAATGGTGATTCTAGATGCAAACATAAGCCAATTTTCCCGAGAACGAACTTTTATTCTACATTACATTTTTATTTATATAGATTTTCGACTTATTGTTTTTGCATAGAATCACCATATCCCTGCTTCTGTTAACTCTGAAAAGAAATACAACATTAGTATAAAATTGAAACGATACTGGGAATGTACCGATGAATATTTTATTAAACGTTAAGTACTTTATTTCAGTGATGCTAAAGTAAAGTGAGCACTGAAAAGTACTGTTTGGTTTAATACGTTTTAAAAGACTGGCGCTGAAAAGTGCCGATTATTGTTCCTTGTGAACGTCGAGAGGTTGTTCCCGTTGGACTCGATTAAAATGGGCACTGAAAAGTACCGTTTGGTCTCTTCGCCACTGTAAAAGGAGACACATCTCAACTTTTAATGGGCATATTTCGTGAAATAAAACATCTGCCACAGTTCTTCAGACGTCATCAGCTTCTTCTTCGGGCTGCTGGTCGCTCCAAAACTCGCGGCGCCTTTGCAAGGCACTTGGGGGGGCTGCTGTCGCCCGTGGACCACACCTCCTGCTGCGTACTCTTTCTTTCGCGGTCCGCAGTGCCCGCTGCATATATAGTTGAAAGTCCGATCGGAGGGGCTTGTTGAAATGCGGGTTCCCAGACACCGCTTCTGAAAAAGTAATGCACGCAAAGTACATTAGTATAATTATTTATAAAAACATGAATATGCTTATTGCTTCGTACCGTAAATCGCCATAGTAATACGGGCATTGTACAACGGCCGTTGTCCCGTTCGGCCGAACCACGTGAAGGCCGTTGTCACGTCGTCGACAAGTGCCTCCTTCATACAAAAATCGACCGCGGCCTTCAGGCTGAACCCACCCACGTATTTTAAATATTGGACCTAAACAAAGTAAGTAAATATTGATGTAAGTATGTATTATATAAAAGTAAATAAAAGCATAATTTCGCTTTCACTTACAACATTGGAATATGTTTGGTCGTCGATGGTCTCGAAACAGTCCACCTCCTCCGGTGACGAGAGAGGAATGATCGCTGGTTTCCTTGGTGGACCGTTACGGGTGAGTTGCACACATTGGAGAACATTCTCCAATAAAGTATTCATTCTTCTGCAAGCAGAATGGATGGAGGCGTAACGTATTAATAAACACGATAACATGCAATACTTACCTTAGCTCCGTCTCGACGCTCGCCGTGCGGTCTTCCAGGCTCCTGCGAACATGAACATTTATAATAGAAAACGTCACACTATCAATATTTTTATAACAAAAAAAAGAAACATGTAAATTTACCTATTAGCAGGAGGTTGTATGTGCACTGTATGGTGCTGAAACGGCTCATTCTGAATGACCGTGGCGCGTGCAGAGGACGTCCCTGGATCGTGATGATCCCTTATTGTTGCGAGGACAGGAGCACTGGCAGCAGCAGGACTATTCTGCAACATAAGAACGTTACTCGGATTAGTCGTAGAAAAATCCTTTGACGTTGGTAGATAATTATTTGATTCCTGCAGGATTGTCCTCAAATCCTGGATATCCTGATCGATGCTTTGCTTCGGCATGGCTGACGTCTTCTTTCTTGGAGGTTCCTCCTCCGAAGAAGTCGTCTGATACCTCGCTGGTTTGGCGACCACACGCTTCTCTCGCTGCGACATGTTTGGTAAACCTGTGAGTAAAAGTACATATTACAATTCTTAGCAAAGGTGTGTTGGCTGTTTTTCCTATTTTACATGCATACATGCAATATTAACCGAACCCAGGTAATGTATTACTCAATAATTCGAGTGTAACTCGACAAAGGCTATAACAGTAGAAAATGTAAAAAAGTGACCCATGAAGAAATATTCGAACCAAACGATAAAATAACTCATCAACAGAGATTAACAAGGATACGTGTAAATATAATATTACTTATGAAGAGCAATACAAAAGGAAAGTATAATACAAAAGAAGAAAATGTAAATATTATAGAGCATGCCCCTCACCAGAAAATAGTCGTAACTTACCAAAAACAAGAGACGAGGCTAGAAATGGAAGATTTTTTTTTTTTTTTTTTTTACATGGTGGAAATCCCTAACGGATACCTCACCCCCATGGCAGGGGTGAGATTATGTGGGGCTTGCACCCACTAAAACCACCATGGTGACCGCCTGACGCGAGAAGCTACACGAGGGAGTGGGACTGACAGCGAGATACATCCAGC
Source organism: Andrena chrysosceles (assembly GCA_963855975.1). Lineage (NCBI taxonomy): Eukaryota > Metazoa > Arthropoda > Insecta > Hymenoptera > Andrenidae > Andrena > Andrena chrysosceles. The sequence goes on along the minus strand of OY979767.1, from coordinate 78,583,615 downwards.
GAAAATAAAAGTGGAAGAATTTAAATACTATGGATCCTACGGCTTCTCGCTGTGCGTAATAACAGCAACGATATACCTACGGGGTTCTAAGAGGTTTGTGTCAGTGGACATACTACAGCGAAAAGGCATTCTATAACATTTGCCACGAACCTGATCGGGGGAGATATATAAAATTTCATGGCTCAATGTGGCGCATTTATATATGCCAAGAGCCGAAGACTCTATGCCGACATCATAAAAATTATCGACTTCTAAAAATTTTTTGATACCCAAACGATACGAGTCATTGTCCATGCCAATAGTGAAAATTATGCAGATCGAGCCATCGTCTGAGATGCAACAATTATCGCGTACATTTGTGCCTAGAGATATGTTATTAAATTCTATCTTACGGTACTGAGAACAATTGGTGTCATTCGTAAGGGGTCTAGATACACGAATAGAAAAATCGACATTACGATGAATGTTTGTGCCATGTGATTGTATCTCCCTCATCCTGTTGGAAAATTGTTGGAGAGGAAGAGATGGCTTATTAAGAAATTTTTTAAAAATGGACATGTTGTTTTCATAGGGAAAAGCAGAACATGAATCTAAATTACCAAAACGTCTGACATCGTTGGTTAAGTGAAGAAGACCATGGACGTTATAACTATTAAAAGTTGGGCCATATAGGTTTTCGGTACGAAGAACAAATTTCTGTAAAGCTGACTCTGCGAATCTCAAGTGGGGGCTCGATGGAGATTCTGCAACCAAAATTCTTATGGCCGCATGTAAAATTAAGAAGTGCTTGTATATTTCATCGTTGAGTACACCATACAGTACAACCGGCCCTGTATATAGAAGGAACTGACGAAACTCGGTCGCCTTATATTTACAATATTCCTCAATAGCTCTGGGACGTCTGGCAAAGTCCAAGGGACAATATCTTGCGAGATTGTTGAGTCTCGTAGATATCACAGAAATATTCAGTGCGGGCAATTTTGACAAAAATGTAAAGCTTCCAGATACCCACGCGGACAAAAGTTTCTTCATTACGCCCAAGCATACAAGGTGCATATACTCGAACGGAACTTGGGAAACCATTCCTATCGGTAGCGATGCCAATGGGCTTGGACCTTCTTTGTGATGGTTCTCGTGTAACCGTTTAGGGTATTCCTCATCGGTACGAGGAGAATCATCTATACCATCGAAGGCATAATGCTTACCGTTCAGGGTACCAGAAACCATACATTTGGAACAGGGATATTGAGACATATGCCCAAAATGATTCAACACAAATGCTCGAGCTGGTGCGTCAGCTATGAAACATCTCAGACGTATGGGCAACTTACTGCCATGAAAATTTATACCTCCGTTGGACATGATGGCTTTGACGTTTGCAATAAATTTCTCAAAAAAAATATTGGGATCGTGTGGTTTATGGCGACCTTTATAGATTCCTACCACTATTGGCTTTATACGGGGAATATTTGAAATCCTACATTGGATGGGCCAGAACTGAATGGAACCTTTGTCCACACGACATCCGTCGGTATGAAAATCTAATTCTAACTCTCTAACAAAAGATACGGACAAAGGGAGACTTTTAACAATTTCTGTTTCCAGATCGAAATGAATGTATTCTCCTGGTTCCACGACGAATGTAACAGCAGGATTACGTGGCGTATCGAGAAGTGTTCTAACATCCTGAGGCAACTGGGAAAAACAGGAATGCGTTCGAAGGAGAGATAATATATTATTTCCTTGAACGTGTGTTAAATTGCTGTCTACGAAACAAGACGCTAAACGTTGGCGAAAAGATGGCTCGGAGAAAGTATCACAGGACAATGAAACTGTATCATGAATTGAAGAAACGCGTGACGTGGAAGTAGAAGGACCGGCGTCTTCTACATTGATATCGCGCCTAACACTGAATCTATCCGGGATAAAATTAATAGGAACGGACGAACTACAACCTGCAGATGTGCTAGCAGCATCTCGCACGTTAGAAGTATTATCCGCTACTCTACGAACGGTGTTAAATTCAGGACGGTATCGCGCGCGTAACTTTTCTCGCATCTCGCGTATAACCCTCCTTTTTTGCCTCGCCGACAATGCGTGTCCGGGTTTCCGCGACGTAGACAACTTGAAACGATTAAATTCCATAATTACTTACGTCTTGCGGATGTCTCGGGATGATATTCGTACTTTTTAATGCTCTGGAAATTCTTCGGATCTGCCGTCGATGACTGCCACCTCAGAATGAACGAGAATTCGAAACAAACGCGAACTGGGAAGTAGAGTCCCGACCAATCACGAATGACCGCAAGGCGGCTCAGCCAATCCGAGCGCTTTTTTTTCAGCACAAAGGGTACCACGTCGAATAAAGGGTACCACGAGGTAATATTTTGGCGGTACACTGGACTACGCTCGGATTGGCTGCGCCGCCTTGCGGTCATTCGTGATTGGTCGAGACTCTACTTCCCAGTTCGCGTTTGTTTCGAATTCTCGTTCATTCTGAGGTGGCAGTCATCGACGGCAGATCCGAAGAATTTCCAGAGCATTAAAAAGTACGAATATCATCCCGAGACATCCGCAAGACGTAAGTAATTATGGAATTTAATCGTTTCAAGTTGTCTACGTCGCGGAAACCCGGACACGCATTGTCGGCGAGGCAAAAAAGGAGGGTTATACGCGAGATGCGAGAAAAGTTACGCGCGCGATACCGTCCTGAATTTAACACCGTTCGTAGAGTAGCGGATAATACTTCTAACGTGCGAGATGCTGCTAGCACATCTGCAGGTTGTAGTTCGTCCGTTCCTATTAATTTTATCCCGGATAGATTCAGTGTTAGGCGCGATATCAATGTAGAAGACGCCGGTCCTTCTACTTCCACGTCACGCGTTTCTTCAATTCATGATACAGTTTCATTGTCCTGTGATACTTTCTCCGAGCCATCTTTTCGCCAACGTTTAGCGTCTTGTTTCGTAGACAGCAATTTAACACACGTTCAAGGAAATAATATATTATCTCTCCTTCGAACGCATTCCTGTTTTTCCCAGTTGCCTCAGGATGTTAGAACACTTCTCGATACGCCACGTAATCCTGCTGTTACATTCGTCGTGGAACCAGGAGAATACATTCATTTCGATCTGGAAACAGAAATTGTTAAAAGTCTCCCTTTGTCCGTATCTTTTGTTAGAGAGTTAGAATTAGATTTTCATACCGACGGATGTCGTGTGGACAAAGGTTCCATTCAGTTCTGGCCCATCCAATGTAGGATTTCAAATATTCCCCGTATAAAGCCAATAGTGGTAGGAATCTATAAAGGTCGCCATAAACCACACGATCCCAATATTTTTTTTGAGAAATTTATTGCAAACGTCAAAGCCATCATGTCCAACGGAGGTATAAATTTTCATGGCAGTAAGTTGCCCATACGTCTGAGATGTTTCATAGCTGACGCACCAGCTCGAGCATTTGTGTTGAATCATTTTGGGCATATGTCTCAATATCCCTGTTCCAAATGTATGGTTTCTGGTACCCTGAACGGTAAGCATTATGCCTTCGATGGTATAGATGATTCTCCTCGTACCGATGAGGAATACCCTAAACGGTTACACGAGAACCATCACAAAGAAGGTCCAAGCCCATTGGCATCGCTACCGATAGGAATGGTTTCCCAAGTTCCGTTCGAGTATATGCACCTTGTATGCTTGGGCGTAATGAAGAAACTTTTGTCCGCGTGGGTATCTGGAAGCTTTACATTTTTGTCAAAATTGCCCGCACTGAATATTTCTGTGATATCTACGAGACTCAACAATCTCGCAAGATATTGTCCCTTGGACTTTGCCAGACGTCCCAGAGCTATTGAGGAATATTGTAAATATAAGGCGACCGAGTTTCGTCAGTTCCTTCTATATACAGGGCCGGTTGTACTGTATGGTGTACTCAACGATGAAATATACAAGCACTTCTTAATTTTACATGCGGCCATAAGAATTTTGGTTGCAGAATCTCCATCGAGCCCCCACTTGAGATTCGCAGAGTCAGCTTTACAGAAATTTGTTCTTCGTACCGAAAACCTATATGGCCCAACTTTTAATAGTTATAACGTCCATGGTCTTCTTCACTTAACCAACGATGTCAGACGTTTTGGTAATTTAGATTCATGTTCTGCTTTTCCCTATGAAAACAACATGTCCATTTTTAAAAAATTTCTTAATAAGCCATCTCTTCCTCTCCAACAATTTTCCAACAGGATGAGGGAGATACAATCACATGGCACAAACATTCATCGTAATGTCGATTTTTCTATTCGTGTATCTAGACCCCTTACGAATGACACCAATTGTTCTCAGTACCGTAAGATAGAATTTAATAACATATCTCTAGGCACAAATGTACGCGATAATTGTTGCATCTCAGACGATGGCTCGATCTGCATAATTTTCACTATTGGCATGGACAATGACTCGTATCGTTTGGGTATCAAAAAATTTTTAGAAGTCGATAATTTTTATGATGTCGGCATAGAGTCTTCGGCTCTTGGCATATATAAATGCGCCACATTGAGCCATGAAATTTTATATATCTCCCCCGATCAGGTTCGTGGCAAATGTTATAGAATGCCTTTTCGCTGTAGTATGTCCACTGACACAAACCTCTTAGAACCCCGTAGGTATATCGTTGCTGTTATTACGCACAGCGAGAAGCCGTAGGATCCATAGTATTTAAATTCTTCCACTTTTATTTTCGCTGGATGTATCTCGCTGTCAGTCCCACTCCCTCGTGTAGCTTCTCGCGTCAGGCGGTCACCATGGTGGTTTTAGTGGGTGCAAGCCCCACATAATCTCACCCCTGCCATGGGGGTGAGGTATCCGTTAGGGATTTCCACCATGTAAAAAAAAAAAAAAAAAAAATCTTCCATTTCTAGCCTCGTCTCTTGTTTTTGGTAAGTTACGACTATTTTCTGGTGAGGGGCATGCTCTATAATATTTACATTTTCTTCTTTTGTATTATACTTTCCTTTTGTATTGCTCTTCATAAGTAATATTATATTTACACGTATCCTTGTTAATCTCTGTTGATGAGTTATTTTATCGTTTGGTTCGAATATTTCTTCATGGGTCACTTTTTTACATTTTCTACTGTTATAGCCTTTGTCGAGTTACACTCGAATTATTGAGTAATACATTACCTGGGTTCGGTTAATATTGCATGTATGCATGTAAAATAGGAAAAACAGCCAACACACCTTTGCTAAGAATTGTAATATGTACTTTTACTCACAGGTTTACCAAACATGTCGCAGCGAGAGAAGCGTGTGGTCGCCAAACCAGCGAGGTATCAGACGACTTCTTCGGAGGAGGAACCTCCAAGAAAGAAGACGTCAGCCATGCCGAAGCAAAGCATCGATCAGGATATCCAGGATTTGAGGACAATCCTGCAGGAATCAAATAATTATCTACCAACGTCAAAGGATTTTTCTACGACTAATCCGAGTAACGTTCTTATGTTGCAGAATAGTCCTGCTGCTGCCAGTGCTCCTGTCCTCGCAACAATAAGGGATCATCACGATCCAGGGACGTCCTCTGCACGCGCCACGGTCATTCAGAATGAGCCGTTTCAGCACCATACAGTGCACATACAACCTCCTGCTAATAGGTAAATTTACATGTTTCTTTTTTTTGTTATAAAAATATTGATAGTGTGACGTTTTCTATTATAAATGTTCATGTTCGCAGGAGCCTGGAAGACCGCACGGCGAGCGTCGAGACGGAGCTAAGGTAAGTATTGCATGTTATCGTGTTTATTAATACGTTACGCCTCCATCCATTCTGCTTGCAGAAGAATGAATACTTTATTGGAGAATGTTCTCCAATGTGTGCAACTCACCCGTAACGGTCCACCAAGGAAACCAGCGATCATTCCTCTCTCGTCACCGGAGGAGGTGGACTGTTTCGAGACCATCGACGACCAAACATATTCCAATGTTGTAAGTGAAAGCGAAATTATGCTTTTATTTACTTTTATATAATACATACTTACATCAATATTTACTTACTTTGTTTAGGTCCAATATTTAAAATACGTGGGTGGGTTCAGCCTGAAGGCCGCGGTCGATTTTTGTATGAAGGAGGCACTTGTCGACGACGTGACAACGGCCTTCACGTGGTTCGGCCGAACGGGACAACGGCCGTTGTACAATGCCCGTATTACTATGGCGATTTACGGTACGAAGCAATAAGCATATTCATGTTTTTATAAATAATTATACTAATGTACTTTGCGTGCATTACTTTTTCAGAAGCGGTGTCTGGGAACCCGCATTTCAACAAGCCCCTCCGATCGGACTTTCAACTATATATGCAGCGGGCACTGCGGACCGCGAAAGAAAGAGTACGCAGCAGGAGGTGTGGTCCACGGGCGACAGCAGCCCCCCCAAGTGCCTTGCAAAGGCGCCGCGAGTTTTGGAGCGACCAGCAGCCCGAAGAAGAAGCTGATGACGTCTGAAGAACTGTGGCAGATGTTTTATTTCACGAAATATGCCCATTAAAAGTTGAGATGTGTCTCCTTTTACAGTGGCGAAGAGACCAAACGGTACTTTTCAGTGCCCATTTTAATCGAGTCCAACGGGAACAACCTCTCGACGTTCACAAGGAACAATAATCGGCACTTTTCAGCGCCAGTCTTTTAAAACGTATTAAACCAAACAGTACTTTTCAGTGCTCACTTTACTTTAGCATCACTGAAATAAAGTACTTAACGTTTAATAAAATATTCATCGGTACATTCCCAGTATCGTTTCAATTTTATACTAATGTTGTATTTCTTTTCAGAGTTAACAGAAGCAGGGATATGGTGATTCTATGCAAAAACAATAAGTCGAAAATCTATATAAATAAAAATGTAATGTAGAATAAAAGTTCGTTCTCGGGAAAATTGGCTTATGTTTGCATCTAGAATCACCATTTCCAAATGTAAATATTAAATGTTAATATATGTGCCACTTATATATATTTTGTACTTGTAATATTAAAGAATAAACACATACCTTTATAAAAAAAAATAAAGAACTTATTTAATAAACTGCGGCTCATATAACCTGCGAGCAGAATCTTAGAATCTGCTCCAAAACTTCTCTACGAGCAGTAGAAAGGGTGGGGATACACCTAGTGTGACGTCACGCGTAGGGGCGGCCATGTGACGTCACGCGTAGGGAATTGTATGTTAATTCTGGACCTCAGATGGCGCTGTTGGCTGTGCCTAGCAGACGGCAGAATCTGCTGTCCATCTGCTGCCGATCTGACATCAGAATCTGACATCAGATTCTGTACCTCAGAACGCAGCCAAATGCGGACACAGACGACTACGGATCTGACGTCAGATTCTGCTGCCAGATCTGGTTATCAGGGTTAATTACAATATATTATTTTTGTACATGCATGGTACAAATTTCCAGAAACTTGTGTGAAAGAAGATGCTTCTCTGTCGAACCTTCTCCGGACAACTTCCAAGTCTGTGCGTCCCCTTCATTTCTATCTATAAGAATACATAAAAAAATCTATTAAAACATTTTTGTGACTTACCTTGTTAATTGAGACAATAATCAGTGTCCTATGTGGTGTAAAAACACGTGACATTTCCAATTTTAACAACTTACCTTATTTAACACTTGCCAGGTTATAATTGATTGACACTTGCTAGGTTATAATATAATTCAATACTAGATATAGATATATATATATATGACGGACGACGATCCCTGCGAGAAAGTCGATACATCGAGATCCATCGAGAGTCGACGAAACATATGTTAGTTCTGTTTTGGCTGAAGGTGTGCGTGTATAACGCATATACGTATTATGTCGACAAAAATTTATGACTGGAGAAGAAGAATCAGAACAATTTTTCTTATACCGTTTTCGACTGATCCATGAGACGATATTACGATATCTCTGTCATGGAAGGACCGATTTTATTGAAATTGGTCTTATTCGAAAGCTGATATGCGGTTTACATAAGAAAAATGCCTTTAAATTTAGAAAATATTGCAGGCGTGATGAGATATTAATGAAATAAGTTTCAGGTTAGGTTGGAATAGCTGTGCGTCGAGTAAAGATACACGGCAGCGACAGTCGACATATATACAGGGTGTCGTCATGTACTTGGCGTCGAGACGCTACCGCGTCTCTAGATATACTGAGAATCTGCATACTGTAATATGTAGAATAAGAAATACATTTGTTGACACGTTAAGAAGATTTGGATATGAAATTCAGGTGTTAGAGAAAAATATTTAATTAAATTTGCAGTAACTAAATTTAATTAAATATTTCACATTCACCTGAAGTTTCTTATCTAAACCTTCCCCATTTTTTCAGTTATTATTGGCATAATTGGACATTATTTTGCCAACAATAACTGATAATGTCAACAAATGTATCTCTTACCCTTCATTTTGTATAAGATACTTAATTGTAAAAAATACAAGTAGAGGTAAGGATTAGTGAGTGGCTCAGATTTTTCTTTGCAAAATGTTCCATATATTGAGTTTAACAGTTTGCTTAAACGCTATAGTGATAAGTAATTATATTAATTACTTATATTACATTGTTAATTTATGTACATATATGTATTCCTTCGTACGCGACCTCCATATAAATGGTGTTCTTCTACCTATGGCCAATACTTCGGGGGATGATTCTACAGGCAAATAACAGTCGAAAATTCAGAGTGACGAATTTGCTGTAGAGGCTTCGTTTTCGAGAAAATTGACTTTGAATTTTAACTAAATACGCGTGCATCGTATGTGCTTGAGTGGCATGCAGACGTCAGGGGAATGTCCTATGGGCAGTATACTGTCGACATCGTAGCCGGATTTTGCCCCAAGCAGGAACCGTCGAGTTCTATATACAACATAAAGGATATTTTACTTATAATTATCGTAATTATCATAATTATTACCATTATTACGTCATGCATACCTGCGACGCCCGTACTAGCTTGGCGTACGTTGTCTGAACCGTGCTCGGCGCCCTTACATATGCAAGTCATTTGCAACGTAGATACTCCTCTGCATCTTTCATTCTATTTTTTGTCTGTCTGCTCCTGTGAACTTAAAGGGTGAATTAAATTTATTATTTCCTTCCCCACATTTTTGAGAAAAGTACGGCGGCGTCGACCCTCTCGCCTGATCGTATGATCGGCGAGGAAAACTGGTATTGCTAACAGTCAGTGAATCTGCACATTATAGCATTTAACGAGTGCATTTAAAAAATAAAAGTGTTAAATTTAGAAAATCATTTTTATAGTAAATTGAAAGTTTTGATAATAGAAATTATAACCTAAAAATACAAAAACATCACGAATATTCAAATAACCAAGTGTCTTAAATGTAACTCAAACCGTACATAAAACTTTCTTACCTGTCACCCTCTTTGCAGTTGCTTCACTCTTTTGCACATTCATTTTTAGTTAAACAGTAAACACAAGTAAAAACTAGCGTTTCACTCACGTTTTACTTCTTTTCACTTATAAGACAGTATAAGTCTCAGCCGATCGTGTATGTACAGACACAAACACAACTATACCGCGACACTAACGCCATCTACATTATGAAAGCCTCCTCCTTCCGGTCTAAACGCTATCCCGGAAGTTCCCTATTCAGTTTCCACCCACTGCTGCTGGGCGAGATCTCATTCGAAAGAGGAAGGTTCAATGCGGAGCGCTCTGCTCATGATTCAACGAGATTGTGTTGATATGTAATTATATAAGCACAGACGAGGTATAGAATAGACCTATCAACCAATGTATTTTTCTGTCACCGGTTTGGGGGGTCCTAGGACCCCCTTACCATTTTAATATCGCATGCAACGTTACCGGTGAAGTCTCGAAACAGCCCCCACAGCACAACTTGTAAATACTACGTAACATGGAAGTCACAAATTCTGTAACTTTTGTTACATGTACAAAATATAACTGCTACGTAATACAGGTGTCACAATGTTCTGTAACTTTTGTTACATAGATAGAACATAGCAGCAACATAACCTATAAACATAACTGGAAAGTCACACAAAACATATAATTTTTACGTAACTCTTTTTACGTATAGGCAACATATTAATCCAGATGTAAATGTCATGGAACCTAGGTGTCACAAGTACTCCGTAATTTTTGTTTCATAAATAGAACATAACAGCGATATAAACGATAGAACATAACAGCGACATAAACGATAAATATAATTTACCGGTTGTTCGATCGTGACTGATCGTGACCTTCGGTAACCAGTGGTAACGTTTCCTGCTGCAAAACTCCTGCACGGAACGTATTAAAATAAGGACTGCGTTTAGCATCGGTGTGTTTAGAGTGCAAAATCTAACGTTTACGCGAGGATTAAACGTGGCGTGTTGTAATTAACAATTATTACATTGGTTTCAGGTTAAGTTGGATAGATATTTTAATTAATATGTCAGACAGAAAACGTTTGAGAAGAGATCTTGAAACATACTCTTCTTGACATTCAGTTACATGAAATGATTGATTCAGATGTCTTATTTCGTGTTTCCTTTTGCAGTTTACTTATATAGATAGATTCGGGGGGAAATCGCCGGCAGACAATGTTCGGCACATATTGAGTAACCTGTTCAGTTTAGAATTTGCTGCGTTGTACACGTGGAAAAGGAGGAAAAATAAAATAAATATATCCCAATTACAAATGGTGCGAATAATAAAAGGTATTTACACACTTATTTTATGAACCCTTTATATTAAAAATGCGAGCTAATATATACAATATTAATTTTTTATTCAGATAAAATAATAGATAGCAACTCCGACTTCCGCGAGGTTGACTTCAATAGAGAAGCCGCGAAATGGTTCCGTTTAGGATTGCAAAGGAAGTGTAGAGAGGAGAAAAAAATTAATAAACATACATACATATAGTTTTTCAAATATTTTTTTCTTTTCAAAAAAGTTAAATATCTGTTAGAATTTTTTATAAACTTTATATTATATATAACATGTCACATATATATATACAGATATTTAACTTTTTTTTAATTAAAATAATCCTTCCAAATACCAATAATGTAATTATCCATAACGTAACAATAAAGTTATTGCTGTTATCCTGTTGCTACGTAACAGAGAGATTACAGAGAAAGGTAAAATTTATATAAAAGTATGACCTTAATGTGACGCGTACTGTTATGTAAATGTGGCGGACATTTCCACCCCGATGATACCTTCATGTGACCCCCACGTAACGTAACCAAAAAATGATGGTTATGCAGCAGTTACGTACTAGATACGTTTTGGTGCTGTGGGGGAGATTGTAATGCTACGCGTAGTAGGAATTAGAATTCAGCCCGACTAATGCTAGGTTATGTTTTGAAAGACGAACCCCGCAATTTACGAAAGTGTGCTTTAAAGTTTCTGTTAGAGTAACAATTTAAAAATCGTTTTATGAACATATTCCGTTCAACGGAAGAGAAAGAAGGATGAAAATAAAACGATATCACATTCGCTTTTTAACCTTGCTGTCCTATTCCGGTTTATTTAACGCAAAACAAATTTCATTCGCTTGTAATAACGTAATTTTTAAAAAGAGTGCTTTAATGTTTTTTAAGAGCATCTGTTGCTGAAATCACCAATTCATCATGTGTTTGCGCATTCATTAATGATGGTCTATACGATATAATACAGACATATAATAATAATAACAACAATAATAATATTCTTCTATTGTACTATATTATTTAAAAGGGACATATCGAACCCGTACACACCGATTTTGGTGCAATTTTGCAAGTCTGTAGAGTAGCCAAAAATATTGGATACATATTTTTCGAAAAAGGAATTCATTCTCCTCCACAATTATTAGAAAAATTCGTTTGTTTAAACTAAATACTAACTGACGTTCGAATGTTTCAGTAAGTTTATACAGTATGTCCGATTTGTTCGTATATTATTTTTCATGCTCCATTATTTTTGTAACTATTGAAAAACCAAAAAATGTTTCATATCAAAGTTTTTTATTTGATGGGGAAACTAAATAGTATAGGAGGGGAAAGGAGTAATGTATTTAGAATGCAAGAAGTGAATATATTTAAGGTTTGGAATACATAAAGTGCTCGACACGACCATCCCATGCAAGCGACTGTAGGAGACCAGAGATGGGCAAAAAATTATTTGAAATAAAAACTTGTGTACGAAATTTTTACTTCAAGTAATTTCTGGCTCATCTCTGCAGGAGACTGCCTTCGTCGGCCGCCGACCATCTCGTTCTTTTATCGATGTCGACGGGCTCGACGTCGCTTCTTCGGCCACGTCCAACAATGCGTTTGCAGACCTCAGAATCTATTGTTCTGTTTTTCTTTTTTATGATTTTATCTTTAATGCAGTGTAGATTGGTCTTAAGGCACAACTAATCGGACGTGTCTTTGATAGTAGCGGTGTTTGAATGTTTTTTCTAGAATTTTTGTGGCTGAATGTTTTAATCTTTTAGCTACTCAACCCCACACTTATAGCGGCTTCTGTATTCGTACTCAGAAAGTTAAAATTCGATGGCCACGACATTCTGGCCTTTTCACTGTACGCTCTCTTGAAAACGGTTGAACGGTAACGCGTACCATTTTTTGCGACCCTGATGGGTTCTTAGGTAAAATCTTTCGAACGACGCGGCTCGGGGGTCATAAACGCTAGTGTAGTGGCGTAAGGACAAAGTCAGCAATAGGCCATTCAGTAATGAGTATGTCAATTTCTAGCATAGAAGTATCTCTAGTGGATTACTAGTGTTTTTCTTATGAAAATGACACCAAACTGGTATAATCCTGATTATTTTTAATGACTGTAATGGAAAGTACTGGGAGTAAAATAATTGAAGAAAGTAATGAAGAGTACCTGAATTCTATGTGAACTTACACGTAACTGATATGTGTGCCCAGATCTTAACGTAAGCGATACCTACGCTCGTGTACTTACATCGCAGATTAATTATAATTTTTAAATCCATTCAATCGTTAATAAGGACAGAGCCAATCAATTTGTAATGGAAGGTAGGGATTTAGGGGCCTCGGGTCCCAAAAACTACGAATATAAATTTTACAAAAACATTCCAATTCATTATTTTCAATGATTTTTACGTGTCGTAGGATGGGCACCGTCTAGTTAGAGATGCGCGAAGTGCAGAGATTTGCGGGAATGTCCGTAATAGCGTCAATTTTTAATATTTTTCGGCGTACGACACGTGAAAACAAATTAGTTAAATGATCCATTACACGTAAAATACTAACAAGGTAAGGTCGCGATCCGGACGAGCGCTTTTTGAACGAGACCGGGCTCAAATTATGGGGACCGATGGGCATTAAAAAAGTGCAAAACATTAGGGGTATCTCGCCAGCCGTTTTTATAAAAAATGGCTTTAAACATTTACAGGTTACTAGATATACGAAAACAATCAAGTTCTCACCAGAAGCTGTTGTAGCTGCGAGCGTTACGCCGCAGGTGAGTCGCGCCAGAGCGTTCGAACAGACAGGTTGAACTAACCTCTCACGTTACTCGCAGGTCTAATTTAACTTTGTTACATTACCGCTTCACTCTGGTACAGTCACTATCGCTACCCTGGGTATCCGTCGCGGGGCCCAATGTTTCATTTATCCTGTTGGACCGGCACAAACGACACTTAACTGTAAATAGTGAAGCAATAACCGTGAAATCTCAGGAGCGTCGCCTCGTGCGGCCGAAATGGCGTCGCTCCCATCGTCCTCACAACCCTCCCGCAAGGGACAAAAACTAACAATTTCGAAAGACTGGAAAAGGACGAGCTCACAACCGCTCACCTCCACAGCCGATAAAGCCTTTCAGAAGGCGCTCAAAGAATTGGGTGTCCCAACGAAGTGTCCGGTAAAACCTAACCTCAACGCGAAAAGGAAGAGGCTGAACACCACTCCAGAGCAACAGGCTTGCCTTCCTGCTGCCCACACCACCTCTCATTCAGACCTGGACGGAGACTCATGGACCACGCCCAAAAGGCCCCTGAGCCCGCAGACCCTGTCACGGGGGAGCAAAGATGATTCCAGTATAATCACACATAACCAGTTCGATGCTTTGGCTACTTTGGACACAAACGAAGATAACTTAAATTTAATGGACATAGAAGGCCCAGAGAGCACCTCTGGCCACCCGACGTACAACACCAACCCATCGACTTTCATTGAAACAACAAACAACACTCAACCCGCACACACAAGGAGCAAGATAAGGCCACCTCCCATCTACAGCATTGGCATCTCCATCAAAAATCTGTTGCATGCTGCAAAAGACAATATCCCATGTAATTGCATCACGTTAAAGGATATTGGTAACGACACCATCTCAATTAATATTACAAGCATGGAACATTATGATAGTATGAAGGAGATTCTGGGTAAGATACAAGCAAAATTCTACACATTCACCCCTAACCATTTGAAAAACAAACTTTTAGTACTTAAAGGAATACAAGGTGATTTTAACGAAAATGACATAAAAGAAGAAATTATTGGTTTGGACCTTCAGGACATACAAATAATAAAAATTTCCAGAATTAAACTAGGGAAACATGAAAACGCACCCACACATTTTTTGGTTCAACTCTCTCCGGAAAGCATTCCAAGCAACCTCACTAAGCAGAAAAGGCTGGCCTGCCAACGCATACAATGGGAACCTTACAGGAAAAATAACGTTTTTCAATGCAAAAATTGCCAGCGCGTAGGTCACTCCAGCGCAAACTGCAGCCTCGGCTATAGGTGCGTCAAATGTCTCGACAACCATGAACCTGGAAAATGCAAGATTATAAAAAACAACAATGAATCTCACGCTGCGTGTGTCAACTGTGGTGAAAGCGGCCACCCCGCAAACTATAGAGGATGCAAATACCTAAAAGTCGCACAAGACCTAGCTTCTCTCAAAAGGATAAAAGACAAAGAGAATACTATTCAAAAAACTAACAGAATCAGCAGACAAGTCACCCCAGGTCTGTCATTCTCCCAGGTGGCTCAAAATGTTAGACCAAACCTGCGGAGAGACCAGATCCCTACTCAGTATATAGATCGTCCTGTTGAGCAAGATTATAACCGACCCCCTCCTCACCCAGTGCACCCCAGTTACGGACTACCTGGCACGCATCGCAATCTGCCCCCCTCAGCGCACAACGCCAACGCAGGTATGGAAGAAATATTGTACTCATTAAAACACGACATTATTAGTGCAATCACTCTCCAACTCACAGAAGTTAAGCAACAGATCAGCAATAACACACACAAAATCGACCACTTATACAAACATCTGAACCTGCAATGTCCATAAACGCTAAGTGCCTTAAAATTATAGCCCTAAATGTCAATTCAATTATCAGACACTCGCGCAGGGCCAATTTGAAAGCGTTTATTGATAGTAATAAACCAGATATTCTGCTACTTAGTGAGACTAAATTAAACAAAAAATATAAAGTGGAGTTCAAAGGTTATAGTATGACGCGTAGTGATCGCCCCAACGATAGAAGAGGGGGGGGGGGCACTGCAATACTAATCAAGGAGACTTTTAAATATGAGACAATCAAGTACATAAACCCTGCTGTCAATCACAGACTCGAAGCAACCATTATTAAAATAAATTGCAACCAAAAAAACCTATACGTGATCAGTGTTTATGCCACAAATGATTCAGACTCTTCAATCATTAATGAGCTAAATGAACTTTTAGAACGGATCAAGGCAAGTGATGTCAACAACTACTTTATCATCGCGGGCGACCTGAATGCTCGCTGCAAAGAATGGGGCGACACGGCATCCAACTCAAGAGGAGGATATATCAGGAACTGGGAAGCATCCCAGTCCATCAAGTACAAATTTAATATAATGACTCCTGCCGATCCTACCTTCCCCTCTGCTAATTCGTTCCTAGACATCTGCATAGCTGATAATAGAATTAAATTCATAAACACCACTGTGACGGCCGGAAAAGTGAGCCCATTTTTAAGATTTTTTTAAGGGACAACTTACAGTTTTATTATAAAATTGTTATTACCTATCTTTAGTACAATGTCTTAAGAGACTATAAAAAAAAAAGTAATAGAAAAACATGCATAGATTTCCATATACAGTTAATCTCCTACATCCCTCACAAGAAAACATAGGTCGCTTATCGAAACGATATCTTTGGAACGGCAACTCTGAAATCAATTTTTTTTTTTTTAATATAATCGGTATGAGTGTAGTTTCCGTTGTGCGTACCGATTTTTAAAAAAAATTATTTTTGTAAAAATGGTGCGCTTGGGAAGAAAAAGTTTCGAAAATCCGCAAAAAAATGGATAGTTTTTCGAGCGTATTTAAAAAAATATGTTTTCGATCAAAAAATCGGTACGTACAACTGAAGATACTCTTGTTTTAAAGATCCTATCAAAATTTCAAGTCGATCGGATAAAAATTGACAGAGCTATGGATTCGATCAGTTAGAAAAATGTCGTTTCGAGATAATCGCGTTTAAAGTTTGCACGGGAAAAATCACACTTCCGTTCGTGACGTTCACTGTCACTCGAATGCCCGATCAGCGGTTGCATTTCTTCGATTCTCAAACGAACAGCGTACCGTGCATAAAAACGGGAAAAACCCAAAATTTATAACCTTTAACAATGTGGGGGAACAGTGGGTAAGAAAAATGTCGGCGCGCTATTTGCCGCTAACATAGCGCGCTCGGAACGGCATCGTGACGCGTCTCACAAAATGCACTGTATCTTCGTCAATTCTTCGAATATCAACTTGAAATTTTCAGAGAGTATTTTTGAAGAGTTAAACATTAAGAAAGTGAAGAAAAAAAAAATCGAAATTTTTTCAACTTTCACAGTGGTGTTCCCCCTTAAATGGGAAACTAAAAACTTGTCATTATGATAGCGACCACAAAGCCATCATCGCAGACGTCTCCTTAGACAAGGAATTAGATATCCCATTAGCTAACCCCACCGCCACAGATCACCTATTATACAAAAAATGTAATTGGAAAAAATTCGGGAAAAGAATCAGCCAATGTAACAACACTTCAATACCTGACAACAGGAATCTCACAAATATAGAAATTGATGACTACCTGCTCGCAATGGAACATAATATTCGTACAGCACTAAACAAGTTCTCACCAAAACACAAGAAAATGGATTACACTGAAATATACACGAACAACAAAATAAGGAGACTCATAAAATATAAATCTTTCATAGTCTCACAGATTCATAAATCATATAGACTGGGCTACACTTCCTCACTTATCACTTTTCTCAAAGACTTGTTAAAATCTATCAGACACTCAATCGAATCCGAAATGCAATGCAATATCAGTAACTACTGGGAGAGTAGAGAGAAAGAAGTGAACCACCACTGTGTCGACAACTTCTTCCCTAAGATTAACAGGCTATTTCGCAGTAAAACAGTTGACAATATGGAATTACTACAAATAGATCTTCAGAACCGCAACTGGATTGACGAATTCAACATACCAGATGATCACATTGCTTTTGATAATAATCATTTCACAGTAGACGGTCCTACAAATATAGCAAATATAATGGGCAAACATTATCAAGCCATAAACACACCTACACCAAACGAAGTAAACAACAGACTACATAACCTAATAGAAAGAGACAATAACATTCTTAGAGATGAGATATTTCAATTCAAATCCCACCAAAAGCACATTACGTTCTTCTCCATGGACAACAAAGCAACCTCCCCAACCGGACCCGAAGAAGATTTCAATCTATTTACGAATGTTAGGGAAGTTGGAAATATTATTAAGAAAATCAAGGGGAAAACCTCATCCGGAGTAGACGGAATTCCAAATATTGCCTTGAAGCACTTACCTGCTCAAGCCATTGCACAGTACACAATTTTATTCAATAACATAATTAACAATATGCACTATCCTGGAAATTGGACAACAGCAATAGTCATCCCTATTCTAAAGAAGGACAAGGACCCACACAAACCAGCTAGTTACAGGCCAATTAGTCTTCTTCCAAATATCAGCAAAATCTTCGAATCCATAGTTAACTCCGCTCTTTACCACCACTGCAGACGTAACAACATTATTCCGCCACAGCAATTCGGATTCAGATACAAGCACTCCACAATACATGCAATTCATAACCTACTAAATGACATCAACACCAGCATCAATGAAAAAAAAATGGTAGGGGCCTGTCTAATTGACATTGAGAAAGCCTTCGATTCGGTTTGGATCAGTGGCCTGATGTATAAGATGCGCAGGAGGAAATTCCCGAAATCCTTGTGCATGCTCACTCAACTGATGCTATGAAATAGGAAGTTTGTAACACAAATTGGTGGCCACAAATCATGTACAGAGTACGCCATTACCGACGGTCTCCAGCAAGGCAAATTTATACATCACAGACGCCCTCAATTTGTACAACATAAATCAAGACAACATGTGCTTACGCAGACGATTTAATCATCTATGTGGAAGGGAAAAAACCACTTAAAATTATGGAAACGCTTCAGACCACTGTTAATAATATCCATGCCCATTATAAAACGTGGAAGCTCAAAATCAACCCGCAGAAATGCGAAACTATTCTATTCAGGAAGCCAACCAGATTCTTATGTGCATATCAGAAAAGAGATATAAGACTATTTAGCATTGACATTGCAGGTCCTGCTCCCAACGAAAGAACTATCATCCCGCACAATAGCTCGGTAAAATACTTAGGGGTACACATTGACAGCCTGTGGAGGATGGCTAAACATGTTGACATCCAGCTTATTAAGGCGCGCAGGGCATTCCACGGCTGCGGCAGACTCTTTTACTCTAGAAATCTGAGTAACAGAGCAAAAATAGTGTGCTATATGCTGTTGATTCGCCCCATAATCACGTACGCAGCACCCATGTGGTATAACACCAATGCGGCTACAATGGAAAAAGTAAGGAGATTCGAGCGCCAAATCATCCGACACTGCATCTACAAGAATAGATCGGCTTCCTCTAACTTCACAAAATTTATCAGCAACCTGGAGCTATACAAAGAATCAAACATCCCCGGAATTGATAATTTCATCCTACAACTCGCCAGGGATTACTACGCCACTTCCATATCTATTGATGACAACGCACTTATCAACAACTTCCTAAAAATAGATGACGAATACGCCAAAAATTCCCTCATTTCTGGCTACATTCCTCCCCAGTCCTTCACGTACTTAGACAAGAACGGTTATACTCAAAATGACCTCAACATACCCACAATCTATCACTGGCCCAGACATAAAACAAACAAAAAAATTGTATACGACCCCTTGATTAACCCAACTAACACCCCACAAGCCTTCAAATACTCCACAAGCATTCCCCCAACTGACTTATACAACCCATCACGACTAAGAGAAAGATATTGGTGGCTGGATGCAAATAGCGCATATCTAGCAGAGTTAAAAACTAGAATAATAAATCACAGAAACATGCAAGTAAATAACAGATAACACTAGTATCCACAAAAAAATGACAGGCCGTTGGCCTTTGTAGTTAGTTAGCCATGTACATATCATTAGTTTAAGTCAAGTTAAGTATAGTTGTTAAGCTAATTTAGTTATATCATTCTACATACATACCAAAGAGATCCACCTGGTTTAGCGCCGATTTTTCCAGGTGAACAGTACAATCGAGCTGCCATTAAAAAGGCGGGAAATAACAGAAGTACAAATTAGTTTATAGTTCCCAAAGTTCCTTTATTTTTATAAGCACGAGCGCTCATGTGAGCCTGTTGTTTAACATATAATTGTTAGTGTTACAAGGCGCCAATTTCGGTGGTGTTTATGCCTGTGTTAGTCATGTAATACTGTTATGTATATTAGTTTGGCTAAATAAACACATTTTACAAAAAAAAAAAGTTATGCCGCAGGTTCATGTTCTAGAGGTCGTATGTTCGAGACTCGGCAATGGAAGTTTTATTTTTTATTTTTTTCCAACTGCATTTCTATTTCTTATTCCTTTTTTTACTCACTGCTATATAAATAATATATAAGAATTATAAAGTATAGGATGTGGACTACAATTTTTAATAACACGTTTTTTATTAATCAACTTATTTTTTTATTAATAACAAGTGTGGCTAAAGCGTTTATTAAAATAAAATTCGTTTTTTAATAATTATGTATTTGGCTACTGAATATATATGTGCGCAGAAATTGCAAATAATATAGATGTGAACATAATATTATAATGAGTACATGCAATACATAATACAGCAATAGTAGAAGTAAACAAACAAATGTATGGGATGTGGCGTATTTTTTCAATATATTATAATGTAAATATCACAACATATAGGACATTCCATAATACTGGAAAATAATAAAATACCGCCGACATTAGTATTAACCGATGTGCACCACGGGGAGGTTGTCGGTCGGTTTTTCACATAATATGAATAACGCCACATGTGATGCAACATGAATCACGCAACATGTAGTATACCAACAGTAAAAGTGCGCATAGATTGTAACGTCTGCAATAACAAATAAATTGTAATATCGTGAAATATTAGAAAATATTATACACAAGCCGTTAAGGTGCTCTACAGGATATTTGAAATCTCATTATTAGGAGTTCGATTGCAAGGAAACAACAGCTTTCTACCTCGAAAAGCCTTTTCTTTCTAAACGAGTTTATTGCCGTATTTTCCAAATTGGTGCCCCAACCCCGTTTTAGGCGATGAGTAATTAGCGACGTGATAAAAGGATTCATAAAACTGGTCTAAAGGCAAAGGTCTGCTGCAAAAGTGGGCGGAACGTTGTCGTTTGAAGGTTTTTGTTAAATAGGGTATTTTACCCAGCGTTGATGTTTCCCCCCTTTTACTGTGTTTCCCTTTTGTTTAAAATGTCGTGGAAAGGGAAACAAAACGACTTGGAACCTTTTATTTGGAACGAACGGTTAGTATTCTTTCGTGTGTTTAACCAAACGACACGGACGAAGAGACAACGGACGATTTTTTAAATGGAGCGAATTTCATCGAGTGCTTCTGCCGAACCAACCAATAATTATAAGTCAATATTAGGACACGCGATAGAGTATGCGACACAGCGTTTAAAGGATAATAGTGTAATTCCGCGACTACTAACCGGATCACCACCACCTGAATCAACGGAAATTGGAAATGAGATATACCGCAGGATACAGAGTATGATAGAAGAAATGGTTCTAATTGAAGAAGAGGAGCATATTCACCACAACGAATTGGACGACAGCGATGAGGACAATAATATCGAAGAATTGATGGAAGCCAATGTTGATGAAGAATCATACGAACCACCGGAGAAAACCATGCGCGTAGAAGTCCCGTTTGAAATCAAAGTGAAGGCTGTGACGGCATTACAATTACACCCAAATTGGACTTGGAAAACGGTGCGCAGTAAGATCACCAAACAATTGACATCCTCCAGCTTATTGACCAAGTGGAAGAAAGTAGTGGAGAACAATGGAAGCGTTAGAGATAAGTATATTTTTATTAATAATTGGACATATGACAGATTCATAGAAGCGCGTTCTTTAAAGCGTCAAGTCACTACACGTTCTTTACAACAATGGGCAATGCAAGCGGCTAATCAATTCTTATCAAATTCTTTTCATTTTTCAGCCTCACATACATGGGTCACTAAATTCAAACTCCGAAACAGAATTACTCAACGTAAAGTTACGCGCTTTGTGAGCAAAAAAGATACAATCTCATTTCAGGATACTCTTCAGGCAGCGCAAGTTTTTCAGGATCAGGTACGCGATGTAATACCTTCATTCGACGATAAAGTCATAAATACGGATCAAACTGGTTGTGAATATAAAATAGAGTTAAAGCGCACGTTGTCATACAAGGGTGAGAAAATTACAGAGGTTGCTACGGGTAGTTTAAATAAGATGACTCATTCATATACCGCACAGTACGCGATCACATTTTCTGGAGAAATATTACCAAAAGTTTTCATTTGTTTACAAGAAGCGGGTGGTAGCTTTGGTCCGCGCGTGGGAGCGAGTGTACGGGAGCAAATGGAAATTTTTGGTAACGTTTTCGTAACGTGTACAAAATCGGGGAAATTACAATCGGACATATATGAACAATTTTTGGACACTATTATTAAACCATACGTTGGTCGAGACAAGTTTTTACTTATTTTAGATTCCTGGGGTGGTCAAACTAATCCATCCTTGTATGACATCAAATTCCGTGACCCAACATCAAATAATACTCCTACATGCATCTTAAAAGTAATACCGCCTAAATGCACACCGTTATGCCAACCCTGCGATGTATACTTTTTCCGTCAAATTAAAAATTTCATTGCCAGATTACAAAATGCCCAGACACTAGTTTCCGAAAATAGAGACATAACAGATCGAGCGAATATTATCAAAACACACGCCATTATTCACAACCAGTTGTCTGCGCCTATATTTAAGGACATGCTATTATATGCATGGTATGCGTCAAAATTATCCAGCGAAAAGAAAGTATTTTGTAATGTTAATCAGGTTTGTTTTCCCATTAATCTAAAAGAGATGATATGTAGTTGTAATAACCCGAGTTTTATTAAATGCGCGTGGTGTTTATGCGGCTTTTGTTTTATTTGTTTTTATGATAATATGCATATAAAGGATTGTCCGAAACAGGCAAATGCACAGGAACTTCAAATTTAACAGCGATTCATTAATACATATTTCCATTCTTATAGGTATGCTCGCTATGCTGTTTATATTTTAGTGCGTATTGTGTATCTTACTATTTGCGTAATTTATATTGTACCACACATTGCGATATTTACATTAGATTAGGTGTTACGTTACTTGTATTATATTATACGTGTTATTAAAAATTGTAGTCCACATCCTATACTTTATAATTCTTATATATTATTTATATAGCAGTGAGTAAAAAAAGGAATAAGAAATAGAAATGCAGTTGGAAAAAATAAAACTTCCATTGCCGAGTCTCGAACTGTTGTAGCTGCGGCGTAACGCTCGCAGCTACAACAGCTTCTGTTGAGAACTTGATTGTTTTCGTATATCTAGTAACTTGTAAATGTTTAAAGCCATTTTTTATAAAAACGGCTGGCGAGATACCCCTAATGTTTTGCACTTTTTTAATGCCCATCGGTCCCCATAATTTGAGCCCGGTCTCGTTCAAAAAGCGCTGGTCCGGATCGCGACCTTCCCTTGTAAGAATCAATTTTATCTTGCAATTTATAGCTTGTATAAGCTCTCAAGAAGTGCCATATTTTAACGCCATATAGGCTCCTGATCCCCGAAATAAATTTAAATCAAGAAGTCCCATAAGGTGATAGGTCTATTCTATACCTCGTCTGTGGTGACACGAAGTCCCATAAGGTGATAGGTCTATTCTATATCTCGTCTGTGGTGACACGAAGTCCCATAAGGTGATAGGTCTATTCTATATCTCGTCTGTGATATAAGTGTTCCAGTGGGTGGAAACTGAATAGGGAACTTCCGGGGTAGCGTTTAGACCGGAAGGAGGAGGCTTTCATAATGTAGATGGCGTTAGTGTTGCGGTATAGTTGTGTTTGTGTCTGTACATACACGATCGGTTGAGACTTACACTGTCTTATAAGTGAAAAGAAGTAAAACGTGAGTGAAACGCTAGTTTTTACATGCGTTTACTGTTTAACTTAAAATGAATGTGCAAAAGAGTGAAGCAACTGCAAAGAGGGTGACAGGTAAGAAATTTTTATGTACGGTTTGAGTTACATTTAAGACACTTGTTTATTTGAATATTCGTGATGTTTTTGTATTTTTAGGTTATAATCTCTATTATCAAAACTTTCAATTTACTATAAAAATGATTAAAAATGATTTTCTAAATTTAACACTTTTATTTTTTAAATGCACTCGTTAAATGCTATAATGTGCAGATTCACTGACTGTTAGCAATACCAGTTTTCCTCGCCGATCATACGATCAGGCGAGAGGGTCGACGCCGCCGTACTTTTCTCAAAAATGTGGGGAAGGAAATAATAAATTTAATTCACCCTTTAAGTTCACAGGAGCAGACAGACAAAAAATAGAATGAAAGATGCAGAGGAGTATCTACGTTGCAAATGACTTGCATATGTAAGGGCGCCGAGCACGGTTCAGACAACGTACGCCAAGCTAGTACGGGCGTCGCAGGTATGCATGACGTAATAATGGTAATAATTATGATAATTACGATAATTATAAGTAAAATATCCTTTATGTTGTATATAGAACTCGACGGTTCCTGCTTGGGGCAAAATCCGGCTACGATGTCGACAGTATACTGCCCATAGGACATTCCCCTGACGTCTGCATGCCACTCAAGCACATACGATGCACGCGTATTTAGGTAAAATTCAAAGTCAATTTTCTCGAAAACGAAGCCTCTACAGCAAATTCGTCACTCCGAATTTTCGACTGTTATTTGCCTGTAGAATCATCCCCCGAAGTATTGACCATAGGTAGAAGAACACCATTTATATGGAGGTCGCGTACGAAGGAATACATATATGTACATAAATTAACAATGTAATATAAGTAATTAATATAATTACTTATCACTATAGCGTTTAAGCAAACTGTTAAACTCAATATATGGAACATTTTGCAAAGAAAAATCTGAGCCACTCACTAATCCTTACCTCTACTTGTATTTTTTGCAATTAAGTATCTTATACAAAATGTAGGGTAAGAGATACATTTGTTGACATTATCAGTTATTGTTGGCAAAATAATGTCCAATTATGCCAATAATAACTGAAAAAATGGGGAAGGTTTAGATAAGAAACTTCAGGTGAATGTGAAATATTTAATTAAATTTAGTTACTGCAAATTTAATTAAATATTTTTCTCTAACACCTGAATTTCATATCCAAATCTTCTTAACGTGTCAACAAATGTATTTCCTATTGTACATATTACAGTATGCAGATTCTGCGTATATTTAATCACATAAATAAAAAATAAAAAATATGATTACAATATAAAAAAAGATGTGAAATCAAAATGAGCTGAAAGTACATCACAAAAAAAAGAAAATAATATAATCACACAAAAACAGAAAATAATATATTCACATAAAAAAGAAAATAATCTAATTACAATATAAAAAAAGATGTGAAATCAAAATGAGCTGCAAGTACATAAAGGTACTTTCCAACTGCGCTTAAGATGACACAACTACATATACACAGCTAAAATGCTGTGTTATTCCATTACTCATATCGCGGACATTTTAATTAACCCATCAAAAAGAATCCCATTTAAAAACATTGTCGTAAATTATTATTAGCTTTACAAAATTAATGATATACAAAAATTGCGCCAATTATCACAATGGCTATTTATACAAAGAAAAAATCACAATGGTAAAATGAAAAAATGTATTAAATAATATTAAGCAGATATATTTTTATACAAATAAATATTTTAATACGAATAAATATTTTATTCAAAATACTTTATGTAAATAATACTTAAATGCGTTCGTGGATGTGTGTATGTGCATATGCTACATATGATGTATTTTAGATCGCAGCGCCAAGTATTTTGAATAAAATATTTATTCGTATTAAAATATTTATTTGTATAAAAATATATCTGCTTAATATTATTTAATACATTTTTTCATTGTACCATTGTGATTTTTTCTTTGTATAAATAGCCATTGTGATAATTGGCGCAATTTTTGTATATCATTAATTTTGTAAAGCTAATAATAATTTACGACAATGTTTTTAAATGGGATTCTTTTTGATGGGTTAATTAAAATGTCCGCGATATGAGTAATGGAATAACACAGCATTTTAGCTGTGTATATGTAGTTGTGTCATCTTAAGCGCAGTTGGAAAGTACCTTTATGTACTTGCAGCTCATTTTGATTTCACATCTTTTTTTATATTGTAATTAGATTATTTTCTTTTTTTGTGTGATTATATTATTTTCTGTTTTTGTGTGATTATATTATTTTCTTTTTTTTGTGATGTACTTGCAGCTCATTTTGATTTCACATCCTTTTTTATATTGTAATTATATTATTTTCTTTTTTATGTGAATATATTATTTTCTTTTTTATGTGAATATATTATTTTCTGTTTTTGTGTGATTATATTATTTTCTTTTTTTTATGATGTACTTGCAGCTCATTTTGATTTCACATCTTTTTTTATATTGTAATCATATTTTTTATTTTTTATTTATGTGATTATATTTTTTTGTTAATTATACTTTATTCGTCCTTGACTTTTTCATGTTTCTTTGTCTTTTTTTTATATTTATTTGTTGATAATACTCTTTTTTTTCCTCGACTTTTTCATGTATACTATTTTTTTTTGTGATTTTTGATAATACTTTTTTTGTCCTCGACATTTTCATGTACTTGGCGTATTTTTTACTTTTTTAAAGTTTTTTTTGGGGATCTCACTTCTTTTTACAAAGCTAATTCATGTACTTGGCGTAATTTTTTTACTTTTTTAAAGTTTTTTTGGGGATCTCACTTCTTTTCACAAAGCTAATTCATGTACTTGGCGTAATTTTTTTACTTTTTAAAGTTTTTTTTGGGGATCTCATTTCTTTTTACAAAGCTAATTCATGTACTTGGCGTAATTTTTTTACTTTTTTAAAGTTTTTTATGTTGATCTCACTTCTTTTTACAAAGATAATTCATGTTCTTGGCGTCATATTTTTTTACTTTTTTGAAGTTTTTTTGGGATTCAGAATTTCAGCTTCTTCTTTTTTACAAATTTTTCCCTGTCACGGGTATTAAAAGTAAGGATAAAGTAAGGAAATCCCAATAAATTATAAATTCTGATCTATCTTCGTTACACGTCCACGCGTTTACGGCGCACTGCAGCCTATCGAGTGATGTTAGAAGATAAAGCTAGTTTGTAGCCAGTAAAGCTTACTCGGAATACTCGGAATAGCGCAAAGCAGTTCAGCGAGTGTACTTTTATTATTTTTCGATTAAGGATAAATTCTACGTAAGTTTAACACCTTCCCCCAAAAAACATGTGCACTGCATTGCCGATCTATATGTATTATATGAATGTATAGTACTTTGTGTGCAGTACATAGTGCGCGAAGCAGCTTGCGGCCGTGGCCGGGGCCGGGGACGTGGCCAGAGCCGGGGTCGTGGATGGGGGCGGGGCCGTGGACGTGGCGGCGGCCAATAACATATAAAAAAATAAATTCGTTATTTTCATACATAAAAATGTGGTTATTTCATTTGCTCACGCAGCAGAGTTACTTTCTCTTTCAGCTGTTAAAATAATTCTCTTCATCTGCATCGTTAACTGAAAAATAGGACAAATTTACTAATTATTTATATAAATTATCACACGTGCTCACATTGAATGAATAATTGCGTATGCAAAACCCTACGTGAAAATTTGTGCGTACATAATCCAACGTAGATAACACTGCATCATCTTCTGCTTTGATGATTATCTGTAAATATATAATATATTATCACACGTGCTCACATTGAATGAATAATTGCGTATGCAAAACCCTACGTGAAAATTTGTGCGTACATAGTCCAACGTAGATCACACTGCATCATCTTCTGCTTTGATGATTATCTGTAAATTATATATATATATATATAAAGCCTCATTTTAATAATTATATACAACTTAACGTAGAACTTATTAATTATTTATAGAAATAGAGTGGCCTTTTGCTATAGTGAGTGTAGAGACTACATAATGTATCCAAAGCAGGTGAGAGCATATGGCAGAAAGTCTTGTTGCAGGAAATTTAAATGCTAATGGTAATAATTCAGCGAAAATGAATGAGGAGATCCAATATTTTTAACGCACAATTTATTGGTGTTGGAATAAAACTAATAATAATTTAGTATGTTTATTGGTGAATTGAAATAATGGGAATCTAAAAAATTAATGAATTGCGTGACAACTACTGTGGATGTTATTAAAGTATTACGAATGTCTTTCACAAAAGATTGAAAAACATCAAGGGAGATGTGTTTTCAGGGTACTTTCTTAACTAATGTGACTTGCTCTACATTGCAAGCAGTACACCATAATCTATTTTCTTAATAATTCTTAATGCTATGTCTTTTGATTGACAAATTTTGCCGATTTACCTTATTTGACAAATTCCCAGAAACTTGTGCGAAACAAGATGCTCTGTCTATCTATATATCTATTTAATCTTCTCCGGACAACCTCCAAGCCTGTGCGTCCCCTTCAATTCTACTATCCAAGCCTGTGCGTCCCCTTCATTTTTATCCAAGACCTGTGCGTCCCCTTCATTTCTATAATATATAATAAACTTTACATAAAAACTTTAAATTGCTGGTATATACAAAAACAAGTATCTGGCAATTTAAATGCAATGTAATTTTTTACTACAATATATTATTTTGTACATGCATGATACAAATTTCCAGAAACTTGTGTGAAAGGAGATGCTTCGCAGTCGAACCATCTCCGAACAACTTCCAAGTCTGCGACTCTACATAAGAAATCTATTAAAAAAATTTTGGCGACTTACCTTATTAATTGAGACAATAATTCAGTCTCCTATGTAGTGTAAAAACTCGTGACATTCCAAATTCGGACAACTTACTTTATTTGACACTTAACACTTGGTAGGTTATAAAATTCAAAATAGTATATATATATGTGTATGTACAATGACGGACGACGATCCCCGCCGAATAATCCCAAGAGTCGACGAACGAAGAACGAAACATGTGTTGGCTGAAGGTGTGTGTGTGTAACGCGTATACGTATTATGTTGACGAAAATTTGGCTTGAAGAATCAGAAGAAAATCTTACCGTTTCTGACAGATCCATGACATGATATTACGATATCTCTGTCATGCGTGGACCGATTTTATTGAAATTGGTCTTATTCGAAAGCTTATATGCGGTTTACATAAGAAAAATGCCTTTAAATTTAGAAAATATTGCAAGCGTGATGAGATATTAATGAAATAAGTTTCAGGTTAGGTTGGAATAGCTGTGCGTCGAGTAAAGATACACGGCAGCGACAGGCATATACAAGGTGTCTTTTCTTTCATGTACTTGGCGTCGAGACGCTACCGCGTCTCTAGATTTTCCCGGCAATTTTGCCACCATATTGAATTTTAGTTCAAACAAAATCTTTCATAATGTAGATGGCGTGCAAATACTAAACCAAAGTTTTGCTGGAGTTTCCATCCCCTGCCCAGCAGTGATGCCAGAATCGTGGGACGTGGGACAGAACGCTTACCCCCACTATGAACACGGCAGCGACAGGCATATACAAGGTGTCTTTTCTTTCATGTACTTGGCGTCGAGACGCTACCGCGTCTCTAGATTTTCCCGGCAATTTTGCCACCATATTGAATTTTAGTTCAAACAAAATCTTTCATAATGTAGATGGCGTGCAAATACTAAACCAAAGTTTTGCTGGAGTTTCCATCCCCTGCCCAGCAGTGATGCCAGAATCGTAGGACGTGGGACAGAACGCTTACCCCCACTATGACCTACTGTCGTCTCCCACTATGGCCTACCGGCGTCCCCCACTTTCTTCCCACCGCACTACACACAAGCATGTCTCTACTCCTGTCCGTGTGCGCTGCCTGTTCGGCTCTCTTCGGCAACAATCGTCATTGCCGAAACCAAAGACCAGCGGCTCGGCCGCAATCATGATATGCGAGTGTTCAAATCCCGGTGCGGCGGTTCTATTTTTTCTTTTATATATAGACTGTCACCGTAAGAATTAACTCTGACATTATTGAATAGTTTTTGTATTTATTGGCCAAAAGTATAAGTTTTTCTATTTATTTATTATTCTTTAATATGTTGAGTTGAAGAAAATAATGTTGGAAGAAAAACTTAAGTGCTGTTTTTTGTATCGTATAAATAACAGTATCAACTATATGGTAAATTTTTTGTATGTATTATTTCACAAGGTTTATTCGTTATTTGAAGTAAAACAGCTTAGGGTAATAGTAGCTGAATATGTGACAGTAAATGGGTCCTTTACCTATTCTCTAATTTCATTTTCTAACTTCTGAATAGAATAAAAACTTGAAAATTATTAATTTGGGAAGCATTTTCAAAGTCTGATTTTATTGTTGATGATACAATTCGCGTTATCGAAGACCACTGCAGCTGGTTGATGTACGATGTTAGTCTTCCGCCGTTCTACATATACATATATAAACAGAAATAAACACATAATTGAAATCATAACTGAAGGGTAAGGGGAAAGAACAGGGAATATCACAAAACAGCGTTATCGAGAAAATTAAGTTTTAATACTTTAGTCCATTAGTAAAGAAACAGGGTTCAATGAATTTAATTTTCTTACATAATTTTCTTCTTAAATAATTTCTTGTTTTACCTTTATGATAGAAGCTTATGCTTAGACAAAGAGTGGGGACATTCCGTATTTTGTTCCAGTGCAGAGTGGACATTTCCTGTTTTTAACCGGTATACCAAATATTTACTTTGTAAACCGTCTAGAAACCGTGGTGTGGGAAAAACAAACACTTCGGAATTGTTTAACGGTACTGTCGTTAGCATAAGCTTTTGTCATAGCAATGGCACATGATTTAATAAAATTTTCTTCTATAAAATATTTCCTTGCCTTACTGATTTCCCACGCAATCGGATATAAAATAGTCAATTTCCCAATTAGAGTTAAAAATTTGTTAAAAATTATTAACTCGAGCTTAGGACATTATGGATCAAACAGAGAACTGAAAATATGTACACGGCAAGCAGAATAGTAATGCCGCAAATATAACGTCATTCACTAAATATTAGTAATAAATATTTGATAATAAATTTTCACTAAACCTACCACGACCGGTCATTAGACCGGTTGAATGATTTATATCTTTTCGAAAGGTATATAATGCAAGCGTGGCATGACTGTAGCGCGTCAAAACAAATGTTCGCGACCTTTCTTCGCCTTAGCGGTGAGACTTTTCGAGACTGACATGGATGGGCTAAGCGTGGCTCAGGCAACTAGTCTTCTAACGCCAAATACGTATGTGAAAAATGTGCAATCGAGTAGCCTATTTGTAATAAATGCGGTGAAAACGAATAAAATGTACATTATTTACTTCTAAATGAAAGAAACTATCTTTTTTTCACTGTCAATTGGCTATTATCTTCATTGTATATTAAGAAATATAAGTTGCTTTAAAGACCTGTCATTTGATCGGGCGCGGTAGAGGTAATTATACATGAAGTGTCGGTAGATTTAGTGTTATTAATACACTACAAAACTATTATTAATTGAACCTTAACACCACTACAATTAATAGTACTATTAGTATTAACTATTGACAGAACTGTTAGCACTGTAATGAATTTAAGGACATTGTTTGACTGGTTGACGTACGATGTAGTTATATACGTCCGTACGATGTAGTGACAAACGCTGGTCTTTGGTTTCGGCAACGACGATTGTTGCCGAAGAGAGCCGAACAGGCAGCGCACACGGACAGGAGTAGAGACATGCTTGTGTGTAGTGCGGTGGGAAGAAAGTGGGGGACGTCGGTAGGCCATAGTGGGAGATATCCCCATAAAAAAACTTCAAAAAGTAAAAAACTTACGCCAAGTACATGAAAAATCAAATAAATCACAAAAAATAGAAGGTAATAATTACAAAATAAAAAAGATGTGAAATCAGAATGAGCTGTCAGTACATAAAGATGCTTTCCAACTGCGCTTTACATGACACAACTACATATGCACAGCTAAAATTCCATTACTCATAATGGTTATTTATACAAAGAAAAAATGTATTAAATAATATTAAACAGATATATTTTTACGCAAATAAATATTTTAATACGAATAAATATTTTATTCAAAATACTTGGCGCTGCGCCCCGAATTGGTGTTGCTAAACTGAATAAACATGTATAAATTGCATCAATCTTTTTCTTTCTTGTGGGTGCGTTCGTAACTGTGTGTGTGCGTGTGCATATGCTACGTATTATATTAGAATTAAATATATGTAGAATAAATCTGTCTGCGTTTCTAATATGTGTATGTATATGTTTATGTATTTTAGATTGCAAGGGAGTAATTGTAAATTATTAATACTAATTGTAAGACAATTAACATTTTTTCGGTTGCGCAGCGCCAAGTATTTTGAATAAAATATTTATTCGTATTAAAATATTTATTTGCGTAAAAATACATCTGCTTAATATTATTTAATACATTTTTTCTTTGTATAAATAGCCATTATGAGTAATGGAATTTTAGCTGTGCATATGTAGTTGTGTCATGTATAGCGCAGTTGGAAAGCATCTTTATGTACTGGCAGCTCATTCTGATTTCACATCTTTTTTTATTTTGTAATTATTACCTTCTATTTTTTGTGATTTATTTGATTTTTCATGTACTTGGCGTAATTTTTTTACTGTTTTGAAGCTTTTTTATGGGGATAAAGCTTATCTACGCGTCTCATCTCAGTTCATTGTAAATATTATCTGTGCATTGTGAAAATAAAACATTGACGAAGTTTTTTACTGAAATAAGTGCTCAAGTTTACCATAACCTGTCTTAGATTCCTCTCACTCTCACCCCTTTACCATCTCAAACATTTTGTGGTCCTTCGAGCCGGATCTAAGACAGGAAGTGGCTAGTGAACTCTCAGTGTCGGTGTGAACTCTCATCCTCTAGTGAACTCGGAGTGTCGGTGGTAAGCATGGCTGGTGACGAGCCATCAAAATCAGCGACTCGGTCCCAGACAGCGTCGAGGCCGAATTCACCAGCAGTCATGCTCAACGTTCCTACGGAGCCTCCAGGGAACATCTCCAATGAATCAAGGCGGGAGACGAGAGCCTCGTCTCCCTCTGGCGTACCGTCGGAGATTCTGTCAAAGGCAGAAACGCAATTCACCCGGCTGGAGTCTATGAAGGCCTTGAAAAAACGACTCCCATCGTGCGCCCCGAACACCTCCATGGCAGAGCTGAAGGTGTACTCACATCAAGTGGAGGATCTGCTCAAGGCATTCCAAAAGGAACACGCCTATTTCGACGTTGCGTGGCCACGGGCGCAACGCGACCACCCGTACTACGTCGAGAAGTGGTTGTTCAAAATGACGGTGTTGGCATTCGACATATGTTTGATGATAGGCAAGATCACGGAGGAATTGGCCCCCTTTCTGCCAGCTCGTGCCTCCGGCTCACCTAGCACAGCTCCAGGGAAGCTCCCTGAGCTGGCGTTACCCACCTTCGCAGGTGATTATCTAAAATGGTCGGCATACTGCGAGCTATTTACAGCGCTTATCCTCTCACGTAAAGTCCTCACCGAGGTTGAAAAGCTGCAATATCTGCTCACCAGCCTGGCAGGCGAACCGGCGAAAAAGGTAGAAGCTCTACCTCTCAAGGGAGCCTCCTTCACACCAGCATGGGAAATGCTGAAGGAAACTTACGCCAACAAGCGGCAGCTCATCCGCAGCTGGACAAATTATTCCAGTCAAAGCCTGCGAACATCAAGGGCCCAGCTGCGCTGAAGCAGCTCATCTCAAGTGTAGAAGGAGCACAAGCGTCACTCAGCTCACTTGGCGTGACCACGAGTCTGGGTGACACCATCCTAACTCACCTCGTGGCACGTCAACTCGACAAGGGCTCAAGAGAAGCGTGGGAGACTTCCATGAGCTCCAATGTTGAATATCCCACCTTCCAGGATATCAAGAAATTTGTTGGTAACAGGGTGAGGGCATTGGAGAGGGCAGAGACTCCGTCCTCCCAAGGCCCCACCAGCACTGCAAGAGCTCCCGTTGTTACGTGCCGATCACTTTTTAAAATTCATTTTCGCTACACAGATGTCGACCATTGATTCAACCATCACGTGTTATGGGAACTTCCCTCAATCAATTGTCGATTATCTGTGAATATTCTTGATAGTTGTATTCTAATTCAGCTCCACGCTTGTCACGCTACGGCAAATTCTCACGAAGGAATATTATAAACGATCTTTCAACGCCGTCGACGTTCCTGGAATGCGCGCTGCGATAAGGTGTCGGAAACTCAAGCATTGTAGTAGACCATTTATATTTTTCCTTTCTTCTAAATTTCCATCACACCGTCATTGACAAGTGATTCAACCATTGCGTGTTATGGGAGTTTCCCTCGGTCAATTGTCAATGATCTACAAACTGAATTATAATAATAATTAAATGCAAGTCGTTACGCCACTGCGTTTCTGCCTTGAGAGAATCTTTCATCAGCATCGACGTTCTTGGAACCCCGGATGCGATAGCACTCGAAAACCTAAGCACTGCGAGGCTGGGAACGGTCCGAAGCGACGACGGTTGGGCCCGTGTGCAGGAGGTGCGGAGTCAGCAATTCGACACTCTTTGTTTCAAGGGACCGGTTGCTCGGGCCTACCCTGCAAACGCTCGGGGCAGTCGCCTGTTAAGTCGCATAGTGCGCTGACGTTCTGTCCGAGGACACATTACTATTCGTTAAAATAGTTTTGAGCCGGAGTTCCCGTGTTTCTTGTAGTGCGTGGAAGGACTCAGTCCCCGTAGAGACTCAAACATTATATATATATTTTCACGTTTTTCACTGTTTAAAATATAATCAACTTTAACCGTAAATTAAATCATTTAACCTTTACCGTTTAATAATTAAAACATATTGCGAACCAAGTTTTGACATTGTGTGTTGTGCGACGCTCCTGCGATTCACCATCCAGTACGCGGGACCCTCAGGTCATCCAGAGAGAGAGAGAGAGAGAGAGAGAGAAAGAGAGAGAGAGAGAGAGAGAAAGAGAGAGACGTAGTACAAATTAATAATCTCTTGTACAGAGTTGGTGAGTGATTCCATCTATCCATGATATTGTACGGAAGCAGCAGCTGATTCAACCACCTAGTGGGTTATGGGTTTTCCCTCAATTAGCTGTTACCTTCCCTCCGGCGTGTGACACGGTTTAAAAATTGTCTTGTTTCGAGTAATATAAATTGCGACCAAATTAATCATTCAAACAACTCGAGTGAATGTACAAAATTAAGAACAAACGTGATTATTGATCCAACCACTTAGTGGGTTGTGGGTTTTCCCTCGATCAATTATTGTCGACTTCTTGTTACTTGTTCACATTCAACTCTGACTAAATTCAAACCTCATAAACAAGTCTAGGATTTTACACATTGTAATTGGATTTTTTATATATGATTTGGCGTAACACAAATCCATGTAATTTTCCCCATTTTGTACCACCTTTCAGAAACTCCTTTATATATATATTTTGTAATACATGGTATATTATTCCATAACTTGTCTAATTTTGTTTCGAACCAGTCTTTACCAAAATACCACATCCCGATTGGACAACCTGTACGGGTTGTAGACGAAAGCCGCGCCCCAAAGCAATCCTGATTTTTGCGTAATAATCACTGATTATGTTAAAATTATAACTTTTCCCTTTAAAATTCGTTAAGCGTTACTAGAGGAAATTAGACTCAACCGCTCGGTCTCTTTCAAAATTAACAACAAGACATGATTATTGATCCAACCATTTAGTGTTGTGGGGTTTTCCTCGATCAATTATTGTTGACTTGTTACTTGTTAGTTGAACAACGCCCTCACGTAACAGCTAAACTGGTGTCAGAAGTGGGATATGCTTTTGTCAAATCCGTCCGTTGTGGTATTTTCTGAGACGTTCGAGAGAAAAGCAATATATGTTATTTGGTATATGTGATTTAATCGTTACGCCTTGCATCTCTTGTTGTGTTTCTTGAATCGTTTTAGGAAAATCTGTGATATCGACTTCTAATTTATTTTCAGCTTATTTATATATTTATATATTAAAATTTTAACAAAATGGCTAACCCCAACGAAACCGCTAACGCGTCCGCGAATTTATCAGTTACAAATGCGATGATGACGTCTATGGCAGAATGCTTTGCTTTACAGCACGGGACATTGAATATTCCTTTCTTTAACGGGAGAAATATACCTTTGAAAGATTTCTTACAAGACGTACAAAACGGTGCAGTTTTCGTGCCGCCTGCGTCGGAAGGCCCGTTCGTAAAAGCAGTGCTTGGAAAATTACAAGGAGCTGCACGCGATAGTACTTTCGGAAAAACGTTTAATACCGTAAATGAATTAATTAAACATTTGAAAGCTCGATTCGCTCCCGGGAAAGATTATCCATATTACCATCATGAAATTGAAAATATCCGTATGTGCAGAAACGAAACTGTAAATGATTTTTATGATCGGCTTAATATCTTGGTTAGTGGAGCCCGGCTCGCGCTGGAAGACTCGTATGGCGAGGACGCGGATAAGATGCTGCGCCCGATAAAAGACTGTGCGCTAGAAGCATTTATTCGGGGCTTGCCGGACGAGATAGCCAGGGCCGCAGACGCGCGGGATCCGAAAACTCTAGAAGATGCGCTAAAACATGCGACGCGAGTCGAGACGCGAATGAGGTCTGGAGTAATACCGACCGGAGATACAAATAGATTATTTCTCTCAAGGCAGGATGAGTCTCGTTCAAATTCCCCTGTTCAAAGTAATACGCGTCAAAGCTTATTCACTTATCGCGATTCGCGATATCAAAATTTTGGAGACTCTCGTTCGCGAAGCCCGAGTCCAAACGCGACTGGAAATTCAGATTATTCAAAATTTCCTACAGGTATTCTTAAACCACCGAGAAGTAACACGGAATCGAGTAGATATCCAGATCATGGATATCCTGCTTATTCCCCGTATCCCTACATGCCTTACCCACCTTTTTATCAAATGCCTTATCCACCATACTATTCACCGTATCCACCGGATCCGCGTTTTCCGTCAAATTCGCCGTACGCACAAACTCCGACGGCTCCACAATTGGCACGGAGCACGAGTCCGATTCCCCAGTCGACGCAAATCACACACCAAAATTCAAATTTCCAAAATAGCTTCAGAAACTCGAATTCCGATTCGCGGAATTCCGTAGGATTTCGGGAACCCAGACCATATTCACCAAACCAAAATTCTTCATACAATTCAAACCAAAATCGATCGTATTCGCCGAGTCAAAATTCATCTGAACCACGAAACAATTCGGATTTAAACTCCCGAGTAACTCCTCGAACAGACGCGACGACGAGTTACCAAAATTCCGAGCGTCGCCCGTCGAACAATCAAAATTCGGAGCGTCGTCCGACAGTAAGATTTCTGGAAAAGGATCAACAATATTAAATCTGGGTTGTAATGACGAATCGCCTGTTGTAAAATTAACCGCGGAACAATTACGATATAAAACTGCAACATTTTTGATTGATACGGGTGCTGACATAAATGTAATAAAATTAAACGCATTGCATGAGGATATAACAGTCGACGTA
Organism: Andrena chrysosceles; assembly: GCA_963855975.1. NCBI lineage: Eukaryota > Metazoa > Arthropoda > Insecta > Hymenoptera > Andrenidae > Andrena > Andrena chrysosceles. The sequence continues at coordinate 78,546,238 of OY979767.1, read as the reverse complement.
CACGATTCTATTGAAATGAGAGGAATTACGCACGAAAGAATGGAAACATTAGGAACTACAATAGTATCAATTTTGGATCAACCTGTCCTATTTCATGTAGTAAGATCAAATTTTCCGATACATAGTGACGGCATTTTAGGAAAAGCTTATTTGAGACAAGAAAAAGCCGAAATTTCTTTTGCACACAATACAATAGTTACACAAAGTCAACCTATTCGACCGATCCATTTTATTGGTGAAACTCCTCCAGAGGAAGCACCTCCGAAAAATACTACGCCGCGTGTTTATCGTATTAGTAGTCGTACCCGACAAGCAATCGCCATAGATACCATCGACTGTAATTTGAAAGAAGGATATTTACCACTGATTAAAACAATAGATGGAATTTATATTGGAGAAGCGCTGGTAAAAGTTAAAAACAACGTGTGCCATGTTCTCGCAATAAATACCTTGGAAAAAGATATCGAAATAGAAATACCGCCTCAAGAAATTTTACCATTTGAATATCATAACTTTCCTGAAGAACGCGAATATTTCGATTCTGACTCTGAACTGCAGGAGTCATCGGTATCGACGGACCGAGTAACCAGAATTTTATCAAAATTGCGTTTAGATCATTTAAATGATGAAGAAAAAGAACATGTAATTAAATTAATCGAGGAATTTCCTGAACGATTTCGTCTACCAGGTGACAAATTAGAATCCACTCCTTTAGTACAACATCGAATACCTACAATAGATGATTTGCCAATTAACACTAGGCAATATCGGTTTCCACGAGTCCACCAAAAAGAAATAGCTCGTCAAATTTCTAATAAATTGGCAGATAAAATTATTGCACTTTCAAATTCTCCGTACAATTCACCAATCTGGATAGTACCAAAGAAACCTGATTCCGAAGGAAATCCAATGTGGAGAATAGTAACCGATTTTCGATATCTTAACGAAAAAACAATTGGTGATGCATATCCCCTTCCTAATATCACTGAAATTTTAGATCACTTAGGCGAAGCGAAATACTTTTCCACCTTTGATCTCGCTAGTGGATTCCAACAAATCGAAATGGATCCACGAGACCGCGCTAAAACAGCGTTTACTACACCTAATGGTCATTACGAGTATATTCGTATGCCCGAAGGGCTTAAGAATGCTCCCGCGACGTTTCAACGGCTGATGGACCAGGTATTGCGCGGATTACAGGGTGTGGAAGTATTTGTCTACCTTGATGACATTGTTGTTTACGCGAAAAATTTGGAAGAACACGAAAAGAAAGTCCGACGTCTGTTTACGCGATTAAATGATGCAAAATTAACCCTTCAACCAGACAAATGTGAATTTTTGAGAACCGAAGTCACATATTTAGGCCATATTATTAGTCGTTCCGGAGTAAGACCAGATCCAAAGAAATTAACGGCAGTAAAATATTTTCCCCGTCCTAAAAACCAAAAAAATGTACGACAATTTCTTGGGCTAGCCGGATATTATCGCCGATTCATCAAAGATTTTGCAGCCAAAGCCAAGCCTCTTACAGAATTATTGCAAAAGAATGCTAAATTTGTATGGAAGAAAGAACATAAAAAGAGTTTTAAAATTTTACGTAAAGCTCTGTGCAAGAGTCCTATATTGCAATACCCTGATTTCGATAAACCATTCACATTAACTACCGATGCATCGGATTACGCAATAGGAGCCGTACTCAGTCAAAATGTGGACGGACACGACTTACCGGTAGCTTACCTTTCGAGAAATTTAACGAAGCCGGAACAAAATTATTTTACCACGGAAAAAGAATGTCTAGCAGTTCTCTTTGCGGTATTACATTTTCGACCATATCTTTACGGAAAGAAATTTACCTTGGTTAGTGACCACGAGCCTTTAAAATGGATAGATTCGATAAAGGATCCGGGACAACGATTAGTGCGTTGGAGATTAAAATTGCACGATTATGAATATGAATTTGTACATAAACCTGGACGTCTAAATTCCAATGCGGACGCTCTGTCTCGAAATCCGGTAACAGAAATTAATACTAGTTCTGATTCCAGTTCAAAAGATACATCCGATAGCGACTCGGAATGCAATACTAAGATTTCCAAAGTTATGCCTATTAAAAAACCTCCCGTGGATAAAAGATTACCAACGCCAAGCACTTCTAGATCCGTATCTTCAAAATCAAAATCTGTAGCTAAACCAATTGTGAAGAAAAGTAAACGTACATTTCCATTAGATAAAAGTGCCATTGCAACCAGAACGCGTTCCGCAGTTCAACCTGCCGAATCTAGAACTCCCATTAATTACGCGGAATTAACTACTACCGAATCTTCACAAAATTCCGAAGAAGAACCGCCTAGCGAGGTGGTTGATCCGCCGGTATTCCGAGGACGAAAAAGCGTGTTACCTAATCTCAAATCACCGATATTGGTTCAAGAATTTCAACGCACCCTTTCTAAAGAAGTACAATCTGAAGACCAGTCCGAGGCTTTGGACACTACAGAGGATGAAGCTGCCGCGGCTCCAACACCCGCCGAAAGCATAACGATAGAGGTTGCACCTCCATCCAATGATAGTGACGATAACGAGATCCACCTCGACACTACTCAACCCATTAGGCTACAGGAACTTCAGGAATCTTTTAACCGTTTCGAAAAATCGTTGCAAGAGCATAGCGATATTCTTCAAAACTCATCCGATGAATCAGAACTGGATGCAGAAAATTCATTCCGGGAAGAATTGGACAAACGCGCAGAAGACTTGTGGGCTCAATATAAATCGCGAGGACAAGATAGTGCTGGAACAAGCGTCGAGGTAGCACCTTCGAGATCCGAAATAGGGAGACCTCCTTTGGAATCCATACAAGAAGAAGAAGAGGAACCAAACAATGCCTCAAGATTCGACAATACGCTAATTCACCGTCCACCGCGCAGATCCATGATACCAACCCCGTTACCATCCAATAGACCGCTTGCATTATCCACACCTTATTCACAATCCATTTATTCAAAACCAAGAACAACAGTTTCTGATCCACCTTCCACCCCCAAACGTGCACCTGCTCCTGAATCAATGGACTACAGTAAAATTGACCAGTATCAACCAGGAATTCAAATAACAGAAAGTATACTTCCCGACGTATTAACGTCACCGACTTTCTCCAGGAACACACGCGGAGAGAATATTAAATTTACTCGAAACAGCTTAACAAACATTCGCGAAAATTATGTTCATTTCATTTCTTCCGATGTGGAATTGATAACTCCGATAAGTCGTTTGCTCGCAGACATAGGAGCTATAAGCCTAGAGAATCTGCGGAATTCGAAGCCAAAAGAAGGCCAAGTACTCGTTACGCCGCGAGGTAAATACAAAATTTTCAGTGTAGTAATCAAAGAAAGGTATTATGATGATACCTCTGTCGCAAAATTAGGTAATGCTTTGAAAAATTTAAAACTTACACTTTTACAATCAGGCATAAAGTCCTTTAGAATTTCGAAATCCGGTGAATTTACAGATACACTTCCGCAGGGTACACTAGCTGGTATCTTATCAAATATTTTTGCGGATAGCGATATCAAAATAACATTGTGCACCGGAAACGTACAGGTACCGCCCGAAGAACTCCGTCCGAAAATCATTTCGGAATTACATGAAAGTTTAATAGGAGGGCATAAGGGCGTAACAAAAACTTATCAAAGAATTCGGGAAAGATTTTATTGGCCATCGATGCGTAACGATATTCAAAATTTCATTAGAACATGCAATAGTTGTCAGGAAAATAAACTTGTTAGGACAAAAACTCGCGAACCGATGCTCATAACCGATACACCATTAAAACCATTCGATAAAATATCATTAGATACTGTGGGACCTCTTCCATTGACTCCTAGCGGGAATCGGCACATTTTGACTATGCAGGATAATCTTACGAAATACTGCATTGCAGTTCCTGTACCGGATATAAAAGCAGAAACTGTAGCTCATGCGCTGGTCACGCATCTGGTATTGCAATATGGGGCTCCACGCGCAATTTTAACTGATCAAGGTACTAGTTTCATTAATAAAGTGTTAAAAGAATTGGCAAAAGTTTTCAAAATTAATCATGTAACTACTTCCGGGTACCGTCCACAAACAAATGGTGCTTTGGAACGTAGCCATATAGTCTTGACTGAATACATAAAACACTATTTAAACGATTTCGATGATTGGGATAGAATAGTACCATTTGCAATATTTTCGTACAACACGTCTGTTCACGAAGGAACAAATTTCACTCCACATGAATTAGTATTTGGCGAAACAGCACGCTGTCCTAGTGCATTTCCTACAGACGAATCTCTACTAACGTATAACGGTTATCTTCGAGATTTATTAACGCGATTAACCGAGATGCAGACGTTGGCTGCACAAAATTTGATATCGGCTAAACATAAGTCAAAATTATACTACGATGAAAAAGCGCGACCATTCCAGGGTAAAATTGGCGACATGGCACGCGTTTTAGTAGAAGTTAGGAAAGGAAAATTTGGCAGTCGATATCACGGCCCTTACAAAATTGTTGGAATTTTGGGAAAGAATAATATCATATTACAAAAGAAGTCTGGCGAACGATTTGTAAAGCACGCCGATAAATTATTAATACACCATCGAGGTGATTAATATGTCGAAACAACCTTTCCTACCGATAGTACTCCTTTGGAGTCATAAGATTTCTAATTGATCCTAACGGTGAATATATTTTAATGAGCACCTTGTATTGAAGAAAATTCTGTACCCTGCAAGATATCAACTCCTAACCCGATCTTTCAAAAATTAAGATCGTTAGAAGCGAATATGAAGTTGACAACGCTCCTCTCTGTGCTGACCTGGATCTCAATGATCCTTGGAGAAAATCGGAAAACGTACGAGATCTCAAGAATTGGCGCTAGCCCTGGATTATATTTTGAAAGAGTACACACCATGAAATTGGTGACTGCTGACTGGCGAGTGACAATTTTCATCGATACTCATAAATTGGAATCTCAATTCCCAATAGGTTACGAAGAATTAGATAAAACTCTTGAACATTGCCTCTCTTTGATGGTGGTGGATGGTCTTGCGTACCATTTATCTCAGGGGAAGAATGGAAGAAGCTATGGCGCTACGTTTGGAAATGAAGGAGCTAACCTCGGCAATTCAACCTCCTGAAGATTTTAACAGCCCGAGGACCATCGTACGGAGAAGCGTCCCTCTCGGATTCATTGGATCATTGAGCCGCACTCTCTTTGGTACGCTATCAACAGAGGACGCGGAATACTATAATTCGGAAATTGATAAATTATATCAAGATCAACACGAGATAACCCAAATTATAAAAAATCAGACCCATATTATCACTAGTAGACTTCATAAATATCACGAGACATTAGACCGAAACACAAAATTAATGAATGAAAACAGAATACAAATCAATCAAATCTCTGCGGCAATTGGTGACCTAGATACGGCAATGAATTATACTCGAGTAATGTATTGGTTAGGAAATTATGTACATACTTTGGAATTATCCTTGGATCAGTATATTAGAGTAACGGAAAATTTCCTTGCTGCAATATATGCCGCAAGAGTAGGCGAGATACATCGCACACTATTGGACAAATCAAAACTTCATCGTATAATAACGGATATTAGGAATACACAAAAATTATATGATCTTCCGATACCTGAAGGAAACCAGGGAATAGAAGAACTGATTAGGTCATCCAGCATAAAGATTGGTCATCATAAGGGCAGATTTTTGTTGACATTACACCTACCGTTGGTAGATAGAATAGCATATCACCTCTATCGAACATACTCTTGGCCTATTCCACAAAAATTCACCCAAAATTCAACAGGATCAAGCCATATTCATCCGAAGGCACCATATTTGGCAATAAGCAACGATCACCGACTCTACTTTAACGTAGACGAATTATATATCAACAATTGTCACAAAACATCCTATGTGCACCTTTGCCCATTGGAACAACCGTTGTTTGAGGTCTCGTCCACCGACGCTTGCGAGGTTTCGTTATTATTGCGACCCACCGTCCAGGCATTCAAAACCTGCGATGTGCGTATAAGATCCCGGCACACTCCATTCTGGGCACGGTTAAGAACAACGCAGGGATGGTTATATTTTTTGGAGTCACCAGAACCATTGCAAATCATATGCAATGGAATGAAGGATGAGCTAATAACTATGGAAGGCACCGGAATTCTGCAGCTGAGGCAAGGTTGTATCGCTAAAACCACTTATGTGACACTGATTGGAATTCAACATTTGGAGAGTCGGGAACAGTACTTCTACCAACCAAATTTACTGCTAAACATTTCGGAACTTCTACCTCAAATCCATAAATATCATGATATTCGACCATTGGACACCAATTATAAAAATACGTTCATCTCTGTGGAAGACACTATGTCTGAAGTAGAAGAAAAACTTGACGAAATAGGCCGACACCACCGAAACAGAAGATTCAGCACTCATCTGTTGCATGGAGGGATAACAATGTCATCCATTCTGGGACTGGGAATTCTGCTGTATTACTTCCGAAGTAGCATCGGGAAAGTGTGGTCTCTGCTGCCTTGCAGGAGGCGGAAACCTAGGAGTCCACCTAGAGAAGCAAACGAAGCGGAGCGTGGCTGCCCATTGGAGACTCATAGCCCGCCTACCACGGCATCACTGCCGTGTCAACGAGCAATCGTGGATTAATCTTGCGCAAAATCAATAATTAATGAGACGATAATTGATCCAACCGTTGCGAGTTATGGGGAAACCCTCGATCAATAATCACACATTATTCAGGTGTCAATATATTTCGAATTTTTGCCAGTCTTGTTGTTTTAACAGATATGTCAGATCCAGGGATCAGCAACCATGGGAATTCTCGACGGATCTTTGTGTGTCGCCTAGCGCGGTTTACAAAACGCAAAGATTTGTTGAATATCTTCCGCCCCTACGGAGCCGAACACGCGGTCCTAAGGGTCCAGCCCAGCGGGAACGTGGCCTTCGTGACATTTGCCACTTCGCAGCAGGCAGCTAAGGTGGCAAGGAATGCGATCACGCAGCCAATCATCCTTCATAGGAGGAAACTGCGAATTTTGGTCGCTGATACATGGCATGGCTTTAACCTGCCATCCTCAAGTGTCGGACCGTCTGTTTCCATTCCAGAGCGGAACAACCCGTTCCCAGGGTACGAGCCAGTCCGCTCAGCGCTCCTGCCTGTGGAGGTGATTTCACTGATGGCAGCATCCTTGCCTTTTGCCGATCGCGCCCGTATGGAACTGGTATCGAGAACTTGGAGGATGGGAGTACACGATTCCTTCCGGAAAATGCAGCGCCTTGATCTGGGCGATTGGAGATGGCCTGGGATGCAGGGATGGAGGCGCATTACAACAGAAGCCTTCTACTGGGTGTTGGCGCGATGTGCCCCTTACTTAAAAGACATTGTTTTAGATGATGAGCTAGCCGCTGAAAATCTGCGTCCTCAGCTGTTGGCCCTGATTAGTAAGAATTGTCCCGCACTGGAGAAGTTGGATGTATCGCCCATTAATGTCCGACCATCGGCTTTTCGAGAGCTGGCAACAAGCGTCACCTCCCTGAAAAATCTGTCAATTGGACGTTGCACAAACTGTGTTGACATCGAACTGGGAAAGGTTCTTGAAGCCAATAAGGCTTTGCAGGGATTCAGCGCCAAGGGCACCGATTTCTCTGGAAGATCCCTGTTGCAAATAGCAAGGGGTCTAGTAAGGCTAGATCTAAAAGACTGTACGGCTAAAAGCGAGCATATCGCTGCAGCCATTTCACATTTCAAATCATTATCACACCTTTGTCTATTCAGACCCAAAAACTTTCAACCTGACATTTTACAGAAATTAATCGAAAGTGCTACACTACCCCGATCCATGGAGTCGATGGAATTCGTGGGATGCAACCCCCGGTCTGAGGGCGGAGGGCTGCGGGAGGAAGATGCGGAAGCCGAACGGGAGGAGGAAGCGGATTTCTTTGAGTTCGACCTTGGTCCCGTTGAGATAGCAGTCAGCCTTCCATCCCGTTACCCCCTGGTCACTGAACTCGGGGTTGCATTCTGCGGCTGGGTGGACAACACTTTCATCGGCGAAGTGGGTCGGCACATGAAACATCTTATAAAATTGGATATCACTGGATGCACTAACATCAGGGGGCAGTTTAGCCTTGAAGCACTCAGTGGTCTAAATCACTGTACCGAACTACAGATCAGCCTACTGTACCCGGACGTCGGTGCCCAGTTCCTTCAGGACATGTCGTCACTCAGGGAGTTGACGTGCAGAGACAATCAGGGCGTGACAGATGAGGATGTTTGCGGCCTCATCAGAAATAGCGTGAACATAGCAATGATAGATCTGGAGGGCTGCGTACATATAGGACGCCCTTTTATAGAATGCGTATACTCCGCCCTGCGTGGCGACCCTCACAACCACCGAGTCGAAATTCGTATTGGCGGAACAAGCGCGATGCCCCGCAGGCGTGACAGGCAGTTACTCCACGTTTTCTTAAATTATTCACGGCACTCCAAATGTCCTTACGCCTAATTATCATCGGGGACGATGATTCCAAGGGGGGGAGGGTGTTACGTGCCGATCACTTTTTAAAATTCATTTTCGCTCCACGCTTGTCACGCTACGGCAAATTCTCACGAAGGAATATTATAAACGATCTTTCAACGCCGTCGACGTTCCTGGAATGCGCGCTGCGATAAGGTTTCGGAAACTCAAGCATTGTAGTAGACCATTTATATTTTTCCTTTCTTCTAAATTTCCATCACACCGTCATTGACAAGTGATTCAACCATTGCGTGTTATGGGAGTTTCCCTCGGTCAATTGTCAATGATCTACAAACTGAATTATAATAATAATTAAATGCAAGTCGTTACGCCACTGCGTTTCTGCCTTGAGAGAATCTTTCATCAGCATCGACGTTCTTGGAACCCCGGATGCGATAGCACTCGAAAACCTAAGCACTGCGAGGCTGGGAACGGTCCGAAGCGACGACGGTTGGGCCCGTGTGCAGGAGGTGCGGAGTCAGCAATTCGACACTCTTTGTTTCAAGGGACCGGTTGCTCGGGCCTACCCTGCAAACGCTCGGGGCAGTCGCCTGTTAAGTCGCATAGTGCGCTGACGTTCTGTCCGAGGACACATTACTATTCGTTAAAATAGTTTTGAGCCGGAGTTCCCGTGTTTCTTGTAGTGCGTGGAAGGACTCAGTCCCCGTAGAGACTCAAACATTATATATATATTTTCACGTTTTTCACTGTTTAAAATATAATCAACTTTAACCGTAAATTAAATCATTTAACCTTTACCGTTTAATAATTAAAACATATTGCGAACCAAGTTTTGACATTGTGTGTTGTGCGACGCTCCTGCGATTCACCATCCAGTACGCGGGACCCTCAGGTCATCCAGAGAGAGAGAGAGAGAGAGAGAGAGAAAGAGAGAGAGAGAGAGAGAGAAAGAGAGAGACGTAGTACAAATTAATAATCTCTTGTACAGAGTTGGTGAGTGATTCCATCTATCCATGATATTGTACGGAAGCAGCAGCTGATTCAACCACCTAGTGGGTTATGGGTTTTCCCTCAATTAGCTGTTACCTTCCCTCCGGCGTGTGACACGGTTTAAAAATTGTCTTGTTTCGAGTAATATAAATTGCGACCAAATTAATCATTCAAACAACTCGAGTGAATGTACAAAATTAAGAACAAACGTGATTATTGATCCAACCACTTAGTGGGTTGTGGGTTTTCCCTCGATCAATTATTGTCGACTTCTTGTTACTTGTTCACATTCAACTCTGACTAAATTCAAACCTCATAAACAAGTCTAGGATTTTACACATTGTAATTGGATTTTTTATATATGATTTGGCGTAACACAAATCCATGTAATTTTCCCCATTTTGTACCACCTTTCAGAAACTCCTTTATATATATATTTTGTAATACATGGTATATTATTCCATAACTTGTCTAATTTTGTTTCGAACCAGTCTTTACCAAAATACCACATCCCGATTGGACAACCTGTACGGGTTGTAGACGAAAGCCGCGCCCCAAAGCAATCCTGATTTTTGCGTAATAATCACTGATTATGTTAAAATTATAACTTTTCCCTTTAAAATTCGTTAAGCGTTACTAGAGGAAATTAGACTCAATCGCTCGGTCTCTTTCAAAATTAACAACAAGACATGATTATTGATCCAACCATTTAGTGTTGTGGGGTTTTCCTCGATCAATTATTGTTGACTTGTTACTTGTTAGTTGAACAACGCCCTCACGTAACACCGTCAAACTACCGGCTCAACGAGCATCTTCTCACGTCGCTGCTCAAGGGTCTTCCAAGCAGAAGAGCTTCCCATGCGACATCTGCAGAAGCGACCATTTCATTGTCATGTGTCCCAAGTTCAGGAGCATGACAGTTCAAGAGCGGAGGAAGGTTGTAGCCAACAATATGTTGTGCTACAACTGTTGCGGTCGACATTCCTCTGCGAATTGCAAGTCACCACACAAGTGCAAGCAGTGTGGAATACAGCATCACACCATGCTGCACATTCCAACAACGGGGCCAGCTCATCCACAACCTCAAGCTGAGGCAGCTAAACAAACTACATCTCAACCACGTTGAAGTTTCACCGCAGTCATCGACTCTCAAGCTCAGCTCACTCCTGCACATTCATCTCAAGCACAACCATTATGCAGCCATCTCACGCTCCTAGCAACCGCTCAAGCTCATCTCTGCTCACCAGTGTCAACTCATCTGGTTCGTATGCTCATCGATTCTGGATCAGAGCTCACCTTCGTTAAGGAGGAGTTCCTCACTCAATTCAATCTCCAGCGATCCCGGTCGTCCATCTCAATCATTGGCATTGGAGGGAAGAAGTCCACGCAGACAAGAGGTGTCGCTTCATTAACGCTGCGTTCAATTCATCGACCGTTGACAATTTCCCTTCAAGCTCATGTTCTCAGATCAGTGTCTTCAAGGGTGCCCTCAGCCGAGGCCAAACAAGAGTGGCCACATCTTGCTGGGCTCACGTTGGCAGATCCTGACTTTTTAAAACCACGACCTGTCGACATTATCATCGGAGCAGACACCTTCCCTCTGTGAATTCGTTAGCGAGGGACGACTCCTTTCGCTCTTGATGAAGTAGAGGTGGAAAATGCCACATCTGGTTGCCAAAACCTAACCAGGCTGATCGGCCGGAGCGTCTCGCCAGGGTCGCGGTTTATAGCCCTTTTGTCCCGCGAGTTGGTTGTTGACCACGGTAAGTACCTACCTGGGCGTCCGAAGTCATCGTACGCACTACCCACCGACTAACTCAGACTAAACAATGTCACCACGTTTTTTATTGGCCTTTAGAAATTTGGCAAACAGATGTTGTCGAAACGTTCTTGGAAAAATAATAAATTATCGATCGTAAAGAGCGAATGAATTTTCGGCTGGCTCTGAGCCTCCTTTTGTCCCGACGTACGTGAGAAAGATGCTACCAATATAGCAATTAAGAAGTATTACCCACCAATTCCACTATCAATACGCATCGTGGAAAGATACACGAAGAAAAGGAGTAGTCCGCTGACTGCGCGTGTTCCGCCTGCGTCGTTCTCTCTTCAAATTAAGGGGGTATTCTAGTCTAGACACTCGTTATTGAAGGCGATATTTGGAAATGAATTCTAGAAAACCTATCGCTCCTACAGGGCAGGGAAATTTCCACACATATTTAGTAGTGTTTGAACTATCAACACAAATTTTTGGAATGTATTATATTGAAATTGGTACAAGTTACACGCCGAAGCGAAGATCATGTCATTAAAAATCGGCCCCATCGGGCGCACGAATTGCGGCCGTCCTAGTCATCTGAAACGAAGGTTCCAAAGATTGATCCAGACATTGAGTTGCAAAATGAATCAAGTGGCACGGAATGGCCCGTACGGAAACAGTTTTGTACCTTCTGTTAGGGCGCAAATTACTTCAAATCTATGTATTATGGTTATTTTGCGTACATCACTATAGACGGAGAAGCAGTTCTGATAAATTGTTTTAGGGCCGGCAATAGTACAATAAACATCACTGGGTCAGCTGTGTACCAGATGAGCGCGGGCCAGGTTTGGGGCAAATTTTTACCGTTAGGTACCCTACGCGGTTTTCTGACAACCGGAATCGCGGCCCGGGAAAAACCCTAATTTTTCCCTTTCCTTCTGCGACCGACAGTTTTTCCTTCATCATCCCCTCTTTTTGGAAATGACTAATAAGAAGACAGAATGCTCATTTCACTCCCGCTTTTCCGTATGCAAACCAATAGCGTCGTTTTAACGTCAACTTGCGAAGAAAGCTTGCACGACAAGATCCTGTCATAGCAATCATAGCAAGCGATCAAGTAAATACCTTCGGTGTGTGCATAGTTATTCGGCTCCAGAAGTGGGAAATAAGTTGGATATTTTGTGCTACCAGTGCTACCGTTCGACTTCAATCGTAAGTATTGAAAGTTATTAATGTTTTTTTTAATGCTACTTCTATGTATATAGAGCATCGGACAAAAGTATTGGGACACTATTTAAAAAAGGACAGGTTTTTTAAAATTGTTCGTAATAAATGTTTTGTCTTCGCCATGTTAAGTGAAAAATTAATGGGAAAACCATTGTAATAATTTTTTTCGATTTTTTTGTGCATTTTCTTATTTTCGACCGTCACAGTGCACAGTGGGCCGGATTTTAAATTTGCCGCCTTTTGGGTCTTCTTTTTAAGATATCGGAATGAAATTTACGCTAAAAAATAGGAAAAAATTATTCCTTTCTAATGATGTATATTTTAATCTTGTTTACATTTATTTATTTATTTTTTAATTTTGTTAACTTATTTGTGATAAAAAAATTTCATTCTGTTTATTTGGTACCTTATTTAATGCCCTTTACAGTGGTTTAAGCAAAATTTGGGGAAACTTTTCGTTTCCAAGTTATAAGGAAAATTCGAATAATAAAGGAAAGTAGCAACAAATCGATTTGTTTAAATTAAAGACCAGGTTTTTGCGATAAATATCTCCTTTTTATTAGTAACTAATATAAACAATCCATTAAAAAATATTTTTACATGCAGTAACGAAAATAACGACATTTTTCAAATCTGATTAGGAATATTTTTCAAGCGCCAAAAAGTTCCACTTTCGGACCAACTGCAATATTTTCAGCACACTTTCCTCTAAATAGTCACGTAACGATCATTTCCCCCCTCGTACCACTGCTCAAATTATTAGTGTTTAAAGTTATCAAGGTTCTGTCAGTCCGTAGGTTAAAGGTGGGATAGTCGAGCAGAAGGGATACATGATCACAGAGGTGTTACTATTAATATATTTGCAATATGGCCTTATTGTCGCGTTGTTATGTTAATGTTTGCAATATTAATTCCTCAGGTTCAAGATCTAAATAAATTCTGAATATTTTTGGTAGATGATCTCATTCGCAGAAAACAACGAAAAGAAAGTATAATAATTTATTTATCAAATAAATAAAATCTAAATATCAAAGCAGGAAATGTTAAACATAGGAAACAAGTCATGAGACACACCTTTAAGTGATTTCATACTTACCAAAGAGATGTACAATGAAATATAAACTAATGTATATAACAAGAAAACCAAAAACTAGTAGTAAATAGGTTTATTTTTTGCCTTTCGGCCTCAAAATGGGGTTACATGTGTTATATGTGTAAGTGTTTCTGGGACTGTTAACTCAAGGATGCGCTTTCGATTTGATTTCTTCCTTCATCTTGTTCTTCTTTTCTTCACCTTTTTTCCAGAACCATTCGCATCCACTCCGCTCCTTCTTCTTCTCCCTTTAGAATCGCTCTGATCGTTGAATTCTCTCTTTTCAGCTCCTTACAGTCTTGTAGCATGTGACTCAGCGTCTCTCTAGCCCCATTGCATAGTCTGCATACTGTGTCTTTTTCCTCCTTCCAGTACTTGCTCCCCCGCTCTTCGTTTCCACATCTGAACCTAGCAATCATGCTTTGGTCTCTGCCTCTGTAGTTTCCGTCTAGGTAATTTGCTCTTTGGTCATCCCTTATTTCTGTGTAATGTGCGTTGTATCTGCCTCCTTGTATTCTGTCGTATTGCCTTTGAACCTGCTCTGCCCTGTCCCTTTGCGCTAGTTCCTCAGCGAACTCTCTTCCCCGCCTTCTTTCTATTTCCATTTCTTGGATATCCATCATTTTCTGCCTGTAGTATGCATCTCTCATTTCCTCCCACTTCGACTTTTTCTCTGCTTGCTTCGCGTCTATTTCCCTCCAGCATTCTTGTACTATTTTATTCTTGTTCAGCCGTTTCGCTTTCTCCTCATATTTTATTGCTCTTTTTCCCGCTTCTATCCTTACTTTGTCCGTTTTTGTTTCCTCCAAAATTAGATATGCTGGTGTATTAAAGTCCAGACCTAAAGTCCACCTTATGTATTTCTCCTGTATCTTCTCTACCTTTTCTGCTTCCATCCAACCCCAAATTTCTGACGCGTACAGCAAGATACTTTTCACTATGCTTCTGAATATCCTCATTCTTCTCTCAAAATTGTTCTTGAACATTCTTTGTCCTATTCCCCATATCTGCGCCATTGCTATTCTAGCTTTCTTTATGACTTCCCTTCAGGGCTTGAAAAGGTTGCGAAATAACTGTTTCAAACTGTTATATAAAGGTTCTCACTGAAAGAGTTATGAAGAACCTTTATTCTGAATAACCGTTAAAAAGAACCTAAATATCAGACTATAAAAGTATAAGTTAAGGTTAATATATAGCTCTATAACTTTTATTTTTTAGGTTCCTATATAGCTCTAACTTTTATTTTTTAGGTTCCTATATAGCTCTATAACTTTTATTTTTTAGGTTCTATAAAAGTTCCAAAGCGGTTATAGAACCGATTTAATAACTTTTATTTTTTAGGTTCTATATAAGTTCCGAAACGGTTATAGAACCGATTCTTGTAACGATTGAACAGAATTTTATAGAAAATGAAATTACAACATATTACAACTATAGACTACTGTCTATAACCAAATTGTTTAAAAATTATTATAAATAAGTATGTAAATATATATTATGTACAGATTTGTACATACGTATACAATTCTTTCGTAATATGAAGTGTTCTTTAATATAAATATTTGGTTGTTATACTAGCTCCCCGATTTGAATGATTTTTTAATATGTTGTCAGAATGATGGTCCTAATGGTGAGGTGGCCCCTAATTGAAAAAATGAACTTGACAAATAAAAGTTTCGATCTATGGAATTAAATATTTATTGCACTTTTTGTTATAATAATACACGGAATACATATGATAAATTATAATTTGTCATGTGCCTGCTTGTGGTAGTTTTGGCATATTTAGGCGGATTAATAAAATATCTTCTATAATGTCCGGCTTCATTGACGAACGGTGGGGGGATAAAATAAACTTTAACGCCGAAAATAAGCATTCCACACTTACTTGTGTTGGCGGAATTGCTATAATTATTTTGGATAGTTCAAACAATTTCGGCATTTCATTTTTCCTTTTCGTCCAATAGTGTAATATATTGGATGAATTTTTTAATCGGGGTTCTTTTAGATATTCTTCTATTTCGTTGTCTAGGGTGTGACATATATTATTATTATATGAAACATTAGAACGTGTGGCTTCTGCATTTTGTAGTAATTTTTCAAAGTCATCGTCTTCTAAAATATTAACTTCGTTCGAATTAGTAGATTCAATTTCTTTGTAGCCACACGTGTTGGTGTTAAAACTACAATTAAATAAAAAATTTGATTCCACATTATCGGTGGTAATTTAAGATCCTCGTCATTGATTTCATTACAGTATCCCTTAAGTTCGTGTAATCTTTCCAGCATGTCCAGCGTAGAATTCCATCTGGTAGTGCAATCAAGGATCGCATGTTTTTTAGACAACACTGACAATGTCGAATTCAAAAGTGGTGTACGTAATTTTTTAACGATTTTTCGTGCTTTCTCTGTAATGGTTGATATTTTTTCTTGTTTCAAAAAATCGTAGATGGCTAATTGTAAGGTGTGGGCAGCACATCTAATTGCAGTGATGGTAAAGTCTAAATCTGAGTTTTCTGCACTGTGTATAAGTGTACCTTCTTCTTCTTCATCTAGCAAGACTTCAACCAATTCGGATTGTGTAATATTGTCCGTATTATCTTCATTGTTATTGTCTGTATCGTCCTCGCTCAAAACTCTCACAGTTTTCACCATTATTGCAATGGTAAATTTATTCGAATGACAATTTTCCAAATGTTTTAACAGATTTGTATAATGATTCTGCAAATTTAAATTAACAAAATTAATTGACGAAGAACAATTTGTAATTGAACATTGTAATTTTTCCATATTATCACAATTTTGAAAATACTTCCTCACAACGTCACATTTTTTCCTACCCATTATAACGTATTTCAATATTTTATCAATTATTTTCGTTAATTTTATCGATTTATACTAATATTACATTAATAAATATTAATTTATAACTATTTTTATATTATATACACACACTACATTACACTAATCTAACATTACAAACTGATTTAAATTTAACACTAATATAACTATGTATCATTTATAAAATTATGAAATACTAATGTAATGGTCACGAAGAATTTTCTTTGGTATTCGAATGACTGCTCTATATGATGTCTATGATAGATATTCTATATTTTATCTTTATTTTCCGACTAGGAAAGAACGTCTTTCTATTATGTTATATGGGACAGAAGTAAGCTCTTCTTTGACAACGGACTGTTACTTTTATTATTATCATTAAAAGGCATAAGTGATTTAACATTCAGGGAAACCTGAATATAGTAAAAAATAGTATTGCGTTTGTAGAGTGTCTTTTCTTACAAGACCCGGCAACCTAAAAATAACAGTCCGTTGTCAAAGAAGAGCTTACTTCTGTCCCATATAACATAATAGAAAGACGTTCTTTCCTAGCCGGAAAATAAAGATACAATATAGAATATATATCATAGACATCATATAGAGCAGTCATTCGAATACCAAAGAAAATTCTTGGTGACCATTACATTAGTATTTCATAATTTTATAAATGATACATAGTTATATTAGTGTTAAATTTAAATCAGTTTGTAATGTTAGATTAGTGTAATATAGTGTGTGTATATAATATAAAAATAGTTATAAATTAATATTTATTAATGTAATATTAGTATAAATCGAAAAATTTAACGAAAACAATTGATAAAATATTGAAATACGTTATAATGGGTAGGAAAAAATGTGACGTTGTGAGGAAGTATTTTCAAAATTGTAATAATATGGAAAAATTACAATGTTCAATTACAAATTGATCTTCGCGAATTTCGGTAAGTACATGCGAATATGTATACAATATTTTCAGTGGATAGTATTGCATGTTTGTTTGTCATTTTACGCGTTTTCCTTTCTTTAATTTTGTTAATTTAAATTTGCAGAATCATTATACAAATCTGTTAAAACATTTGGAGAATTGTCATCCGAATGAATTTACCATTGCAATAATGGAGAAAGAGAAACGCAAAAGAAGAATTGAAGGATCATGTAGTAAGGATAATAATAATAAACAGGCAAAGTTCGATGTGATGGGTGCTTGCATGAAATTAGTAACTATACATGGCCGACCACTTTCTTTAATTGACGACGAAGCCTTCCGTAGTATCGTAGCTATGATACCGCAAAAAGAAATAATTAATGCACATAAAGTGCGTGATAGAATAACAGCAGAGTCGGATATTATAAGGCAATCAGTTCAAGAGGAAATAAAGGGAAAATTAATATCTTTAAAAGTAGACGCAGCAACTTGTATGGGTCGATCTTTTTTAGGATTAAATATTCAATTTATTAAAGCAGAAAAAATACATATCCGGATAATAGGCGTTATAGAGTTGTTTCACGGCCATACTGCTGAATCTTTAAAACATATAATTATTAACGCATGCAGCAGATTTGGCATTTCAAGAAAACAAATATTCAGCATGACAGTAGATAACGCGGCGAATATGCTGAAAACTGTGAGAGTTTTGAGCGAGGACGATACAGACAATAACAATGAAGATAATACGGACAATATTACACAATCCGAATTGGTCGAAGTCTTGATAGATGAAGAAGAAGAAGGTACACTTATACACAGTGCAGAAAACTCAGATTTAGGCTTTACCATCACTGCAATTAGATGTGCTGCCCACACCTTACAATTAGCCATCTACGATTTTTTGAAACAAGAAAAAATATCAACCATTACAGAGAAAGCACGAAAAATCGTTAAAAAATTACGTACACTACTTTTGAAGTCGACATTGTCAGTGTTGTCTAAAAAACATGCGATCCTTGATTGCACTACCAGATGAAATTCTACGCTGGACATGCTGGAAAGATTACACGAACTTAAGGGATACTGTAATGAAATCAATGACGAAGATCTTAAATTACCACCGATAATGTGGAATCAAATTTTTTATTTAATTGTAGTTTTAACACCCGCACGTGTGGCTACAAAGAAACTACAAACGGAACAGTTGCTAGTTGGGGACTTGTATGAAATATGGCAACGATGCATCATCGAAACATGAAAAACAGAAAACGAATTTGCCACGGTCATTATTACATTTATGAAGAAACGGGAGTCAAATCTATTTAAAAACGTTTTAGTTTCATGCGGAATATTTATGGATCCCCGCTACCACGTTATTTTATGGGGACTAGGCAGTCGTTTTTCGTGAGAAAGAGACTCTGTCCTTTATTTATTTGCAAAGAAATGAAAGCATATCCAGGTGTACCCTTTTACCCAATGTTTATTACTACCATACAGATTGAGAAATAAATGGTAAGAAATATATATGTGTTTTAAAAATGGCGCTGCAGACGGGTAAACATTTTAACGGTTTTCCGTCGTTTTGCCCTAATATCGGTCTTAAAATGTGACGTAATTCGATTTTAAAGGTGTGATTCTTGTTTGTTGGATTCACAGTTTCCGACCAAACCTATAAAAACAGAAATTAAATCAAAATTATACGATTGGTGGCCGAAAAACGGCGATTTTTCCGAGAAAAATTCGTTCTTGCTTGTGCGCTACTAAAATCCGATGACTTTTCAATTTTTTTATGAAAATCTCGAATTTTTACGGACCATATCAGAGGTTTGGTCGGAAATGGCACATGTTTTACACATCCTGTAATTTTTTCAAGTCGATCTGAACCTCCATTCGTTCACAATAAGGTAAAAACGAAGAGAAGAAAATATTCGAGAAAAACGCGTTTAAAGTTTCTGGGCAAAGGCGACGCTATAGGTTGCCGCTTGACGATTTTAGCTGTCAAATCTACAATTTTGCGAATTTTACTATAAACCAAGCGGCATTTTATTCAGAAAGGATTGTACTTTTGGAAAATGTAATAAAAAAAATCAATTTTTCGACTGCCTAGTCCCCTTAACTGATTCGATAATTACAGATGTCAAACATTGCCTTCATCAGACACATGATA
Organism: Andrena chrysosceles; assembly: GCA_963855975.1. Taxonomy (NCBI): domain Eukaryota; kingdom Metazoa; phylum Arthropoda; class Insecta; order Hymenoptera; family Andrenidae; genus Andrena; species Andrena chrysosceles. The sequence continues at coordinate 78,526,671 of OY979767.1, read as the reverse complement.
GACTTTTAAGTATTTCACACCGCCCATCCACTATTGAATCTACCAATTCGAACGAAGTTGATATTTTAGAAGACGATGACTTTGAAAAATTACTACAAAATGCAGAAGCCACACGTTCTAATGTTTCATATAATAATAATATATGTCACACCCTAGACAACGAAATAGAAGAATATCTAAAAGAACCCCGATTAAAAAATTCATCCAATATATTACACTATTGGACAAAAATGAAAAATAAAATGCCGAAATTGTTTGAACTATCCAAAATAATTTTAGCAATTCCGCCAACACAAGTAAGTGTGTGAAAATATTTTATTAATCCGCCTAAATATGCTAAAACTACCACAAGCAGCTACATGACAAATTATAATTTATCATATGTATTCCATGCATTATTATAACAAAAACTGCAATAAACATTTAATTCCATAGATCGAAACTTTTATTTGTCAAGTTCATTTTTTCAATTAGGGGCCACCTCACCATTAGGACCATTATTCTGGCAACATATTAAAAAATTATTGAAATCGGGGAGCTAGACCCTAATCGGTATAACAACCAAATATTTATATTAAAGAACACTTCATATTACGAAAGAATTGTATACGTATGTACAAATCTGTACATAATATATATTTACATACTTATTTATAATAATTTTTAAACAATTTGGTTATAGACAGTAGTCTATAGTTGTAATATGTTGTAATTTCATTTTCTATAAAATTCTGTACAATCGTTACAGGAATCGGTGCTATAGCCGTTTCGGAACTTATATAGAACCTAAAAAATAAAAGTTATTAAATCGGTTCTATTACCGCTTTGGATCTTTATAGAACCAAAAAAATAAAAGTTATAGAGCTATATATGAACCTAAAAAATAAAAGTTAGAGCTATATAGGAACCTAAAAAATAAAAGTTATAGAGCTATATAGGAACCTTAACTTATACTTTTATAGTCTGATATTTAGGTTCTTTTTAACGGTTATTCAGAATAAAGGTTCTTCATAACTCTTTCAGGAACCTAAATCTTTATAATAACGGTTTCAATCCCTGCTTCCCTTATGTGCACCTCTCTGCCCCCGTTTTTCTGAAAATTATACCCCAAGTATTTGAACTCCTTTACTTCTTCCAGACTGTGCCCCTGCCAGCCCCATTCTTCTCTCTTCTTCTTTCCTCTTCCTTTAAGGGGGGGAGACCACTGTCTCGGCCCGAAATGTAAGGGTATTTTCGGGAATTTATTTCAACCAAACAAAGCAAGTAAATCAATTTATTGCTTAGTATAGTCAATAGTGTATATATCGAAGGGTAAGAAAAATTTTTTTTTAATCAAATTCATAAATCCGTTTTCTGCATACACTCCGTCAAAATTTGCGCTCCGGAAAAAACATGCTAGTCGCTTTGACAGTCCCCAGACCATATGGTTCATCGAAATTCAAAAAACCAATAATATTTAGAAACTAGAAGCCTGCTTCTATTACGTGACGATCGCAAAATGTCGAATTTGTAAAAAATAACAAAATGGCGAACCACTGAAAAAAAAGTCGTATTTTCGGGGTACAAAATTGGGGAAATGTTGCTAAAAAAAATAGAAGCAGGTCGAAAATTGAAAATGTCTGATCATCACGTAATAGCGACGGGTTTTCCGTACAATAAATGTCCTTGATCATGCCAATTGGACGTATAGTTTTCTCTGTAGACTGTCAACGCGGTTGAAAAATGTCATTCTGAGGAAATCGCGTTCAATGTTCCGCGTGGCTCAGTCGCGCGTTTGACACCGCTTCGCGAAAAACACCATATCTCCGTCAATTTTGCGAATTTCTTCATCAAATTTGGAGAGAACATTCTTGAAACATACGCCTTTCAGAAAATGTAAAAAAATTTCAGATTTGAGACAGTGGTCTCCCCCCTTAAGATTAATTTTCATCTTGCTCTCATATGTAAAATAATTTTTTTAATTTTAAATTGATATGCTACAATTTAGATATATTAAAAAGTGTAGAAATAATTTTTAACTTCAAAGTATCATAAGAAAGCATCGTCTAATTTGGTGCTGTTTTGGGCGCCTCAGGGTGGTGTAACCAAGTAACTTAGCTATGAACAAATATATATAAATAGTGGAAATCACAGTTTTTGGCTTATAACTATAATAAACCTAAAGATTTTATAAATTTCAATGCCTGTCGCTTGTTTTCGCATCAACCGATTTCGACGAATTGTTCAGCATATAGGTTAACAACTTATTTAAATGTACAAACTGGATTTTTCAATTTTCATTACAGGCTCAGATGAAAAAGTTGAAAAACTGACCTTCACTATTTATTTCAAAACAACGAAACACGTCACCTAAGTAGTAAACTAATCCTTCTAGCTTCTCCGAAAATCTCAAATCGTTTGAACTAATTTTAAAAAAATTGTTCTTTTTTAAATGGTGTCCCAATACTTTTGTCCGACACTATATCTGTATCTGCTACCCAACAAATCAAATTATATTTTGAACATTAACATCCCTATTTCTTTTATTAACTGTTATTAACATAGATATTATGTGTTTCATTATTATTCCCAGTTTTATTCTCCTAAGTGCGCAAGTCGTGCTTACATCAAACATGTCTGCCAGAATGAAGGACGAAGAGAGGAAATTTCTGTTAGAAGTTATCGAGGTGTACCGTTCCCTACCTTCGTTGTGGGATGTTAAGAGCAAGGCCTATTCTAATAAAAATAAAGAAAATGGAAACTATAAACAACTGCTGTGCAAATATAAGGAGAAATATCCGACGGCAGATAAAGACGCACTTATAAAAAAAATAAATTCATTGCGGACAAATTTTAGAAAGGAGCTGAAGCGCTTAAATGAATGCACAAGAAGTGGTGCGGGAACCGAAGAATTTCAATATTTGATATCTCAGGAGGCACCAACAGCATCAGAAAATACAATCGAAATAGTCGAACAGCGCGATAAGGAAAATGAGGAGGAGTTAGGTGTAAGTAGTTATTTATTTCTTCATTCATTTCATAGTAGTTATCATTTATTCATATTAGTAATTTATGTTCGGGTTACTTTAATAACAACGACACTTTGCGCAATTAACATTTAATTATAAAGGAGTGGAGTAAATCGTATAATAAAGAAAGACATATAAAAGATAATAAACATATAATAGATAAAGTACTATGCGAACAATTTACGCGTCTGCACACAGCGGCGCTCACATTGCGAAGAAAGAACCTAACAGGAAACGGAAAGACATGGGGACAAAAATGCGTCCTGCTGGTGCAGCGCTACCCGCGGCCAAGGACAAAACAAGCTTTCAATTTATTTATTCCGTTTTTACTATACAAAATTCTCTTGCCATGGAATCTGGCCCTCATTATTAAAGAAATCGCGGTACTACTCTGATGGCATTTGCATTTGCGGCTGAATTTCGGGAGTAAGAAGTTTGCAGTGCTGTTGACTGATCACTTGTTCTCCATGTTCCTTCCCTGATATGGCCTGACT